>JAESUZ010003770.1:0-1200000 GCA_017311185.1 Proteles cristata cristata | reverse complement strand
TTACCCTAAGAAGCAAAAAGCTAACAAAAATCATATACATTTTTTTTTATAACCACAAAGACTACACAGCTTTATGGAACTGGCTAAAATGTTAAAGGAAAAAAAAATCAGAATGCTTACACATAACTTTGAGTACAACTCTGAAAGCATACAGACGACATGTGAACAAAGACTGAATGAAAAATAAATGAAAATAGTTGTGACAAGATGAATAAGTTATAATGTTACATCTTTTTCTGTCTTATTACACCTTGTTTTAAATTTAAAAGAAAAAATTAAAATAAGCACACTTAGTCAAGTGGGTGTTAGGAAGGATATTTTCTCATCCCCAAATGCATTTATGAGTGGTATGGGTTATTTTTATTCCTGGGGGATACAAAGTATTCTCGGGTTAGGATATATAGTTGTTTTTCATCTGGTTTAGCTAAGGTTCAATCATAGTAGTCAATGAGTAGTCAACAGTTATAAAGAATGTGCTAGGCACTTCTCATGTATTAACTGATTTAATCCTAGTAACAACCTCTTTAGGTAGTTACTATTAAATTCCCATTAAGCAGTTGCAGAAACTAAGCACAGAAAGGTGAAGTACTTTGGCCATGATCCTGGGTTAGCAGGTGACTGGTGAAATGACAGGATTCTAACTCTGACCATCTGGCTCCAGAGCTGTGCCCCCAAACCACTGCCCCATGACCCATTCAGTGGATGACTAGAAAATGGGACCACTGGTTTTCAGGTTAGGCCAATGCTCTTTCCACTCCACCAGGCTGTCCCTTATCTGGCAGATGAGAAAACAGAGCAAGGTTGAGTGACTTGCCCACAGTCACGGAACCAGATAGTGGTTGAGAATTAACTTCTTGACTTCTAATCTAGTGATCTTCCTATTATCCCAGACTGCTGGGCATGAAAAGAAAAATACCTAGCTGAGGACAAAAGCAAATGAGACAAGACCTCAGGGAAATCAAGTCTAAGACCTTGAAAAAGATAAAAACATCTTCCTTTACTCTTTGCCACTTTGTTTTAATGGGACTCTCTCCTACTGGCACTGGTCACACATGTCACTGACAGATGTTGTACTCAGGGATCAGTGACTTCCTTGAGAGGGAAAATCAGTGATGGAGAGGACAGGGGCTTCTGGGAAATGCGGCCATCACAGTGCACATCTGGTGTTCTAGGATTCAGTCAAACCACTCATGTGTCCGTGTTATATATGTTCAGGCAGAGAAACAGCATGCTGATCGGGGGGCGGGAGGGCTACTGGAAAATATAGTAACCATTTTCTGCTTAAAAAAGTGGCTGAGAGGGTAGGATGGTTAACTGTATGTCAGCTTGGCTAGACTACAGTACTCTGTTATTTAATCAAACACCAATCCAGGTTTTGATGTGAAGGTATTTGATAGATGTGATTAACATCTATAATCAGTTGATTTCTTCAAGTAAAGGTAATTACCCTTGATACTGTGGGTGGGCCTTACCCCACCTGTTAAAGGCCTTAAAAATAAAAAATAGGTTTCCGGGATAAAAGATATTCTGCCTCAAGACAGAATTAACTTCTGCCTGAGCTTCCATCCTGCTGACTTGATGAATAGATTTTAGACTTACCAGCCCCAATAACTGCACGAGGCAATATCTTAAATCCATTATCTCTCCATCCACCCACCCATCCAGAGAAAAGGGAGAGATCCCACTGGTTTTATTTCTCTGGAGAACCCTGACTGATCTAAAGGTCCAGCCATGGCTGCAAAGTACGGTGATCTCGCCGAGTACACAGATCCACTTGACATACAGATCATGAAAAGCAGAGGAAGAACAAGTTTGGCTGAAGAGACATGACAGACATGACATGCCGCCGTGCCGGCAGGGACTAGAGCAAACACTCCTTTCTGCTCCCAGGTCACAGTAGGCAGGCAGGGGTAATGATCTCAGGATCTCAGCGCAGTCCGAGCTGAGAGCAGCGGGCATGCTGTGAAGCATCCGCCCAAGCACAAGGGAGTCCCGGTAGCAATAAATGACAGCTGGGAGTAAAGAACATATACTCAAGGCCCTTAGGAATTGACAGCACAAAAAGGTGTTCTGGGAGTATGAAAAGAACCTCTTCTGTGACAGTGACCTCAAAGCAGCACTGGTGTCCTGGTGAACACGACAGACAAGGCACTACTAATTCCTCACTGCTCCGGGTTCCTACTGCATGGTTCCAGGGCTGGGGTGGATTAGGTTTTACATGTGACCTGCTTCCCTTTCTATCTTCTTCCTCATCTTTCTTTTCCTCCTCTCCCTGCAGCTCCTTCCCCTGAATGACTGCTCAGGAGGCCAAGGGGAGAAGGTACTGGGCAGGTGATCGATCCTACCTTGGCTTCAGAAGTGGGTTCCAAGAAGCACAGGCGGTTTCCCAGGCCCTCGGCTGCCAGGCAGAACTTCCTTTGCTCCTTGTGAATGTTTGCAACGCACTGGAGAACCACTTCATCTTCCTGCCGGCAGAACAGAGACACACATGTGAGCGAATCAGGGGCTGCCTTCCCACGTGGAACCAGGTCCCCAAGTCACCTTACTGTATCGTCATCACGTCCACCGAGAAGCACATGCTTTTGAGCATGGTACAGAAAAGGAGAGCACATGGCAGTGCTGAGCACCTCCCCAGGTCAGTGTGGGGCGGGGTCAGTGGGTGCAGGTACATGTACATGGAACGTGAATCCTCCATGCACCTAGAGCATGAGCCTCGCTTCTGAGGTGCAGGCAATGCACACAATCTGGCTGAGCAGCCAATTTCAACACCTGAGCGGACAGGAAAGTAAACCTAAGCAATCTCCAAAGAAATAATCAGAACAGACCCCTGAGATGAGACTGAGGGGAACGGAGACAACAGCAGAGATCAGACAGAGGCGGGGATCGTGCAGCTCAAGTGTGAGGCTTGGAGGAAGCAAGAGACATGTTGTTGGGGGCGGGGGCCCTTGTAGTGGGTAACACATTTGCCAGAGTTGACAGAAGGAAGCTGTGGTGGGTGACAGGAAATGGCTTTCAGACATATGGGAAAGAAAGCTCGAGAGAAGCCTTGAGGCTTCAGATCGGGAGGAGCTGAAGGTCAAGTAGAGGAGCCACTCTGAATTCCTAAGGAGGGGACCTCCCTCCTATGCATCACTCTCAAGAGCAACCCTGCTGAAAATTCAGAGACCTGGGCATTCTTGTTGATGGTCCAGAAACGAGGCCAACCTCTATTTACACTAACATTCTAGCCTCTTGCACAGCCCTGACCAAGGCTGAGAGGAAATCATTTTCCTTACCAGTTTCTCCAATCTGTCAGTCTATGTCCCCCACTCTCCCCCACTGCTTAACATTGGCTTTCAAACATCAGAAAGGTGTGCAGGTGTGGTTATGTTAAAAGAGTAACGAGAGGAGGGTCAGGTCAAACTTCCTCCTTAGCAACTCCTGCCTCATCTGCCTGTCCCCTGGTGTTAGGGTTCGTCCCAGAGTAGTGGACAGTCAGATCCAAAAGAAACAGCTTTTCTGAAAAGGGGTCTGTGTTGTGCATAGTTATGTGGGAAAATAAAATCCTTCTACTTGATGGGAAGATAAAGAAATTCAATAGTAAGAGATCTCACAAAAGATGTCTGCTGGTACCCAGAGATTGGTCAGGAGCTGTAGGAAAATGCGAGAAGCCATACATCAAAGACATATGAAAAGATGATGGAAGGAAAAAAAAAAGTTTCACACTTTTACTGGCACTGAAATGTCACTGTTCATCACTGAATTGAGTCACTAATAAATTCAAAAGCCTCTGCTTAGAGTGCAGTCAGAATTCATGGTCCTCATTTGAACTGAAGCAGAAGAGAACTCCAGGATGTCACTACTCTTGGAATGAGGATTCAGAGATTCAGGATTTCTGAGGATTCAGAAATCTCTGAAGAGAATGATGTTTTCCCCCAGCTGGGGTCTCCGCCAGACCCTAGGGTGACTGGAGGTGATCACATCCTCCCAAAGGGCACAGGTAATAAGGGGGTCCTCTTAGTTGTCAAAATGATTGAGGGACACTACGTGCATTGCAAAATGGCTCATGAGAGTTAAGTGGTCTGTACTGCAAGAGGTAGTCCTCAAAACACGTAATTTTTCTGCCCCGAATGTCCAGAGGACCCCCTAGAAATACTTAAGTATCTCCCACCCACACACAATTTGTCAACAAAAAATAGTCATCTAGAAATCATAGGAGTGTGCTAAGGATTAGACTTTTCAATGAGCTGGTAAAAGCCGACAAAATTTTCTCTTCAACTTGAGCTGAAGGTAAGTAAGTCTCTGCGTGACCTCATTTCCCATACCCTTTCTACTCCAAGGTGCCCAAACCACCTTGGCTTGACTTTGCATTAGCTGCTTCTCTGTCTGAAACTTCCCCTTCCTGGAACTCACATCCTCATAAGCTAGGCTGCGAGTCAGCTCATGCAATCAAGAAACTTGCACTAGCTCATCAGCTGTGTGCTACGGAGCACCCCCAGCACAAATGTTTCCCTAGGTCCGCACTCTGGGTGGCACACATATGCATGAGGGGCTCTGAGCCAAGCTTACTGTTCTCCAAACACTTTCCCTTTTTCCCACATGCTGTCTGGAAGCGGACGCTCAGGGCTGACTTGGCTGCAGACACTGCCTGGAGTGGCAGCCTGTGCCTGCCTTCAATCCACGCAGCACCCACCATTCTCCGCAAACCTCCAACAGACCAACATCCATCCCAAGCCTTGGAGTATCCAACACTGTAATCTTTGCATCCAAGTTTCATTTGGAACAGGTTAATTCAACCCATCTCATCACATCTTCTACTCCCTAAACACAGAACATAGCCCCTCCCGTTACCAGCCCTCTTAGTTGACTCATTCCTATACCGATATATTTTCTCTTCTCCCGTTACCTCTCTCCTTTTGCCCTTTTGCCTTATATCAAATCTGGATATTTACAGATGGTACCGTTTCCAAGGAGCTCCCTGTAATTGGAGGCTGCAAATTCTTCCACATCTTGTACCTCCCCTCACATCCCTCAATGCCACATTCAGATAATCATTCTCCTACTCAGGTGCAACATTCTTCTATTTTGAGGTATGTGATAGCCAATCTCCACATCTTCTCAAGCAATCTATCAACATCTTAGTTACTTCTCCCACTATTTACCTGATTCCTAATGTCAATCAGAAAGTCTGATCATTTTTGGGTGAATTCAACACACATTTTTAAAAAGTTTTTTTTTAATATTTTATTTATTTCTAGGAGAGAGAGAGAGAGAGACAGTGGGAGCAGGGAAGGGTCAGAGAGAGAGGGAGTCACAGACTGAAACAGGCTCCAGACCCTGAGCTGGCAGTCAGCACAGAGCACGACGCGGGGCTCGAACCCACGAACCGCAAGATCATGATCTAAGCAAAAGTCGGATGCTTAACCAACTAAGCCACCCAGGCGCCCCTCAACACACATTTTTGACTACCATCCAATGACAAAGCATTCTGTCAGAATACTGCAGAGCATACCAGGTTTTATAAGACAAGATCTGTTAATACTATAGTAATGAAGCTGATGCTCAAAAGACCACCTAGTGGCCTTTCTCTCTGCCTCCTGAGCCATCATATCAACTAACTTCAAGGTTTATGCGGGTAATCTCTTCCAGCTGAACACCTTGACCTAATTACTTCCACAGTTTTAGTAACACACTATGATGAACAGTCCTTGTCAAAACTTAGAACAATTCCTGCTCTAAAGTCCAGAACCAGACTATCTTACTCAGAACCAGACTATCTTGCTCTATGAACCTGATCATCTCTTTCTTGCTTTCTCATTCTCTTACATTCCCTGTTCTTGCTCTCCCTCACCAAGACTTCCAGTTCCCAAGTCCCAGAGTGCCCTACCTTCTCTTTTTCTTCACTAGGAAGAAAAAGGATTTTTTTTTTTTTTGACAGAGAAAGTAACACAACTCTGGGGTTTTGTTCTACTATCCATTTATGGGATTCTTTTCCTAATAATACATTTTTGGCTTGTTTGAACACTGGTTTCACTGGAATAAGATCATAAAATCTCTCCCCCATCTTCTATAGGACTCACAGCACATTCAACTCAGTCCCTATCAACTCACCACTTCCCCCCATCTATAAGACAAAGAGATAAAATAAAGAGGAAGGAAGGATTAGGTCAGAGGGCACAATAATCAGTAATGAAAAGATTTTTAGACCTAACCTCTGAACTTAAGGATGAGGATGCACCTGTCTTAAGTCCCCAGGAAATACCGAAGATCTCATAAGCGTCTCCTGCTTTCCACCCAATGTCAAAAGGTCTCTGCCCACTTCCCTTGCAGATGAGTTCTTTCCTCTGTCTCCATCCTCATCTCTCCTCCATTCCTACTGCCTTCCCATCTCCCAAGTCAGCCATGTCCTGCATCCCTAATGTTCTCCTCCTAGAAACTCTGTTCCTTTATTCAACTGTGTTCTCCTGCCTTTCTGATGGTACTTTCCTATGTCCACTTTCTCCTGGCACCCCTACTTATAGGGATCACCCAAGGACTGGTCCTTCATCATCTTCTCTTAGCAATCTCATCCATTCTTCAGGCTTCCAGTTTTATTCTGAGGAGTAGCTGGACCATCTTTACCTCCAACCAGGTGGCACTCTAAGGTTCTAAACCTCTACTTATTCCTGACTTTATCCCAATACTTGTGCTCAGCATCCCAAACCAACATGTCCCAATGCACCAAAAGGTACATTTCCAGCCTACTCATCCTTTTATGTTCCTTATGGTTGTTAGTGACACATACAACCTCTTGGGAACCCAGGCCCCAATATCACCACCTCCTGTCTGTCCTATAGTAATCAGGTCAGAGGAAGGACAGACTAGAGTTCTAGAGGCCAAGACAACTCAGAGTATTCCTCCTCTGGTCTGTTTCCAGAGGCACAGCTCTGACCTTACCATTTGTCTGTTGAAAATCTGTAAAGGCCCTCTCTCCACCGTCCATGTAGCAAATACAAACTCCCTGAACCCACATATGAGGACCTTCACTTTCTGACTTTTTCCTCCAACTTCTTCCCAGTAGAGTTCCTTCGCCTTGTCCAGCTTCATGTCCTTACTCATACTATCGCTAATTCTAAAGCTGCTGATTTGCCATTTTTCCACGTTCATATAGTGCCTATTCTCCTAAATTAGCTCAAATGCCACATTCTTTTACAGAGCCTAAGTAATCTCTCCTCCATCTAAATTTCCATAGCAATGTCACCATACTCTTGCATTATGTTTGTTTACATGCATGTTGATATATTTTTGAAATGGCTAACATTTATTGATCTTGGACTGTATGAACAGCACTGTGCATTTAAGCCAACACTATGGTGTAGGTACTTTAGTTACCTGCAGTTAACAAATGAGGGGTCCTACACAGGGCAGCTAAGTAACTTGCCTATGATCTCATGATGGTGACGGGTAGAGTCTGGTACCCAATCCGGGCAAGTCTGCATCCATGCTCTCTCTCCCATCCCTCTCAGTGGAGTCTGTACCACTTGAAGCCAAGAGCCATATCTGGGTCACATTTGTACCTATCAGGATCCTTACTAACATAGTACCTTATGCACAACATACACCCAGGTATGATTTATTGAATGCATGTGGTTTTTACCTTGTAGTCCAAATTATCAAAGTGCAGAACACTGTTTTCCCACCCAGGCTTGGCATGTAATGTGTCTGGTAAAAGCATGCTGACTTATTGAAATATGGAATCAGACTTAAAAAAGATTTCTCTTCTCTCACTCATATAATAATTACTGCAGAAAAGGTCACTTTTCTATTGGTAATAATATCAACCATTCATTCCATACCAGGCACACTACTGAGATTTCCCCTAGATTATTCAACATTAACACAACACGATCATCTCAAGAATGAGGAAACCAAAGACCAGAGGAATCGGGCAATTTTAATAAGTGAATATTTAATCAGCAGTCATTATGTGCCACCATGTCACAACATTTCGGTTTAGTCCTTACAACTATCCTGTAAGGAAGATATTAATACTCTATTTGTAGATAAAGATATTAAAGCACAGAGAGGGTAATTAACTTGCCTAGCACCACACAGCATGTAAGTAATTGATTTTGATCTTGAACCTTAGAACTACCTGAAACAGGACCCTGTCCTATTTACCATGTTGCCCAACAGTCTCCCAAGAGACTGACTTTAGTAACAGTTCTGAATTCACATATCCCTGACTCTAAGGCCCGTGGTGATCAGGTTGATAAAAATAGGTAACACCCAGCCCCCAGCCCTGTCACATGGCCATAGAGCATTGAAAAGTAACCACATCACAGAGCACAGTGCCAGAGAGTACAGCCTGAGAGCTAAAAATCAAAGACAACAAAATTTTTCTGTGCCCAATGACTCTAACACTGGAAGGAGTGTACATCATCCCCAAACTTGTAACATAGGGGGAAGAATGATTAAAATCCAAGGTGTATCATATGTCAGCATCCTTCTAAGCTATGCAGTTCATAAGCACCATCTATTCTTGTCATAGATTCAGCCTGTGGTAGTGTTGAGTGATTGTCCCTGAACAAGGATATATAGCCTTTGGCTGTCTTTGCTTAGATTTCATGTTATCACAGGTCATCTCTGACAAAGTAAGGTTCTTTCTATACTCCTCTAGCTGAAGAACCTTAAACGTGAAAATGAATTGTTTGCCTATTCTATCTCTACTGCTTCTTTCTTATACCCTGGCCCCCAGCCCAAGGGCCATGACAACCATGTTTGGAGCTCTATGTTGATGGCTGGGGGCACCTTGGCTCTCCTTCTTCTCCCTGGGTCATTTGCAAAGAACTCTTTGGGACAAAACAAAATGGCTGACAGCTCTATTTAAGGTAGGCCATTAGGCAGCTGATGACAGCCCTATAGTTAGATCTGCACATCACCAGTACCAAGAAACTCGTGAGCAGAGGGCGCGTGGGACAGAGAGCAGTCCAGCAGATTTCATGGTTCACATTTAAGTGCAGATATTACTTCAGAGGAAAATCCATAACCATTTATTTATTGCTCTAAAAAGGAAGATGTGTCCTAGCCACTCATCTTGAACATCAGGCACTATGTTAGGAAACAGCTACCTCCTAAATATATGCAGACATAGGTGAGAGAGTTCATTCTCAGACTTTACCCCCACACCATCTCTTAAATGAAAAATAAATGGGCTTTTGAGATGACAAGACCACCCCTAAATGATTTCACAGGGACTCATGGCACTGGTGGTCTACTGTATGTTCTAAAATCTGTCACTCTATTTGCTTCCTTAGATTCTAACCTCCTTAGAGGCAAGAGTCTCTCATTTCCCCATGAATCCTCAGTGCCCCTCATAGTCCCTGATACAGAGTAGAAAAGTACAAATATTTGTAATTTAGTGAATAAATCATATAGGTTAAAAACAATAGTATTAACAAAAATGCTTATGTATAACAAATTCACATAAAAATCCTTCTGCATCTCTTCACTTACAGAGTCTGGAATGCCAACATGGGAATAGTGGGGGTTACATAGAAGGAACTATGATATCCTGCTTCCACAAAGGCTCTATGAGACATACAAATATTTTTTTAATCCCATTTAAAAAATTATGAAGCTAAAGGTAATAGACTAAGGGAGGAGGCTAACTAGTCCAATGTCCAACTCACAGAAGCTGACATTATATTGTGTCCCTAGAGACAACCTTTCTATTGTTTTCTGTTGTGCTTGGCTGTTTTTGTTGTATGATTACACATTTGGAAATCCCCATTGTTTTTCCAATCTGTCAAAAATTAGGGATGGTTCCCATCTCTCACACCTTACTACTCGCTGATTGCTGCAAAATGCAGTAAAATGGAAATCTTGGGATCCCAACAGACAAAGTTGATATAGTTTGTCATTCTTTCCTTCTTTAAATACTTTCATCATTTGACTCATGGGGTTGTCTCTCTTTAGGTTTTCTCCTCTATTCACTAGCAGATCTTCCTCAGTCTCCTGGACTGGCATCCTGCCCTTCCCCCTCTCCACTGCTCCTGGCAGGACTCACAGGCTATTCCTCGGAATTTCCTTCTTTACCTGCACTCCCCTCCTTTGTGATCTCATTTGATTACTTAGCTTTAAAAACCATCAGTACATGAATGACTTCCAAGTTTGTAGCACCACTAGCTTGGATTTTTCCTCTGAACTCCAGCTTGTATCTGCAGTTGTTCTAGTATTTCCAAAACGCAACTCCTAATCGTCTCCCCTGAGAATGTCCTTCCCAGAGTCTTCTCTGTCTCAGGACATGGCCACCCCTTTTTTAGGATCTCCGAGAAGAAAATAAAATAAACCAGTAGCTAAAGTCAACGAAAAATATCTACACGTTCTAGATGACAGATGTTCTTAACTACTACCAAGGGATATTTCTACCATGAGATGCTATCTCCAAAGTATTTTGAAACTAAAAGTTAACAGGATAATTACTACTTTTTATTAATTTAGAGCATTTGAAGTATAAAAATAAAGGTTTTCTAACATATTGTATGTACAAAAAAATAAAAATCTTGGAGTCCAGGGTGCCTGGGTCGTTCAGTAGGTTGAATGTCTGACTCTTGGTTTTGGCTCAGGTCATGATCTCATAGTTCATGAGTTCAAGCCCCACCCTGGGTTCCCTACTGTCAGTGCAGAGCCTGCTTCAGATCATCTGTCTCCCTCTTTCTGCCACTTCTCCTTTCTCAAAAAATACATAAAAAATCTTGGGGTCCTAGTGACTCCTTTTTTTCTCTCACCTCGCATCCTTATTGGCAAGAAATCCTACCCATTCTACCTTCAGAATGGATCCAGCCTTGTCACTGCACCACCAGGCTCAGGCCATCATTTCTTATCATGATTACTGCAGTCACCACTCCTGTTTCCCATTCATCTCTTCTCTACACCTCTTCTCTATCCCTAGAGAGAGGCTTTTTAAAACCTGAGATATGCCGTTCCGTTCCTCAAAATCCTCCACTGATTTTCTGTCTTATTCAGGAAAAAGGCAGAATTCTTACTTGGCCTATGAGGGCCTAACACCTGCCAACAACCCCTCTTCTATCACCCCTTGCTCACTTTCAGCCACATTCGTCTCCTTCTAAGAGCCCCAACTCTTGAAGCATGACCCTCCCTCACACTCTTTTTGCTTGCTGTTCCCTTTGCCCAGAATGCTCTTGTCCCAGAGGCCTACAGGCCACCCACCTTCACTGTCTTCAGGTGTCTGTTCAGAGTCTCCTCATCAGAGGGGCCTTCCCTGATTACCCAATATATAATTACAACTTCATTCCCATTCTGTGCTTCGCATATTACTTCATCTGTCTTCTTTGCCAATGAGCACTGCCCACCTAAGAATATATATTTCTTAGTTCTCTCCTCCTTTGTTAGAATGTAATGAATCATATCTCTTGGACACAGTTTTTCTACTCACTGTATCTCCAATGCCTGAAGCAATGCCTGGTACATGGTAGGCACTCCAATGGTCACTGAATGACAGCTTAGTCACGCTCTTTTGTATTAGGTACAAGAGCATATAACTTCATTTATATAAAATAAAGCGTGTTAGTTTATGGGAAGTGACCTAATAGTCCTCAGACTCAGTTGGAATTGTTTGCTAATGTTGGGGACTGACAAGCAAAAGAGTCATCAGCAGCCTCCAGGGGCCCTTCTGCTCCAGCAACTGGAAGGTGTGTTCTGCTTGCCTTTTATAACTTTCCTCATTGCTGAGAAGGCAGAGTTTGGAGATTGACTATAAAATCTATTCAGTGTCACCTATGGGTTGGTTCCTTTGGAACTTACAGAAATGGGCATTTCTACATTGATTGGGGGACAAGCAAGCACTAGGACTTACATAGGGATTTAATTCCCTCTCAGACAGATCATGCTGTTATTAGACACGGAAGAATGCAGTGACCTGTGACATGTTTGCTTAAAAATAATGGTCAGTTACTAACACTTATTCTCATAGGACAGAAAAATAATAATCTAGTTCATACCAAGGGAATTTCACAGGAAGGTTTTCTATAAAATGTTATGTGCAGAGTTGGTATTTTGAATACTTCTCTCCCACCCAGTGAAAACACACTGGGTGAGTGACCATACCCAGGTGCATGCCCTTCCCGCTTTGGTTTCTTTCTTCTTCAGGCACATCAGCTAGGGTGAAATATGAATGGGAAAAAGCTAGAACACTAAAGCAAATCATGGTGTTCAGTGTCTAACCTAAGAGGTATATCAAGGGTCGATAATACAGTTATTGCAGGAAAATACTGGTCTCTGGATCCAACATTGACGTGAACCTAATTTAAGAAGGGGATCTGAGGGGCGCCTGGGTGGCTCAGTCGGTTAAGCGTCTGACTTCGGCTCAGGTCATGAACTCATGGTTCGTGGGTCTGAACCCCATGTCGGGCTCTGTGCGGACAGCCAGCTCAGAGCTTGGAGCCTGTTTCAGATTCTGTGCCTCCCTCTCTCTCTGACTCCCTTCTGCTCATGCTCTCTCTCTCTCTCTCTCTCTCTCTCTCTCTCACAGAAATAAAGAAAACACTAAAAATCTAAAAAATAAATAAAAATAAAAAGAGGATCTGACCAGGACACTTCAACTTCCCACATTTAAATAATAGATGCTGATAAGTTTGTTCTGACTCCATTCTGTTGCAGTCTGAGGACTGTAACCGGAGAACCAGACAAAGAGCATCTAAATTCTGATTCTACTACAGCAGTGCTGAGACCTGGCCAAACTATGCAATGAGAGCCACATTTTTATGTTATTAGATTTATTCTTTTTTGTTTTGTTTTGTGGTCAATTTCCTTTGATTTTAGCATCAATTCTTGGATCTTTGGCTTCTGAATTGAAGTTTAACAGTTTACTCAGGCCTTGTAATTCAACAATGACAGTCTACCCACTTATAGGAAAGATCTTTTAACAGCACCTAGGATGAGGGTTGAGGGCCACAGTACTGCCTGCTTTTAGTTTGGGGGAATCAACTAAATATGGAGATTCTTTCTACTAGCATATTGCTTTCTTATGCTACTTTCCGGCATTTTCCCCTTTCATATTTGTAGAAAAAGTAAATGACACTCAAATAGCCCACATGAAGGACACAAATACTCTGAGTGTGTGCATAATCAATCCAATTTACTGACAGATGTTGTAAAATCCGTAAGCAACGACAAAGCATCTAGCAATTTCCATACAAAATCTAATAGCTAGGGTACACTATGCCTTTTTCAGAAAGGAGGTTTGATGAAGTTAGTAGATTATAATGAAATTTATAGGCTGACATTTAGACAGATAAGTCTTTGAAAATAGGTCACTTGAAAGCAAAATAAGTGTTTACATAATTTAATGGTGGATAAAGCCCTATGAACTATCTAGGGCTACTTTCAGAAAGGAAGGAAGAAAGGAAGGGAGGGAAGAAGGAAGGAACAAAGGGAGAGAGAATGAGAGAGAGAAAGAGAGAGAGAGAATGAACCCATCAATTTCTCCCAGCTCCATTCAGAATTAAATCATACATTTATTCAAGAAATATTCGTGTGCCTACTACTGTGCCTGCTAGTGGGCTGAGGTACATTGATGAATAAGACAAGCCACACATCTAAGGGACTTTCTGGAGTTCCCATTCTAAGTGGATGACTATCCTGTAGTATACATTGACTCAAATGGATTTTGGGGGGCAGTGGTGAGAAGACATGATATAACCCAGGACCAGAAGAATCTGAGTGAGACAGAGGTAAGAACTCAGGGATGTTTGAGCTATTTCTCTTTTCTCCCTGACACTTTTTCTGTTCCAGGATTAGCTCCTGTGTATGTTTCTATCAAAAATCATCAGTTACTCTTCTGCATTATAACTCAGATTTCTTATCTGAATTCCCTTACCAGAATTTTTCTGTTTAGAAGGCAAGAATTACATCCTACTCATCTCCATCTTGTTTATGTTGTATCCCTAATACCTACCATATGAGGCAAACATATCACAAGTGTGTAGAATTAAAATAATGAAGGACAAATAGTGGATCAAAACGTTGGGTCAAATCTAAGTAAAAAGCTATAGACTCAGAGTACCCAACAGTCAGGAATCAAAACCAGACACTGTCAGAAATATACCCACACTTATATGGTCAAATAATTTATGTCAAAAGAAGGCAAGAATACGCAATGGCGAAAAGACCATCTTTTCCATAAATGATGCTGGGAAAATGGACAGCTACATGCAAAAGAATGAAACTGTACCATTTTCTTACATCATACACAAAAATAAACTCTGGATTAAAGACCTAAATGTGAGATCTGAAACACAAAACTGGTAGCAGAAAACATAGGCAGTAGTTTGACATCAGCCTTAGCAACATTTTTCTAGATAGGTCTCCTCAGGCAAGGGAAACAAAACAAAACAAAAAAATCTATTGGGAGTACATCAAAATAAAAAGCTTTTGTACAGCAAAGGAAATCATCAACAAAACAAAAAGGCAATCTACTGAGTAGAAGAGATTTGCAAATTATGGATCTGTTAAAAGGTTAATATCCAAAGTATGTCAATAGCTTCTACAATTCGACACCAAAAAACAAATAATCCAATTAAAAATGAGTAGATAAGCTGAATAGACAGTTTTCCAAAACATACAGATGGTAAATAGACACATGAAGAGATGCTCAACATCACTCAGCAGGAAAGTGAAAATCAAAACCACAATGAGATATCACCTCAACCTGTCAGAATGGCTAGAATCAAAAAGACAAAAGTCAAGTGTCAGTGAGGATGTGGAGTAAAGAAAAGGAACCCTCATGCCCTGTTGATGGGAATAAAAATTAGTACTGTCATTAGAAAACAGTATGGAGGCTCCTCAAAAAATTAGAAACAGAAATACTGTATGATTCAGTAATTCCACTACTGAGTATTTACCCAAAGAAAACAAAACCACTGATTCAAAAAGACCTACGTACCCTTAAGGTTACTGCAGCATTACAATAGCCAAGATACGGAAGTGGCCCAAACATCCATCGATAGATGAATACAGAAGATGATGGAATATTATTCATCCATAAAAAAAATAATGATGTCTTGCATGTACAATAACATGGATGGACCTAAAGGGTATGATGCTAAGTGAAATAAGTCAGAGAAAGACAAATGCCATGTGATTTCACTTACATGAGAAATCTAAAAAACAAACGAAGAAACCAACAAAAACCAGACTTAAATATCAAGAACAAATTGGTAGTGTCAGAGGGCAAGTGGATGGGAGGATGAGTGAAATAAAAGGGATTAATAGGTATGAACGCCCAGGACACCTGGTGGCTCAGCTGGTTAAGCATCTGACTCTTGATTTTGGCTCAGGTCATGATCTCATGCACTGTGAGATCAAGTTCCGTGTCAGACTCTACACTGAGAGCACAGAACCTGCTTGAGATGTTCTCTCTCTCTCTGCCCATCCCCCTCTCTCCTGCTTGCACTCTCTCTCAAAATAAATAAATAAACTTAAAAAAAAAAAAAAGGTATGAACTTTCAGTTGTAAGTCATGAAGATGAAAGGTACAGCAGAGAGAATATGGTCAATAATATTGACATATGGTGAGCATGGAGTAATGCACAGAAGTGTTAGATCATGTTGTATACCTGAAATATAACACTGTATGTTAATTATATTTCAGTTAAAGAAAAAACAGACACTGTTAGGGATCCTAAGACACCCTTCATAAAGAGACTGAGGACCTGTAAAAGCCAAGCAAAGCCTGTTTCTCCTAACAGGAATTCTCCTTGACACATCCTCTGGTGGCAGGATTCCGTCTTTAGTTCTTAGAATCTGAGGTGAAAAGCTGGCTATTGTGTGCAATACTTTTCCACGCTTAAGTATTTCAATTCACTAAGGCTCTTCCTACAGCAAATCTGTGAAACTATAGCACTAGGGAAGGTGTGTGCTAAAAGGCAACTTAAATATAAGGAGGCTCTACCAAGCACTGGTTTATGTACTTTATTGTTCACACAATCTTCAAAAATCTCCTCTACCTCTCAGTATGCCCGTTCTACAGGTGTTGACACTTAAGCACATTTTGAGATATGTTAAGAGACTGCTCAGAGTCAGACAGCTATTTATTTTGTTCATCCATTATTCATTCATTTATTAAGTATTCATTATTATGGTCTGTGATACGTCACACACTGCCAGGTCCTGGGAATACAAAAATGCATCCAAGCTAGTAAGTGAGGATTTAAATCCAGTTCCATGTATCTCCAAAACCCAAGTTCTTCCCACTGTACCAAGGTTCCTTTGTGAAGAAAGCATTTCAGTAGCTTCATAATTGATATCACTTTTACTGACTTTTTTTAATTTCTCACCTTATTGGGGTATTATAGATGGAATGCTTTAATTGAAGGGATAGTTTCCCCTTTCTTAAATAAAATATGAAGAACCATGTGTTTCTTGATCTTATGTCAAGTGAAAATACAACTTCAAGACTCAGGACCATTCTCGCAGTCCACCAGGCACTAACTACCCCTACCCCATACACTACCACACTGCTGCTCCTAAGCCCTTCCATAAAAATTCTAGAACCTCCCTCACCCTATGAACAGGCCTATAGAATGCAGTGCCCTCCTGCAGCAAAAGTCCTCAGAATTCTTTGCCAAACCAAAATCTAATGAAAACCCAACAAAATTAAAAGCATAGGAGGTGGGGTTAGTCAATCTATTTGGGCCTGATTGCTTGATATCTTATGTTACACAGACTAGAATTTATTCCATATCCCTCAGATGAAAAAAATTCCATCTTGGCTTTTTTGTTAAATATAATAATGTCTGGTTCTGAATCCTTATATGCAATAATTTCAATTCCAGTCACATTTAGGAAAGTTTCCTCCTTCCTAGATCTGTATAATAAACTGAGACTTATATAGTCCATAAAATTTGGAGTAAAGCAGCTGGTCTTCAAGCCCATCAAGATGGCTGTCACCATGCTCATTATCCAAGGCTGTGTGGTCCATTTGATGGCAGGTATCCTTACCCTCCGTAGCCACAGAGACTGTGGTCCCCAAAGTCTTGGTGCTTCAGGTCTGGCATCCTGACACTCATCACCCTACAATCTCCTTGGTACAAGTATATGGACAGATTGCAGGTCTCTCTGCTACCTATGAAACCCCTACAATGCCCTTTCCTGCTGCTTCTGAAGTAAGACTTTCCTAGGTTTGGTCTCTTAGCCTCATCCCATCCAAGCCTCAGGGCCCATCCCCAACTAGGACCACCCAGATTTTCGCCTCCAAAAGACTTTGGGAACTAAGGCTTCAGACACTTCAGGGCAAAAGGAAGCCCCCTATCTCCAAGACACAAAGTTCTGCTTGACTTGGTGAGAAAAAAAGGGGCGGGGGGGAGTTTTCATTTCATTTTTATGTAATTTTTTATCCTAGGTATCTCTTCTTCTGAGGAGTCTACAGAAAAAAAAAAATCTAACTCTGCTGTAAAGCAGAGGGGCTCAACCATATGTGACACAAGAATCACATGAAGTGCTTTTCAAATATACTGATGCCTGAGTCCTAGTCCAAATGATGGGCATTTCTAGGGAAGGGTGCTGTGTGCAAGTATATAAGGTAACTCCAGGTGACTGATGCACAGTGAAGATGGAGACCTCCACAGATTTCGAGCAGAGGGGATAGCTTGCTAGGGAAAAGGGGGTGGTCTGAGGAGGCTGACAGACACTCTGATATAAGTCTGGGATCACAAGAGAAAAGAAGAGAGTTTTGGAAATGACAGAAGGTAAATAAGTGGAGGGAAAGATCAAGTGTGGTTCTCTTTTTCTTTAAATCAAGGATCCAAAGACTAAGTCACTGCTGATCCAAGACCCTTAAGTTACCAAAGGCTACCATCTGTGGGTCCCTCACTAGGTGTGTTCCTCTAGAACATGGCATGATTCTTTTCTTTTTTTCTCTAGGCCTTTATAATAATGCCTTGTGAGTTTCTTTCTTTGAGTATAGGAGCTAGAAAGCATAAGCTATCAGCTAGAAGTGCATCACCAAGAAAAACTATTATCTCAAGGACTTCTCTAAAACTAGGGAATCTGAGTTTAAAATGCAAAACTAGCTAACCAATCAGTAAGTTATTGGGTGTTCCCTATGTACACCGTCTATGTTATAGTACTTTTGGGTCCTTCCTTTCCTTTCCCCAGCCTGCTCCCAAACTCTTTTCATGACAAGGCTGAATGTTACTTTCTGGTAACCTCAAAGAACAGCACCTAAAGCTATTTTAAATGAGTAACACTTTTCATGTTCCCTAAAGAAACTGAAGTGATTCACAGCCAGAAATAAGAGTACATAAGAACTTTTCATAGCTGTGGAGTGGCAGATCTTGGTGGAAAATCAAAGTATCTCCATCTCTGCAATAGTACATTTCCTTCTTAACGGGAGGAGTCAGAATCCCTAAACAATGCCTCAAAGTTCATACATTTCATCTGACTTAATCTTTGGCACATATTTTCTAGCTGGCAACAGGGAAAGCAATTTTAGTCTTCTTTCTAAAATGTGGGGAATATGTATGGTTGGTGTCCCACAATGTTAAATAATTCACATAACTTACAAGTAAATGTAGTCCAAATAAAAAGTGAAATCATAGCTCATCTATAGGTAGCTATCCATGAGTTGAACACAAGCAAAATTTGAGTCCCTATGTAACATTTATGGTTTCAGGGATTGAAAGCCTTTCCTTTAACAACTTTAGGTTGTAAACCCCTGAGTCAACTTATAAATTAAGTATCAATGTCTGTTCCTTTCATATAAAGCAGATCGATGATACAGCAAGGCCTCTATTTTGTCCTATAGTTGCACCTAATTGTGGCTTTAACAATTTCTGACTCAGACTTCACTAAAACAATACAGAACACGTCACACTAGCAACATCGTAAAGCAGTATCTGTCTCTACCAGCAAAATCCTAAGCAAGGGTTCATGACCTCACTCTTCCTGCATCACCACTATCATGTTCTCCTGCACAAATACACCTCTAAACCAAGATAAGGAAAGGAAAATTGGCCTACATGGAATCACAGAAAGTTTAGAGGAAAAGCACTTCAAGAGTCATTGAATCTAAACCTTTTGGCAATACATCCATGCAGTCATCAAGACATAAATTCAAACCTCTCTATCAGGGTAGAAACTCACAGGCAAAGCACCAAAAAATACCATAAAAACCAAGTAAAAGATGTAACACTCTTTTCCATACTTCTCTTTCTGACTAGAAACTTCCTCTGTCATGTGCTTGCCTCCTCTACCTACCAACAGTCTGCCCACTAATGAGGAAATCCTCTTGTGCTCTTCGAGATCAATTCTTTAGGCCTTATCAGTTAAGCAGCCTGGGGAGTTCCAAGCAGAAAGGAAACTTATTGTTCATCTGCAAATATGAGAAGGACTGATATATGGAAGACGGCAGCCATCTGTTATCCACTCAGGTCAGAATGAGACAGGCTAGCCCTAAAAACATAGCAGCAGAAATTGAAATGAGCTATGAAAAAGAACTTAAGAAAAGCGAGGGTTAACCACCACCATAAATTATCAAGATTGGATTACAGCTTCTTTACAAACAGAATACAGAACTATCTTCTCTGGGATGTTGAAAGCATCTTGTGATTAGAATTCTGTAAGAACACACGCACTCTATGGAAATAGCCATTTAAAAAAAGATTATTTTTGGTCAATTTACCCAATGTAAGAGTCTCAATACTTGTGCACTAAAGAGCTGGAGCTCCATGAATGCATAAACTGTGTTTAATTCTCCCTCTACTGTTTAGCATGGCATTATGTGCAAATAAACAGGCAGTAAAGTATTGCTTCTGCTCTTTATCAAGGCAAATAGCTTTGCCTATTACTTGTCTCTAGAACCAATACCCAGGATTCTTGGGGTCTGTCCCTGTGACAATGTGACAAGGGTTCATCCATTTGATCAATTTTGTGCGATATTATCTCTGCTCCTTCAGCCAAGTGCTTTCACTTAGGTCACCAGTGACTTCTAATCTGTCATATCTAGGGAACATGTTCCAACCTTGTCTTTCTTAAACTCTTTCTGTGGCAATGGATACTGCAAATCTCTTCAGTTTTCTGAAAACAATCTTCACTTTGGGCTTCTAAGGCACCTCAGTCCCAGCTGATGCCCAATCTTCCAATCTTCGAACCTGTCATTCAGCCCCTCTCAGAATTGTGAGTTGAAAGGTCCTCAGACACTGTCCTTAGGCCTCTGCTCTGGTCAGAGTATTCACTGAGTGACTGTATCCAAGTCATTGGTTCCAACCCATACCTCTTTCACTAGTGACTCCTCAGTCTCTCTGGAGACCAGTGCCCTATGTTAAAAGGAATGCTACTGGCTGTCCTATTTGGATGTCCCTAACACACTGAAATTTACCTAAAACTCATCTCACTATCTCTCCTTTCTTAGACTTTTTCCTTCTGCACTCCCCGCATGAGGGGCAGGCACCATTATTCACCCCACACACCCACTGGTAGAAGTCTGGAAGCCATCACAGCCCCTCTCCCTTCAATATCCACTCAATTTTCTTTTCTTCTCTCCTCTTTATTCCTGCTGCTCTTGCCTCAGTTTACACCCCTAGGATTACTATAGTAGCTTACTTGGCCTTCTGTTCCACTCTTCCCCATCAACCCTCCATGCTTTCAGAGTGATATCCCCAGAAGACTTCTGAGCAGTTCATTCCATTCCTTAAAGCTCTCCAGTGCTTTCTCTAGAACTTTCAGATTCTGTGGAGTTTAAGACCTCCCTCCTCATCTGGTTCCTGCCCTCTTCTCTACAGTCTCAGTTCCCACCCTTCCCTCACAAACCCTCACCAAGTAACACTGAACTTCAGCCCTCTGGAGCTACCTGCTGATGGATGATGTTTTACACTCACCTCTGAGCCTTTAGTTGGCTTAGAGTATCCATCTCTATCACACTCCTCATTTTCTAAGACATTATGCATGTCATCTCATCTGGAAAGCTCCCCCTTACACCACTCTGTTTCAACAGTACTCCCAGCATACCTCTGGCACTGCATTCACTGGTGAACCCTAACTGTAGTTTCGTCTGCCTCCCTCTGCTGGTTATTAGATTCTTGAAGATGGGGACTATGTCTGATCCATCTGTGTGCCTAGAATAAAACCTTGCACCTAGGAGGTACCCAGGAAATGCCTTATGAAGGAATGGCTGAGCTTAGCTGGCCCAGGGTCTTAAGTTCAACTCAGGTGTTACACAAGTATAGTCACTGTTTCCTAGTTTTTGTTAGGCCAGGCCAACGGGATGAGAAAGCAGGTGCAGAGAAAAGGCCAACTTTACAAGTAAAGAAGTAACAGGCTGACTTAAAGTCTTAACAGCACGTGCCTCAACAGCCTTCTCTGGGTAATTTGATTTGAGCATTCTCAGAAACCACTTAACTCCTTGTTTCTTAGCCTTCAAGTCTTCTCTTGCCTGGAAGCTCCTTGATGTTGGGAGCCATGTTTTCCAGTCTTCCGAGTACTTTGTCAATGGAACCCCTGACCTCAGAAAGAACTGAAGGAACAGACCAGGGCAGATATTCTCTAGCCTCAAGTCCAATTCCCACTAGGCTTGTTCAGATTTTAAGCATTTGCCAATTTTTAGGGTTAATTCTACCCTCTCCCCACCCTGCCCCTCAAGTCTCAGCCTGACAAGAACCCAGCAACTCCCAATTCAAAATGAGCCAGTCATTTAAGTGTGGACCCTCAGAAAGGACCCGGTGAAAAGAGAAGCCTGTGTCTGACTCACTGTTCCTTTCCGACTGAGTCAAAAGATTAACCATTTTGTTACATTGTTTGTACATTGTTGTGTACTCTGGGTTCACCATATGTTTGACTCTATGAGGGTAATACTTCCTTTAGAAACAACATCTTCATTTCTTTTTTTTTCTGATTAAAAAGGTCATGAACCGAAACCTGTGTGTTGACTATTGCAGAACATAAAGACAATGCAATAGCACCTGCTCATTTTCCAAGTTCAACAGCATTTGCGGTATAATGGCTTAGTCGACATCTGCATAAGACGCATATTTTTAAGGAAGCTAAATTGCTACGCTTTATACTATAGCAGTTGTCACTTTTTGCATAAGATCTACAGAGGTGTCCTATGTCCTACTTTAGATTTCTGCTTTTTTTATGAATAACTATGGAGAACTTTCTCACCCAGGCAATTATGGAAGCAGATGTGGTCTCTTTCTACCATGTGCAATGCCAGACTTCACATGGGGAGACCGCTCTAGAGGAGCAATATATCAAAGTCCCCTAATAGCTAAAGGTAATCACTAGCAAAACTGGAAAAATCTTATGGAATGAGCTGCTTGTGGGCAAGGATAGGAGATAAACAGATTAATAATGCCTAAAAGCCATCTAAATCATAGTTAAAGTTTGTTTTTCTGTAAGTCTTGCTTTAAGAGGACACTTAACCTTCTCAAGCTTCAATTTAAGTTGACAAATAGATGTTTTAATAAAGGTCTTAGTTTATTTAGAGCTTAGAAAGAGAACTTGTTGCTTCAGTATATTCTCTTTTGAAACTATAACCCACAGTCCAAGTTGCTGACCCTAAGAATATTGGTTCAATAGCAGCAAGCCTCATCAGAGTCTTCAAAGAGGGGAAGAAGATAGAGTTAGAGTGCTGTTGGCTTTGCCACAATGGAGATTTTTATCTGACAGGTTACACATTTGTAGAGATAAAACCCCTATTGCCACGAACCCATTGCTGGAGGTTTTTATGTAATTATGATTAAAGCATTATTTATTTTATAGTCTGTCTTGTGCATTGATTGATTTTGCTATTTCAATTTTCATACAAATCCATTCCAGCAGAGTGGTGAAGAGTACCAGGCTCTCAAATCAGATGGGCTGGGTTGGAATCTTGTCTATGAATCTAGCTATGTGGTCTTAGACAAGTTGTATTAACTTCTTGCCTCAATTTTTTTTTGACCTATGAAATGGGAACAGTAATAAATTTTCTATGCATTGTCTGGGGTTATGTGGGTTAGTAAATATAAAACCCCTGAAACCATACTTGCATATAACGTTCACTAGATAACCATAATATTAACAAAATACTATTCTTTAAGAAGCCTTTGAGAATAACCAACATTCACTCACCTATGTCTTCTTGTAACAATAGAATTGTTTGATCTTCACAGATATTTCGCTGGTGTCTCCAAAGTTACAACTACAATTTAGAAAGAGAACTTGAGCCAATTTAGTGGGGGTGATGGGGGAATGTTAGTTGCTTTTTTGACAAACGAGATGCTACTTCAAACCTAAACAATATAAAATCCCAACAGATTACTAACTCAAACCCATGTTACCAGTCCTACCTTTGGAAGGTGTTAGTTAAAGGAAAAACATCTTTTTTCTGTCCTTCAGTGAATGGTCAACATGCTGCATGAGCACAAAGACTGACCCAAATGACAAGAAACAACTTGTTCTACTTATCTTCTGCCCCGACTCATATCCCACAAACAAGCCTGCCTATTGACTCCACCTAAAAGCTGGATCTTTCCCATTCTTTGAAACCAGTTCCAATACTAGGAAACAGGCAAATAAATATGAGCTGGTCCACAAATTTCTGCCCGTCTCTCAAGGTCTACTGGCTGCTGGAATCCAGAGGCCCTTTCCTGTCCTTCCACCAGACACTCAGTGCCTTCGACAGCCTGATTAAGTCCGTGACGGCAATTTAACAGAAGAGGCATCAAAATCAAATTCCAAATTCCCCAGTGAGTACTGATTAGATTCCTCACTGGCTGCACAGCTTTGGGTAAATCCTTACTTTTATGAGCCTTATTTACAAAATGAAGTTAATAATGTCCCGTCAGAGACTGCTGCTGGAAGTAACACAATCATGCATGCACATGCATCTCCAAACTACGCAACAGTACAATCATAAATACTGATGATCCCAAATCTTGGCCTTTATTTTTTCATCTCCCAGTTTTCCCCGGGGCCCTATCATGCTTGCTGTGTCACCCCCAAGCTCCTCTCCAGGCTTGACCTCTGGCTTCTAGACTTTCTTGAATCTTCCATCCAAATGCTGGCAGGCTGCTGTAGACGCCACAGATGCATTAATAATCCTGCAGTTTACTGTAACCTGCTTGTCTACCTCAACTCATCTGACGTGCAGTGCATTTTTCTCTAGCGTTTTTTCGTTTTGTTTTGATGTGGGCTCCTCTTCCTTTCTGACAGTCCTGACAGCTTCCAACAGAGCTATGCAGCCGGTGGGCACTCTCTTCCACTCAGTTTATGTATTTAAGCCTCTACCAGGCAAATGGCAACTACAACTCTGAAAGGTATATGGGGGTGGAGAGGAAGGGAGAGAAGAAGAGTGTACAAGATTGAATACAGGTAATGACTGATGGTCATGGCTATCTGATGGGGCAAAGAAAAATAAAGCCTCATTTACTGAGTATCTATTCCGTATCAGTTCCATGCAAGGCACTTTATAAATACGAAGTCATTCACTACAGACAATAAACTCACAGGCATATTACAGACGAGAAACCAAGAAGGCCCAGATCATATGCCATTTACCCAAAGTCACACAGTGGTGGAGATGAAATGAGAATTCGGTTCTGCTGGAATGGCTGGAGGGAAAAGTCACCTCATCTTTACTTACAGCCACCATGTGTCTCCAATAAGAGCCACAGGACATCGTATTTCTGCTTGTTATGGAGATCACTGCAAACATCAGAAGGGATGGGAATAGGTACTGGAGGCTGTAAGCTGGAGTCACTTGTAGGCCTTCTTCCTTGGAGTAGTTAAGGACTGGAGTAGGAGACAGTGAGTACTGCTGTTTCCTGTGGTTCAGAGCCTGTGTTCTGGAATCCTTTTCCTTCCTGGCATCTACACATACATGTGAACTGGGTATGACCAGAATCTGCATGGTGGGAAAACCAGGGAGCCAGGACAGAGAGCTTCTGCAGAGATAAGGATCCTGCAGGCTCAGCAGCCTGAATAAAGACTACAAATATAGTCCACAAGTGGACATCGTATTCAAACAAAGACTAGGGAGCACAAGAACTCTGTCCACTAGCAGACAATGCCACCCTGCTCCCCACAGTTCTGTTTCAGCACTCGGGGCTCCATAAACTGCTCTGCAGAAACATTTGACATAGGGCAGCCTGAGACGAGGGCAGGAGATGGACTGTTTTTGCTGCCTGCACAGCCACAGCGAACATGACTTGGGGCTTGGTAGCATCCAGTCCCTCCCCTCTCTGCTTCCAACCTAGCCTTAGGAATCAATTATACATTACAGACTTATGATCAGGCTCTTGTTTTCCCAAATCAACTCTAGCCAATGGACTCAAGAACTAATTCATTAACAGGATGTGCCCTTTGTGCAGAAGGGCATCTCAATCTCAGAGTCATGATCAGATGCCTGAACTCACTAGGCTCTGCTTGGGTGGGAGCAGGGCGAGTGAAGCCCCTGGCGTTCTTCCATTTGAAAAGTGTTCCTGCTAAGGTGTCCACAGAACTAGCACATCACTGAAGCCTCATCTTCTCTCCGGGTCTCCACACTTCAGTCACAATAAGGGCAGTGGAAAGTGGATTGAGAGGAAGGAAGTAACTAATTTGTGGATAATTTACTCTCAGTAGGGGCGGGTAGAACTGCCCATGAGCAAAAATTCGAAATAGTGTTAAACTTACTTCTGGATGTTCTCCCACCTCATTCAGAACCTGTGCCATTTCCTCAACGGCTTTTTGTCACTCTCCTCCCAGAATTTAATTGTCTCAATGCTTCCTTCTGGCTGAATACCTTCCCTTCACTCTAGCCTGGACAGCCAGTCTTTGGAACAAAGAGATCTGTGCTCTGGAGTTGCATACCTACTCCAACACACACGGTCAAAATGTCCATGCTACCAATGTTATCACAGAAGTCAATCTGATTAAACTTCAGGAAGCTGTCAAGATTCTTCCAGGTTTCATTAGGGCCTTGGAGTTATTTTTATAACGTAGTGCACTGCTACATTGGAAAAAAGTTACCAAGAAAACATAATGTGTTCAATAACCTTCCCCCCACTCGCACCACATTGTGCCACAATCTCCCCAATGGCCTCCAGTGATTCACACCCCTGTATGCTCCCTGACTGCCCCCTTGAATGTGGCTAGACCTAGTGGCCTCATTTTGACAAAAAAGAAAAAAAAAAAATACAGCAAAACACAGAGTGATGTCACTTCCAAGATTAGGTCACAGAGAGACCGGAGCTTCCTTCCAGGTTATACATCCTCCCTTGTTCTTTCTGATGGATGCCAGCTGCCCCATAGAGAGATCCATGTGGTCAGGCACCGCTGTCTGTGGCCAACAGCCAGCAAGGGCCAGTCACTGCGGACACCCAGGTGAGTCCCCTTGGAAGTGGATGTTCCCTCAGTCCAGCACTGAAATGACTATAGTCCCTGAAGGCACCTTGATTTAGGCTGAGAGAGACCCTGAAACAGAAAACTCAGCGAAGCTGCATCCAGATTCTTTTTTATCCAAATATTTTTTAATGTATATTTATTATTTTTGAGCTAGAGACAGAGCATGAGCAGGGGAGAGGCAGAGAGAGGGAGACACAGAATCTGAAGTAGGCTCCAGGCTCTGAGCTGTCAGCACAGAGCCCGACACGGGGCTCTAATCCACAAACTGTGAGATCATGACCTGAGCTGAAGTCAGCTGCTTAACCCACTGAGCCACCCAGGCGCCCCTGCATCCAGATTCTTGACCACTGAAACTGGGAGATCGTAACTGTTGTTTGAAATCACTAAGTTTGGGGTACTTTATTACACATCGACAGCTAACTAACTAATTACTCTGAATCAGAAGTCTGAGCACTAAAATGCCTCAGGACATTCTTGTCAGGCCCTTGAGTCACAGATACCGGACATTTATACCACCACCACCTTTTTTTTCTTTTCTTTTTTTTGTTTTAAAGAATTTGAGAGAGATGGAGAAAATCTCAAGCAAGCTCTGCACTGGCAGCATGGAACCCGATGTGGGGCTCGAACACACAAACCATGAGATCATGACCTGAGCTGAAATCAAGAGTTGGACATGATGTGACTGAGCCACGCAGGCACCCCCACCACTTCCCTTTCTGGACCTATGGGAGGTATGCATCACTCATGCCTGCATTCTCTCCCTACACTCCAGGCAGCCACTTGCAATCAACTGGAATGGGCAGCTAAGGTAAAGCCATTTGTCCTCAGGCTTTGGGTCTGTCACAAAAGTCTTATCACCTCTGTCAACTAATGAGGCCCATAATCAGCTTCACAAGACCTTGGCTCCCTTACTCTCTGCTTTGCTTTATTTTTCTAAAATACAATTTATTATCAAATTGGTTTCCATATAACACCCAGTGCTCATCCCAACAAGTGCCCTCCTCCATGCCCATCACCTCCCTTCCCCTCTCCCCCACCTCCCCTCAGCCCTCAGTTCTCAGCATTCAAGAGTCTCTCATGGTTTGCCTCCCTCCCTCTCCCTCTTTATTTCCCCCCTTCTCCTCCACGGTCCTCCGTTAAGTTCCTCCTAATCCTCCTATAGGTACAAACATTATGGTATCCGTCCTCTGCCTCACTTATTTCACTCCACATAACATCCTCAAGTTGCATCTGTGTTGCTACACATGACCAGATTTCATTCTTTTTCATTGCCACACAGTATTCCATTGTTTAGATAAACCACATCTTCTTGATCCATTCATCCGTTAATGGACACTTAGGCTCTTTCCATGTTTTGGCTATTGTGGAGAGTGCTGCTATGAACACTGGGGTACATGCGCCCCTATGCATCAGCACTCCTGTATCCTTCGGGTAAATTCCTAGCAGTGCTATTGCTGGGTCATAGGAGAGTTCTATTGTTAATTTTTTGAGGAACCTCCACACTGTTTTCCAGAGGGGCTGTACCTGTTTACATTCCCACCAACAGTGTAAGAGGGTGCCCATTTCTCCTTTAGAAGTCCAACTACACTGGGGCAGTAGGAACACAAAAAATCTGTTTTAAAAAAATTTCTAGATAAACCTCACCTTTGCTCTCTCAGCAAAAGATCCCTCATTATTTGTCATTGCCTGTGGAAATACTTCTCCATGACCAGAATTTTATGTAAATTCCTTATTTTATTAGTGTTCAACCACTTTCAAATCTTACTTGCAAGGTTTCTTTCTTGATCCCTTCTAAAAATATTCATCTTTTCCTCAATAAAGTCTACAATAGTCTCCCCTGGTCAGGATGTTTTATAACTCGCCTAGAAACATGAATAAAAGATTGGCCTCCTTAAGTCTTTCAAGGTTCTTTTCATGCTCCACCAATGCATCTTTTCAATGGTAGATCAGGTTACCTCAGAGGGAAGGGTCTACTGTTGAGTTTTATCTATTCTTAGTCCCAATTAAACATGACATGGGTATGGAAAAGAAGGAGGAGCAAAAGGCAGTGCTAAAATTCAAATCTTTCCCTCTAAATGAAATGTCAGGATAGAAAACCGGCTCCTCATTCTCCTGTGGCTAGCAGTGGGATAGAATTCTGCTTCCCTGAGAGGGGCTGCCCCTAGCCAGAGTCCCTCCATGGAAGAGTCAGCCACCCCCAGGCAATGGGAACCAAGAGAAGATGGGCAGGAACCCAAAACCAGCTTAGGAGGAGATACAACTGCCTCACAAGATTAGCTCTGTCCTACTTAATTCCACTGTCAAAGATATCCAAGTTGAAACTATAATGCAGGACCATTTTCTGTCAAGTTAATAATATCTTAAAAAGAAGACGTTTGTATGATTACTCTATCTTTGATATTTTCTAATTTGGGGATCTTGAGCAAATAACTTAATTCACTGAGTCTTTGCTTCCCACATACTCAAAGTGAGATTTTACAAAGAGTATAACTCATGGTGAGTGCATGCTAAATGATGCTTATTACAAGTATTATCTACTGAAGTAAATAACAGAAAGTTGTGATCTGACCTTTAGAACCATGCTGAACAAAAGAACTTTCTGTGATGATGGTAGTGTTCTATAATCTGTGCTGTTCAATATGGTAACCACTAGCCATGTGTGGCCACTGAGTACTTGAAATGTGGTTAGCCTGGGAACTGACTTCTCAATTTTTTTTTATTTTATTTTTTATTTATTTTTTACAAATAGTTTATTGTCAAATTAGTTTCCACATAACACCCAGTGCTCATCCCCACAAGTGCCCTCCTCCATGCCCACCACCCCCCTCCACATCCATCAGTCCTCAGTTTTTGTCAGCATTCAAGAGTCTCTCATGGTTTGCCTCTCTGGAAAACAGTGTGGAGTTTCCTCAGGAAACTAACAATAGAACTCCCCTATGACCCTGAAATAGCACTGCTAGGAATTTACCCAAGGGATACAGAAATGCTGATGTATAGGAGCACATGTACCCCAATGTTCATAGCAGCACTCTCAACAATAGCTAAAACGTGGAAAGAGCCTAAGTGTCCAACAACGAACAAATGGTTCTCAATTTTTTTTAAACTGAAATAGCTACACACAGCCAGTAGCTACCATATTGGACAATGCAGCTCTCCATACAGATTGTCTGCACTGACCAGAAAGCCCTGCAAAATATAACCTTGACCTCTTAAGGAGTCCAGGACCCCAATATTGCTCAGAAGAAAGCCCTGTGTATATGGGCATGGGATGGAGAAGGAAGTCCTTATAGGCAAAAAGAGTGCATCTGACCTACAATTAACAGGATATTCAGTTCCAGTTCTGAAGAATAATGATCTGTGCCCAGTTATCATCACCTAGTCACCCTAGTGGCTCCTGGTTGCATGAAGTCAGGCGGTTCTGTGTGTGAAGCTAATGAGAATACGGGAATTTAAAATACTTTCAAGTTCCAAGCAATTAACAGATTACCTTTATTGATGCTATATGAGTGTATGCTGTTTCCAAGCTAATATTGACATCTATATACCTCACTTCCTTATTTATTGAGCACTCACTACATGCTAGGCTAAACACTAGAGTACAAAGTTAAACAAACACAGTTCTTGACCTCATTTCTCTCATTCTAGTCAAAGTTAGAGATGCAAGTAAAGAAGTGTGGTACAGGGTGAGAAGTAGAATAAGGTGAATTAAAGGGTGTGATGAACTGCATTTGTCATTGACAGAGCAAAAAAACTTTCTCAGAGCAGGAGGCAGCTGAGCAGAGTCACAAAGGCACCACACAACTTGCCTTCTCCAAAGAGCGTGAGAGAGAGGAAGGGTGCTCTTGGCAAAGAGGTATGTGCAGAACCAGACACCTTTGAGAAGCATCAATACTTCATGATTGGCACTAGGAGGCAAATCTGGGAGGACTATGGAAAAGGAAGTGGGGGTTAGAACATAAAAGATCATCCCAAGGAATTTACATTTTATCTCCTAGAAAATGGGAAACCACTAAAGGATTTCAAATAGGAAAGGACCATGGAGATTTGAGTGTCCAATTCCTCTGATGCTGTGTGGGAGATGTGAGTGAAGGCAGGACAGGAGGCATGGAAGGCACTAGAAGTCCTCTGCACCAGTACAGGGGTCAGGTATGGTGGAGGGGAGTCAACAAGTATTAACAACATTAAGATACTAAAAGGCTGAAAGCTTCCACATTAGAATGAGTTTTTATGGGAGGGGGTGTTTTTTTATGATTTAAATACTTTGATGAGCTTAATTGTGTCGCCCCATTCATATGTTGAAATCCTGACCCCCAGTACCTCAGAATGTGACTGTATTTCAAGATAGGATCTTTAAAGGGGTTACTGAGGTTAAATATGGAGTCATTAGGTTAGCCACCAATCTAATATGACTGGTCTTCTTATAAGAAGGAGATCAGAACACAGACAGCACAGGACAAAGCTCATGTGAAGGCACTGGATGAAAAAGAGTCATCTATAAGCCAAGAAGAGAGATCTCATTAGAAACCAACCCTGTTGACATTTTAATCTCAGACCCCCAGCGGGCAAGCCATGAGAAAGTAACTTAAAGTCACCTTGCCAGTAGTCTTTTGTTAGAACAGCGGTAACAAACTAATACAAACATAGTAAGTCTATCTTTACACCAATCTCCACCTATATAAAGTGACGTTGGTGTTTATTATAAAGCTTCCATATATAGGACAGAAATGCTTGAGATTTCTTGGGTCTTAAATTTAAAAAGAAAGAATTTTTTTATCCTAATCTCTTTTGCCTGGTCCTCATGAGAACACTAATTTAAACAAGAGGGTCAGGAAAACAGAAGTTAGTGAGGCTAACAGAAATTAAAGGCATTTTCTCCAGGTCCGGGCAAAAGATTCTTAGCTCCCATTCTACAAAGCTTTCACACAGAAAATAAGTAGGAGTGGCAATATTGAGAAACCTGCTCCACTATCAAGACTCTACTCTGGACAACACGGAAGCCACTCCTCAGTGTCTCTGTACCAGCTTAAGGGAAACAAGTCTACACCATTCCTTCCAAGGTGCCTCAGGGCCCCAGAACCTTCAGACTCTCAAGGCTCACCTTCATTATACAACTTAAAATACTTTATAATGTTATTTACGACAGCACAAAAAATACACCAATTGTCTTCTTTGGCTGTGAAATGTAGAGATCCAGTATTCCAGTACCAAATAAGGCTGAGGTTGATATTTAACTCTTACCAAAACAATACTCATTGAATTCTTTCCTTGAGTTTCTTGAGTCTTAAAAGGGCTTTCCTGTCTGTAGGTAGGGGTGTGTGGGTGTGTGTATTTATTCTTTGGCAAAATGAGATAAGCAAAGACAGGAATTCACATTCATTATCTGAGACGGAAAGACAGAGGCAGGTTCTCTGTACTTTAATCATGTTTACTAAACTCTAGTCCCACCACACATCTCCTACCTTCCCTAGAGGGGACTTCAATCAGGAAAAATAAGATGTATTTCTCTCCTCAGATGGCTAATAAGCATTTCAATGTGAACAGGCCAAAGACTGATCTTTTCATTTCATCCTGTCTTGTTCAATACTGCAAAAAAACACCATTTACCCAATTGTTCAAACCTCAAATCTAATATTCCTTTTTTTTTTTAAATTGGGGCATAATTAACATACAATACTGTATTAATTTCAGGTGACAATATAGTGATTCCACAACTCTATATATTACTCAGCACTCTTCATGATAGGTGTACTCTTAATCTGCTTTATCCAAGGTTCATTCTTTGGATTTTTAAAAATATTTACTTATTTTTGAAAGAGAGACAGAGCACGAGTGGGGGAGAGGTAGAGAGAGAAAACAGAATCTGAAGCAGGCTCCAGGCTGTGAGCTGTCAGCACAGAGCCTGATGTGGGGCTCAAACTCATGAGTTGGGAGATCAGGACCTGAGCTGAAGTCAGATGCTTAACTGACTGAGCCACCCAGGTGCCCCTCCAAGGTTCATTATTGATCCCACCTTCTCCTCACCCCTCTAGTATCAGTCCCTCAGTAGCTCCTATCACTGTGACCTCCAAACACACCTCATCTTCCCACATCACCCTCACTGCCCACTCTGGCCCAAGCTCTCCCACCTCTGCTCTGACCATGGCTACAGCTTCTTCACTCACCTCCCTGCTCCCTTCTGTTCTCAGTCTGCTTGACATCTCAACAGTCTAATGGAATTCATTCATGGCATTAAAGATCATCCCTCTTCTTCGCTGAACACCCTTCAAAGCCTTTCCAGTTTTTCTCAGGATAAACCCAAACACCGTGTCTTGTCCTCCAACGCCCAACATGAGCCATCCACTACCTTCATATCTATCTTAGCTACTGTCATTCACGGGGACACACACACTAGCCTTATGTCTTTGAAAGTGACAAGCCCTTCCTCTTTTCAGGGCTTCTGAACTGACCCTTCTCTCTCCTGTAAGGTCCTTCTGCTAGCTCCTGCGTGTGGCTGGCTCACTCACTGCTTGGATATGAGGTTGAAATTGAAGTGCCGAGACCCCTTCAGCTTTCTCTGCCCCCCCCCCAACTATGTTTTTCCGAGCACCTGCCACAGCCTATCTATGCATGTGCCTTCTCATATGGCTCCTCCCCATTACAGTGTGAGCTCCATGAGCACAGGGGCTTCTGTCTTCTTCATTCCTCCATCTCTACCATGGTGCTCTGCACATGGCCAATGTTCTGTAAACTGTCCCTGAACAAACATGACCTCGGAGTGGCGACCACAGCTGTTTCACACTGAACCCAGCATAGTAAGTTATTCTCCTATTGCTCTGAAGTTGCAATTAGCAAAATAAGAAGCACTTTTAAAATTTCTGATTCTCACAAAGCAAATTAAAACGCAGATCGGCTCATTGGCGGGGCACCTGCTAAGAAAACTTCCTATTCTAACAAGCTTCCTACTCACATGGCCAAATAATTAGTGTCACTTAGCTGTCTATACGGAGTCTACAATTGCGTCCTGGTCTCAGCTTTGAACAAAGACCCCATCAGTAGCCTATGAAACAGAACAGAACTCCCACCAGGTTCTTCTTATTGTGAATCCCAACATGGTTCTCCAGACTAAAAACTTAATGTCAAGAATTGGTAACCACCAAGCCCTCAAATTCATTTCAGGCACACCAGGCACCTTGCGACCATCACTCCAATATAACCCACAAGGTTTAAGATAACCCAATTGCACGTGATGGCTGCCTCCTCCAGTAACTGTCTGTGTTGGATGAACAGATTTTTCAAGCTGTCTTATGTGGAACAGGTGAATTGTCAATACAGAGGCTGAAATGACCGAACATGATAACAGGAGCTAAGTGAAGGCAGGAAAAAAAAGGAATCCTAAGGAAAATATAATAAAGAGTATCCCACTACTGTGTGCAGTGAATTCCTGAATGAATGAGCAAGCTGGGCACGTTGATTTTGTGTGTTCCATCAATTTCCAGTCCGGGGTCCCCAGGTCTTATAAAAACAATAAAGGACTTGACAAGCAGACAATTACTCCTCTGAACCTCAAAACCTTCTTTCTCACTTTAGGTAAGTAACACTTTTGATGCGATATTGTCAGACTATCAGCAGCTGGTCTCTAGCCTCTCGGGGAAAAAATAGGTTAATATCTTTTTAAATGAATTATCAACTTTTGCTTTATTAAATGGCCCATACTGAACATAATTTAGCCCACTGTTAATAACAAAGGCTCATTGTAATCAGGTTAAATCATTATTTTGTGCCCTTAATGTGTCTGGTGGCCTATTTAAACAGCTCAAGGACATCATCCTTTGAAATTTTTCTAAGTTACAGAGTTTGGTTCATTTTCTAGCTGTCAACTAGAAATATTTTGCTTTTGTTTGTACAGCTTGTAATTCCCTCCATTCTCCCACCTTCTAATATGCTGTGGTCTAGAAATCCTAATTACCAAAACAATCAGAACAATTTTGACTTAAGGACAAATACATTTTGACTATGGCCCTTTTCGGTGAATAAATATATGAATTTAGTGTTTGGGCTTTGTGACATCTATTTTGCTTGTTCAGAGGCCCTTGCTTATTATATCACCAATGATTACATTTTATATGTCCACAGATACTGGATGTGACCTCCAGATAAATTAAGTTTTACTATGGTTGAAACTTCGGTCTCAAATCTATCTGGCTTGAGAAAAGGAAATAAATAAAATAGGACATTTCCAAGCCATGTGCAACCTAATATAGTCCGGTGGTCATAACTTCTCATGCTAATTGTCTTTCTTATCAGCATTACTATTATCAAATGTCACTTCTTTGCCAACTCACTGTCCCATTTAGTTCAGTCAGAAGCATCACAGAAAACCACTTACACTGAAATCCTTAAATCTAATTCTTCTTTGAAACTAAAAAAAAAAAAAAAAGTTTTAGAAGCAATGAAAGCACTAACTACATTTAAAATATTTTAAGCAAAATAAACTCCCAAAATTGAACACAAATGTTGAAAGGTAAGTTGCAGGAAAGCTGCTAACTTGGTTCCCAGAGAATATAAAAATGAAATGGCATGGAACAATGTAATTACTGCATGTTGGGAAATGCCCGCTGCTTGGCTGAAGAGTGATTTCACAAATATCTTTTAGCCACATTTTCCCACTCTTTGATTTAAAAAAATAATAAGATAATCTATCATACTGCTCAGTTTCTCTTTATGGCCCAGTTTCAAATATAAATTTAAGGGACATTAAATACCATGTTGAAAATTTCAATTTTTCTGTTTGGTTGGGACACACTCAGCACCATTCACTGTCACTCACCCGGTTTCTAGCTTTGAACTTTTTCTGGTTTCATCCTGCTGTCAAGAGCCTGTGACCCAGCTGAATGGGAGAAAAAAATGAAATCTGCAAATTCCAATGCATAATCCAAGAAGGGATAACTAAGAATTTGCTTAATGATATTCCAATGATATGTCTGAAAGCTACTTCCTTCCTGTATAATTAATTTCTCTTTTCTTCTCTCCATCTCTCAAGGGGATAGTAATTTAATCTCTAGCAAGAGGTTTTCTGTGTAATCCAATATGGTGACCATCTAAGACTCTAGAACAAGTATTTCATATTCAACAGGGGCAAAAGTGTTATGGCACTTGCAGAAATAAAAAAAGACCTAAAAATCCAAATGTATAAAGCAGAGCAGTCAATTATTAAAGGCGGAAGTTTTTATTCTTTTTTTTAAGTTTATTTATTTTTGATAGAAAAAGAGAGGGAGTGACTGTGAGCAAGGGAGACAGAGAGAGAGAGAAGATAGACACTCCTAAGCAGACTCCACACTCAGTACAGAGCCTGATGCAGGGCTCAAACCATCAACTAGGACATCATGACCTGAGCTAAAACCGGGAGTCGGATGCTCAACTAACTGTGCCACCCAGGTGCCCCAAGAGTAGTAGAAATCTTCCAACAATGAACTTCTACAGCAAGAACACTTTTGTAAAAATAATTCTATGGTAACAGAGTTTTGAGAAGGTATCAGAGAGCTGGTTTGGTAAAGTTGCTGACAGCATGGGCTCAGGAACCAAAAAAATGTGGGGATTTGAGTTTCCATTTGTACTAGCTTGTGTGACCATGGGAAAATTACTTCTCCCTTTGCCACTGTTTCCTCACCTAAAAAATACAGTAATAGCACCTACTCTTCAGTTTGTTGTATCAATTAAACCATTTGCTATGTTCCTGGAAAATTTTAAGTGCTACAGAAGTACTGGCTAAAACACCTTTTAGACAAAGATGATCCCTATAAACGGATATTCGGTCAAAGTGACATTTGTTAATGCTGTTGCTGAAACAGACGGTCAGAAAGCCAGAATGAACAATGTGGCAAACAGAGAAGAAAACGGTGTGCAATTTCCTCTAGGTATGCTTAACCCTAACTATAACAGGATTGCAGTAAATCAATTCGGTGAAGAGTGCTGTACATTTAATCCATCGCACTCAGCTGTGTTCATAGGCTGCCCAGAATGATGGGAGATCCTCATCACTGAAGTGACCCTGAAGATGTGGCTGGCTGAGCACAAAGTGCTTGATAATGACAGAAACCATTCAGCTGTGCAGTATGTGTAATGACGGAGGGGGGGTGGGTGGAGAAATCACTGCTACACAAGAGCAAGTAACTTGAGATGTCGTCGTTACCACCACCAGAACAAGCCAGTGAAAAGTCTGGCTGCTCCTGACTTCAGAGCTCTAAGCACTAGGTTTTTTGCTGCTCTCATTTCCTTTCCTCTTTTGCCTTCTATGTACTTGGTAAATACATTTATTAAAATGCTCTCACTAGGGACACCTGGGTGGCTCAGTTGGGTAAGCATCTGACTTAGGCTCAGGTCAGGATCTTGGGGTTGATGGGTTGGAGCCCTGCATCAGGCTCTGTGCTGACAGCTCAGAGCCTGGAACCTGCTTTGGATTCTGTGTCTCCCTCTTTTGGCTCCTCCCAACTCCCACTACTCATACTCTGTCTCCGTCTCTCAAAAATAAACATTAAAAATATTTTTAAAAAACAAAATGCTCTCATTAGATGTATTTCAGTAATTGTCAAGGTGAATTTCATGGTCCAGCTACATTACACTCATCTACACGTTGAAAGACTCAGACTTTATGGCTCTGCTGAGTTGAAACAGAACCCGATAGGGAGGGAACTTGGAATTTTAGAATTTTTAACAAGAAACCCAAAAGATACATGGAAATGCTATGTTGGGGAGTCACTTTGATACATACATCACTAACAGTATTTAGGATCAGATAATTTATCATCAGGGCTGCCCGGTGTATTGTATGATGTTTACCAGCATTGCCTGCTTCTACCCAGCAGATGCCAGTAGCACTACCAACACACCCACTGTAACCACCAAAACCATCTCTAGAAATTGCCAACTGCCCTTGGTGGGCAAAATCACACCTGATTGGGATCCACTGAGATAGTCCAACCACAGACAGGCACACACACACACACACACACACACACAAGAATATTAGCCTTAAAAAAAAAAAAAAAAGGATCTTGCCATATTCAACAATATGGATAGACCTAGAGGGTGTTTTGCTAAATAAGTTGGACAACCAAAGACAGATACCATATAATTTCACTTACATGTGGAATCTAAAAAATAAATGAACAAACAAAAACCACACTCTTACATATGGAAAACTGGTGGTTGCCAGAGGGGAGTTGGGGGTGAGGGTTGGTGAAATAAAGTGGATTAAGAGGCACCAACTTCCAGTTTTAAAACAAATCACAGAGATTTAAAGTAATAACACTGCAAGCAACAATAGTGGCTACACTTAGTGTGGTGAGCACTGAGTAATGTATAGAATTATCAAATCACTGTATTGTACACCTGAACGTAATTATTATACCTCAGTAATCTAAATAAATAAAACCGCACAAGAACATAGGAAAAGACAAAGACTACTCTCATTCATTAGCATAGATTAAAAAAAGAATTGGAAACTGAATCCAGTAGAGAAGATAAATGATAATTGAGTACATTCCAACAATTTTAAGTTGGGTATAACATCAGAAAATATATTTATATACTCAATCTTTAACAGAATAGAGAACCATCTGATGATTTTAATGTATGTAGAAAAAGCACAGGAATATACACTCACAAAAAAAACAAAACCTCTAGTAGACTAGGAAGCAAAGACAACTTGCATAAGTCATATTCGATGATAAAACAATGAAAAGATTTCTTTAAAAAACTAAAACAAGTCCAGTTTTTTTAAAAACAATGACAAACCACTGTCATTAGTACTATTCCACATTGTGCAATGAAATACAGCAAAAGACAAAAACGGTTTTCCAGAGTGGCTGCCCCAGTTTATCCTACCAACCATACAGAAGAGTCCTCCTTTCTGCACATTATCACCAGCACCTGCTGTGTCTGCTGGTCTTGATTTTAGCCATTCTGGGAGGTGTGTGATGATACCTCATTGTAGTTTTGATTTATATTTTCCTGATCGGTTATATTGAGGTTCGTTTCATGTGTCTGTTAACCATCTGGAGGTCTTCTTTGGAAAAATGTTTATTCATGTCTGTTGCCCATTTTTATACTGGATTATTTGGTTTTGGGTATTGAATTTTCTAAGTTCTTTATTTATTTTGGATACTAACCCTTTATCGGGTATTTCATTTGCAAATATCTTCTCCCACACCATACGCTGACTTAAGTTTTGTTGATTATTTCTTTTGCTGAGCAGAAGCTTTTTATTCTGATGAAGTCCCAACAGTTTATTTTTGCCTTTGTTTTTCCTTCCCTTAGAAGACACTGACTGTATGAGGTTAAGGCTGTGTTCTCTTCTAGGACTTTTATGGTTTCATATCTCACATCTAGGTCTTTATTCCACTTTGAATTTACTTTTGTGTAAAAGAAAGTGGTCCAGGATTATCTACAATAGCCCAATTATAAAAACAGCCCAAGTGTCCACTGACTAATGAATGGATAAAGAAGAGATGTATCACCTAATAGTATATTACTTGGCCATAAAAAACAATGATATCTTGGGGCGCCTGGGTGGCTTAGTTGGTTAAGCGTCCGACTTCACCTCAGGTCATGATCTAACGGTTCGTGGGTTTGAGCACTGCCTCAGGCTCTGTGCTGACAGCTATCTCAGAGCCTGGAGCCTGCTTCGGATTCTGCGTCTTCCTCTCTCTCTGACTCTCCCCTGCTCATGCTATTTCTCTCTCTCTCTCTCTCTCTCTCTCAGAAATAAATTAAAAAACATTAAAAAAACCCACAATGAAATCTTTCCATTTGCAATGATTTGGATGCAGCTAGAGAGTATCATGCTAAGTGAATAAGTCAGAACAACAAATACCACATGATTTCACTCCTATGTGAAATTTATGAAAGAAAACCAATGAGCAAAGGGGAAAAAAGGAAAAGAGGGAAACAGACTCTCAATTATAGAGAACTGATGGTTACCAGGTGGATGGGGGATGGGTCAAATAGGTGATGGGGATTAAGGAGTGCACTTGTGATGAGCAACAGGTTTTGTATGGAAGTGTTGAACCCTTATATTGTACACCTGAAACTAATAGGATACTGTCTGGCAATTAGAATTTAAAAACTTAAAGAAATTCATTATTTGCAGGCTATGTAACTTCTTGCATAGAAATCCCACAAAAATCCAAAGAACAAGAGAACTATTAAGAATTTTACAAGGTGGCTAGTTCCAAGATCAACATCAAAGAAAGCAAAAAGCATTCCTATATCCCAACTATAAAGTGTTATAAAACAGAGAAGATTTAAATAAAACAAGAAGAGGGGTGCCTGGGTGGCTCAGTAAGTTAAGCATCTGATTTCAGCTCAGGCCATGATCTCTCAGTTCGTGGGATCAAGCCCCTTGTCAGGCTCTGTGCTGGCAGCTTGGAGCCTGGCACCTGCTTTGGATTCTGTGTCTCCCTCTCTCTTTGCCCCTCCCCTGCTTGTGTGCTCTCTCTCTCAAAAATAAACACAAAGAATTAAAAAATAAAAGAAGATATAATAAGTGGGGGAGGGAAAATGTAATAACCAAAGATTAAAGGATCTGTATTTTTTAAATTTTGAATGTTGAGCTTCACTTCTTGACCATAAATCAACACATGACCTGATCACTTGCATTCCTATTTCAATTCCACAGGACCCATAGAAAAGATCTCTTAGTTTATTTGTATCCTTTTGTTTGTGTGAGTCTTTAGAGAGTGTAGTTTACTGTTTTATGTGCATGGGTGTATATCTGTCTGACATAAAGGGTAATGTGCTATTGATTCCATTCTTTCAGTTATGTTTCTAGATCTATCAATTTTGGGAGAAAATTGTAAGCTTTACATACACTAAAGAAGACCTGAATAAATGGACCATGATCAAAGATAAAAGAAGGTGAACCTCTTTAATTAATTTGAAGGTCCTCAAATTAATCTATAAATGCACTACAGTACAACAATAAGCAGCAAGTGTGTGTTTAACCTGGTAAGTTAATTCAAAAGTTTTATGCATAGAAGATAAAAGAGGAATAGCTAAGACACTTAAAAGAAGAATAATGGTGAATAAAGGAGGAAGAGTTGTCCTACCACACAAAAACACCTTTAAAAAAGTATTAGTAGGGGTGCCTGGGTTACTCAGTCGGTTGAACTTCCAACTCTTAATTCTGGCTCAGGTTATGATCTCAGAGTCATGGGATTAAGCCCTGTGTTGGGCTCTCTGCTGAGTATGCAAACTTGTTGGGATTCTCTCTCTCCCTCTCTGTCCCTCTCCCCAACTTGCATACTCTGAGACAAAACAAAAACACTTCAAGTAAGGTAATGTGGTGCTGGGGCTGATATAAGCATCTAGACCAATGGAAGACTACAGTGCAGGAATACACCACTGGCGGATCCTGTAAGTTGGTTCACTCAGTACTTATTTCAACCCCATCCCTCTTGCTTTTGTCGGTAGTGGAGGCTACTCAAACACGAATCCCTAGCCTCCTTTTAGCTAAGGGATATATACACAGCTAAGGCATATGTAAGTTTTGTATGGTAAGATTTAGGCATAAATCAGGGAAAGCTTCTCTTCCGGAGAAATCAGAAGTGAATGAATTAATAACATCAGATTTACTGTTCCCTCTCTTCTTCCTGACTTGAACATTGATATAATGTCTGGACATCCAGCAGCCCTCTTGCAATCACAAGGAAAATGTTACAGATGGCAGAGTTGTAATACAGAAACAGTCCAGGCCCTTGATGATGCTTTTAAGTTGCTTGCCAGCCTCACCTTCTTTCCCCAGACTACTTACTAGATTAAATAAATCCCATTTAGCTGGAAATATATTCTATTCCTTAAAATGTTAACTCACATATACACACCATGTTGATACTGACAGAGGTCCATGTATCACTCATTACAATCAGTGATGCCAAGCCAAATGGTTATCCACCTGAACAAAGTAGATTCCCTGCTTCTCAACAGCAATTCCAGTGATTATTTTTTTAAGTTAAAAATATTGAGTTAGTTGACACACATTATATTAGTTTTAGGTGTACAACACTGATTTACCAAATTTATCTGTCATGCTATGCTCCCCCAAGTGTAGCTACTGTGTGTTGTCATGTAATGCTATTACAATAATATTGGCTATACTCCTTATGCTGTGCCTTCTATTCCTATGACTTACTCATTGGGCAACTGGTAGCCCAAAATGTACACACAAGGTAGATGATAATCACTTACATAAAAAACAAGTGAAAAATCACACATCCTGAACGGCGAATACATCAGATTGCATTAAAATTGAAAATACAGCTTCACCAAAAGAAAAAGTAAAAATACAAGCCAAAAATTGGGAGATCTTTGTAACATATAGCCAACAGCTTAACAATTATAATGTACTCTGTAAGAACTCTTTGTAACATATAGCCAACAGCTTAACAATTATAATGTACTCCGTAAGAACTCTTACCAAGTATTTTGAAACTAAAGTAACCTAGTATGAAAATAGGAAAAATCCATTAGCAGCAATTTCAAAGAAAAAGGAAATGACATGGATGTCCAATACTTCTATGAAAAAGATGCCCAACCTCAATGCTAATAAAGATTAAGGATGCAATGTGATACCATTTTATTCTATCAGATTTGCAAAAAAACCAAAAACAACCCCCAAAAAACAAAACTAAGTCTAACAAATTCAGCATAGCAAGGACCCAGAAGGAGGAGGATTTAGACACTGATGGTGCAAACATAAATTGGTAAAAGCCCCACTCTGCAATACAATTTGGCATTATACTATACGGATAAAGATGCACACGGCTTATCTGACCCATCAATCTCACCTCTAAATATAAACACTGGAGAAATTCTCACTCACATACAAAAATGTTTATAATAGTACAGTTCTGAAATAGCACACACAATCCCCAACTCCCCACTGACAGAATACAATCACTGTGATAAAAGTATGCATTGGAATACCACTGAACAGCTTACAATTATTAAGAATGATGAAATATATATCTCTACATAAATGAAACTCTTGATGTTAACAAAAATCCATCAGAATACTGAGGACACCGTTTATAATAAAAATTTTAAGAAAAGATAAAACAATGTTTTAGTAAACACTAGTGTGTTTACAGAGATATATATGTGGCAAACCCTAAAGAGAAGCAAGAGAATGACAGAGTAATTTGGTCAGAGGTTATCACTGGGGAGAAGGGAGAGAAATACAGTTAGGGAGGGGCACTCATTTATAATGTCTTTTTGCTTTAGTTGAATAGTAAGATGTGTTCATTTTTATTTTTAGTACCTTTCAGATAGGTACCATGTATTTGTACACGAATATAATGTTTTGTAAAATTGCCATGGTTCCACACCAAATTCTGTTTTCAAAAATCTTGCTATGAAATTGGTCACTGTTCTCCTGTTATCAGAGGAGATGGCTTTAGAGACATGGAAACATGGAAATATGAGCAAGAATAAATGGATTCAACTGAATTCAAAACACCTTCTGAGGTATACTCTGAGTTCTTTATGTGCAGATGACACATAAGAGGTACTGCAGCTAAAATGAGCTCTAACCACTCCACCTATAATACATTGGAGGTGATTTGCACAACCAACTTCTGAGTCTGTGCCTGGCAAATAATCAACAAACAAGTAGTGAGTTTCACCATGGGTGTGCACAAGACAATATTTTTGCTGAAAAAATAATCCATATTTGACCAGCTGCCCGGTGAGTTTTCTCTCTGGCACAACTTAGAAGAGAGGACTTGATGGGGTGCCCATGTGGCTCCATCAGCTTAGTGTCTGACTTCAGCTCAGGTCATGATCTCTTGGTTCAGAAGTTCAAGCCCTGCATTGGGGCCTGTGCTGACAGCTTGGAGCCTGGAGCCTGCTTTGGATTCTTTGTCCCTCTCTCTGCCCCTCTCTGCTCATACTTGGTGTCTTTCTCAAAAATAAGCATTTAAAAGAAATGTTTGTAAAAAAAGAGTACTTGATGACAACACAAACCATTTCTAAAGACAATGACCCAGTGGGCTACTGCCTAGAAAAATAGCTAACAAAGCATCAACTATCATCAGAAAAGGTACAAAGTACTATTCAGTGAGTTTGGATAACAAGGGTGCTTCTGTATATGGTATACTCAAATTGCTGAGTTCAAATTGTTGCACTTGAAGAACACTAATTCATCTGGAAAAGATTCAAAAAGATGAAGTACAATGATCAAGGGGATGTGGTTCTGTTTGTAAATCTAAGAGTCTACCCATGTGGAAGGTAAGATTTCAAAAGGAATCTAAGTGAAATGTATCAACTTCTCCAAAGGTATGAATGAAACATGTCAAAGCATGAGAGAAGGGAGCAGGAAATCAACATATATGGCAGCTTGCAATGTACTCAGATACTAAGTTTGGTGTTTTCTCCACACATGTTCATTTTATTTTTAAAATATAAGAATTTTTTAATACAGTAATCACTTAAAATTACTCCAAAAGAGGCTACAAAAATCAATACATAAAAATAACTTTACTTTTTCTTGCCTTTGTGCATACCTGAATCACTGCATTTATTTCTTTACACATCAATCTTCCCTGATGTTTTTTAAACTCTTTGAGAGTACCATTACTTCCTTTCCATCTTTTATACCCAGCACACAGTACCTGAGATAAGCTCTGGGCACTTAATATATACTAAGTGAAATGATAAGTGATGAAAATAGCTTTTAGTAACTCCAAATATGCACTCATGGTCTAATAATGCAATGAAGGATTTGGGGAGACATGCCTGACCTTTGACACTTAGGTGTTTTTTGTTTGTTTTTAAGTAGGCTTCACACTCAACACAGCGCCCAATGTGAGGCTTAAACTCATCAGAACTCATTAGATCTTGAAATCAAGATCTAAGCTGAGATCAAGAGTTAGATTCTTAATTGACTCAGCCCACCCAGGTGCCCCAATACTTATGTCTTAAAAAAAAGTTACACAAAGATGGTCTTCTCTAACAAGGGTTGTGCTGTGGAGACAGCAGGATGAGCAGTGTGTATGGGGGGGTGTGGCGAGGAGGCTCCTGGGTCCAGTCCCAAGTGGCAGTTTTATGCTCTGTACACACTCACAGAAAACATATACTTGAAAATATCCAACATAAAACACCTATCTATACAGGAGATAGCAATGACTTAGAAGGCCGCATATCTTCTTCCTCCCCAATGTTTGCGTGGGTCCAAGACTGATAAAGACAAAGGTCAATGCAGGTTTGGGACAATAGACAGACCAAGCGAATGAGTTTATCAATCAACTAATTTGATGCAGCAAACATGATAGGTATTATTTCCAGGGTTCTAAGACATGATTAATTTAGGTCAAAGAGTTGAAATTCTACTGATTTTTCTATCTTCGCTTGATACAAGCTAGACATTGCAAAACTATTTAATTCCAAGGTGGAATTATCAGAACTGTAAAGAGCTTCACATCTAGTAGATGTGGTCCGCATGATGAAAAACTGCGAGGTGAGATGGTTGATCTATTTTAAGATTAGTTCCGTAGTCACCTGATAATCCAACTTAAATACAAAGCCCAGGAGTGGTGATATTAAATGACAGGAAGCTTTTATAGCCCAGAGGGAAGAAAAATCTTGGAACAGCAATTCTCCTTCAGCAGATGATGTAGGTATAGGAAGAGGGCCGGCAGGTTAAATGTAGGTGTATTGTTTTGAAAACTACATTTATGTAGTTCAATCATATCTTTTGTGCTCCCAAGATATCAAGCTGTTCTTTCTTTAACTCAAAGAAGACACTTGGCTTTTCTCCTGCTGTTCTAGTCCCCTTTTTACATCAGCATCTATGATTTTTATGATCCTCACAAGCACCTACTTGTGCCACTCATCTTGGCTTTCTCTACAAAGTCATTCAGCCATGAAGAGAACATGAACTGACTCTCATCTGAAACTATGGAATTAATATTTGTGGGGTACCTAGGAGTTAAACCGGAACCAGCTGTTACATTAGCATTTTACAAGGCCCCAGATCTGCAGGCAAGGGCAAGCAGTCCGAGCGAGGGTAACTCAGCGACTTAGCAGCACAAAGAATTCCTATGTCCAACAAGTCAAGACTTTTGTTATCTAAAATATGCCGACCGACCACTGATGATGCAAAAACCTTCTCTGGCCACATCAACTTCCCAGTCCCACCACAAAAGAGGCAATGATTTTTGTTGTAAGCTTTAAATTAGATCAGTGATACATGAATACATACTTACCTAAGTCTTTTCGGCATTTCAGAAAATGCAGTCTTTCTCCATTTCTGTCCCTCTCTTCCCAGAAGTAAAAAAATGAGTTTGCTTTCTTTCAGACATACCTATACACACACACACACATATGCTCCTATTTGTGTGTGACTATATATAAATGCAGCAACAGAAACTCTGTGGTAGCTCACAAAAGGCATATATATCAACTTCTCCCACCCCACACACATAACACAGCACATCTTGGAAATTCCTCTGTGTTGAGCTGGAACAGGTCTAGCTCATTCCCTTTCACTGCTTTATAGTTAGCCTCCGAAGGTATTAAAGTACCTCTGTTATTTGGTAATGGACATTTTTTTTTTTAAGAGCATGCATGTGAGCAGGGGAGAGATGGGGGAGCAGAGAGAGAGAGAGACGATCTCAAGTAGGCTCCACATTCAACACTGAGTTAGACATGAGACTTGATCTCATAACCCCAAGATCATGACTTGAGCCAAAATCAAGGGCTGGACATTCAACCAACTCAGCCACCTAGGTGCCCTGGTAATGAATACTCTTATGCTTACCTCCTGCCAAGTATAGACACTTTCAACTCATCTTCCAATTGGCTACAGCAATTCAGTCCTACCAAGCCATGCACGAGAGGGCCCAGTTAACCCATATTCCCAATTACTTGTGGCATTGCCAACAGTTTTATTGAAAGCAGTTCACTTACACCTACTATTTTCTGGACCTCTCAGTTGAATCATTTTTCTAGGCAGGACTAGGGAAGGTGGGTCTAAGAAAATGAAGAGGTAAGAAAGTAATTCATACTGTCTTCTTAGGCTTCCAGCAGTTGGTAAACTTTCTAGCAGGTACAGCTCTCAAAACAAATCTATGCCTCCTCCTTCCTTGTTTCTCCTGATGCTGGCAGGCAACCTGACTCATTCATTTGCCCACATGTCCCTCTCTTAGACCAATGCTAGGTGTAGCCAGGCTGAAGGCCCTGTGTGCTCCGTAGAACTTCTGGCTGAGGGTGTTGTAGAGAGCCACAGAAATGTCTTTGTCTCATGCTACTATTTCCATTTCCTTAAGGAAATCCTAATTATGAGCCATTTTTGAAAAGCAATCTTCTTTATGTCATACAATATTTAACAGAACTTTCTGCCTTTCCAAAAGCCAACTGTCAGAGCTATCTAGTCAATACATAGCTTTCTAAATTATTAATTGGATTTTTGTGATTTTTCTATACATCCTCAAAAAGTTCTCAATAAATCAATTTAAGGAAAATGTACAAAGGAGAAAGTCCCTTAAAATAGTGTTTTGAGAGGGGATACAGTGCTCGGAAAGCATTCATAGTCCTGAGCAGTGTTTCTTCTCTTCAAAGAGCTTCATTAAAGCACAATGAAAACATTAGTGACATCAACGGCATATTTTAACCGGTAAGTTAGACAGCAACATTAAAAGCTCCAATCTGATCATCAGGATTGGCTCCCAGAAGCTAAGGGGACAAAAGACTAATCCTGTAGCACTACATCCTGCAATTTATGGTCTCTGGTTCTTAAACCTTTCTCAGAAGAGGCTGGATTTATTACAAGGAAGGTAGTTTACAAGAAAATATTTAAATCTTTGTGAGCTATATGACAATTCTTAGTGCTTATAGTACTTCACTAAGATGGTGGACTCACTGGGCTGCAAAAAAAAATTTTTTTTTCCTATCTTCCTTGAAAACTTCTACATCAACCCATAGTAACTGAGCATAAATAAAATTGTAAGTTCTCTGGGGTCTCTGATGGTGTAACTCTTAGTCACTTTGAAAGATTAGCCTCCCAGGCCTCTTACATCACCTGTTTCAACGATTATTCTATGGGAATGGTAGAAAACAAGAAGGATCAGAGTGGGAGAAAAGGAGAAACAAACTCCTGCAGTGTCCCATCCCTGAATATAAAGTATTGTTTATTAAAAAAAAAAAAAAAGTATTGTTTATTTCTAAAGATGGTGGAGCCACTGGCTGCTCTGATGACAGAAAGGCAAGGTTCTTGTAAAGATGCTGCACTTGAAATTCTCAAGCTTCAACAATAAAGAATTTCAACAGCTTAAAGGAATATAAAACACCAGATGTTCAAATTGCACTCAGGTATGGAGCCCTAGAAGCTCAGTAATTTATAAGACTTTAACCCAGGACCAGATAGCTTCATTTGTAAATTCTACCAAATATTCAAAGAAAACTTAATGTCAATCCTTATCAAACTCTTCCAAAAAACATAGGGTAGACATTGCTAAACTCACTTTATAAGGATAGCATTTCTCTAATACCAAAACCAGCCAAGGACACTACGTGAAAAATATAAACCAATATTCCTGAAGAAAATAGATGCAAAAATTCTCAACAAAATATTAGCAAACTGAATTCAATAATATGTTAAGAGGGTTGTGCGAATGGGATTTATTCCAGGAATGAAAGGATGGTTTAATATCTGCAAATTATTAACGTGATACACAGCACTAACAGAATGAAGTATAAAAAGCATAATCATTTCCATTGATGCAGAAAAAGCATTTGAAAAGACTCAATATCCATTTATGATCTAAAAAAAAATCTCAAGGGGCGCCTGGGTGACTTGGTCAGTTAAGCTTCCGACTTTCACTTAGGTCACGATCTCCCGGTTCGTGGGTTCGAGCCCTGCGTCGGGCTCTGTGCTGACTGCCAGCTCGGAGCCTGGAGCCTTTTTCAGTCTGTGACTCCCTCTCTCTCTGACCCTCCCCTGCTCATGCTGTCTCTCTCTCTCTCTCTCCTAGAAATAAATAAAATATTTAATAAATAAATAAATAAACAAATAAATATCTCAAAAAAGTAGATATAGTGGAAATGTACCTCAACATCATAAAGGCCATATATGACAAACCCATAGCTAATGCCATGCATAACAATCAAAAGCTAGAAGCTTTTCCTTTAAGATCAGGAATAAGGAAAGGATGCCCACTCTTGCCACTTTTATTCAACACAGTACTGGAAGTCCTAGCAAGAGGAATTAGGCAAGAAAAAGAAAAGGCACCTAGATCAGAAATGCAACTGTTACTATTTGCAGATGACATTATATATATAAAACCCTCAAGACTTCACCAAAAAACTATTGGAAGAAACAGATTTAATGAAGTTACAAGAAACAAAATATACAAAATCAGTTACATTTCTATATATGGATAATAAACTTATCAGAAATTAACAATTCCATCTACAGTTGCATTAAAAAGAATACATGTGAATAAATTTCACCAAGGATGTAAAAGATCTATGCACTGGAAACCCTAAGGCGCTGATGAAAGGAACCAAAGGCAACACAAATAAATTTAAAAATACACCGTATTCAATGGATTAGAAGAATTAATATTGTTAAAAGTGTCCATACTAGCAAAACAATCTACAGATTTAATGTAATCCCTATCAAACCCCGAATGGCATTTTTCACAGAAATAGAAAAAAATAATCCTAAAATTCATACAGAACCACAAAAGACCCTGAATCACTAAAATGAACCTGAGAAAGAATAAAACTGGAGACACCATGTTCTCTGACTTCAAACTATATTACAAAGCCATAGTAATCAGAATAGTAGCATATTGGTCTAAAAACAGACCAATGGAAAAGAATAGAGAATCCAGAAATAAAATCATGCATATATGATGAATTTATTACTAAAAAGCCAAGAATATCCAATGGGTGAAAGGATAGTCTCTTCAATAAATGGTGCTGGGAAAATTGGAGAGCCACATTTAAATGGATGAAACTAGATCTCTTACACTACACACACCAAGGTCACTTAAAACAGATTAAAGTCTTGCATGTAAGAAATGAAATCAAACTCCTAGAAGAAAACCTAGATAGTAAACTTCTTGGCATACAGGTTGGTGATTTTTTTGGATGTAACATCACAAGCAAAATCACTAGAATTTACAAAATACACAAGAGAAACTATATCAAACTAAAACACTGCACAGCAAAGAAACCATTAACAAAATGAAAAGACAACCCATTGAATGGGAGAAAATATTTGTAAATCCCATCTGATAAGGGGTTCAATAATCAAAATATATAAAGAACTGAGACGACTCAATAGCAAACCCCTCCCCCAAATAATCCAATTACTAAAACAGGCAGAGACATTTTTCCAAAAAATACATACAGAGAGTCAACAGGTTCATGAAAAGGTGCTCAACATCACTAATCATCAGGCAAATGTAAATCAAAACAATGAGGTACACATTTTTACAGATGTGAGGTGCTATTATTAAAAACACAAAAGATCACATGCGTTGGGACGAATGTAGAGAAAAGAGAACCTTTGTGCAGTGTTTATGGGACTGTAAATTGGTGGAGCCACTACGGAAAACAAGAGGAAGGAACCTCAACAACTTAAAACTACAACTACCATATGATCCAGCTGTTCCACTTCTGGATATTTACCCAAAGGAAACAAGTACACTAATTTTATTTATTTATTTATTTTAAATGTTTTATTTATTTCTAGGAGACAGAGAGAGAGAGAGAGAGAGAGAGATAGTGTGAGCAGGGGAGGGTCAGAGAGAGAGGGAGTCACAGACTGAAACAGGCTCCAGGCTCTGAGCTGGCAGTCAGCACAGAGCCCGACGTGGGGCTCGAACCCGTGAACCGTGAGATCATGACCTAAGCAAAAGTCGGATGCTTAACCAACTAAGCCACCCAGGCGCCCCAACGAGTACACTAATTTTAAAAGATGCCTTCACCCCATGTTTACTGCAGTATTATTTATAATAGCCAAGATATGGAAGTCACCTAAGCATAGATGAATAAAGACAATGTGACATATATACCATGGAATACAATTTAGCCTTTAAAAAAAAAGAAGAAAATCTTGCCAGTTGCAACACCATGGATGGACCTTAGCCTTATGCTAAGTGGAATAAGAGGGAGAAAACCAAATACTGGATGCTTTCACTCCTGTGTGGTATCTTAAACAAAACTACTCATAGGTACAAAAGCACAGATAGATGCTGCATAAGCATGGGCAAAATGAGTAAAGGCGGTCAAAGGTACAAACTTTCAGTTATAAAATAAGTCATGGGGCATAATGTAGAGCGTGGTGATTATAATTAATGATACTATATTGTATAACTAAAAGTTGTTAGGAAAGTAACTCTTAACAGTTATCACAAAAGGAAAAAAAAAAACTTGTAACTATGCGTGGTAATGGGTAGTGCCTAGACTTATTCTGATGATCACTTCTTAATACATACCTGCAGTGACTCATGGTACACAAAAAGTAATTTTTGTTGTCTATATCTCAATTTAAAAAACCTTCAAAACCTCACATGGTAGGCTACAGAATCATACTAACAACTCTAGACTTATTTAATTAAAATAGTTCCTCTAATCTTCAGCTCATTATTATTCATGTTTAAAAATTAAGTCATATGGGGCGCCTGGGTGGCTTAGTCAGTTAAGCGTCCGACTTTTGCTTAGGTCATGATCTTGCTGTTCGTGGGTTTGAGCCCCGCGTCGGGCTCTAGCCCCGCGTCGGGCTCTGTGCTGACTGCCAGCTCAGAGCCTGGAGCCTGTTTCAGAGTCTGTGACTCCCTCTCTCTCTGACCCTCCCCTGCTCATGCCGCTGTCTCTCTCTCTCTCTCTCTCCGAGAAATAAATAAAACATTAAAAAAATAAAAAATAATAAAACAAAACTAAATTAAAATAATTTTAAAAAAATAAAAATTAAGTCATAAAAACATTGACTTAATTTGGTTTTATTGAGTGAATGCTAGAAAGAAATCAAATTTTCTTAGAATTGCAATGTATCGTAGAAGTTTTTCTGCTCATCTTCCTCTCAAAGGAGAGAAAAATCCCTGAATAAACTTAGGTAAAGGTTCTGCTTCCATGCAGACATTGTATTTTGCCTTAAAATGGATATAGGGAGACTAGATACATAGATTTGAGATGTTTTGTTTTTGTTGTTTATTTATCAACAGAGAAGATGGTTTATCCAAGATATTTGGGTAAGGATTATTAAAAGCTTCTAAGTATACATCTCAGTATCTACACACACAAAGACAATTTTCATAAAGAAAGCTAAGGGAAAGTACGATCTTTCTTGGAGCAGAGATGGTTAAAACTGAGATAGTGTCTAACATTACTAATTACCAAATGCTCACATGTTAAGTGTCATTCCATACGCAACCAGCTTATTCACTCTAATGCAGCACAAGGGTAAAGACACATGTATGGAAAGAAGGAAATGTACCAGAGTTCTGCCTGTCTGATGAACAACAGACTTACCTAGAAACTTCAGGTTATTTAGGAGTATCAGGATGGCCTTCTACTACTCCAAGACCAAGACATAAATGTGTCCCTCAAGGAACTATACAGAGACAAGGGACAATATATGGCAGCTTATTATAGCTAACGGTTGAGGGTGACAAGGAAGAGGAGGTGAGGAAGCAAGTCTGGCTGGAAGAAGAGGGGATTTCAGAAAAGTGTCACCAAGACAGCATTTCCTACATAAGCATTTCTTGTCTAATCAAGACCTGCCCTGTGCTGCTTCCTTGGGATCAGAGCTCCTATCCAATATCTATCAGGAAAAGGGGAAAGAAAGATATTCAGCCATGGGACTTCTTTGATGTCAGACTTCCAGCTTCCCATTTTAGATTAGCGAATGCAGACCTGCTCCCTTTCTACATCTGGCTTTCAATGTGATGCCATTGATTGCTGACTGGTCCCATCTGGAGCTGTGTAGCTTATGGCTAAATGTTCCTTTCAGAGAGCCACGGATAAACTTTCAGCGACCCACTACCGTGCAATATCCAGTTTAAGAAAATAAAAGCAAATGGTTTTAAATTCTTATTGCAAAATGCATTTTTCAAGGAAAAAATACTAGTCATAAATATATATACTAAAGACAACACTCAAACACACAAAATTGTAGCTGTGAGCAGAGTTCTCTATTGCTAACTACTCGTCATCACAATTGAATGTTTTAAAATCCTTAATAGGAAATATTGGTTCTGTAAAAGAAGACTGGGGCTAAATTCAGGAAAGAGTATAACATTAAATTTCGATACTACTGCACTTTTCTAACAAACGCCTGCTGACTCACATAACCATACACTTAACACTCAAGTTCAGTAATTTGCTGCATATTCTCCTCTGGACCCTTATATCCATCAGAGACACTATCTAGTCAGCAACTATGGAACCCAGCAAATAATTGAACTTGACTGAATTTTAAAAAATGATAGCATATCAACATTGGGATACATGTGCCCCTAAACAATAGCCAAATTTATAGAAAGAGTTCAAATGTCCATCAACTGATGAATGGATAAAGAAGGTGTGGTATGTATATGTGTGCGTACGTATACATACACACACACACACACACACCATGGATTATTACTCGGCAATAAAAAACAATGACATCTTGCCATTTGTAACAACATGGACAGACCTGGAGGGGATTATGCTGAGCAAAATAAGCCAGTCAGAGAAAGGCAAATATACTAGAATTTCACTCATGTGGAATTTAAGAAACAAAACAGATGAACATGGTAGAAGGAAGGAAAAATAAGATAAAATCAAGAGAAAGCAGCAACCCATAAGAGACTCTTAAATACAAAGAATAAGGGTTGCTGGGGGGTAGGTGTGTGGGGTATGGGCTAAATGGGTGATGGGCATTAAGGAGGGCACATGTTGTGATGAGCCCTGGGTGTTGTATGTAAGTGATGAATCATTAAATTCTACTCCTGAAACCAATACTACACTATATGTTTACTAACTGGAATTTAAATACATTTTTTTAAAAATGAGGCTTGAGGATCCCAGGACTTGGTGTCCAATCCCAGTTCTGCCACCAATCAGCTGCTAATCTACTCAGCATATAGGAGTCTCAATTTTATCCTTAATTACAGATGATAAGGAGACGGTAGAGGGTTGTTGGGAGGATTGAATACAATTAGATACATATAAAAGCCCTTAACAGACTTTGTAGTTTTTGTACCTACTGAGCTGCCTTTAGTACAAAAAGTGCACTCTTAACAGTAAGAGGCAGGCAAGGTGCCACTTCCAGAGACTACTTTAACTTTTATTTCTTCATAAAAGTGAGAGCTCATGAGCGGATAGAGGAGGGGCAGAAAGAGAACAAAGAAGGTCCCAAGCAGGCTCCACACTGAACCCATGAACCCCTGAGATCATGACCTGGGCTGAAATCAAGAGTCAGACCCTTAACCAACGGAGTCAACCAGGCCCCTCCAGAGGCAATATGTTTAATGACTAAAAATCGTGGAACAGTGCCTGTAGCCTACTATCATTCCAACTCAGGAACAGAAGCCCATAATCACTTCCAAGGTTGGAGCCAACATCTCCTCAAATCTTGAAGTAAGGCTAAAGCATATCAAGGTCCACAGTGGATGCCCACAATTGTCACATTTTCATAAAAATCAAAGAAAAAATTTCACATAAGTAATATCAAAGATTGGAAATCATAGTATTCCAAAATGTTAATTCAGCTCCTGTTACTTTATTATTCTCGTTTGCCTGAACTGTCAAGAAGCTCAGAACAAAATTTTATGTCTAATTTTAAAAAGAATGCTTAGCTTAAGCTTTTTGCTTTAACTTTTCTCCTGACTCACACTTCTTCCCCCTTTCATAAGAATGCTACTGAATTTGTAGCTTTTATTATATGATCAGAGAAATGGGGAGGCAGGTTATAAACAATGAGGAAACATAGCAACACATTTTCATTAAAGATTAAAAAAAAAAATTGTGTGTCTCAACCTAGCAGAACTTGAGACCAAACAGTAAGAGTCAGACAACCCTTTGCAGATAGTTGCCAACACAGGGTTATTTTGTTGAATGTTTACTTCAAAATTGCTTCCTATGGTGATCCCTCCTCTGGACTTTTTTGCAAACAGCAGAATTTCTCTGGTCTCTCTGGTTTCAAATTTCACCAGAAATTCAAGGAGCTGACTCAGGACTACAAGTGGCCCCATCTGCCAACCAAGGAGGAGGAGCTATTTTGGAAATAAAATGATGGTATGAGGAGTCACAGTTTCCCACACCCTTTCTAGAAAACAGACAGAGATCACAATTCCTCTACTAGATTTTACATTCCTCGGAGCCACAGGATAAGCAAGAACATTTATCTTGAGAAGCTTCATTAGCAGAAACATCTTGGGCAATTCTCTGCAACTCTAACGGGGACTATTAAGCGACTTACAGAAACTGGGAATTCAATAGAGTTGTTGAATAAATAATACACTGTCAAGATCAACAGCAGCAAGTAAGATTCACCCATGATTCATGGTCAAGGAGTCTCTTTTGATGACTGTAAATAAATAGGAGATGATAATGAGATAAGAGGGGACCAATTCAAAAAACATCTTTGTGACAGCAGACTGTCATTCTATAACAGAGACGAGGGAGCCACAACCCAGCTTGGCATACCAGGCAGGGCTTCACAGGCAAGGGGTTTTCCTTCAGGCTTGGAAGTCAAGGATAAGTTCTCTATATGAGGTGCAATTAGGCAGAGGGAAAGAGCAGGCATGAAGTTGGTCACATGAGACTGTGTCTGGTCTGTACTGGCTGGGGGATCAGCCAGGCTAAGGACAAGGAGTAAGGCAGCAGATAAAGCTAGTAACCTGGACTGCAAGAGACTGACTGCCAAACAACTGAACTTTCTTTTGATAAAGTAAAAATCCCAAGTAGTTCAGGCAGAGGAGTTGCATAATCCAGTTTTCAGAGAGGGACGTCTGTAGGGTAAGTAATAGAAGCCCAAGTTAATAATTAGTGAGCATGCCCTGCATACCAGGCATGGTACTGGTATGTGTTGGTCGATGTTCGAAGTGCACTGTCCTTACAATAGTCCAGTCAAGCAGGCACTATGTTATGGGCATTGACAAAAAGTTCAGTGAGCTTAAAGGACTTGTCAGATGTCACAGCTAGGAGTGGCAAAATGGGACTCCGAACAGGGTCCGATTCTGAGGTGTGCGCTCTTAGAACGAGAAGGGGAGGAGATCACAGCCACCGCCCTAGCCCAGCCCAGAGACAAGGAAGGTCTGAACCAGGGCAAGGAGAGCTGGACTTGCATAGCCAGCCATACCAAGAGAGCCAGGAACTGCAGTTTCAGTAAATTGATCCTGAATTCATTAAAAAGTGTTACAGAGCCAAGGATTTTATTACTCTAAAGATTGGAAAGAACGCTCAACTACAAGCTTTACCTTGGAAACCTAAGTCTACAATCAAACATCGTTCTCTGTGACAAAACCAGAAATCTTCATTGTAAAAAGACCCATGAACAAAAGGGTCTATGCACTAGAAAACACCTTTGCATATCCCAAACCTATTGTTCATAAAACCACAATAGGATTCTGCTTCCCACCTACTAGGATTGCTATGATAATAAAACAGCAACTACAACAACAGAAGGCAAATCACGAGCATTGTCCGGAATGCGAAGAAATTAGAACCTTTGTATAATGCCAGTGAGAATGTACAGCCACTACGGAAAACCTTTTGGTGGTTCCTCAAAATGTTAAACATAAACACTGTATGGCCCAGCAATTCTCCTTTTAGGTGTATATACTCAAAAGAACTGAAAGCAAAAATTCAAAATATTTGTAGGCCAATGTTCACATCAGCATGATTCACAATAGCCAAAAGGTAGAAACAACCCAAGTATCTATCAACAGATGAATGGACACAATGTGGTATATGCATACAATGGAATATTACTTGGTTAAAGAAAGGAATAAAGTTCTGATACATACTCCAACACAGATGAACCTTGGAAGAATTCTGCTAAGTGAAATCAGCCATACACAAAAGGACAAATACTGTATGATTCCACGTATATGAAATATGTACAAGAGGTGAATTCATAGACACAGGAAATAGTTTACCAGGGGAGAGTTTTTGCTTAATGGTTACAGAATGTCTATTTAGGGTAATGAAAAAGTTTTGAAAATAGAGAGTGGGAATGGTCATACAACATTGTGAAAGTACTTAATGCCACACACTTTTACACTTAAAAATAGTTGAAATGGTAAATACTATGATACACACCCCAAACAATTTACCTCTAAGGTGGAGGAAAACTAACATGCAGAGTTGCTGTAACTATTGCCAGGGGGGATAAATGCAACCTTTCTTATCTAGAAGATCGGTATCCAACTTAAGGAACTCCATCCTAGGTAAGAATGACAACATATACAAATGAATGGAGAACTAAAGGCCTTCCCAGTGTGCTATTCAAGAGAATTCAGAGGCTTCCTACCACCAACAGGCTAGTATTTAAACTATTTTACAGAGAATATAAGGGCTTTTCCTCATCTGGTTCCTACTTATGTGTCCAAGTCCAAGTTCATCTCCCACACTGTCTCTGCTCTCTAGGACTATTCTTCAGCCCCAGGACATTCCAAGTTTTCCCATTCCTGTTTTCCCATGCTATTCCATGTACTTCGAAAGGACTCTCCACCCCCACCCCACTTTTCATTGTCTATCAAGTATCTAATCAATCTCTCATCAAATTTCAGTTCCATGAAGTTTCCCCAGACATGTGAGGCTCCTCTACCCATAGTCCATTAACTATTTATTGATCCTTCTGCAACAGCAATTATAATAGCCCAATTGCTTATCTGCATGTCTATATTCTACTCAACTATTCTGTTGAAAATAGAAATATGCCATTTCATTGCTTTCTACAGACTTGTATTCCAGAAGTTACGTTTTAATGAATGAGAAAGACAGTGAGCCCAGCACTTAGCTAGGGAGTAGAGACTCTGATCCCCCAAATACTCAGGAGCAGTCACTCATTGATGCCAATGTAATATCCTTCAATTGACACCAAATTTCAGTATGAATACCATGTATTATGTAGAAGATAAAACAAAGCTGGAACAGATCACCCACAGCTGCGGGACTGTCCAAAGTTCACACTGTTTGGAACCTGAGGAAGTTTTCTAACAAGGCAACTGTGTATCAATTTGTTGAAAATATGCTCCATATGAAATAGAATTGCCCCATCATAAAGGTGCACTGAAGAGGCACTGCAATGATGGGAAACAAAATCTAAAGGTGAAGAATAAACATGTTAGTCATCACCCAATACTAGTAACCTCAAGTGGTGGGTACTTTGATACTTTTTGTCACTAAATACACCTGCTTCCAAACAGATCTTCCACATTTTATGTGACTACTAACTCCTTTAAAATCCACCAAATATTTGTTCTGCTTCTAAATACATCTGATAATTGGGTTAACTCTATGCTCTACTGATGTAATGGATATCAATATGGAGTCTTCCTGTCACCAGAAAGATAGGTTTCTAAAAAATGTTTGCCAACTGATATTGATTGATAAACTCCCACGAATTTGGTCAGCATGATTAGAGCCTCATCAGCCCCACATGAGGATAATTAAAAGTGAGTATTTAGTCCTTTGGGACTGATAATTCCAACATTAGGAATGGTACTGTTCAGGCTGACTTCTTTATGGCTGGAATGGAGATTATATGAAGACCTCTTCCCAGCCACCTCCTTCTTTCCTCCCCTCCGAGAGACTGTCTGCTTGGTGCACTCCACAGTGTTCCCCTTTCACCATTCAGTTAATTAATTCCAGATCTATTCAATCTTTATCATCTACACCTCCCATTTATATCACTATTTCTTTTGGAAAACTCATTCTGTATCTCTAACAGCCAGATTTAAAGTAAACTTCTGACCACTTCTATGGTGGAGTCTACCTAGTACCCCTAGCCTGATTAGACAGGACTCACTAATGAAGATGTATTTACTGAGTTTCTGCCTCCCCTGTGCTATGGTCCTGCTAATAAGACTCTTCTTACCAGCATGCTGGGTCCACTGCAAAACAGAGAAATAGGCACGGATATCAAAATCTTGTCCTTCTGCCTTTCTGGAATGTCTTCTTATCAGCAAGCCCAGGGGAAGCCTATACCATTGCCTCATTAGAACAGCTTAGGCCACTGCCCAGGAATTGGAAATAGCTGGTGCTCTGGGTCTTCTCTCATGAAGGTACCACCTGACGCTGCAGCAGGAGCCTTACTGGTCTTCAGAGGCTTTCCAAACAGATAAAAAGCTGGACTCTGCCGTGATTGAGTCCCCAGTGGCCTCGCTGAGAGGTTTACCTAAAGGGCATGTCACATTTCAACAGAAACTCAAAGAGGCTTTTAACGTGCTTGTTTCAGAAGGACGTGGCTTGGCCAGACCTAAGGCTCACACATGCCCTTCAGCAAGTCCAGTTTGTAAGTCCTCACTCAGATGCTCCCCATCTCTTACACATGAAGGCTAGACCTTTTGAAAAGAAAAGATCGTGAGGCTGAGAGGAGTCAAACCCTGGGCTTCAACTCTGGCTCCTGACTTAATCCCATGTGTGAAACTGGGGCCATGATTTATTCCTTTGAGCCTCTGTGTTCCCAGTTCTCATAGCATTCATATAAATCTTATATTTGAAAAGTTGCCCCCCTCCAAAAATATTAGACCTACTAAAAAAATTACTAATTGAAGGGGAAGAAACTCCTACTTTATTGAGTCATGAGCCTGGCTCTCCCAAATCTGCTGCCCATGTACCTGCTCTCCCTACTGGCTGGACTAGATTCTCCCTGCATCCTTTCAATTTTAATTTATCCATGTTAGCTTCCTGGGGAGCTCTGGGGAATTGAAAAAAACAAGGAGAGTGCAACTCAGCGGGGTCTCAGAGACGGAAGGCTGAGGCCAAGCCCAAAGAAGCAATTATGGAAAAAAAAAAAAAAACAAACCTTCCTGACTTAAAAGTTTTTAAATCGTCATTTTTGCAAGAATAGGTTCTGTTTATTCCATGGTTAAATAGAAAATAAAAAAGGTAACACTGTTCTCTAAGGATTGATGTAAAAAATGATGGTAATTCAAAGCCTTGCATGCCTCCAAGTCCTTTTACATGGTGGCTGCATTGTGTTTACTGTACCAAGGAAAACACTTTTCACAGCCTTCTAGTTTCGAAAGGAGATGTCCTTCTCACGTTGGTCTGTTGTTTTTAATTTATTGAATTGTAAGCAAAAACTTCTAGGCACCAGCAATTCTGTGAAGTGGAGAGACTCAGCCTGATAACTGAAGACCTGAGAAACAAGGAAGAGAAAGCTGACACCCATTTATAATAAACCCCCTCCAGCCCTAGCTCTCCTGTAATTAAGGTGTTGGTGTTGGATTTATTGATGCACCTTTTTTTTTTTTTAACAGGTCAGTTTTATGGAGATATAATTTACATGCCATACAAGTCACCCTCTCGAAGTGGACAATTCAGTAGTTTTCAATATGTTCATAGAAATTGTGCAACTTTCATGACCATCTACCTTTAGAACAGTTTCATTACCTCAAAAAGAAATGCCTTGCCTGTTAGCAATCACTTCTCCCCACCCCCTGGCAACCACTAACCTATGTGCTGTCACTAGTGGCCATTTCATATAAATGGGATCATACAGTATTTGTCCTTCTGTGACCAGTCTGGAAGCACCTTTTCATCTCTGTTACATGACCTGTTCCCTCTCCTCTTCCCTTGTCCGGTACATGACTTAGGGTTCTCCCCTATGTCCTCTGCTCCACCCACTTGCCACTTTGTGTCTGGGGAACACCTCATACTCTCAGTCCAAAGGCTTGGATTCTTCAGCTAAAGGCTTAGACCTTTATCTCAAGCCTCTATCTCTGCACTGGGCTTTTGGTCCCTACATCCATGGCTTCCTTGGCATCTATTAAGTTTCTCACAGACAAATCAAAGGTGTCAAAAAGCAACTCGTGGTCTCCTGTGACCCTTCAGAGTACCTCTGCCAGGGTTCTTCTCTCACATTTACCTGGCTTTCAGAACCAGAAACTCAGGCCTCATCCTCAGAGCCTCCCTCCTTTGCTTTTTTCTCCATATCTGATGACCAAGTCCTGCTAAATCTTACCCAAACCACCCAGATGACTTCCACCCTCAATGCCATTATCCTAGTCCAGGCCTTGATTTTTAACATTTTTTTAAAAATTTCTTATTTGAGGGAGACAGTGTGAGTCTCCCTCACTGTATGATTAGGGGAGGGGCAGAATGAGAGGGAGAGAGAATCCCAAGCAGGCTTCATGTCACCATTACAGAGCCTGACATGGGGCTCAAACCCACGAAACTGAAAGATCATGACCTGAGCCGAAACCATGAGTCAAGACTCTTAACTGACTGAACCACCCAGGCACCCCCAGGCCTTGATTTTTAATCTGGAGTATGAACTAGCTCCAAGCTGGCCTCTTAGTCTTTAGTCTGGTCTCCTTCCAACCTATTGTTAGATCCACAGTGATGGGGCGAGAGCAGCTCTGTGCCAAAAGACTCCCTCACTTGGGCCCTTTCACGTGCCTGACACAGCATGGCCCTACCCGGCCTCTGCCTCGCCCCCGTCTCACCAGGAACATGCTCACTGGACCATCAGCTTTCACTTTGTTTCTCCTCTGGCTCGCTAGGATCCATCTTGCTCACTGCCAGGCCTACATTCTGCACAGAGTGAACAGCACTGTTGTGCCTCGACCTCCCCAACTTGTTTGCCTTGTTTGCCCTGGCTAACCCAGTAAAGGTTAGTCTTCTAGTCTCCTTTTCAAGGCCATTCTCCCTAATCCAGCACAACTCCTAAGAGGTTAGAGGCTCCTCCTTTATTCCCATCACATATGGCTGCAACCATAGCATTTTTCATAGCATTTTCATCTTCTGTTTATTTCCGTGATGAAAGGGACCATATTGGTTGTTCACCATGATGGGCTGATAGGTCATTCACCATGTCATTCAACTGATATCCACAATCTCCAGCATACTGACAGCTTGGCACAATACAGGTGCTTAAAAATGCCCCTTGCATGACAGCTTACCATTCGCAACATATAGGTCGTAGGCAGGGTAGGATTCCATTTTACCAATGATAGATACTGATCCAGCATATACTTGCTTTTTGAATTTCTTCTATCTGGGAATATTTTATCATGGGGCCTTATCAAAAGCAAACAGATTCCTTTCTTATAAGGTAGGCAAAAAATAAAAACAGGAATAAAAAACAACTAGGCAAACAGCTCAAACATCAATTTTTTAATTTTTTTCTTGCTAAAGAGAAGGGTAAAAACATGCTGTCCATTCGGAGTCTTGATTCCAGCACTCTACCTATCCCTGATCGCCTTTGATGAACTGGACTTCTTTGGGTTTTCACTTCCTTATGAGTAAAATGAGAATGTTAAACCATACCTTATTATGTTGCAAGAAGAAGAAGAAGAGATGTGAAGGTACCATGACTCTGAAAAGAATGACCCACAAGAAATCAACAGATCTGTCTGTTCTTCTATGTCAATAGAAAATTATTGGCCCAATTAAGTAATGTTACATGCAGGAATGGCTTAAGCCCTGTGGGGACATACACACAGGGCCCTGAGATGCCCAGGTCACCTGCTGAACATCCACCTCCCTGACACTCTTGACTCTTCTATCTCTTGATTGCTCAGATACAGGTAAGAGAAACCCATTACTTTTTCTCATTTCACATCTGTATCTCCTTTTCCATCCTCTGTGCTACTCAAATTCTTGAAAACAGGGCTGGATTCTCCAAAGGAGAAAGCACGATTAGGGTACTACATTAAGGATCACTATGGAAAGTCACCTATTGTCTGATAAATTCATAATTATAGGTTGCTTCTCCCTTCTCTTAGAGGCACCATAACAGTCTTTTAATTTTAATTTTTCTGGTGGAGAGGAGGACTTTCAATCATTTAGGAGGCCAGCTGTGTTGTACTTCAGCTGCAAAATATGGAAGTTCTCAAGTGTGCTTGGCATATATTCTGAGCTGAAGCGTAACACTGCTTATGCAGGCAAAATGTCCTTGCGCTGCTTATGCCTAGTAGTGACATGTGGACTTTATACATACATAGTCCATAGACACCAGCTTCTTTACCAGTAAGCACGCTCTGTGTCACTTTTTCCTTATTTCACGTCTCGTTGATTGAACGGGCACCAATTCAACTTATAACCATGCCTCCGCAGAATTCTAAAATTAAAAGGAGTCTTAGCAATTATCAGATCTAATGCCTAAGTTTTAGAGATCACGTAAATCAAGTCAGAAAGTTGTATTTTACAACTTTTACCTGACGGTCATACTGTCAGGTAAAAGTACTATTTCCATTAAGATTGATAGAGCCTATCACCGTCAAGATTTTCAAACTAAAGTCCCAAGGAAAGTACACAAGTTTTTAAAAAGTGGGGTGGGGAGTACAGGAGCTCTGTGTTTATAATCAGTGGCTTCCAACATCCATGCAATTGCTTCATGGCATGGAACCCACCTCCAATGGCCAATACCAACTTTCCTACTGGAAATGGATTCTGCACTTAGTGCAGGAAAGCGGACAGCCAACGGAACCAAGACTGACACCTCCAAGGTGCTTGCTCCAAGATGAAGAATTTAAAGTCTGCATGCCCTTGTTACCAAAAGAGAATGAACAGAAGATTTTGGCAACCTTCATGTTCCCACAGTGGCTTTTTCAAATGTGACCACTTTTCTTTACCTAACTGTAGATTTCCAGCACCTGCCCCTGCTCATGTCTCCTCAGGAACCTTCCCCCCACTAATGACCCCCTTGAATTCTCTCTCCTCGGTCCTTCCCTCCTACCCAGCATAAGCCTAAGCTTCCCCCACTATGAAACACATGCAGCATGATGGCTATGCCCCACCCCATGTGCTCCCATCAAAGGCCACTCATGCTTCTGTCTCCCTGCATTTTCAAGCTGCTGTAACTAAATAGCCATGTATCCTTACCGCCACCTCTTCTTTACTTCCATTCACTCCTGCACTTCTATTCGCTCATTGCATTCTGGCTTCTGCCCTCGCCATGCAAGCAGATTACCCTGATTCCCTAAAGCAACTTCGTTTCCAAGTCTTATTTTCTGTACCATCTGGATACTTGGTAAGTATGTCCCCTTGTCTTATCCCTATTCCCAGCGTCTGAAGTTAAGGCTCCCATGTCTTTTGACAATGACCTTATGCAGGATTTTCCTGGGCAGAACTTCTGTCTTTGTGTTTCCTGGGAAATTATGCTGCTTTTAGAGCTAGTTGGTTTTTTTTTTTTTAGTGTTTATTTTTCAGAGAGAGAGAAACAGAGAGCAAGTGGGGGAGGGGAAGACAGTGAGGGAGACACAGAATCCAAAGCAGGCTACAGGCTCTGAGCTGTCAGCACACAGCCCTACGAAGGGCTTGAGCCCACGAACTGTGAGATCATAACCTGAGCTGAGTTGGAGACTTAACCAGCTGAGCCACTCAGGTGTCCCAGAGCTGGTTATTTTAAAACACAAATCTACGGTACCTGGGTGGCTTAGTCGGTTGAGCATCTGATTTTGGATTTCAACTCAGGTCATGATATCTCATGGTTTGTGAATTTGAGCCCCGCTCTGGGGCTGTGCTGACTACATGGAACCTCCTTGATATTCTTTCTCTCCCTTTCTCTCTCTACCCCTCCCCAGCGCTCGCACACTCTCTCTCTCAAAATAAACTTAAAAAAACACACAAATTTGACATCACCTTCTGTTCAAAAGCCTTCCATGAAGTACCACTACAGGCTAGCTTATTTTATAGGCCATATCCTATAGGATCAGGTCCAGTTGTTCCAACTATCTTTCCAGGGTCATCTTTCTGTACTTGCTCTCACCCCTGGCCACACACCTCTTTGCTACAACTCACTCTGTCCAGCTCTTTCATGCCTTTGTCTTCCTTCACACTTTTTGCAATACCTGGAATATGCTGTTCCCATTTTCTCCACTTGTTCTATTTTTACTTTTCTTTTAAAGTCTAGTTCAAATGCCTTCCTCACTCCCTGGCTTCAGGTGGTCATTCCCGCCCTTGTATCTTCTGTGCTTCCAAAGCATGTGTACACTCCTCTCTTGCACTATAAGGATTATTTTTAATAGAAGACCATCTCATCTATCAAACAGCATGGCTCCTCCACTAGGAATTAACAGTTCTCTACTCTGGTTTCAAGGTTCATGTGCTTTTGGAAATCACACTTGCTATAGCATCTCTTTCGAATGTTTATCCTTGGAGAAGATGGCTATTTGATGAACTCTTGCCCAAGACATAAATCTTTTGCAAATCATCTACATCAGTGAGAAGCTATTTTGGACAATACGAATGTGCTTTAACCAAGTTTTCTGGGAAATGTAAGCTACCTTACTTTTCTTAAAGGGCATAGTAAGACCCCTCCTAAAAGCAAAAATGCCAGAATTCAAGAGGTGGCAAGAATGTCTTTTTTTTTTTTTGTTCTGAAGAGGGGTCATTTTCTATATGATAAAAACATCATTGCTATTGAAAAATCCTAATTATCAAGATGTTACACTTGTCTTTGAGATCCAAAGATAGGCAGATGATTCCTATTCTCAAAAGAGCATAGCAATTGAAAGAAGGGAAAGCAAGGGGGCCCTGGGTGGCTCATTTGGTTAAGTGTCTCGATTTCGGCTCAGATCATAATTCCATCATCATTGGATCAAGTCCCACTTCAGGCTCCGTGCGGAGCGTGGAACCTACTTGGGATTCTCTCTCTCTCTCTCTCTCTCTCTCTCTCTCTCTCTCTCTCTCTCTCTCTCTCTCCCCCTCTCCTCCACTCAGCTCTCTAAATTAAAAAGTAAACATTAAAAAAATTAAAAGATGGAGAAATCAGCCTATGTAATCTTTTTTTAAAAATTTTAACATTTTATTTATTTTTTAGAGAGAAATAGATACAACATGAGCAGGGGAGGGCCAGAGAACAAGGCAGACATAGAATCTGAAGACAGGCTCCAGGCTCTGAGCTAGCTGTCAGCACAGAGCCCAACACGGGGCTCGAACCCATGAACTGTGAGATCATGACCTGAGCCGAAGTTGGTCACTTAACCAACTGAGCCACCCAGATGCCCCTCTTTTTTAAGTTCATTTATTTTGAGAGAGACAGAGATAGCACAACCAGGCTCCACACTGTCAGCTCGGAGCCCAATGTGGGGTTGGAACTCACAAAACTGTGGGATCATGACCTGAGCTGAAACCAAGAATCAGACCCTTAACCCTCTGAGCTACCCAGGTGCCCCAAAGAACCTCTTTTCTTGAACAGAATCCTGTTCTCCTATCAAGACAACCCCAGCTGCCTTCCTCCAGGAAGACTGGCTTTCCTCCTCCTTTTCCTGACACAAATGCATACAAACTTGGTTTTCTCCATTTAACACGCAAATCTGTTTGCAAACAGGAAGCTGCCAAAGTGGGAGGGTGTGAAACAGGCAAGCCGGAGGACAGTTCTGAAAATGCATCTGTGGAGCAGGAGCTCGATTTAGCCACACTGCTCAGCCTCAGAGATACTACCAAACCCAGGCATCCATCATAGTGCAAGAAAAGCCTGGAGTCCCATCCTCTTGAGCCCTGGTGACAGACTCTAGGCCCTGAAGGCTTTCCTCCCCTTTCCCTGGGGGCAAGAGACCTCTGCCAACAAACATGGACAGTTGGTTGGGGTGGCTACTAAGTGACCCTACTGGTGATAACCAAGTAATTTGACGAAAACTCACATACCGCCACTTGCTGCTCTTCCAAAGCCCTAAAGAGAGCTGGGGGCTCTGCTGTCAGCTCAGTCCCCTTGGAGGAATGGCATCAAAGACCAGATACAGCTTGGGAACATACCCCTGGCATTTGGAAGAGGTCACCAGCAAGTCAGTGCCTACAACAACCCGTGGCCTTCCCAGACTCAGCCAAAGGAGCTGTTAATGGAAAAAGCATGTTCCTTCCCCAGAAACCACATTCTCTACCAACCCATAACTGTGTCTGAAAGGGATGGATGCATTTCATGTCAACGATCACATTTATAATCTATTTGCCTAAGTGACTATTCTAAGGAACTCAAACTATTCACTAAAGAGCTCAGTGAATGGCAACAACAGGTGTAGCTGACACACAGGACACATAAATTTGATATTACATTCACAGTAACATGAGATTTCTTGACAGACAACTGTGACAAATTCTTTCTTGGGGGTTAATTTGGCCCTACAAAGTCTTCATGGAGCTGATAACTACAGAAAGCATGCAAAAGACAGCCCAGATAGGCCAGACATTTGCAAAGTCTCTGATAGCTTTCTCCCTATTTCTTAATGCTTATTGCCAAGGTGACGGAAAAATTCTCACTGTACAAAGGGAAGAGACCTGCACAAAACCATGATTTCCTAGTGAAGACACAGTCTCTAGGAAAGCACGGAACCACTAACACCCTCATGATCTTTTGTGTGTGAGCAGTAAGGGAGATCCACTTTTTTTTTTCTAATATTTTTATTTATTTCTAGGAGAGAGAGAGAGAGACAGCATGAGCAGGGGAGGGTCAGAGAGAGAGGGAGATACAGACTCTGAAATAGGCTCCGGGCTCTGAGCTGGCAGTCAGCACAGAGCCCGACTCGGGGCTCGAACCCACAAACCGCGAGATCGTGACCTAAGCGAAAGTCGGACGCTTAACCGACTAAGCCACCCAGGCGCCCCAGGGAGATCCACTCTTAAGGACTTAGATTTGGGCGGCTCTGTCTGATTAGTTAATTACTAGAAAATGATAATTTTGAAATAGAGCATGCCCAGAAACAAGTGGTGTTGCGTCAGTCTCCCTGCACATATCCTATATGAACCAATCTTTTATCTCGTTCCTTCTCATGTCTGCATATGGTCACACAAGCTTCTCTCACTATGTATATCCGAATGCCATGTACAAATCTGTTTTGCTTGGATACTTGGAACTACAAACACCTACTTTCCTCATTCTTTTTAAGTAACCTCTACACCCAACATGGGGCTCAAACCTACAACCCCGAGATCAAGAGTTGCATGCTCTACTGACTGAGCCAGCCGGGCACCCCTTCCTTTCCTAACTCTTAAAGGAAGGCAGCCTATTTGCCTGCATCCTGTAATACTGCAAAGAGGCCAAGGTGATGGCTGGGCTTTGTGTAGACACAATGACAATCTATTAGTTAAGTTTCATATGCTTATCTTATAGCTGTTCTCATAGACTCAGCTAGACAACTTCAGCTCTAGGGAAGCACACATTCTAGTAGCCAGAGCAAGAAAAACCTGGCATAGTGGGCTGAGCAGGGAGGCACGCGCAGGAAGCCAGCTTGTAAGCCAGAGACAGAGAGTGGCAATGGTATCCCACTGTGCCCGCCACCCACAGCCACGCTATGCAGAGCCCATGCCATTCCTAGAACTCTCCAGTTGAAAGAATTCACAGGGGAGAATTTCTCTGAGAGGTGTATGCGATTCCAACTCTCTCTGACAATTAGACGAAAATAAGGCATCCCACGTACACAGGACACTCGTTGCTTTCCGATTGCTGGTGTTCCTTCACCGGACAAGCTTTGCCTCTTGGACCCATTACCTATGGCTGACCTTGTGTTTGAATAATGAAGATGAACTTTAGTGACAAAAAGTTTGCCTAAACTCGTAACAAATCATTGTCAACATTTTGACACGTAGTGAATAATTAATTTCTGCCTGTTCATTTCAATTCATCATTGAGAATTCCAAATTGGGGAGCATTGTGCCCATGCAGTCAAGTGTTCTGAAGAAGCAAAGCATCATGTTCAGTTACTTTAAAATACATGAGGAGCCGTAATGCAGTCTGATGAGCTAGCAGGTCAAGCCCAAATATCTGCATAATTGGTGCTGTGACGTGCATTCCCCATGTGACTACATTATGTGAGTAGGTCTGTACTGTATCATTTATCACTGTACACAGAGCCCCAGATTGTGAGATGTACAATTTTTCCATGTCGAAATCAAACAATGAAAAAAAAAAAAGAGGAAAGACCATCTCTATTAACTTGATTTTTTACATTTTTGGGGTTTATATCTTCTTTGGACTGTCTACACTAGCAGGGAGAGGATTTGAATCCCAGGATCACTGGACCCTGGTTCTTTTAGCAGTCTCTCAGGTTATAATCCTCCATTCCAAGGTTTTTCAATCTACAAGATAAATTCTTGATTCCCTCCCAGAGGTGGGTCTTCATTCATCTATTTCTCAGCCATAACTAAAATTCCAGGAGTGAAAAAGTCTTAACTTGGGAAACAAAGATGGAATTAAAGGACCAGATTCACCCTTCCACCTGAAACAGCAGAAAAATAGGACAAAATATTACATATGAAACAAAGGTTTTCAAGACATAGGGCATCAGTTAATGAAGCAAAGTGAGTCATACAGCTGCCCCAGCTTCCTGCCTATACCATGTGGATGGGAGTCCGGGCAAGGAGACAGAGCTGAGAATCCGGACACCACGACACCAGTGTTCAAAGGACAGAGTGCCAGAGAGGAGAGAGATGCAACAAGAGGCGACACTGCACAGTGTTCTGAACAGGAAGGCTTGGCCTGTATTTCTAAATAGAACAGTTACCTGGGCCATTGGCCAAGTCAACTGGGTAACTGGAAATTCTCTGCCTCAATGTTTAGACACAGAAAGGCTAGTAATCAGAAAGCGAACCACAGTTGCATTATGAAAAGTGATGTTTACATTGTTTTTTAACCCCCATCTGGAGACACATGCAGGGAATGGATTTCTGTCACATTTGTGAGGAACATTGTTCCAGACACAGATAACTCTGAGTAGATGACTCTCAATCTTAAAAATCCATTTTTCATTCTACAGAAGCAGCAACTGAGGTCCATATTTGAAATATTAGTTTATGTTCTTCCCAGTAGGCTTGCAGACAGAATACAGGATGGTAGGGAGCATCAGGGATATACTTAAAAGTTATTGTTTATTTGAAATTCAAGCATAACAGCGTTTCTTTTCTTTTTTCATCAGGCAATTCTAGTTCAAAGCAATGCTACACAGAATAACTACCAGGTTTGACTCTTTTGAGTTAAAGGGAAAAAAGGGGGGCACAGTTGTTTAAGTGTCCTACTCTTGGTTTTGGCTCAGGTCACGATCTCATGGTTCAGCAGTTTGAGCCCCTCATCAGGCTCTGTGCTGGCAGTGTGGGGCACACTTGGGATTTTCTCTCTCTCTGCCCTTTCCCTGCTTGTGTGCCCTTTCTCTCTCAAAATTAATAAACATTAAAAAAAAATAAAGGGGAAGGAAAAGAATACACACTCTGCAGGAACAGTTCAGATGGTAACCATGTAGCAATACAGGACTCATCTGAAATCCAGTGGCTTCATGAGGAGTAAATGCCTTTCTCCAGGCATTTCATTTCATTTTCTAAGAAGATTTCATTTTCTATGGACTCCACCAGTTCTATTTTACTTACTCTCCCCCACTACCATGGATTCAGGTTTCTAAAGCTATCCAACTCCATCTAATGACACAAAATCAGAGTTAACCAACACAGGGATTGGTACCAGGTGAAATGGCAGGTCACCTCTTCAATGCCTTCCCTTCTCCCTCAGAGTGCAAGCCAAGGTCCTCATGGTGGCCTCTGAGGCCCACTACCGCATCAGCTACTCCTGTCACACCAAACACAGCCCAGCTCAGAACCTCATACTTCCTGTTTCTTCTACCTCAAATTTTCTCTGCAGGTATGTCTAAGGTACTCTCTCTCTCTCCTACCAGTTCTTTGTTCAGGGAGGTTCCCTCTTAGCCACATGCACAGCCTCTCCTCATTACTTTGTTCCATTCCTCTTCTGAGGTACAGATTTCCTGGCTTATTTATAATCGGTCTCTCTCCTGTCCTAGGCTATATAATAGGGCAGGAACTTTGGCTTTGCTCATTGATGTATCCTCAGAACCTAGACTCAAACCTGACATATATTTGGAATGCAGTACACATTTGTTGAAGGCATCAATGGACTGGCCCAAGGTTATTCTCCATTCCACCTGGAGTGCCCCCACCTGACAGCAAACTTGCAGCTATGTCCAAATTGATTCGTCAGAAAACAGAGCTGGAGGCTATAGCCTGAAGCAGACAAGGTGGTTACCTACACTGCATTATTTGAGGATTTACAGGGCAGGGCTGCCTGACCCCCAAATAGAGAAGCTCCGTCCACCGTTTCAGTCATTTTTTATTCCTTGACTCTTAAAAGCCCCTCTTTGAACAAAATCTCCAGTGTTAATGTTCTTAGGAGGCAATTAAATCTCATTTGCTCAACACTTTCAGTGTCAGGCTGATATGAACAGATCCCAGATAGAGATTTTATGGAAATTGGATGAGGGCAGAGACAAAAAAAACAAAAACAAAAAAACAAAAAAAAAAAACAAACAGTTGGAGGATTCTTGAGAGGGAGCTGGAACTTCTAAAGGTCCCCTTGTCTGGCCAAAGGGAGGAAGTCAGTCACCAGCTGATCCACTCTTTGAAGCTCTTTCCTCCCCTATCATGTATCCAAACAGAGCAGGTAGTGATAAGAAAGCACTTCTTGTAGGGGCACCTGGGTAGAAAGTCAGTTGACATCTGACTTCAGCTCAGGTCATGATCTTGCTGTTCCTGAGTTCAAGCCCCACATCAGACTCGCTGCTGTGAGCGTAGAGTCTACTTGAGATCCTCTCTCCCCCTTCTTTGCCCCTCCCCCACTTGCATGCTCTCTCAAAAACAAACACTTGGAAAAGAACGAAAGTATTTCTTTGGCATCCAATGAGATTACTATTTCCACATATCCATGGCAAAGCACAGAATGTGCTCTGATGAATCACTGATGCTCCTTCCCAACCCCCTACTATCAGTGGATCCCCTTTCTAACCACAGAAGTGAGCAGGTAACTCAAGCTAGATGCCAGAGTTAACACATCCTTCTAGGTACACTGCTTAGTTCAAGGGTGAACACATGACCTAATGAGGCAGACAAGGGTTCTTTTCAGAATATGAATACTAGAGAGGAGAGACACATTCTTTTCTCAAGGATATACAGTGGTAAGGATTCTATGGGCCTGGACCCATTTGTAGGCCTCTCTGGCCCCCAAGAGACAAACTCCCTAAATGTGTGGCAGAGGACAGGAGAGCCAACCAAGGGAAGCAGAGTCCTGAGGATATCATCCAAATCCTCAGATCGACTAGGACAGAAGCCAACCTTGTGAATTGGACTATTCGGTTACATTAGCAAGTAAGTTTCCCTCTTTGTAGGCTTATTTGAGTTGGGTTTCTGTTGTTTCAAACTGAATGAACATCATTAATACACATCATTACCACCCACAGGCCTTACACACTTGTCAGTACCAGAGAAGCATTGGTCTGTCAAATGAGCTGACTGCTATGCTTTCTACAAGACAATCTACTGAACACATAATACATACAGGTGAAGAGAACATATCTGCATACCAAAGAGATGTCATGGGTCTCCAGATGTGCTCAGCCCTATTTCTTTCTACAATGAAAACCAAGATAAACCTTCCATAGTCCCAGAATCTTATTTTTGATCTATAATATCAGCCAAACAACTCAGCAAGAAGCCCTAGGGTATATCCCTAGAGAGGGGACACAAGACAGTTTATAAGGTCACATCTTACCCCGGTAAACCATTCCACATACTTAGTGTGTCAGGAGAGTGGTTTAGAGCCACTGTCACCGATGCCAGGACCGTAGCCATAAAAAATGAAAATCAGCTATGGCTCCTTGCTCAGACTGCTAAGCTACCTCCCAGGCTAAAAATACTCACCGAAGATTACCAATTTTATGCAAAAACAAAACAAAACAAAACAAACAAACAAAAAAAAAACGGACAACAAAACCCCACAATCCCACAACGGTTGATTCAGAGAATACTATATATTTAAGTATGTCCATAAATATCATCTTACTGGAGCTTTCCAAACAACCTAGAAATAGGATTGTTCTTACCTTCCAAATGAGACAACTGAGGCAAGTGGAAACATTGCCACTTGCCCAAGATCACACAGCTAGTGGCAGACTTGGGACATAAACTCAAGTCATTTAACTCTTAAGGATTCTCCTCATTCTGCTTCCAAGTTTTCCCAGGAGATAGTTCCTAGGTATAGCTCCTAGGATACCTGACATCCCCAACACAACAACAACAACAACAGGGATGCCTAGGTGGCTCAGTCCGTCACAACTCTGGGTTTTGGATCAGGTCAGGATCTCACATTTTCATGGGTTCAAGCCCCACACCAGGCTCCATGCTGACAGTGCAAAACCTGCCTGGGATTCTGTCCCCCTCTCTCTGCCCCTCCCCACTTGAGCTGTCTGTGTCTCTCAGAGTAACCTTTAAAAACCACCCCCCCACACACACAAACTAGATTTTAACATCATTAGAAGTACAGATGAAAAGTATACACAAGAAAGAACAAAAATCAGTCTACAATTTTCAAAACTTAGTCTCAGTCCTGTTTACACAATTATAATTCATTTTGAACTTTTAATTATTTTCCATTTGTGTTAAGAGTTTATTATGGTAGCTAACATTTTTTCATTTTTCTGATAATTTGACTTGTGCACTTTTAACAGTGACTCAAGCCAAGTATTTTCCAATTTTGACAGTTAAAAGTCAAGAGTAGGAAATACTCATCCTTCACTGAAATCATAAATAGGTTTCCATTTTGTTGGTATGTTAATTGTGTCAATTAACTATTTCAGTGACAGTAGCTGTGCCAGGAACAACCAGCTGGCTAAAGAGAATGGTCTAGCCCAAGGAAGCTGAACTTTGAGATCAGATCACTTATAGTTTCAGATAACAGCCACTCCTATCTGTGTGACCTTGGCCAAGTTACTTAGCAGCTCTGCGGCCCTTTTTTTAAATTAAGAATCGATGAATATTTACCATTTAGAATTACTATGAAAATTAAATGAGAATACGAATATGTAAATATTCAACAAATGAGTTCTTTCTCTTTATATTTTTTTAATGTTTATTTATTTTTGAAAGGGACAGAGAGTGAGTGCAGGAGCGGCAGAGAGAGAGGGAGACACAGAATCTGAGGCAGGCTTCAGGCTCTAAGCTGTCAGCACAGAGCCTCATGAGGGGCTCAAATCCACAAACTGCAAGATAATGACCTGGGCCAAAGTCGGAGGCTTAGCTGACTGAGCTACCCAGGCACCCTGAATGAGTTCTTTCCCTTTAAAGATCACCAGTATGTTTCATCATTTATAGTCAACAGTATATGTGAAGAACAACAGTGCAAGCAATATTTTGATTTTACATCCTGTCATCACATCTAATAAAAGGCACCACTCCAGATGCAAGCTAACCGTTATTTTACTACCACATCACCCCTGAAAGGGAAAGGCAAACACTTATGAAAAAAACAGGAACATGTGGTCTGCTATTATAAGGGAGGAATATCCATACAAAACAACTGCTTATCTCTTGAGTTGACAAGATATCCCATATGCATTTTGGCAACTGCATTGATTTTTTTTTTTTTTTTTTTTTTTTACAACTTCTCGAAAATTATGGCTGGCTAAGAGTCTCTCTTCTGGTTTTAATTTGGAAACCATCCAGAATTTATTTAGAGAACGTGGCCAAATGGAATGATAAGTAAAGATATTCTGAAGAAATCAGAAAAACAATGGACTTGATTATGCACAGCTAGTTTCCACTTAATCATTTATGTTCATCATTGGTAGGTTATGGATACATAGAAATACTTGAATTATTACCTACAAAGCTGATGGGATACGAAATTATAACTATTTACTTTGCTAAGAAAAAGGATTCATTTTATATTTTATGAAAGTACACTAATTTAGATCAATTTATCATACATGTTTTCTGAGAATTCTGTTATCACAGAATTCTTACTCTACGGTGAAATTTACAATTGACCTAGAAGGATCTTCAGAGATTTCATCAAGCCTATACATATTGAAAGACTCACATCTTCATTTCTTGCATACGTGTATACATATTCATAGACTAAGAATGTTTATATTTAATATAGATCAGGCATATACATTACTAGATAAAATGTACTGACACTTATAAAGTATTTCAATTCATCTCTGATTGCTAAAAAACATCTGACACCCACCAACAGTAAAAAAAAACAAACCAAAACAAAAAAACAAACGTCAGCATTTCTCAGTGCAGTCTTTAGAGTTAGCTTCATGGTTTTAAACACATATCCTATTTAGAGTTTAAATTTGCTTATTTTCACAAACACAAATATTTTATTAATTTAAAGATACTGGCTCCAAGTTAAAAAAAGAAAACGCTGGTTTAATTGGCTACCTATGCACAGTTATCAAGTATATACCAACAAATAGTTAAGACATGCTAAAAAGCTCCTTTATCAGTTACTGGGTTTCAAACCTCTTTATAGAGTCCTGGTTCACAAACGTAGTCTTTAAGATTCCTCATGTCCAAATCAGCGATCCTGACCACTCACTCATTTCTATAATGCTGCACAATAAAGACACAACCTAAAATAAACCACCAAAGTGAAATACCACTAAATAAGCCTGTCTCTTGTCATTCATGGTGGACTTGGTCACTTATGGCATGCCCACGGCCAAGGCCAGCACTGCCCACCCATATCTATCTGTGGTAAGCTCACCAACTGCCCTCATCTCTGCAGCTGACACCATGGTCAACATAATTAGTCTCGGCCATATCAGGCATAGGATTTCATAACAACAAACAACACCAAGTCCTAGCAAAACATGACAAAATACAAACTTGATATCACAACAGTGAGTCTTCTGAATCCTTGAGGAGTACTCCCCAGGGCCCCCCTGACTCAGGGCAGCCCTCACTGGTTGCTCTTCGTCTGCACAGGATTTATACCCAGTGGATCATTTTCAAAGCTGGTGGCCTAAGTCTAGCAAAGCTGTTTAACATGTAAAGTTCTGCCCTGTATTAACAAAAACAACAGCCTGTCTAGATTTTCAACATAAATCAAGCACTAAAATAGAGGTCTGTATGAAGTTGATATAGACCCAAGGCAGACTGTACAGCTGCATGGCAAGTGTGACAAACAGCTGTTCTCACTTTTCACACATTGGATGCAACATTTGAAGGCCTCCTGTGTACCTTCAAGATTTGGGGAATGAAAATCAAATTAGGAACTAAATTCTATTTTCATTTACTAACCATACCACTTCACTAGTGCTATTCATGGCCCTTACTCATCTATAAAACGCAAGCTCTTATGCTCTTCTTGTTCTATTAGAATAACACTTGTGACCCAATCAACCACAGAGTCAAGTATTCATCTAGTAGGGTCTTATCATTTCTTTCCTGATATTCTATAGATAAGTATCTCCAACCAAGAAAATATTTTTAAAATATATTTAAACAAATTTCTATTCCTTGTCCCTGAAGCCAACCTCTCCCTAAATATCTTTAACCCTTTCTGCAGACCATTTTTTAGATGTTTTCTTTCTGTCCACTACTTTATAATCATCATGGGAAGGATTTTATCTTTCTCTATCAGGTTATACTTGGGCCTTGCATCATTTTAAAAAGGCACTGTTGGCATTAATATTCACTTAGAAAATTTGGAAAACACAAAGGGCAAAAAAATAAAATCACTACAGTCCCCAACCCAGAGATAATCACTATTAACATTTTAGTAGACATTCTTTAAGCTATTTAGACATAGCTTTGAAAAAGAGGGAGAGAGCATAATAATTATAATATGCTATCAAATGATTTATCATCCTTATAATAAATTGACAGTGTGAGATACATATTATAAGATGTATCTTTATGTCAAAAAAGGTTAAACAATGGAAAATAATTTGTATTAAAGAAACAGACCAATCTTATTTTCCATGCAACACCACACTAAATGTAACTCTTTTGTAACCCATTCTCTCAATTAAACATTGTGAACATTTTTCCATGTAAAAAATTATGCTATAGATAAACCACATCTTCTTGATACCATGGAATACTACATGGCAATGAGAAACAGTGAAATCTGGCCATGTGTAGCAACATGGATGGACCTTGGGGGTGTTATGCTGAGCGAAATAAGTCAGTCAGAGAAGGACAAATATCATATGTTTGCACATGAGGATTAGGAGGAACTTGACGGAGGAACAAGGGCGGAAATGGTGGGGGAAAGGGAGAGAAGGCAAACCATGAGAGACTCTTGAATGCTGACAAAAACTGAGGACTGATGGATTTGGGGGGACGGGGGGTGATGGGCATGGAGGAGGACACTTGTGGGGATGAGCACTGAGTGTTATGTGGAAACTAATTTGACAATAAACTATTTGTAAAAAAAAAATTATGCTATAGGTCAGAAATTCTAGAACTTCTGATTTCTACAGCATCATTTTAATGGCTATATAATGGTCAGCTCAGGGGTAGAAAGAGCTAAATACAATCTTTTGAAGGCCTGTTGCAGGACTTTTACTAGATGGCTTACATTCATGCAATGGGTTTAATGTACTTGTGAAATCAGACACCTGAGACAAAGTTATGCTCATCCTAACCAAGGACATTATTGCAAAGTTAAAAATTTTTTGAATCAGCTTTATAAGTTAAAAGTGCTCTATAGGGGCACGTGGATGGCTCAGTCGGTTAAGCGTCTGACTTCAGCTCAGGTCATCATCTCATGGTTCACGGGTTCGAGCCCTGCGTCGGGCTCTGTGCTGACAGCTAGCTCAGAGCCTAGAGCCTGTTTCAGATTCTCTATCTCCTTCTCTCTCTGAACCTCCCCTGCTCATGCTGTCTCTCTCTCCCTCCCTCTCAGAAATTAAAAAAGTGCTCTATAAATATTATATAGAAAGCACTTTCCTAAGTGTCCATCAATAGATGAATGGATCAAATTGATATATACACCCACAATGAAGTATTATGCAACTATATAAAGGAATGAAATCTTGCCATTTTTAACAACATGACGGATCTTTGAGGGCATTAGGCTAAGTAAAGTAAGTCAGAAAAACAAACACCATATGAGCTTCTCTTATATAACGTATCTAAAAAAAAAAAAATAGAGAACAGATTGGTGTTTGCCAGTGACAGAGGTGGGGGCAGTAGAGAATGGTTGTCCAAAACCTCCCAATAGCTGAGCAACAGACTTGCTAATGAGATTCTCTAGAGACACACCTTTTGCATGGTGTAGATAAGACAAGAGTTAGTTCATATTTGGCCGGGGGTTGTTAATACCTTTGACATGTCCTGGTAACCAGCAAATATCTCTTAGAGAATCAACAGTTATTTCAGGGTAACAGGAGGACAGTGTGTTCCGAAGGCATGCTGCGTGCCTTGCAAATCATTTATTCAAAATGTACCTGCCCAGGCTGCCTTTGCTCTAGGTAATTATGACTGACCCCAAAGAGTAGCTCAGAGATCAGAAGGAAGAAAAGGATACTAAGAATTTAAGAAGGTTCAGAGAGTCTTTCTCCTTCAGGGCAATGCTTGCATTATGAGTTGGGGAGAAGAAGGGAAAGAGTAATGGTAACTTAGCAATACCACTCCCCAGAGGAGGCCAATTCAGGCACCTTACTATGGACACCTTCAAGCACCCTTACTCCAGCACCTTACAAAATTGCCCGTTTCCCTTACCTTGTCCACAGATCCCCAGGAAGGAAGACATTCTCCATGAAGGAAGGTCAGATTAGTGACAGAGCTCAGCCCTCCACAGCTGTCACAGGCCTCCAAAAAGGGAAATCTCTCAGAGCCTCACCTGCTTTCCCCCAGGGGAGGAACACAACAGTGTCAGGACCAATCAATTACCATCATCACTGGGAGTGAGCTTTAGAGGAAATGAAGTTACAAAAGGGCAACCCACAGGATGGGTGGGAGGAAGGATTTTATCTCTTTGGTTTGGTGGGAGGTAGAGCTGCTTAATTTGTTGCCCAAATCAATACACTTTCAAGAGTGAAAAGGTAAACTATCAGTAACTGCAAGAGAATAACAAACTAGGTGGGTGTGAGTTTCCATATGGTTACTTTAGTGTTAGAACCTGCATTAATATGTTTGAGTCTCACAAATATAACTCTGCATGGAAGAATTCAGACACAGAAGAATACATACCCTATTCTATTTGAATGAAGTTCAAAAACATGCAACACTTATCCACAGGGTTAACAAGGCAGGTTAGAGCTTTCCTTAGGGAATGGCGTAAGAAGGGGAGGGGAAGGGAGGGTAACAAGAGGGATTTGGGGGATTCTGGTTAATTCTGAAAATTGCTATCTCGAACTGGGTGGCATATGGACTTTGGTAATACATTGAGCTATTATGATATGTGTACTTTTCTGTTGGTCCTATTTCAATTTTAGAAGTTTATTTAAAAGGAAGCCTTAGGATTGGATTGTACATGTAACGTGTGTGTATATATATGTGTATATATACCTATTTCTTATAGCTACAGTTATAACCAACAATCACCACAGGTACAGGTTTCTTTCAGGTTTACCTTAGGATCTGCTGCGGTGTCACTTTTCTCCTTGCCTGTGGGGTTGGGAAGAGACAAATAAAGCAGCTGTGGCCCACAAGCAATTCAGGGTATCCTTTTAAACCCATGGAGAGAGAGCTTGGTTCCAGATCAACTGAGCTATTAAATTGTAACAATGCAGATCTTAATAGCCCTGTAAATGTTGTCCTTAAATTGACTAATGAACAAATACAAATAACATCACAGAAGTCTCACTAGAGTGTGGCCCTGCTTCTCAGGTAAAGAAAGAGACCTAGAAAGAGGAGGTCCCTTGTTAAAGGTGACACCAGGATTTGGCACCAGGTATTACGGGTTCTAAGCCTGTGGTCTTTACATATAGCCTGGTGATTCTGGATTTACATCTAATGCTACAGTTTAGGGAAACTAAACCTTCAACCTGGAGAACCAAGAGAGGTCAGCACAACCAAGGAGGTCTATTCTTAGTATGCTGTGGGCAGGTGACAGTCCCCATGGACACCAGGTACCTTGGCCACCAGAGATGCCCAGACCCACCTGTGTGAGCAAGGCCCCCTCTGGGCTGGGCCTCATGGTCCTTGGAGCCAGGTACATGGGTCAAGTCTGCACCTCCTCTCACCCAGTCAGTGGGTGGTCCGGGCCCACAGGGCTCTGTGGTCTCTGCAGTGTCTCAGGGCTCCTAACGCTGTCACCACCTCACTCCCACAGAAGCTGACCAAAGCCCAGCTGCCTGGGTGAGAACAGCATGGGGCAAATCCCTCTCCCTGAAATCAAGGCACAGATAAATCTCATGTTTTACACAAGGTGAAGCTATTATAGCTCCATCTACTACCTGAAGCCCTTCTTCCAGTATAGCACATTTTAGTACTATCAAATCTTCAGTAACATAGTCGTTAACCCCTTGGACTCCAATCCCCAATTTTCTGACTGTGCTATTGCCAGATACCATTCACAGAGTTCACAGCTTCTGTTCTCGACAGTAAAGATAGGAGAGTTACAAGTTCTTCTCACTGCTGTTACATTAAGGTACAGTGCGCTTGACTCCCATCAACACAATGGATGAATGACAGTTTCTAATTACAAAACTTGTCAAATTTGCTTTGACCCCTCTTAAATGATCTATTCATCTCTGAAAAAAATCATTTTCAACAAAGGTACTTCCCCAACAGTTTTGTAAACACTGACTCATATTTTAAGGCTACTTCTTCCTGCTAAACCTTTGTTGAAAGTTTTAATCATGTACAGATGTCGTATTTTGTCAAATAACTTTTTCTTCATCTATTGAGATGTTTGTATCCCTTCTCTTACTGTGATGTATCATATCGATTGATTTGCCCATACTGAACCACTCTTGCATCCCTGGAATAAATCCACGTGGTCATGGTCAATGATTTTTTTAATGTATTATTGGATTCCGTTTGCTAATATTTTGTTGAGGATTTTCACATCTATGCTCATCAGAGATACAGGCCTGTAGTTCTTTTTCTTGTAATGTCTAATCTGATTTTGTTATCAGGGTAATGGTGGCCTCCTAGAGTGAATTTGGAAGATTTCCTTCCTCTTCTTTTCTTTTTTGAGTAGTTGGAGAGTAATAGGTATTAACTCTTCTTTAAATGTTTGGTAGAATTCAGCTGTGAAGCCATCTGGTGCTGAACTTGTGTTTGTTGGGAGTTTGATTACCGATTCAATTTCACTGCTACTCAAAGCTACTTTCATCTTTTAAAGGGATCACTCTTTGAAAAGCCCCAACTTGAGGATTTTATCTTGATGGGGCACTAGAGAATGAATCAAGATAATTATATAAATATTATATTTGATATACCAGGCTCTTGATATGTCACAAAATTAAGTGTATTGTGTTCCCTTCTCTTGATATAAGCTCCAGTTTTTCTACAGATACTATTCCTTCCCCTATTACAATAGTATTAATAAACTATCAGGCTTAGTTTCTTGACCACGGGAAAAGAGAGGCTGGTTTGTGTTTTTGGCCACGTAAGCATTAATCTTCTGGGTTTCAAAGTCTATAAAACTTCTGAAGAAGCTGCCGCTCTAAGTGTTCTTTCCTGTGGGATGAGTTAACTATTGGTGAAAGGAAAAAATCTCCCTAGGACTCTAGACTCAGGTCATCACTGACAACAGTGAGCCCAAATACCAGAGCTAGATCCCTCATACATGTCCATGTACAGAACTGAAGGGTGGAAAGAGGCAGAGGTGGGGGTTGGTGACTAGAGATATAGAAAAAAACAGAAAAATGCTGTTGTTTTTTTTTACAAATAGTTTATTGTCAAATTAGTTTCCACATAACACTCAGTACTCATCCCCACAAGTGTCCTCCTCCATGCCCATCCCTCCTCCCCCCCACATCCATCAGTCCTCAGTTTTTGTCAGCATTCAAGAGTCTCTCATGGTTTGCCTCTCTCCCTTTCCCCCACCATTTCCCCTCTTCTTCTCCCCCTTGTTCCTCAGTTACATTCCTCCTAATCCTCCTATACGTGCACACATATGATATTTGTCCTTCTCTGCCTGACTTATTTCGCTCAGCATAACACCCTCAAGGTCCATCCATGTTGCTACACATGGCCAGATTTCATTGTTTCTCATTGCCATGTAGTATTCCATGGTATAGATAAACCACATCTTCCTGATCCATTCATCTGTGGATGGACACTTAGGCTCTTTCCATGTTCTGGATATTGTGGAGAGTGCTGCTATGAACATTGGGGTACATGTGCTCCTATGCATCAGCATTTCTGTATCCCTTGGGTAAATTCCTAGCAGTGCTATTGCTGGGTCATAGGGAGTTCTATTGTTAGTTTCCTGAGGAACCTCCACACTGTTTTCCAGAGGGGCTGTACCAGTTTACATTCCCACCAACAGTGCAGGAGGGTGCCCGTTTCTCCACATCCTCGCCAGCATCTAGAGTTCTCTGATTGGCTCATTTTAGCCACTCTGACTGGCGTGAGGTGGTATCTCAGTGTGGTTTTGATGTGTATTTCCCTGATGAGGAGGGATGCTGAGCATCGTTTCATGTGTCTGTTGGCCATCTGGATGTCCTCTTTGGAGAAGTGTCTGTTCATATCTTCTGCCCATTTCTTCACTGGGTTGTTTGTTTTTCGGGCATGTAGTTTGGTGAGTTCCTTATAGATTCTGGATATTAACCCTTTACCTGATATGTCATTTGCAACTATCTTTTCCCATTCCGTTGGTTGCCTATTAATTTTCTGGGTTGTTTCCTTGGCTGTGCAGAAGCTTTTAATCTTGATGAGGTCCCAATCATTTATTTTTGCTCTTGATTCCCTCGCTTTTGGGGATGTGTCAAGTAAGAAGTTGCTGTGGTGGAGGTCAAGGAGGTTGTTTCCTGCTTTCTCCTCTAGGGTGTTGATAGTTTCCTGTCTCACGTTCAGGTCCTTTATCCAAGAAAAATGCTGCTTCTGAGAGAGATCAGAAATGGCAGACCCAGACCCTATGTGATGCACAGAAATTTATGTCTGCCTCAGTTTTAAAAACCTGAGTTTGCGGTCAAGAAAAAAGAAATCAGAAGATTTCACATAATATTCTGCATTCACAGTTTCTCTTGAATCTCTTTGGTCCCACGTTCCTTCTCAGCAACAAGCATCTGCAACCGGGTAGCAGGTGTCCCCTGTAGGTGGGTCACCTGTCTTCCATTTTCCCCTGGTCCCTGCCACACTCCTAGGGTCTCTCACACTGGCCTATCTCAGTCTTGTGTCATCCAGCTGGCCACGTGACCTCTGCCCTAGAGGGAGAGGAGTTGGGGGGAGGAGTTGCAGATCTTGTGATAAAGTCCCACCACTTTACTAATGAGCCAGTGCAATGGCTCTCAGGCAGGCAGAAGCCAGAGAAAGACCCTAGAGGTAAAAACCATGACTGTCCCCGCTGAGGGATAGAACATTCCACTCAAGGTGCCAGTCACAGAACACCAAAGGGGTTAGAAGGTGCTCCACTCCCCACCCACCTGGCTGTTTTCAGACTTTTAATCTGAATGAATGCAGTCCCCAAAAGGCCCGTGCGGGGCATGCTTTGAGTGAAGTGTGCTACTCTGGGCCAGACTAAGTTCAGCTTTCAGAATAACTCAAGTGGGTCAAGGACTGACCAGGAAAGAGCTTCAGATCACATCTGCATCCCTCCAGGGTCCAGGGAAAAGTCCTCAATTCTCAGCCCCTGAGTCCCTGAATGACAACACAGGTGGACAGAATCTCACTTTCACTCACTCAGGCTGGACATTCACAGGAGACAGGCCCCAGTGGGACAAATATGAACTCATCTTCAAGGCAAGCAGTCCCCAGGATAAATCACTCGGCTAACCAGAGGAGCTGCAACAGGCCGAATGCTCCAAATGAACCATGTCCACGTTCGGCACCGCAGAGAGCAGCCAGATAGGATTTCTAGGATCTCTGACAGACGTGGGGCTCCAGCTACAGAGGAAGGACTTAGCAGAGCTCCTGCCTGTGTCACTGGCAGCCCGTCAGTCACTGAGTCTGGCCTGGATTCTATCACCAGCTCAAATTTTATGCTCCGCCAGTCTTTCTGGGTTTGCCTGTCAGTCATCGCAGAGCCCGGCCTGACATTCAGAAATGCTCACTGTCGAACTACCTCTGTGCTCTGCATTATGCAGCAGCTGTTGGAGATAAAAGAGCCCTGGTTGGGCTCCATTTTTTAAGTCTCGTTTTTAAGGAAAGTATCACAAACATAGCAGTGCTCCAAGAACTACACCTAAGAACAAAACAAACTCATCTCTGCATTAGAAGTACCTTCCCATCATCCATCCACTGCTAGAGGGAACGGCTGAGCTAGGTCTTTACGTTTGTGACCAACATGAAAAGTCACACCTTTATGCGTACACAGCTAGGAGGGTAAGCACTAGTCTCTCACCATCAGAACTTCAAGCCCCTGCTTTATGCATTTGAGCAAAATTTCTTGTTTTTCCTCTAAAAATTACCTTGATACCACATCCTTGGAGAACACTGGTTTTCTAGCCCAGGGGTTCTCAAACTCTGGGTTGCTTACAGAATTCCAATGCCAAAGCCGCCCTCCATACCATACCAGTGAAACCAGAACTTCTGAGACCCAGACAACAGTATTTTCTAAAATGTCTCATGACTAGTGGCGTATTATCAGTCTGCCTCTCCCTCCCCTTCAGATTCCATATTTATTTCCATTAATCTCTCAAAATTGGCCTTCAAAATCCAATTTCCCTCCTTCTTGTTACTGCCCTACCTGGTTGCTATATTGTTTGGAAATTAGCTTGACTTGCAAAAAACAGAAGCAGCCCATCTTTGGTTGGTGGAAGCCCCAGAGATTCAAAGATGAGCTTTTCTATACAGCATCATTTCAGGATCAAATTAGTTTGCGGCTTCAGCTAAGGATCTCATGCATTGAAGACAAGAATTCGTTGACTGAAATCACAGTTCTCTTCACAGGATAACACCCCAAAGAGAAACTAAGGAGAAAATCAGCTCAGCAGCCAAAGTGACAACATGTGATTCAACATGATGGGAAAAAAACAAGGTTTCTCCCATCCCCCACTGTGCCCCCAGGCTTAAAAACAAAAGCTCTGTGGGGCGCCTGGGTGCCTTAGTTGGTTAAGTATCCTACTTTCGACTTTCGCTTAGGTCATGATCTCGCGGTTCGTGGGTTCGAGCCCCGCGTCAGGCTCTGTGCTGACTGCCAGCTCAGAGCCTGGAGCCTGTTTCAGTCTGTGACTCCCTCTCTCTCTGACCCTCCCCTGCTCATGTTGTCTCTCTCTCTCCTAGAAATAAATAAAACATTAAAAAAAAAATTAAAAAACACACACACACACAAAAGATCTGTAATCTGGGCCCCCTAAAGGCCTGAGAAGTTGGAAGGTAAAATACAAATTGTGTCTCTGACCACCAGACCCAGATTACTAGGTGCTCTGATGTACTAATTGCCCAAGGTGTTTTTTAGGCTTTGTAGAAAGTATCTTAAACAATGTTGAACAACAGTGAAAAGTCTGTGTATGTTGTAATGACTTTCTTTCTTGCCCACCATCTCAGCCCATAGTAGGGGTGCCACCATGCTCACACAAAAGGCTGTATTGCTCTGGGAAGGGGACACTGCCTTGCAGTGTTAACTGTGTGGCCTTCCTCATTCCCCCAGCATGGCAAAGGACGATAACACCACTTCAACTGATTTCCCAAGGTCACAGGAAATGCAGAGGCAACCTGGGCCACAGGAAGTAGTACAAAGGTACAAATAGTGGAATCAGATAGGAGTCTGGTTCTGCCAGTTACCAGGAGCTGATCTTTGGGTCTCATTTTCCTCATCTGAAAGGGGGACTGTAACACCTATCTCTAGGGGCTGCTAAGTGTAGTAGGAGATACTACAGTGAAGACCTAGCGTCTCTCACACACAATCCCCGCTCTGTATGGGTTTCCTTCCCTGGGACAGATCGGAAAACCAACCAGAAAAAAGCCATATTGTGCGGCCCAAGGATCCAAGATAGTGAGCTTGCCTGGTTGGGAATTCAAGTTTATCATCCTGTACCAGTGCCCAACACAGGCTCTAAGAATGGCCAAACTGGAAATGTGCCACACCTAAAATATGTAATGGAGAATTCCTAATCCTGAGTCCTACCAATCGATCACCTCATGTTGTTAAAGGTCTCATCTGGTACCTCAACCATAATGGGTTTGAATGGGCTCATTATCAAGTTCTCAAAATATGTAACTGCTTCCCTCCCTATAAACAAATTTTTCTTTTCTCCTTCTGTTTTTATTGTATGGGTCCTTGGTCCCAGAAATGGCTTGAAGAGTGGTGCGTTCTCACATGTGTTATGCAAGTTCTCATCACGGTTCTTGTCATCTTCAGAACAATGCGGCCACAGAAAGAGAACCACCACACTGAGGGGAAGGTTAGTGGAAACAGAGAAAGTTCGCTTGATATTTATGCTCAACTTCTGAAAACAAGCCCTGACTCGGACACAATATTCCAGTTTTCTTTAATTCCTGGAGGGTTTCAGTTCCTTGTTTAAGTCAGGTCAGCTATTAGATGCTACCTGTGAATATCTGCCTGGCAGAATCATTTTCTGAAAAATAGTTAAGCAATTACAAAACCACCCAGCAAGACAAAAGCCAAGTCCCCCTCTTGACAGAGATGGCTCCTATGGTAGAGGTGAGGTGGTACCAGCCACTCACCCAGGGTCCTTAGGAGAGCCTGTTTCCAGTTTCTGACTCGAGGCAACATCAATTTTACCACTGCTGCAGCTATGTATTATGTAATTCACTGCTCTTGCATGGTCCTGAAACATACCTGAGTGGTAACAACTGCATCTATATATATGGCATTCTCGTTTCCTTTTATTTTAAACCCAGGACACAATTATAAATTCTCTTTGCTTCAATTTCATCCAGTTGGGTTTCTGACTATAGCAGATGCCATCAGCAGTCCCCTCACATCCCCTCAACACCATCCCAATGAGGGCTGAGATTTTGCCTAAGCTCATCTCACCAGAGGAGCCGGCTAAGGCCTCATGTGGAAAAGACTCTAAGTATCAGGGAGTTAATGATCCGGGGAGCAGCCTTCAAAGAAGACAGAAGGGAAATTAGTGAGTAAATATCCAATTCCTCACCTCTCAGAACACCTCCGAGTCCTGTGCTATGCAGTATCCGAGGCCCTGAGCAGAACTGAGTCCCAGCTGCCCACAGAGGCGATCCGCTAGTTCCTCTCCCTGGGTTGTCTTTCTGGCCATCTCTGCTAGTATCCCCCACCCTCCTGCCAACACCTCCCGGGATCATCTTCCAAGGAGACAACTTGTACTCCACCCTCTTCAAGACATGCTCATGGGTCAGTCTAACCTAAGACAATGACACATGCAATGAGACCAAAAAGGTTCACCAATGCAACAAAATGAAGTATCTTCATTCCTTTATTCAACAGAGAGGCTTTTGGGGCTTTTTTTGTTTTTTGTTTTGTTCTGTTTTTTTGAGCCTGGAGTTCTAGGTTCTAGAGCTGCAACAGTTAACAAGGCAGATACCATCCTTTTCTCATTAAATTTACAGTCTAACAGAGGAGTCGGTCTTCAAACAAGTTAGAATTTAATTGATGGATGCTATCAAGACCAAGTGTGGAACACAACCAGAGTGTCTAATGAGACCTATCTATGTCTTTGACAAGAGTTCCCTTTGGGAAACAGCTTTTAGCCAAAGGCTAAAGGGTGGGTAGGAGAGAGCAAGGTAAAGAGTGGGCGAAACAGTGTCCCAGGCAGAGGAAACTACATTTATAAAAGCCTTGAGGCTTAAAGAAACAATGCTGCAGAGAGATAACAAATGGAGCTGGAGTGCTGTCAACAAGCCTGCCCCCCTCCCAATCCCTTATGAATCATCAAATCATTCAAAGGGTCCTAAGAGAAACTGAAAGGACTATGTAACCTCACTCGGGAGTTTAAAAAAAAACAAAAAACAAAAAACTTAACACACTATTAACCCCTCTCATGATTCATCAATTCTACCTGTTTGGTCTAGCCCTCAAAAATGTAGTTACTTTTAGGGGTCCCTGGGTGGCTCAGTTGGTTAAGCATCTGACTTGGTTTCAGCTCAGGTCATGATCTCACAGTTTAGGAGTTCAAGCCCCATACTGGGCTCTGAGATGGCAGCTTGGAGCCTATTTAGGTTGGTCAGTTGGTAGGTCAGTCTGTCTGTCTGTCTGTCTCTCTCTCCCCCTCACTACACCCCCCCCCCCACCGCTCATGTGGTCTCTGTCTCTCTCAAAATAAACTTTTAAAAAATGATTACTTTTAAATTGCATCTAAAAACAGGAAATCTTAGGGATCCTGGCTGGCTCCGTTGGTTGCGTGTCCAACTCTTGATTTTGGCTCACATCATTATCCCAGGGTCATGGGATCCAGCCCCACATTGGGCTCCATACTTAGCATGGAGCCTGTTTAAGATTCTCTCTCTCCTCACACCTCAGCCCCTCCCCTGCTTGTACTCTCTCTCTCCCTCTGTCCCTCTCCCCCAATCTCGAGAGCATGCTCTTGTTCTCCAGAACAAAAATAAACAAGTTTAAAAACAGGAAATCCTGACATGGTTCAAAAGTAAAATTAGTTGGCTGCAAGAAAAGTACCCTCAGTGGAGGCATACCAGTTCAGAAAGGTTGGACTTGTGGAGTTTTCTTAGAAGAGTTCTGTGTTTGAGAACTATTCTTAAACCTTTGATCCTACAGTGGGGAAAGAGAATGGGTGGTTAAGGAGGAATAAGAGATAAGAGGAATAATGAACTTATTTCCTACTGGTCCCAAAGAGCAACAACCACCCATAATGGGAAATATACTAGAAGGATTCATGGGACTCAGCCTATACTTGTTCTCTGGTCCATGATTTATTACAGCCACACAGTAAAAACAGACAGTTGGATCATGAAGAGAAAAGACAGAGGCAGAGAAATCAATGCCAGGCTTCCTCATACCTCTCCCTTTTCTGAGGGGATACACATGAGCATGATCCTTCCTCTGGCAACTACCAGTGCAATACTACGTACAATTTCTTCCCAGGGATCCCAGTAGAGACTCAGTCAGTACCCACAGTGTTTACTGGGGTATAGTCACACAGCACTCTCTGCCTAGCCATGTACCACTCTTCTAGGATCCCAGAAGCAAGCAAATGCTCTGTATAATCACACTGTGCAAACAGTCTACACACCTCACACCACTCTTATCTTTTAAAGAATGTTAAATGCCAAATTCAAATGTCAGGCCTGGGCCAGGCTTGCAAGCAGATCCTTCTAAAGAGGGCCAGAGGTCTGCTGTGTTCATTCTTTTCTGAACACCTTGGGAATGAGAGATTGTCAAGATGAATGGACTAAATTTTCTTTTATTTTCACAATCATAAGATCCACAAACACAAGCAACTTAGTACAAAGTTTTATAAAAAAAATTCTCTTCTGCAGAAACTTGGTCCCTTGAATGGTTTGGAGAAGTCAGTGTTAAGTAGCTCAGATAGGGGTGCCTGGGTGGCTCAGTGGGTTAAGCATCCAACTTTGGCTCAGGTCATCATCTCACTGTCCCTGAGTTCGAGCCCCACATCAGGACCTGTGCTGACAGCTCAGGGTTCTGTTGTCTCCCTCTCTCTCTACCCCTCCCCTGCTTGCACTCTCTCTCCAAAATAAACATTAAAAAAAAAAAATAGCTCAGATTAAGGTACCCCTAACAATGCAGGTATTGCAGCCAGTCCCAGCCCAACCAGAAGCACAGGCTCACCAAAAAACTTAAACTTAAAAACTTTTTAAAGTTTCAACAGACAGTACAAATAAGCTATACTTAATGACTATTTTCATTTGAAAAGCACATTAGCAACTGAGATCACCTCTGCAGGCTCCTAACAGGGAGACTCTGCTTGGAATAAAAGTACAGATTTCCAGCAATAAAGCCAACTCATCCAGTTTTAAAATCCATTTACCATAAACAAACTATGTTTTCAGCAATAATTTACATATCTGAAATGAGAGAAATTGGAAACTGATCAGCAAACCCTAATAAACGCCCCTCTTGTAACTCTTTTAGAGCCAAAGTGACCTTTCTTAATGCCAAGGCAGCCCATGTATAGGATCCGATTTTCTCACATAATTCACTGTCACATTATATTTTCATAAATATTTCTGAAAGATAAAACAGCTGCATATATACTAAACTGTATCCTTGAAAGAGCAATATAAAAACATTAAATAAAATTTTACAAAGAGGATCATTCACAATTTCACACAAAATACCTATTTTATCTGTGTATTACCTTTTAGACCCTATGTATATTTTATCAAGTTATAATCCTATTGTAGACCTATTTTCACAAAATTTTTAAACATATGTAGGATAGTTTTAACATGTTTATTAAAAATTATTAATCTTAAACAATCTATATGCATTGTTTAAAATCAAATAGTCAAGGGGCGTCTGGGTGGCTCAGTTGGTTAAGCATCCAATGTCAGCTCAGGTCATGATCTCATGGCTCATGGGTCCGAACCCCATGCTGGGCTCTGTGCTGACAACTGGAAGCCTGGAGCCTGTTTTGGATTCTGTGTCTCCCGCTCTCTCTGCCCCTCCCCCACTAGCACTCTATCTCTCAAAAAAACATTAAAAATTTTTCAAAATAAAATAGTCCAGGAAAGAGTTATGATAAAATGTTACAGCCCCCGCCTTACTGTATCACAGCTGTTTTTATTCCCCAGTAGCACCCACTTTTATTTAAGTGTTCCTGTTTTAAAGTTTTCTACTGATTATCTCTATTTCAGTAGACAATACAGGTCTCATTCTGTTGATTTTAGCTATTCCCTACTAAGTATCTTAGATTCTTCTTTCTTTGTAACTTTGTAATGAGACACCTTGTCTCTCCATTCGTTGAGCATCTGCTACAGGTAATACTTATTTCCTGTCCTGAAAATAAATAGTTCCATACCTTTATCCTCCCGTCCACTTCTCCCCAGCTTACCATTCTAAACTACTGTTGTTGTGCATGCTTCCATGTGTAAGACTGAGACCTTTCACATGAGGTTCTGTAGCCATGACTGTCTTCCACGCTTTGTCTGTAATTTTATTCTCAAAGTTGAAATCAATAAACAGTTATCTATATGATGATGACTCCATAAATACTGTTCGCTCTTAGAGCTAAAAGCTACAGTGTGATTATATTTCCTTTCTGTAAGGCTTTTTATATTTCTAGTGGCCTTTAGTTTTCCCTCTTGCCATTGTATCCCATTCTTATATTGTCTAAAGAATCTAAAATAGTCATGGATTTGTGGAATCTCTTTCCTCCAACTTCCCCTACTCGGATACCTCCTTCATAAAGCACTATTTTCTCCTGCTCCAAGAATTACTAATTGCTACCAGTCAGTACAACCTACCTGTCATCCTGGGACTCTTTATTACATTCTTAGGTTGAAATTATTCTAAAATTCTACCTTTTTCTTTTCTTTTCTTAATCTTAGAACATATCTGAAAATATCTGCATTCTACATTTACACTTGCCTGATAGTTTTGCTAACAGAGAAATCTAAAAGGAAAATAATTTTCACTTGAAATTTTACTCTATTAAAGTATTACATTCCTTGTTTGTTCCTTTGTGGGTGGCCTGCTTTTATGTTTTGTTTTCTTAAGAGGCTCATAAAAACCTCCCCCTCTTCCAGGTTTTCAGAATTCTCAGAAACAGTGTATTTTATCTGTAGATCATGTCTTACTCTTTTGTGCTGGACATTCAGTGAGTCCTTTTCTTCTGGCCCTCCATTTTAGGAAATTTTCTTAAAATATTGATAATTTTCTCCTCTTTCTGGTCTCTGTTCTTTCTGATTCTCCTGGATTTATCCTCCAGGACTTATCTTTATAGTTCATATTTTCCATCAACGTATCTCTTTATTCTACTTTATAAGAAATCACCTTAACATTGTCTTTTACACTTTCAGTATTATTTTCTTAATTTCAAGTCACATTAAATCTTATTTGTTCCTTTTGTTAGAGCATCTTGTTTTATGGATAAATTATCTATTGACATCATCCTGAGAATAACTGTGAGGGGGGAGACACCTGCTCTCTCATTCTCTGACTTATTTCTGTTTTCTATGAGGCTATTTTACCTGCCTATTCATCTTAATTTTAAAGATTATCATTCAATCTTTAAAAATGAAAATTCTGAAACATGCTAGGACATGAATGAATCCTGACTCATCACAGAAGTGAAATAAGCTGGTCATGAAGACACTCTGTAGGATTCCACTTCTAAAGGGTAAGGAGTCAAATTCATGGAACAGCAAGTAGAATGCTGATTGCTAGAGGCTGAAGGGAGGAAGAAATGAGGCTTGTTGTTTAATGGGTATAGCATTTCAGTTGTGCATGATGCAACTTTTCAGGAGGTGGCTGCACAACTCTGATTGTGCACTGATCTGTACCTTTTAAAATGGTTAAGATGATTTAAACAAACAACAAAACAAAACCCTGTCAGGATCAGGAAGCTGGAGCAGAAGCAGTGGGGTCCAGCCCATTACCTTCTCAGTAATTAGCATCTCAGCCCATGATGGTGGGATTCCAATTTGACTTGAGTGTACCAGTTCATGACAATCTTATCCATTTGGGGATATGACAAGAGTCAGCATTAATATCGTGTATTCATAGAAACCTTTCTCCCCAAGAGGATGGGTTTCCTGACACCCTACCAGTCATTCTGTATTGAGAAATGGTTGCAATCATGAGAAAACAGAGGAAGCAAGGAATGAAGGGCCAAGGAGTTGTAGAAACTGATCAGAACCCAAGACTTGAGATTCTTCATTCTAGGAGGATATCAAGCAAGAAAGGGGGCTGGTGTAGCAAGGAAAGAATTTCAGGCTATCTGAATGAAATAAAATGCTATCAACCTAGAAAAATTGTCATAGAAGGTAAAAAGTTTCTTCTAAGGATTTCAGTCTTAAATCCATGAATTCTCTTTTGCTGAAGAAACAGGTTTTTTGATTTACAAAAGTAGACATGTTTTTAGCGACAAAAGAGGGCACTGGTGTCACCACATTTCTTTAAAGTTCTTGATGAAAAGGAAAGTCATTCCTATCCCAAATCAGTAATAACATAGAAGCTAAGTATTTTGCTTTGCCATTCAAGCTTTTAAACGCACCCTGAGGTTTGTTTTTGGATATGGGAAGACAGGAAGGCACTTTTCACCTTCAAGGTCTCCTCTATGTATATGGAAAAGCAGTAGTAGAGGCAGGTACTGAACAAGAGGACTCAAATCACACAGCTCATCATTTAGCTAAAAATAACCAGCCAACCTTAAGTACCCTGGCATTTATAGGGATAAAAATTATTTCCATTGCCACTGTTGTTAGCAAAGAGAACATATTTCTTCATCTTCAAGGAAACAAAAAAAATTACCATTGAGCACTTGGCTCTAACTCAATTCTGCCAAGAGGCCCAGAACTAATCAATAAATGCTTATTAACTAATCACATAGTATCTCACTTCTTTGAGTAAAATGGCAAGTGTTGTACAAATCCAGAAAATAAACAACCCTTAATATAGAGGAAAAGGAAGGGAAATAAGAACATAGCTAAGCAACTAGTTTTACATCAGATTTTCTAGGAAACAATGTCATTTTCTTCTTTCTATGCCTGTGGGTACCACCTAAGTGTTCACAGGGGATAAAAAGACTAATGTATTATAGTCATATTTTACTATTCCTTCCACAGTTCCCTTTTACCTTTAAATGCTTACTAGAAATTACACATGAATCCCAATCAACCTTTAGAAAATCATTAGTCAAAACCACAAATGCAAAGTACTTAATTTGTGTCCACAAAAACTGAATTACAATCAGAGGATCAGAGAATTATTCACATAATTCAGGCAAAACTCATCCTGATGCCCATGGCCTGCATTATGTGATATACTAATGGCCCTCTCCCTCACTCTCCCCTTTTCAAGTGCGAAGAGAACCAGATGATTGAGGCTGGTGGGCTCTCTGAAGGTTTAAATAAGCAAGCCATCGTTCTTCAGTCTGGGTCCAAAAACTGTATCCGTGTATTCACAGTGGCAAGATGGTCAAGAGACACTCAGATTTAAGACCTAGGGGACAGTACTTACTTCTCCATCAACAGGGGCACAGTGCAAAAGTTGCTTTGGTTTTTCTGCTTTGGAGGCACACAACTAGAGGCTTAGGTAGATCCACGTAGTTTGGAAGGAAAGACTTAAGACACGATAGACTCCATGAAAATGGTAGGTGTTAACCCATGGTATCAGGGGTGAAATCTAGAGGGCAGTCTTTGGAAAACACTAACAAGACCATCCGTCCTCTTAGTCAAATGATGCTAGTTGGGATATGTGCCATATACCCAAATTGACAGATCTCAAAACTGCATCCATTTGGTGGGTGGCCAGGGTGTCACCTTCCTATTTTCCCTCTCTTCTGACAGCAATACCAGATGGCCAGTTCCTTTCATACAAACCCGGCAGCCACGCTATACTCCTCTCTCCTCTTATACACATCTCCTAGAGTTTCTGACATGCTCATATGTTTCCCTTTTCCATCCTACTTGATCCTGACCCTAGCCGTACTTGACCTTGCATCCCCATCCTCTGGGATTCCTGCAAGATTTTCCAAACTCTGCTTAGTCCTTCCTCCATTCGGTACTTCTTGCGAGATATCCTTTCTCCACTATGGTCCTGACATCTTTTCATTATGTGATCACATCACCTTCTCATTGAAAATCTTTTGGATGTGGAAAGTGCTTCTAGGTTCTAAGTTTAAGAAATCTGCTCCTGTTTTAACTAAGATTCTTTTTAGTCAAGGTAATATAGATGCAGGTTTAAATGTTTAAGTATTACCAAAGGATATATACTGGAGAGTCCGTTTTTCATTCTAGACCCTGGGAGCTCCTACTATTAATAGTTTCTTATGTATTACAAAAATGTTCCATGTGTGTGCATGTATAATATGCCCATATATAATTTTACTACTTTTACTTGATTTATGTTGAAGATTATAACCTATAAACATATATAGATCTATATTCCTTTGCATGGTATTCAATGGAGCATATAAACCATGATTTATTTAATTAGCACCTTTCTGAGGAGATTTGAGTTTTTGTCTTTTATTCTCAAACAAAATTGCAATGAATGCACAATCAGGTCCAAATTCTTGGGACACAACTTCCTTAGGAACTGGCTGCTCCTACATATTTTGTTCGCTCTCCTTCACTTCCCCATACGCGGTTTTCCTTCTGGCCACACCAAGCTACCTGCAGTTTACAAAACCACGGTCCTGCCAGGTTACACCTGCCTGTAATGTCCTCTCTGCCCTTCTTCATCCAGCCAACTCCAACTCCCCTTTTACCGGTACTCAAATTTATTCTAATTTTGATGCCCCTCCTTCCTCTTCCAAACTCGTTGGATTCCTGTGCTACATTGTGTTCCATGCATTCTGGAAATAATCATTATACCTGCCATGGCCCCAGCACTAAAGACACAAGATGGATGAAGGCAGGCCCTCTGACAGCAAAAGAGAGACTTGAAAAGAAAATGGCATGAGGCTTTTAAGAGCCTGAAGGAAAATCATGGAGTAGGACCCTCCATGTCAGTGCCATGCTCACCACCAATGAACAGAGCTCCTACAGGACAGAGGGTGAGGCGGCAGGCAAGCAGGACAGTGTGCTCATGGGAGGCAAACATCAACACAGCAGCCTGGGTAAATGGAGCCATGCGTTCTCCTGGTACTACTAGAGGCCAACTGACTGAAAGAAGCCAAGGTGAGGGGCTGTCAAGAATGATTTCGAGGAGCAGTGGAACTTCCCAGAGCCCTGAAGGAGAAATTACACTGAAAGGAACAGCCAGGGTAGAAAAAATGCTACCAGCAAACCTATGGAGGCCAATCAAGCTGGGGTAGCTGAAGTCTGCAGGGGAGAGCAAAGGGGTGGAAAATGGGCTGGAGCGAGGTTTTGGTGACTGGTGGTCTCAGCCTGGCTCCTTCATAGATTAACTCAATCTTTATTGAATCTCTGGCTATTCTGGGCACTGGTGAGAAAGCAGTATGCCAATTAAAAATTCCCAACCTTTTAGAGCTTCTATTCCCAGGGTTCTGGTGCTAACCACCAGTGTAACACTGAGCAAATCATGTCACTACTGCACGTCAGGCTCCTAGATCTGTAACACGTGGGCCTGGGCAGGTGTCAGATCACTTTTCTTTCCAGTATTATAAGATTAATAGGAAGAGGTTGGAAATGTTGATGGATAGTGAGCTTAGTGCGCGAAGGAGCTGGACTCCTTTATCTGGGCAGTGGGGGACCTCTGTTGAGCTGCGCACAGGGAACACTTTCAAGGTTCACAAAGTTGAGGAAGATGGTCTGATGAACTGAAGTCTGAAGAAAGAACTCTGGAGGTTGGAAACAATTTAGAAGATATGTGATCCTTACAAGGTGATGAAAGCTCAGACATAAATCCTAAGAGGCAAAATCATGGGGAATAGCACAGATTTGATAAAGCATGAATAAGCCACTTCTTCCTAAAACAGCAGCTCTAGTAAGTACCTGGTTATTACGTCTTCATTGGCATGATGCTAAGCTCAGCAGAACTGGAGAGCACTTTCAGGCCAAAGACAACTTTGGATCTGTGGAAGATTGGGCTTAAGTGTACATGTGCCCCTTCACAGGCTCCAGAGAATTATCCTGTTTGCGAGAGGGACACCATACAGCCTGTACCAACTGTGAAACACTACTCAGGGTACGGCTCGACAATGTATGTAAATGCAGCTGGCCCATCGCACAAGAGGAACGAAACTCACGTAACAGGAGGGGTCTCTCCAGCATTCTGATAATACGGACAACGTGGCATTTGCTATCTTTAGCCCTCTCCCTAGAAAATTCTAGAGTGCTTATCACTCTAGTAGTTAATTGCTCAGCCTTCTCTCGTGTAGCCTTCCCATGCCTAAGAGAACTTTAGAAGTCACTCAAAGATAATCGCTCCTGGCCAAAAAATGCCTTAAAATAGAATGCTGTGAGGATTTCCCTGGAGCGAGTGATAGGCACTCACTTAAGTACCTCCATCTCAAGTTCTACCTCCTGCCTCCAAAAGCATATGTTCCAGTCAGTCTCCCTGCCAAGCCCGTGGTGCTGGGATACCCTTACAGAAGGTCTTCAGGCAGAGAAGTCATCAGTGTACAAATTGGAGCAGAACTCAAGGACTCCGTCTCAATACCACTTTAAAAAAAAAAAAAATTTTTATGTTTTATTTATTTCTGAGAGAGAGAGAGAGACAGACAGACAGACAGACAACGTGAGCAGGAGAGGGTCAGAGAGAGAAGGAGACACAGAATCTGAAACAGGCTCCAGGCTCTGAGCTGCCTGCACAGTACCCAACACAGGGCTCGAACCCACAAACCGTGAGATCATGACCTGAGCCGAAGTCGGACGCTTAACCGACTGAGCCACCCAGGCGCCCCACAATACCACTCTTCTTGACTTAGAAGTTCCAATGGGTGAGTAACACACTGAAGAGCGATGAAGTCTAGAACAATGGGACGGTTCAGGTCAAGTGAACTCTGCTAACAGAATAAGGACAAAACTTGGGGTACCTGGGTGGCCCGTGCAATTAAGTATCCAACTCTAGATTTGGGCTCAGGTCATGATCTCACAATTTAGGAGTCTGAGCCCCACATGGGGCTCCATGCCGACAGTGTGGAGCCTGCTTAGGATTCATGTTCATCATCTCTCTCCCTCCCCTCTCTCGGCCCCTCCCCCACTCATGCTCCTGCATGTTCTCTCAAAATAAACAAAAAATGTTTTTAATTAAAAATAACAAATTTTTGGGGCGCCTGGGTGGCTTAGTCGGTTAAGCGTCCGACTTTCGCTTGGGTCATGATCTCGCGGTTCGTGGGTTCGAGCCCCGCGTCGGGCTCTGTGCTGACTGCCAGCTCAGAGCCTGAGCCTGTTTCAGTCTGTGACTCCCTCTCTCTCTGACCCTCCCTGCTCACGCTGTCTCTCTCTCTCTCTCTGTCTCCTAGAAATAAATAAACATTTAAAAAAAAAAATAACAAATTTTTTTAAACAGACATCAAAGCAGATTTTAGTGTCTGTTCTGTCCAATACCCCCAGCATGGCCCTTCAGTTCTATTCCTTCTAGACTCTCATAAGGAATAGACTAGTCATTAATAGTCAAGTGTCACTTCCATTTTTGGAATAATGCAATCTTTCAAATTCTTGACAACCATACAGTTTTACAAGGACATGGGCAAGCATTTCTCCAGTTTAATGTGATTACAAAGCAGTAACCAGAAATGCTTGTTCTCATTCTTTTCCTGACAGGAAGACTATCAGAATCTGCTGTCTTTTACCATCTCTGTATTATGGGTGTGGTGACACAGACCTCCAGAGGGGCAGTTTATCCACAGTCAGAAGAAAAGGAAACCTTTGTAGTAACCAGAACAAGACTTTCACTTGGATTAAATGTAATAGTAAAGCATTTTCTTTTACTTTCTGTTCTAATACTTCCGACAAGCCCAACAAAGACTTAGTTACAAAACATCTTTCTAGTTTATTCTATAAAGCAACACTAGGTCTTCCCTGTTCATTTGCTTCTCATTTAAACAATGGGTTTCATCAGAGGTTATTGGAAACCAGCTATCACCAACCACTTAGCCTCTGTCACAGATGAAGAGGCAGCTTCAAAATACCTACAATCCAAGGTGCTTGGGACTAGAAAGCCGTTTAAAAGTCTGCTATGTATGGCCTCTGATCAATGGAGATTTCTCACAGGAAATGACACTTGTAAGTACAAAGCAGAGGGGCACAGAGCTGTCTCAGTGATGTTCCCTGGATCTGTGGAGCAGAGTACTGAAAGGTAGGGGGAGACGCTGAGCTAGACCACTCCCCCAGGTCTAAACCCTTCCAGTGCCTACAGTCCTCCCTGAATGTACATAATAATAATCATAATTTATTCAATGCTTATTCTATGACAAGCACTATGCAAAGCTATATGCTCTATTTTGTGTATATGAATTCTTCAAATTCTCATGGCAACCCCCTAAGTATTATTGTCCATATTTTACAGATAAACAATCTGAGGTGTCAGGCAATATATATGATGTGTTCAAGGTCATTCATGTAGTAAGCGGCAGGCATGGGTTTGAACCTAAAGGAATCCAGCTCTAGAGCATGCATTTAACAGCTCTGCTGTAGCACCTCCCACAATGACCATCATCAAATTCTACCTTGCCCCTAGTCCCACTTCACTGCCCAAGCTCACCTGCAGCAGCAACAATGTGTAGGTCAACCAAAGACTACATTTCCCAGCCTTCCCTGCAGGTAGGCTGGGTCATGTGACTAAATGTGAACCATTAGACAGGTGTAGAAATGACAAGAGAATTTGTCCAGCTAGGCTAGACATTTAAGTGTTTTGTGCAGTCCTTTCAGCTTCCCCTTCCCTGTTCATGGAGCCTGGGAAGCTCTATGTTCCAAGTAGCATAGTTGTAATAAAGAAGCAGCCCAAGTGTCCCAGTCATTGCTTAGAGAAGAGCTGCTCAGAAGCGCCACTCAACTCACACCAGGTGGTGATCTGAGGAAGCAAGAAACTTCTGTGGGGTTAAGTCACTAAGATTTCAAGACTGGTTTTTAACTATGGCAGAACTGACCAATTCTGAACACTTACCATTCAATTTCTTCAGGTTTTCATTATTAGGGCCCCTAATTGTCTACAACTGCCTAAATGAACATGCATGTTCCATGCCGCTTTCCCTGGCTCCCTGCACTAACAAATTACCTTCTTGATCAAAAACGGCAATGCAGTTTCTGCCAGATTTCTTTCAAAACACCGCCTCGTGTAAGGATAAATAAATCAATGAAACAGAATAGAGCATCCAAAAATAGACCCACACATACGTGGTCAATTGATTTTCAACAAAGGCACTAACACATTCAATAGGGAAAGGAAAGTCTTTTCAACCATTGCTGCTAGAACTGCCTATATGTAAGGAAAAAAAACTTCAACTCCTCAATCTATATACAAAAATAAGTCTAAGATGAATCATAGACATAAAAGAACCACAAAACTCCTAGGAGAAAACAGGACATGGGAATAAAATTTTTAAGATAAGGATAGTGAATGCTGTGGTATACCACCCAGGCTCCCTACATCAGACCAAGACCCTCACTCCTCCAGCTGCAGGTGCTGATGGGTATGGCTCACAGCTGAATCTCTCCCCAGTTGTTTCCCTCAATGAAAAAGATCTGCCTCAGTTACCTTCCATCCCCAGGGTCAGCCATTATCCATTGATTGGGAATACAACGACCTGCCCCCTCTGCCTCAATTTGGAACAACTCTGCAGGGTTATCCCATGAGAAATGAAACATGCGCACAAGAAGACTTCGTCACAAAGGTGTGTCATTTGTGACAGCCCCAAAACGGAAACCCAAATGTCCACCAGTGAATGAACACACTAGGAGATAATCACATGAAGACTACTACTCAGCAGTTCAAAGCAACAAACTACTTACCTATCCAATGCCATGGATGATCTTAAACCCATCAAGTTGAGCCAAAGGAGCCAGACATATCAAAGTACACACGGCAGGATTCTGTTTGTAGGAAATACCAGATCTGGCAAAATACTGATACTAGAGATGGGAAAGTTGTGGTCTCTGTGGCCGGGAGGGGGTAGTTGCCTAAAAAGTGGCAAAAATGAATTTTCTGGGTAGACAGAAGTGTTTTATATCCTAATCAGAATGGTGGTTACATAGGTATAGACAGTGATCAAAACTCATCTAACAATACACCAAAGCTCCATGCTTTTAACGTTAGGAAGATCATGTTTCAATAAAAAATGTTGGCCTTGCATCTGAGCTAGCTCCCTCACCCCTACATGTGTGCAGGGCTCTCTACATGATCGATCCCACTGCGGAGGTTTCGAAGAGCCGTTCTTAACACAACCCCCATGTTCAAGTCTCAAGCCCTGAGAGTTCCCTATCTGCTTCCCCTGGAACGCTCCCCCTCTCCTTTCATTCTCTCCTGCATTTTATCTGGCTGAATTTCCCTCCTCTTAGAAGTTTTAAGGTTCTTTGAGAGCTTTCTTCCTCATATATTGTCCACCTCACTATTTTGCAACTAAGGACTCAAGCTCTGTTCCATCCTCAGACCAGAGAAGACTTCACAGCAATAACAGAAACAACAATTGCCCGGTCTTGAGTGGTTATCACAAGGGTCAAACGATGTTCTAAATGCTTTGCTCACTGTCTTTGTTTGGGATACTAGTACAGAATACCATCAACTGGGTGGCAACTAAACAACAGAAATTTCTATTTCTCACAGTTCTGGAGACTGGAAAATCTAAGATCAAGGGGTGGCAGATCCGGCATCTGGTGAGAGCCCATTTCTCGGTTCACAGACGACCTTGTTCTTGCTCTTAACTTCACAGGGTGAAAGAAGGGAAGAGGCCTCTGGGATCTCTTTTATAAGAGCACCAATCCCATTCACGATGGCCCCACCCTTATCATTTAATCGCCTCTTAAAGGCTCCACCTCCTAATACCATCCAAACGGGGAATTAGGTTTGGATATAAGAATTCTGGGCGAACACATATTCCGTCTACAGCACATACATTATCTCACTTAAAAAGAGAACAATCCCTTAAAAGTAGGTATTGTTATCCACATTTTACAGATGAGAAAACAGGGAGAAATTCTATAACTTATCCACATTCATAGAGCCAACAAGTGAAAAATGCAGGAGTCAAACCCAACTCTGATTCCAAAGGCACTATTTGCTTCTGACACATAGTTGTTAAAATATTTCTTACTTGAATAAAAAAGACAGCTGTGCTTTTAATAATGTGACAATTATAATAAATATTCAAAATATGCTTAAAAATAAAAAACTTTTTGGGGGATTTTTTTGGGTTTTTCTGTGTTTTTTTTTGGTGGGATTTTTGATTTGCTTGTTTGTTTTGGTTTAGAAACAAGTGGCACCAAAGTTGCAAGCTTTGATTTAGGCTGGGTAAATCCCACCTCAGGTCATGGCCATACACCAGCAGATAGCAGCTGCTGAATGTTCTAGACGGCTCTGGAAGACTTCTACAATGCCCCACACGCTATCAGATACATTTCTCTTCACTGGCTGTTTAGTGCAATATACTTCACTTGCTCTCAATTATAACATTACCATTTCATTTGGTACAATTATGCTGTTGATTTTTTTTTAAACCCCAGTGAGACTCAATTCAGGCCAGCAGATACAAATTCAAACTGTCCCAAAGGGGCATGTTTCAGCTGGTGAGTAAGAAATCTTTCTTGTTGCTGTTATGTGTGAATATTTTCCAATTCTCTTTTTTACAGGCTGCTCGAAGCAAAGAAGACAGATAGCACTGACCACGACTGATAAAGGATGGGATGCAGCTGTGTGTGTGATATTACATATATATATGTTGAAGGGCAGATGCTATGGAAGCCACTGGCTAAATGAGGGATGAGCTTAGAACTAGCTACGTGTCAGTCAGCTGGGTGCATAGCATAGTTGAGAGTCAATTATTCAGATGCTGAGGACCCAGGATCTGAAATTAACTTTTTTCTCTTTTAATTTCTATTTTTATTGTTGTCATTACTTATCTTCTTTCCTCTAGTTACCTCTGTTTTCAACATGTCACTACTGATCGGCTGCTCCACTTGAGATTTAACAGAGAAAATACAAAGATAAATTAAACCAGCTAATTTTGTTTTTGGACAAAATCTCTGATTCAAGGCATTGGGAGGAAGATGGTTTCAACCATCAAGTAAAATAAGATTTCTTTTCTATAATTTTCTAAAAACTTCAATTACTCTCGATAGTTTCTGGTCTCTGTCTTTTCCTACTTCGGCATATTTAAAAAATAGTTTTAACTTCTATTTTATCTGCCTTGTACTTTTACAAAATATCATAAATACCGGCAGCTGTAGGGGAAAGGCATGTGTCCAACTAATCCACTGGTACGGGGGAGTCAGAAACAGATACTACGTAGGACCAAATCCCTTGCTGTTTGCTCAATCCCCCTGAGATGCATATTGTATTTTAAAGGTTGTAATGTCAGAACTTTCGGCTATTTTTAAAAGAAATGTTGTTTGCAGCCTCTGAAAGCATTTAAGCTGCTTATCAATTAAGCTGTTAGGGCACTTCAGGATGTACTCTGCTCTGAGAGTGAAGGCCGCTGTGTGAAGGTAGCACCCCACAGCTCGCAGGGGTGGGTGCACTGTCCGGAAGAACACCATTCCCTTTCTCAGTCTCCGTGCCAATCCCAAGGCCAACTACTCCTTCACGTAGCCACAAGAGCTGTGCACTGCCTTTTTCTCACCCACGTTCACCGCTGACAGCCCTTGGCTTAATCATTCTGGACCTGTTCAAGGGCATGCGATTTAATTGTTGTGGGTCTGCAGCAGAACTGAGCATTGTGATGCCTTTTACTTGGGTTCTGTGTAATTTAAAACACATAAGAATATAAAACACAAGCCACTTCCTGGAAACTTATTCTGGACAAGAAACAAATAAAAGAAAATAAAACACAGTGCAGCTACTGCATCAGTATCTGACAAATGCCTAGAAACACATAACGAGATTCCACTCAATGGTATATATCACCACTGCTGTTATTTTTCAAAAAAAAGGTGGGGTGGGGGGTAGATCATTTCCTGTACTGGACCCTTTGCATGCTTTATTTCAGTTGGACCTCGTAGCAGCCTTATGAGATAGGTACTAAGTCCATCTTACAGACCCAGAAATAAGGTTCAAAGAGGTTGCAGCACTTGAAAGTCTGTCCTTTGGTAGGTGAACCAGGAACAAATACATCACATGGTCTGGATCTTCTCCAGCATTTATACAGAGGGCAGATAAAGAAACACGCAGGGATCTAAGAACATGGAGACGTATTCCTAAGACAGAAGAAGAGGGACAGGACTCTCATGCTCAGCCACCTGCAGATGCTTATTGGTGAATTCAAAAGAGACTAAGAAGGGGAAGACCTACTTGATCGGCATAAACCCACCATCCCTGGGAAACTAATTTGCTGACAGGAGCAATGGCAGAAAGACACCTGAGAAGTATGACGTCAGGTCTGCTATTGACAACAATGCATTGCTGAATTGCACCCCCCAATTCATGTTGAAGCCCTCACTTCCCAATGTGATGGTATTAGGAGGTGGGTCCCTGGAGGCATAAGGAGGTTTAGATGTGGCCCTGAGGGTAGGGCTCTTATGATGAGATTTGTGCCCTTATGAGAAGGGACACCAAGAGCTAGCTTTCTCTCTTTCTCTCTCTCTCTCTCTCTCCCTTGTCCCCCCATCCCCTGCCCACCATGTGAGGACACAGCCATAAGATGGCTATCTGCAAGGCAGGAAGAAGGCTCTCTCTGGAAACCAACCATGCTGGCACCCTGATCTCAAATTTCCAGCCTCCAGAGCTTTGAGGAAAAATGCCCATTTTGAATGCCTCCCAGTCAATGGTATTTTGCTATGGCAGCCCGAGCAGACCAAGCCAGCATCCGTCCTGCAAAGGATGCAAAATCCATATCGGGTACCCACATAAACACAGGGACAGTGGCTAACGTATGGGTATCTAACGTGTTAAGTTAAAATTCTTATGAATTTGGGAAAGGCGCAATTCGACACAGATCGGAGTAGTCGGAAAGGCCAATTAGGAGTTGAAACTTGAGCGGAGGCTTAAATAGTAAGAAGAGACCAAAAGGAGAGAGCCTCACAGGTGGGAGGCTAGCACACGCCTAGTGATGAGGAAAAGAAGAGAGCGAAACGGTGCATCTGAGGTACTGCCTGAGCCCGTCAGTGTCAGAGAAGCAGCAGCAGACACACTGTGAAAGTCAGGTTCTCTGTGATTAGGGGAGGCTCTTCATGCTGTTGAAACTCTGTACAGGGCAGAGCTGACAAAGCCTCGCTCACGAGGCAGTGACACCTTCAGAGTAGGAACAGCAATGGTACCTCTTCACGGCATTGCTGTGAAGACCGAAGGGAACAACTCCTGTGACACAGTGAACACAGAACATCAACAAGTGTCAACTGCCATTGGCAGAGAACGTTCAGGAAGGCCAGTGCCTGGTTGGCTAGGGTGAGTAAGCTTCTACTGAAGCCCTCCGGGCCTCAGCTTCTTGGCAGGAATGCCCACTAAACAATCTGGCCGAGGCTCAGGAGGGCTGCAGAGAGCCAACCATCATGCTGGCTCAGCTCACGGGCCCTACGGAGCGCCCTACCTCACTGCAGGCCGCACACTCATGCCAGAATCTAGAACCCGGGCAGAGCTACTCACAGCCCTTGAGGCATCAGGAGTTGCTGCATTTCCAGCTCTGTGCTGCCCACGTTGGAAGATCAGTCACTGGTTCCCAGAAAAAAAAAAAGAAAGAAAAAAAGGAGTGCTCCTGCTAGATGGCAGCGAGCTCTCAGCTCTCCACGTCCCGAGTCTTGTCTGCGGAGAGGCAACCAAGTCCAGGTAGCAGAAGGAGCTGTGGACTTGAAACTGAAGGCCCGCAAGGCCACTCTGCAGCTCAGCAACCTCTGTGCTTCGGCCCTTTGAACTCCCTGCCTGTTTCTCCATTCGTAACACAGGACGATATATTCGCCCAAAGAGCTGCTGCAGGATTGCACAGGGGACAATGTGTGTGATCGCTTTTGCTAAAATAAGTCGCAAAATAATATTAAATAAAAGAGAACTCTCTCCTTGGGTTCATTTATTCGCTGATCAAGTATTTCCTGAGCATCCTCCATGTGCCAGGAACTGTTCTTGGAGCTAGGAATCGAACAGGAGACAGCACAACACGAAATTCCTGCCTCGCAGTGCTGGTACACCAGGGCCTAGATCTCCCCAGGACATAGGTGGTAGACAGCGCAGCAAAGCGGCATCTCTCAAAGCTACTAGTCTTGTCAGCAGTCATCTTCATTTCCAGCGTCTGCCATCTGCTTCCCTGCCTTTCTACAGTTGCTTTACACCTAGACTTGGCCTTGGCTCCAGAATTCTCTCTGGTTCCTCTGGATGCTTTGTTTGACTTGCTTTACTTGACTGTCTCCAGCCTGGCTCACAGTCTTGCTTGTCTTGTGCCAAAGCTGCCAACATCCTGGCATGACAATTCCCATCAAATGCCCTGCTGGAAAAATGCAAGACTCGGCACCTATAACAACTCCAATAAGTTTATCTTGCATCTGGGCCATACTAGTGATTACCTATGTGAAAGATGAGAAGCACAGTCAGGAACTGAGAGCACTCTTGATGGCCAGCTGTGTCCTGTCGGCCCAGCTGCTTTTCTCAGCACATCTGGCATTACCGTTCCAGACGTCGGGCTTCGGAGCCAAAGAAGGCACCAAGGGAATGATCGCTGCTGGTTTTCTGACATCATGATTACGGGCCTCAAAATAGCTCATCAGTAACAGGGTGAGAGGTGGAGGTGGAAAGACCAGTTGGAAACCATGTTAGAGGGTGTGGAGGGAAGGCTTCTACCTACTCAAATCTGCTCAGATGGAAACAACAGCCATTTTTGGAAAGTGTCTCCATGCACGGCTTTTATAGCAGCAGGTAGAAGGAAAAGACTTCAGCTCCTAAAACACACTTCCAAGGCAAACCAGTTTGGTTGCCATGGTACCACAGCTCCTACAAGGGGGAAAAAAGATGCATTTTCAAACACTGTTCGAAATATTCAAATAAATGGCAATGTGATGGCTGAAAGTGCCATGAGGTCCCTTCAACTCAAGTGAACAAACATACGCCGATGAGCACTCTCTATGGGCTAGGCATGTTCTATTAGGTACGGGAGGGATGCTGGCATGAACAAGATACTGTCCATGCTCTAAGCCTCGGAGCCCAAAGGTCTTGTAGTCAAGTTTGGTGGAGAAACACTTTACAAAGAGAGCTAATATATAAAGCAGAATGTGACAACTACTATAGAAAAGGTATAAATGTCCATTTATTTCCTTATTTATTCAAAAAATATTTAAGTCTAAGCTCTGTTAATGGGTGTTGTTGAGTATCCAGTGATAAGAAAAATAAGTAGGGAGAGACATGAGCAACAGATGACAGGTTAGAGATAAATGATGATAGAGATGATATATCGATCGATAGAAAGACCAACTGATCGGCTGATCAACAGATAGATCAATAGATATGCAGATATGTAAGGGATTACAAAGTGATGCTCACCGTGAAGGTAACAAATAGGATTCTAGGTTAAAAGCGCGTCTCGAGCATGGAGGTAGGAAAGGTATTGTAGTCAGAGGGAGAAAGGGAGGCTTCATGGATGAGGCAGCCTGTGAGCTCAGCCAGGGATGAGAAATACATTTTAACAAACAAGGAGAGAATGAAGGGCATTCAAGGACAAGACACTGGACACAGATACAGAGGTGGAAGTGTGCCAGTGGTGCTTATGGATGGTAGAGTGGCTGGGTTTGGAGCACAGGAAGGAGCACGGTGGAAGGAAGAAACGAACAAAGTCCATGCTGGGACAGCAGAACACAGTGGTTAGGACTCGGTTCTGGACCCAGCCTGCCTGGTTTGGCCACTTCCTTTGGCAAATGACTTAACTTTTCAATGATTCAGTTTCCTTCTATGCAAACTGGGGATTATAGAGTTATTTTCAGGATTAAACGACTTTACACAATCCCAATGTGTAAAGTAGTATCGGAACAGAGTGATGCATATTACGACTCAGCAGAAAAATGGCTGCTCCAGGAAGATACCTTCTAACAGTGCCGGTGGGAAGCAATGGCTCGCTCACCCCCAACCCCCGCAAACCTTGGGAAATGTCCTTGATGATGATAAAATGCCCCTTATTCAGAGGTGGATCGAGGAAGGTAAAGCTTTCAGGGCACTGCCTTCTTTCAGATGTAAAACTTCTCTTCTGGACCTTGATGCAAGTTTGGGCCTTAAGGCCCATGTCTCAGATCAACAGGCACTAGACCCCTCACTACCAGATAGAGCCTTCCTGCCACTGTCCTCCACGCCAAGGGAGCTGAGCCACTGCTGAGGGCAGAATGCTGTAGAGACGGTGTTCATGAGGTGGAACAGGAAACACACTGCGTTTCTCTGAGGAGCGATGTGTCTCACGGGGTGAGGCACCTGTTTTACAATGAACATGATCTCTGAACTAGACATCACTAACATGGGACGAGGATGCCTATGTATTCATCTCACCACTTTCTGTGGTCACAGCTAGACACCCTCACGAACACCTCAAACGCCAAGCAGGCAGCAGACGTGGGCTGCACAGACCAGCATGGGGACCACAGAAAGTGGAGGCCGGCTCGCCTCTGAGCTGCAGGGCCTGCAGACGCTAAAGGGAGAGATGCAAAGTGGTCGGCCTGGCCTCAGGATAAGGGGCTAGCATGGGAAAAGGAGAGAGAGGAAGAACACTGCCAACAGGGAGGGAAGACTCCTATTCTCAAGCTGCAAAACCAGGCCGTGACCCAGAATCCAGACTGACTTACATATTCGGATGAGCTGAGGTAATTCAAACTCAGTAGGAGTTTCTTCCTTATGCTGAGTCCTCATGTCTTTTTGTGGTTTACCTTTGTGAAATCATAGAGAGGCTGGATCTCCAAAGGGATTCAGCAGCCTGAGCAAAGTTAAAGGGTTTTTGCTATTTATCGGCAGAATAACAAAATATGAATATAACTGGAGTTCAGTTTAAGGATTAAATGGCTTCACACAATTCATGCGTGGAAAGTAGTATCTGGCACAGAGCAATGTATCCTTCCCCTTCCCTTCCCACCTAGATTCCTAACAATACTTATATTATGGAAAATATGTCCCATAAACAAAGTGAAGGAAGACTTCCAATGTGGAAGATCATTCCCTGCAGAGAAGCCACACAACTTTATATGAGTCAGTAATCTCAAGCAGCCTTGATTTTCACATTTACAAAATGATGAGGCTGACTGGGAAATCCCCAGGGTTGCTTACAACATATGGTGTCCGGGAACCTAGGGGAATGTGTTGTCCTCAGATCCACAAACATTGCTACTGGGTATGGTTTCAGGGGTACAGAAACAGTCAGAACTTTATAATATTGTACTTCTACCTTAGAAAAGGGCTTAGTTTTGTTTTCAAATCATAGCACATGCAGGCATTGTTTAACTTGTTAAGAGCAAACCCCCTTGACTGACAACCTCAGTACCAAGCTAGTAATTGTGCTCATCAGAGATGGTCCTCATGCAGCCAAAGCCTGGGTAGGATTCTAGGGCTTTGTCTCTCTTTCTTCTTACCAAAGGGTTATTCTGTGTAAATGTTCTCATGACGAAAAGAGCTGTATTTGTTGTAGGGTATCATATTGCTCAGATTGTTTTAGTAATTCAATCAGAGTTCCTCACCATTTAAATTAATTCAACTGAAGTCATATCAGCAAAATGGTGGTATAGGCATTTCTAACACCTCTCCCATCCCTGAAACATTAACTTGAACAAAAATACTTCACAAGATCTAAGGATACCAGGCAAGCACTTGGATGAAGCAAAGAAATAAGAAAAAACACGTTGAGGAGGAGAGGAAACATAGATTCACATTAGGCCCAATACCCCTCTCCCATGCCTGGACAGCCCAGCACAGAGAAGAAGCCCTCTCTGTAGAAGAAAATGAAGTGAGTGCCTGATTTCACTACAGACCCCAGCCTTGGCCCAGCCCACCCCAAGGTTAACTCCTGAGGCCCGAAGTGGCTCCTGCTATGTTCCTCTGAATCCAGACACCCACACATCCCAGCACTGGCCTGATATCACAGGCAGCTCCTGTGGCTTCAGGTTCCCAATAAACTCCTACAAACCTAGGCTCTAAGTGAGAACCCATGAACACAGGCTCCCAGATGGGCCAAGCTCCAGTCTGACCACTGTGGCCTGAGGCTCCTGTCCCCACAGAGCTGAACTCCAACCAGATTCCCTGAACCTAGTCTCCCTGTCTGCTCTAGCACCAGACTAGCCCTGCAGGGTGGCTCCTGGGAAATGAGGTTCCTGGTCTGTCCCGGTATCAGACCAGCCTCTAGACACCCAGGATTCAGGTCTTGCCATGCAGACCTGGGTCCCAGGCCCATCACCACAAACCCAAGTGCCAAATGTCAACAGTCTTCAGGCCTGACCCCACATACCTAAGCATCAGGCCTACATACCTGTTGGCCAAGACACCAGACCTGCCCACCCAAGGACTCCAAAAAACTCCTACAAAAAATCAAAGAGGAAGAATGGTCCCAAACTCATTTTACAAGGCTAACATTACAGTGATACTAAAGCCAGGTAAGACCAAGAAATCTATAGGCCAATATCCTGGATGAATATAGATGCAAAAATTTTCAACAAAATATTATCAAATCAAATTTACTAATACATTAAAGGGGTCATACACCATGATCAAGTGGTATTTACCCCTGGGGCACAAGGAAGATTGAACATACATAAATCAATGATGTGATATACCACATTAATTAAATGAGATAAAAATAATACAATTATCTCAATAGATGAAGAAAAAGCACTTGACACAATTCAACATCCTTTCATGATTAAAATTCTCAACAAATTCGGTATAAAAAGAATGTACCTCAACATAATAAAGGCCATATACCACAAATCCACAGCTAACATCAAACTCAACAGTGAGTCTGACGCTTTCCTGCTAAGATCAGGAACAAGACGAGAGTGCCCATTCTCACCACTTCTATTCAATGTACTACTAGAAGTCCTATCCAGAGCAATTAGACAAGAAAAAGAAATGTAATGCATTCAAATTGGAAAGGAAGAAGTAAAATTGTCACTGTAGATGATATACTCTTATATAAAGAAAATCATAAAGACCCGACCAAAAAACCTGTTAGAACTAATCAATAAATTCAGTAGAGTTGTAGAAATCAAAATCAATATGCAAAACTCAGTTGCATTAGTATACACTAAAAATGAAATATCTGAAAAAGAAAGAAAAGAAAACAGTCCCATTTACATTAGCATCAAAAATAATAAAGTCCCTAGGAATAAATTTAACCAAGGAGGTAAAAGATCTGTATGCTAAAAATTATAAGACAATGATGAAAGAAATTCATGAAGACACAAATAAATGGAAAGATATCTATGTGCATTAATCTATCTATGTAGAATTAATATTGGTAAAATATCCATAAAGCCATCTATAGATTCAATGCAATCTCCAACAAAATTTTATTAGCATTTCTCACAGAAATAGAAAAACAATCCCAAAATTCATATAGAACCACAAAAGATCTGAATAGCCAAAACCATACTGAGATATAAGGACAAATATGGAAGCATCACAATTCCTGATTACAAATTATACTACAAAGCTGTAGTAATCAAAACAGTATGGTACTGGCCTAGGAATAGACATAAAGACCAATGGAACATAATCAAGATCCCAAGTAAAAAATCCTGTATATACAATCAACTAGTATTTGGCAAAGGATCTACAACACTCAGTGGGAGAAAGGATAGGCTCTTCAATAAACAGGTGCTGGGAAAACTGAATATCCACATGCAAAAGAATGAGTTTGGGCCCTTATCTTACACCACTAATAATAATTAACTTGAAACGGATTAAAGACTTAAATGTAAAACCCCAAATGATAAAACTACTAGAAAAAAAACATAGGGAAAAGTTTCCTTGTTATTTGTCTTGGCAGTGATTTTTGGATATGACACCAAAAAACATAAGCAACAAAAGCAAAAATTAACAGGTGGGACTATATCAAACTAAAAAGCTTCTGGACCACACGCGTGCACGCACACACACACACACACATCCACACAGAAACAGCCAACACAATGGAAAGGAAACCTATGGACTGGAGAAAATATTTGCAAAGCATCTACCCGATAACAGAGTTAATATCCAAAATGTATAAGAAATTTATTCAAAATCAAAGTAATAACAACAACAACAATAACAACAACAATAATAATAATAATCTGCTTAAAAATGGGCAGAGGATCTGAACAGACATTTTTCCAAAGACAAATGAATAACCAACAGGAACATGAAAAGGTGCTCAACATCATTAATCATCAGGGAAATACAAATAAAACCACAATGAGGTATTACCCCATAATTCATAGTCAGGTATCAATGACTATTATCAATTGAACCCAAAAAGACAAAAACATGAATTCAGAGAAATACACACACCCTTATGTTTATAGCAGCATTAGTTACAATAGCCAAACTATGGAAGCAGCTCAAGTGTCCATCAATAGATGAACGGTTGAAGAAGAGTGGCATATGTATATATATATATATATATATATATATATATATATATAATGAAATATTCAGCCATAAAAATGAATGAAGACTTGCCATTTGCAGTAACATGGATGGAGTCAGAGGGTATAATGTTAAGCAAAATAAGTCAGTCAGATAAAGACAAATAACATATAATCTTGCTCATATGTGGAATTTAAGAAACCAAATGAGCATGGGGGAAAAAAAAGAGAGACAAACCAAGAAACAGGCCCTTTTTAAAAAAATGTTTATTTATTTTGACAGAGAGAGAAAAAGTATGTATGTGAGCAGGGGAGGGGGAGAGAGAGAATTCCAGGCAGGCTCTCTGTTGTCGGTGCATAGTCTGATGTGGGGCTTAATATCACAAACCATGAAATCATGACCGAAGTCGAAGTCAAAAGCTTAACCAACTGAGCCACCCAGGTGCCCTGTAAGAAGCAGATCTTAACTATGGAGAACACACTGATGGTTACCAGAGGGGAGGAAGATGGGAAGATGGGTTGCATAGGCGATGGGGATTAAGGAGGGGACTTGTCGTGATGAGCACAAGGTGATATATGGAATTACTGAAACACTATATGGTATACCTGAAACTAATATAATGCTGTATGTTAACTATACTGGAATTTTTTTTTTTTAAAAAAAGAGACAAGATAATATGTGTTGGTGAGGATGTGGAAAACAGGGAACTCTTAAGGACTGTTGGTGGGAATGTAAATTGACTGAGTCACTATGGAAAACAGTATGGAGGTTCCTCAAAAAATTAAAACTAGAACTACCATATGATCCAGAAATCCCACTTCTGAGTATGTATCCAAAGAAGATGAAATCACTACTTCAAAGAGATATCTGCACCTGCATGTTTACTGCAGCATTATTCACTATAGCCAAGCTATGGTAACAACCTAAGCATCAGTCAATGAATAAATGGATGAAACATAATGTAGTACATATATATATGAGATTCACTTATATGTGGAATCTAAAAAAGGCAAACTTATACAAAGATATAGTAGAATAGTGTTTACCAGGGGCTAGGATAATGGGGAGATGTTGGTCAAAGAGTATAAACTTTCAGCTAGAAGATGAATAAGCTCTGGGGATTTAATGTATAGCATGTAACTATGGTGAACAATACTGTACTACATACTTGAAAGCTGTTTGGAAGAGAGTAGCTCTTAAATGTTATCAACATAAAGAATTGGTTATTATGTGAGGAAATGGAGGTGTTAATTAACCTTATTATGTTAATCATTTTGCAATATACACGTATATCAAAATCGTCATGTTGTACACCTTAAACTTTAAAAGATTTTTTTATTTTTTGAGGTCAAAATAAATACTTTTTTCCTTTTCTTCATGTTTATGTATTTTGAGAGACAGGGGAAGGGGTCGAGAGAGAAGGAGAGAGAGAATCCGAAACAGGCTCCATGCTGTCAGCACTGAGCCTGATGCAGGGCTCAGTTCCACAAACCGTGAGATCATAAACTGAGCTGAAATCAAGAGTTGGGTGCTTAACATACTGAGCCACCCAGTCACCTCAATAATTTTTAAAATAAATTAAAATCAACTGTACAAAAAGGTCTAGAAGTGAACAGAGTCAAAAGAAGATTATCCAGGGGTAAAGGGCAGAGGCCGGGAGGTACAGAGGGAAATAGGAAGAGAATGAGAAAAGGGAGAATTCAAAGGAGATAAAGACAAAGTTTCCACTGTTCTTTCATGGCTATTTATTTTCTGTATTCTTTCTGAACTTTCTTCAGAAATGCAATGTGACAGAATTTAACATATGGTAATAAACTGCATGTTTTCTGATTTGACGAGGATCACCACTAGGAGGTATTACAGTCTCTGGCTGCTGAAACTAATTTACTTATTAAAATAACAATCATGTGTGTTATTTATTTTTCCCAGATCTTAAGTTATCTGCAATGTCTTCTGTAGCATTTAAATGAATGAAGGAAAAAAATGCTACACTTCCAATGCCAGAATGACCTCTCTGGTATCAGATATACCCATTGTCATCCAGATACCCTTGCATCCCTCTAGAGATTTTGGTGGCTTGTTTCCTCCTATGATAATCCATTCCATCTTCACTATTAGAAAAACGCTTTCTGGGGTGCCTGGGGGGCTCGTTTGGTTGGGTGTCCAACTTCAGCTCAGGTCATGTTCTCACCGTTCGTGGGTTCAAGCCACATCAAGCTCTGTGTTGACAGCTCTGGATTCTGTGTCTCCCTCTCTCTCTACCCCTCCCTAGCTTTCTCTCTCTCTCTCTCAAAAATAAATAAACATTTAAAAAAATGCTTCCTTTTAGAGGGCTCAAATCCATCTCCCTATTTTCTACCAATGAGTCTTACTGTTCCCCATTTGGGCCATTTATAGCAAGTCTCTTCATATAGCAAAACTGTCTCATATTTTGAGTCATTAACACCATCTACTATGTGGCTCCAGGCTCAAGGCTCCCATGGGTCCAATGGTTTCTTGCAGCTTGTGGTGTTCAAGCTGTTCAACACCCAGTCATTTTCCTAGCAGAAGCCCCCCCTAGTTTATGCCTATCTAATTGTAGCTAGTCCAAGTTCACTCAGCTCTTCATCAGACACACCACAATGTAGACTCATGGAGTTTACTGTCCATTTAAAACCGCTAAGTCTTAGTCACATGTACTTCTGCTGCTGGTTCTCTTAAGTTTTCTGAAACTAAGTGCGGGACCCCACATTAATTCATATTTAAATTTATCCTCTTAGATGAGACCTTTATTCCCAACTGTCAAGATCTTTTTTTTTTTTTGCCATTCAATATATTAACTATTCCTGAAAGTTTCATGACATTTATAAATTGAAAAGTGTGATTTTTTAAACGTAACCTAATTCATTGATTCAGTTATTTGCAGCCCAGATCCATGTCCTTTTTAATGGGCATTAGTTACAAACACAAATCTGGTATCATTCATTTTACATTTCCCAGTCTTCTTCACAACACTTTCTTAAGAGACCTTAGTAAGTGGTTTACGAACTGTAAATATATACGTGAAATACTATTCAAATATTAAAAATTCAGGAACATCAACTTCTCTGAGATGACTTATTTTGGGTAAATATAAACTGGCCCACACTTACCATTGGTAACTTTTTCTAATTTTCAAAAACCAACCTTTTCATAATCTATACTACAGTAATGCATGGGATTGATATGGAACTCACTAACCTAGAATCTTTATCATCTACTCCCTTCTTTTTTACGTCTGGAAACTCATGTCTCTTCCCCAGTCCTGGGCACTTTTCTTGTTCTTCTAACCTCTCAAAGATTCTAAAGAAAATTCAGTGATCTCACTGACTGTTTCTTGATCCCATAAGATGTAATGCATCCAGCTTAGAATCCATGAACTCTCAATTTCTGTTATTTATTAATGTTCATTCTCCCAGTCTCAAGACAAAGATAAGCACCGAGGCGCCAAGGAGGAGGTCTATCCAGACTGTCCCTCCTTGTTAATCTTTCTGCGTCAACCGAACTAAAATAGCTCCTAGGGCTGCTATAGTTTTTCACCAGCACCAGCTGACCTGACCCCTCAGCCTTCAGGGTACTGTTCTTACACACTGCTGCTACTCTGTCATACATGTCCTTCTGTCCATCTCTGGTACATGTTCTCTTCCTCTCTTAGCTCTTGAGGAAGCTCCTTAAGCATTCATGGTTCAATTGCAAATGATCTCAACAATGAAAGAAAGAAGATACATTTTTTTAATGTTCATTCTGAAAATTTTCCTTTTCTTCCTTATTGAGTTCATCTGCAAGTGGATGAATTACTTTTTTTTTTAACGGAGGTAGAGTTGCTATACAATATTACATTTGTTTCATGTGTACAACATTGCAATTCAACATTTTGTATACATTGTGAACTAATCACCACAGTAAGTCTTCTTACCATCTGTCACCATATAAAGTTAACATAATAGTACCCTTTCCCCATGCTGTACTTTACATCCCCATAACTTATTTATTTTATAACTGGATGTTTTCACTTCTTGACTTCCCTTCACCCATTTCACTCTCCCCCAATCTGCTCCACTCTGGCGAGTACTACTCTATGTACCTATGAGTCTGATTTTGTTTTGTGTGTTTGTTTTATTTTTTAGATTCAGTATTTGTCTTTCTTTGACTTATTTTCCTTAGCATAATATCCTCAAGGTCCATCCATATTTCTGCAAATGGCAAGATTTCATTCTTTTTTATGGCTACATAGTATTCCATTAAATATGTATCCCACATCTTCTTTATCTATTCATGTATCAATAGACATAGGCTGTTTCCATACCTGGGTGACTGCAAATAATGCTTCAATGAACATGAGGGTGCATATGTCTTTCAAATTAATGCTTTCATGTTCTTCAGATAGATACACAGAAGTGGAATTCCTAGATTGTATGGTAGTTCTAGTTTTAACTTTTCTGTTTCAAACTGTTTTCCATAATGGTTTCACAAATTCACATTCCCACCAGCAGAACATGAGGGTTTCCTTTCCTTCATATCCTTGTCAATACTTGTTCTTTCTTGTCTTTTTGATAACAGCCATTCTGAATACTGTGAGGTGATCTCAGTGTGATTTTGATTTGCATTTCCTTGATGATTAGTGACGTCGAACATCTTTTCATGTGCCTACTGGCCATTTGTATATCTTCTTTGGAAAAATGTTTATTCAGAACCTCTGCCTAGTTTTTAACCAGATTGTTTTTTGTTACTGAATTGCATGAGTTTTTAATATATTTTACATATTAATCCTTTGTTGGATATATTCTATGCACAAATTTTCTCCCATTTAGTAGGTTGCTTTTCATTTTGTAGATGGTTTCTTAGGTTGTACAGAAACTTTTTAGTTTCATGTAGTCCTGTTTGTTTATTTTTGCTTTTGTTTTCCTTGCCTTTGGAATCAGATCCCAAAAACCATCACGAAGACAAATGTCGAGAAGCTTATCACTTACATGTTCTGGGAGTTTTACGATTTTGGGTCTTACATTCAAGTCTTTAACTCATTTTGAGTTAATTTTGGGGTATGTTGTAAGATAGTGGTCTAGTTTCATTGTTTTGCATAAATGTCCAGTCTTCCCCACACCATTTATTGAAGAGACTGTCCATTCTCTATTGCACACTTTTGTCTTCTTCATCATAAATTAATTGACTGTATGTGTGCTGGTTTATTTCTGGGCTCTCTGTTATCTTCCACTGATGTATATATCTCTTTCTAATGCCAGTACCATACTGTTTTGATGACTATAGTTTGTAGTATAGTGCAGTTTTTGGGCAGTATTATAATTTGAAACAGAAAGCAGGATACCTACAGCTTTGTGCTTTTGAGTTACTTTTTAAGAACTCCCTAACATTACTGAACCCTCTTTCCTCCTAGAACTGGATGCTATGGAATCACATCTACTGCTTTTTCTGACATTTCTGAAATCTGCCATGCTCAAGTCTAGGGGTCTTGCTGCCTAGTCTTTTTAATTTTGTTCTGATGAACCCTAAGGGCAGAATCACTTTCTTCTATAATGCAGTTGTCTCTAGCTCATCAATCTAGGTCTTCTTTGTTGGACAGAATTCTGTCCACCTCATCACCTCTTCTTCTATATCTTAGGAGATGACTTTTACAGCAAAGTACATCAATGTGTTGTCTGCTGGCACTCTGTTCTCTGGATGAGTGAGTCTGCCTCTACACAACCAAATATCTGAAGTCTTCCAACGCTATTCTAGCACGCATTTCTCCCAGTCTTATGCCCATGGTTTCACAAGTTGCTAACAAAAATCATGATCTGCTTAAAATGAAGATTTAGAGGAAAGATGCAGATGGGAAACACAGGGATCTTGCAAAGATGTGCTCATGAGTTGTGGAGAGAAGGCAGTCATTTTGCTTAATCACTTGTTTTCAGGTAATCACAGATCCCTTTGCTCTATATGAAATATAGAGAATAAGGAGAGGGAACAGGTTTATGCTGAGAAGAATCAGTTAACCACTGAGAGACATGGTTTAGTGCTGCACTGTCCAAACAAAATATAACAGGAATCATGCATGTTAATTTTCTAGTAGCAACATTAAGAAATGTAGAAAGAAGGGTGTCTGGATGGCTCAGTTGGTTAATCATCCGACTTTGGCTTCATGACCTTGCAGTTTGCAGGTTTAAGCCCTGTGTCGGGCTCTGTGCTAACAGCTCAGAGCCTGGAGCCTGGTTCAGATTCTGTGTCTCCCTCTTTCTCTGCCCCTCCCCTGCTCACAGTCTGTCCCTCTGTCTCTCAAAAATAGATAAACATTAAAAATATTTTTTAAAAAAGTAGAAAGAGACAGGTGAAATTAACTTCAATAACATTTTATTTTAACCCAATATATCCAAAATATTATCATTTCAGCATGTGATCAATGTAAGAAGTTACTGTGAGGTATTACACATTTTTATACTAATTCTTTGAAATCCGGTGTTCAGTTCCCACTTACCCTACACTTCAATTCAGATGCTACATTTTCATCAGAAATATGTGATTTGTATTTACAGCTGAAAAATAGATTCTTATATCCAAGCTGTTCCAAGCATACTTTAAATTTTTGCCAATGGCTGGATCCAGTATTAGTTTTAAATTTAGCCAATTATGGAAAGAGCCCAAATGTCCATCACCTGAAGAATGGATAAAGAAGATGCGGTTTATATATACAATGGAATACTACTTGGCAGTGAGAAAGAATGAAATCCTGCTATTTGCAACAACTTGGATGGAACTGGAGGGTATTATGCTAAGTGAAATAAGTCAGTCAGAGAAAGACAGATATCATATGTTTTCCTCATATGTGGAACTTGAGAAACTTAACAGAAGACCATGGGAGAAGGAAAGGGGAAAAAATAGTTACAGAGAAGGAGGCAAACCATAAGAGACTCTTAAATAGAGAGAACAAACTGAGGGTGGACGGGGCTGGGAGAGAGGGGAAAATGGGTGATGGGCATAGAGGAGAGCACTTGTTGGGATGAGCACTGGGTACTGTGTGTAAGCAATAAATCATAGAAATTTACTCCCAAAACCAAGAGCACACTGTATACACTCCCCAAACCAAGAGCACACTGTTAGCTAACTTGACAATAAATTATATTTAAAAAATTAAGTAATTAAATAAAATTTAAAATTCCATTCCTGGGGCCCCTGGATGGCTCAGAAGCATAAGCATCTGCCTCTTGGTTTTGGCTCAGGTCATGATCTCACGGTCCTGGGATTAAGCCCGGCATTGGTCTCCACATTGAAAGTGCAGAGTCGGTTTAGGATTCTCTCCCTCTCTCTCTGCCCCTCTCCCCACCTCTAAAAAATAAATAAACTTTAAAAAATTAGAATACCATTTCTTAATCACACCAGCCACACTCCAAGTGTTCAGTATCTATATGTGGCTGGTGGCTACCAAATGGGGCAGCACAGTGTAGAGATTTTAAGCATAATAACCTCTCTTTTAACATGAATTTTTTAGGCTCAACATGTGCTAGTAATTTTTAAAAATGTTTTAAATGTTTATTTTATTTTTGAGAGAAACAGACCATAAGCAGGGGAGGGGCAGAGAGAGAGGAAGGGAGACACAGAAACCAAAACTAGCTCCAAGCCCTGAGCTGTCCAGCACAGAGCCCAATGCAGGGCTTGAACTCAGGTACTGAGAGATCATGACCTGAGCCAAAGTTGGCACTTAACCAACTGAGCCACCCAAGTTCCCCAACATGTACTAGTAATTTTTAAGCTAACATCTCATGATTTAGAAAATGCAAATTGACAAAAAGTGATGTATTCAGCAATTTTTTTAAACAACTTCATTTTACTCATCACAGTAATACCTACATATACTTGAAAAAATACCAATACCAATATCTCAAGAGAACATATTTGTTCCTATAAAAACAGCACACATGCCTTAGTACACATGTGGACTTGAAAACCCACCGCAGTAACTGCAGGGACCCTCATGCCACAAGCTAGAATCTGTGAGCCAAAAGATCCCCTGTACCCCAAAACAGGGTATTCAAAATCTATATGGGTTAAAATGCAAGAGAAAGCTCTCGAGCTATTATCCACCTTTAGCATACTCGCAGCAATTAGTTATCAAATGTTAGCAAGCCAACAATCTAACACAGAACCAAGACATTTTAATTGGAGGGAGGGGGAATAAGAGAGAAATTTGGGAGCAGAGGCCACACTGGCTAAGGAAGCTTCTCTGCAACAGAGAAAGAGAAGAACAAAGACAATGGTCACTCCATAAGCTACGCACTTTCTCTCTGTTGCCTCAGGCTGACTGATCAACAGCACACCCTTAAAAGAAACACTGCGCCCTTGCAATGTTCACTGTATTTCTATTTACTCACTCAACCCGCGTGCATGGAGATGTGACCATATGTGGATCACTGTGTTGGGGAAGGGGCAGTTAGGCCAGGATGAGGACACAAAGAAGTATCCAGTTCACACCCTGTCCTAAAGTTGTGGCCTTTACTCTCTGATTCCCTCACAAGGTAGAAAGTGTTGGTGGCATAAGGGAAGTGAGATAAACTTACAGGTAGTACCCTGCTATTTCACCAGAAGAAAATATTAATGCTGACCAAAAGGCTGGGGAAATTTGGGGGGAAGGGGATAATTTTAGTGTCTGGTCTTGGACACTGAAGGATGGATGGAGCATGATGTTCCAGGGAGGGTGCAAAGTCTAGTGTAAGAAGATACATGGAAAATCGGTGGAGAGAACACTGAGAAATTCACCTCAATTAAAACACAGTATGGGTGAAAGAGAGAACTAAGATTGGCCAGGAAGGCTGAGGTCAGCTTTGGCTCCCAAGCTAGGAGTTAGGCTCCATTAACAATCATGCTGGGGCCCATAAAGGCATTTGAACACGAGGGTTAGACATATGTATATATTTATACAAATGTGCAGGTTTATATTCATGAAATGATGATAATGATGATGATGATAATGACGACAATGACAACCTAACATTTATTGAGCAATTATGTGTGCCAGGCTCTGTTTGCAAAGCTCTACAAGCAATATCTCATTTAATCCCACCAACAAGCCTATGATGTAGAGAAGGGAAACTTCAGGCTGTTCACTGCTCACTTTGGAATGCAGTGAGACAAGGGAGAACAGAAGACAAAAACACCGAACAATAAATCCAATTAACACAAGCCAAAGGGAGATCTCACTTATAAGGGTTCTAGAGCATTTGGTACAAAAAATAAAAGGTGGCACACTGCACGAGGCAGGAGTGCTAGGTTATAAATAACACAACATTAGCCTGTCAGGTGCCCCTCCCCTGGAATACTGCGAAGATGGTCCAAAGAAAGTCAGGCCTGGCTGTGAAGAGACACCGGTGGCCAGGTGGCCCCACCCCTGGGACCAAGGCGCCTCAGCTGGCCTTTCTGGTTAGATACCCCCACAGCTCCTGCAGGACCCAGGTCACAAGGAAGATGCTCCTTCTCTAAGCATGGTTCCCTAACAACAAGCATTCAAATCATCTGAGAAAAGCTAAAATGCAGATTCCAGCACCCCATCCCAGATTGATTCACTCCAAATCACTGAGGTAGGTTTTGGAAATCCATGTGATTTCTTTTTTAATAGTTTATTGTCAAGTTGGTTTCCATATAACACCCAGTGCTCATCCCCACAAGTGCCCTCCTCCATGCCCATCACCCTCCTTCCCCTCCCTCCCACTCCCATCAGCCCTCAGTTTGTTCTCAGCATTCCAGAGTCTCTCATGGTTTGCCTCCCTCCCTCTTCCCCACTATTTTTCCCCTTCTTCTCCGTGTGATTTTTTTAAACATTTATTCATTTTTGAGAGACAGAGAGTGAGTGGGGGAGGGCAGAGCGAGAGGGAGACACAGAATCTGAAGCAGGCTCTAGGCTCTGAGCTGTCAGCACAGAACCCAATGTAGGGCTCAAACTCATTGACTGTGAGATCATGACCTGAGCTGAAGTTGGACGCCCAACCGACTGAACCATCCAGGCACTCCTGGAAATCTGTGTTTTTAATCAACCCCATGGTTATTCCTCACATACTAGGGGCTAGGTACCACCAGTTTATACCGGCCAACCTACTCATACTCTAGGAGGGGGAAAAAAAGAAAATAACGGTGCTCCTCAAGGCTGGAGAGCTGTTAATGTTGCAGTGAAGCAAGTCCTCTCTGCTGTATATCGAATCCATACTTTACATTTCTGCTGCTGCCTGAGGCCTAGCCACTTGTCATTCTTGCAGTTTCTTTTACTTTTCTCCACCCTGGCTCCACTGTTTGAAAGGTCTAACACTGAACATCTTCATTCTTCCTCACCCTCCTCCCTAAACTCTAGCCTGCTTCCTCCACCAAGTAATTCCTACACTACTAGAATGGAGAAAAACCATGTGTGGGTGGGTGGTTTTATTCCTGTAGTGTTTTTGCAAAAACTGCATTGGCGTGTATTTACTCATCCCTCTTCCAATTAGGCTGTAGCTTGCTGAGGGATTCTCTCCTCTATAATACTTCCATGTTACCTGTATAGCAAGTACCCAGCGGAGAGTCCCAAGTGAGGAAGAAAAAGGCTTCTTTGCCAAATAGGAAAGCCCAGATCTAGTGTCTATTTCTCACCACATACATGCAAGGTGCAATAGCAAAGCTATACCAGCCCAACTGATGCCCTGCAATGATGTCCATGAGCACTGTGGGCCCCAAGTGTGTGCAGACTAAGAAGCCTCCAGCTAACGTGGAACACGTCATGGCCTCCAAGTAGAACAGATGCTCTATAGGAGCTTTCCCTGCAATACAGCCACTACTGCTCCTTGCTCAGAGACTCTGGGGGAAGAAACAGGAAGGGGAGTAGAGAAAGAAGGGAATCAAGGAGGAAAGTGGGTGTCCAACCCTGGCTCGACCCCAGTCTACTGTTCTGTCCCCAAGAGCAGAGAGCTGGCCACTCTGAGGCATGCATGAGACTCTTTAGCTGCCTTGAGCTACAGAAGCCTTCAAGGAAAGACTCAAAACTTAGGCACTTTGGAGTTGAAAGACCCACGTGCAAACCCCAGCTCCACCACTCACTGAGTATATATTCTTGGGAAGGTCATTTATCTTCTCTAAGGCTCCAATTCGCATTTGTAAAACTCATTAGAATACAGTAAAACACCTTGGATTGTGAGGAATTCTTCTACGAGTGTTCTGCAAGACGAGCAAGCATTACAAATAAATTTAACTTGATAAATGAGCGATGTTGTGCAATACAAGTAATATATGACACTGAACATCACATGATCACAGCTGAGCCAATGGTTCTTCTCTCTCTCTCTCTCTCTCTCACTTTCTCTCTTGCTGCAGGATTGTGGGTGACTGTCTCCCATGCTCAGATGCTCAGTCTCAGGCCAAGGTGTTGGCAGAAATCAGTGATTTTTCAGAATGTTGGAAGGTGCCCACAATTGGCACTAGTGCATTTTTTGTCACTTCAAAGCACCTATGGACAGTCCTTTGCTTTTCTATACAAGAGTAAGCTTAGGAATGCTTTGCTTCATTCTAGGTCAGGCTGCCTGCAGATATAGACCTGTTCCTCCATTGCCTTATTGACAGTTACATTAAATACAGTAGATGACAAGAGTTTATTAATACTGTACTGTCGTCAACATCCATGTGAGTGTATACAGTGGCCCCCATGCAGAAAAATATTCCATTGAGACAAAAGATTACAGTAATTCTATTAATGACAGTGAAAGTCATTCTACCCAGTAACCTTCCTCTCTCATCTCCCTCACACCAGCCACAAAGGTTTTTAAAAGTAAGTGCAGGTTAATTGGTTATTTTTCTTTATATTTTGTATTTTCTTTATTATTTTGTATTATATTATGGTATTATAATAATTTTGGGGTTGTGGAACAAATCATCTGAGTTTATGGGGAAATTCACTTGGATATACAAGTGCTCTGGATTACAAGCATGTCTCCTTCTGGAACTAATTATGCTCACAAACCAAGGTTTTACTGTTTGTGTGAAGCTACTCCTAGATATTTACAAGAGAGAAATGAAAACATATAACCTCAAGAAGACTTGTACATCAATGTTCATAACAGCTTTGTTCATTATAGCCAATGACAGTAAACGACCCACATATCCATCATCAGGTGAGCTGACAAACTATGGTACATCCATTTAATGCAATACTCCTCAGTAATAGAAAGAAACAAACTACTGGGACACACGGTAACATAGGTGAATCTATGCTTTACATTTATATTGCTCCACGATACAGAAGAGTACATACTGTAGGATTCTACAGGTTTTCTAGAATTTATATGAAATTCTAGAAAAGAGAAATCTAAGCTATAACGATAGAAAGAGACTGGTGATTGACTGGGGCTAGAGTGGGGGCAGTGGGCAGGAAATTACTGAAAAGGGGCAAGAAAACAGGGGCAACTGTTTTATATCATGACTGTAGTAGTGGTTATAGAGATTTATACATCTGTCAAAACTCATCGAACTATCCATTTAAATGGGTACATTTTAAGAAAGAATGACATCATGCCATTTGTTGCAACATAGATGGAACTGGAGGGTATTATGCTGAGTGAAATAAGTAAGTCAGAAAAGGACAGACATATGTTTTCACTCATATGTGGATCTTGAGAAACTTAATAGAAGACCATGGGAGAAGGAAAGGGGGGAAACGGTTATAAACAGAGAGGGAGGCAAACCATAAGAAACTCTTAAATACAGAGAACAAACTGATGGTTGATGGGCGGTGGGGGAGAGTGGAAAATGGGTGATGGGCACTGAGGAGGGCACTTGTTGGGATGAGCACTGGGTGTTGTATATAAGCAATGAACCATGGGAATCTACAAAAACCAAGAGCACACTTTACATACTGTATGTTGGCCAATTTGACAATAAATTATATTTACAAAAATAAAGAACTGTAAAACACAATGAAACAAAGAAAATAAAAAACAAATAGGTACCTTTAATTGTATTTTAATAACATCTCAGTCAAGTTTACTTACATACAGCACTGCCATGTGCCAAGTACTGTTCTAGGAGCTAAGATACAATAATGAGCAAAACAAGGTCCTTGTCCTCACTAAGCTTACTTCCTTTTTTTTTTTTTTAAATTAAATTCGAGTTAGTTAACATACAGTACAGTCTTGGCTTCAGGAATAGAACCCTGTGATTCATCTCTTACATATGACACCCAGTGCTTATCCCAAAAAGTGCCTTCCTTAATGCCCATCACCCATTTAACCCATCCCCTCACCCACCTCCCCTCCAGCATGCTTCCGTTTGTTTCCTGTATTTAAGAGTCTCTTCTGGCTTGCCTCCCTCTGTTTTTATCTTATTTTTCCTTCCCTTCCCTGATATTCATCTGTTTTATTAAGTTAAGCTTACTTTCTAAAGAGAAGAGACAAATAATCAATGCATAAAAATAGATTCACTTCATTGTGATGAACATTATAAGCAAAATAAAGAAGGGTAAAGAGAGGGACAGAGGCACTATTTTAGATACAGAGTCAGAAAAGGCCTCTCTGAAGAGACATTTGAGCAGAGCCTTCAATGAAGTGAAATAAAGAGAAAGAAGGAGAAGGGGAGAAGTGGGGGGAGAGGGAGGACATCTGGGGAAGGGCATGCCAAGTACAGAGCTGCGCGGGGTGGCTGGGCACTGTGTCTGGGGAGGTTCTAGGGACGAAGCCAAGTGAGCAAGGCTGAGAAGGGAAGACTGATCCTATACGGGCTTTGAGGGCTGTGCGAGGAATTTGGAATGAAATCCGTTCATTTCATGAGTATGCGGTGCCTTTTGTTTGCCGTTGTTATTTTATCTTCTTTTAGTGAGAAATGAGGTGATATGATCTGATTTATGTTTTAAAAGCATCAGGCTGGGGGTGCCTGGGTGGCTCAGTCAGTTGAGCTTCTGACTCTTGGTTTCAGCTCGGATCATGATCTCGTGGTTCCATGGGTTCAAGCCCCATATCGGGCTCTGGGTGGACAGCGCAGAGCCTGCTTGGGATTCTCTCTCTCATTCTCTGTCCTTTCCCCACTCGCGCTGTCTCTGGCTCTCTCAAAATAAATAATGAATTTTAAAAATAAATAAGTAAATAATAAAAATAAAATCATCAAGCAGTTCACTCTGTGTAGAAGACAAAGGAGTGAGTAAAGACAGCAGTTATGAGGACTGCAGTGTCCAAAGAAGAGGGGACAGTGACCTGGACTGAGGTGTGATGGTGGAGGTGGAAGGAGGTGAGCAGGGTGAATTTGGGGAGAAGAGAGTATCTACTTCATAGGGTAGCCTTGAGGAAAAAAACCGAAAAGTGCCTCACACACTCTAAATACCTGAAAAACACTTAGCATACTCAAAGCACCTGAAATAGCGCTTAGAATAAATAGTACTTAGACTATTCTATGGAAAATAGAAATATGCTTAGAATATGCTAAGCCCCTGAGAAGTGCTGAGAATAGCCCCTGGCACATAATCAAGTACTCAGCCACGTGAGCTACGACTGTCCCTCCCAAGTGATAAAAGAACAGTCCTCATCTCTTGGGAGAAGCACTTCATTCTTTCTGGCCAAAGGGCTGTAAGTGGGTCCTATTTTCACAAGTTTAATTACTGCTCAGGGGCTGGGCAGCCAAATTTACTGAAGTGTTAAAATTAAGACAATTCCCTTTTCCCTACAATGCCATTGCCTTTGCTTCAAAAGTCATTACAAGGAGACTAAGTGAAAATTCTGGTGACTGTTACTCAGGGGCAGGAATTAAGGACTTCAGCTCTATCCCAGTCCCAGGCTGAATCAAGCCACGTCAACCACATTTCAGCAGCCTTTTTTCTCACGTTAGCACAACAAAGCATTTTATTTGTGGAGACAGGGCTAAATTTGATGCATTTCAACCTTGTCTAAACCCCTCTCTTTATGGGTCAGCTAGAGATGCTGTCAAATTTTAAGAAAGCCAAATAGAAGCAGAGAGAATTTGCCTGTAAAGAAATCCTGGGCATGTTTCCCTTCTGCTGCTAGAGACGGAAATCACAGGTAGGAGATACTACTAGAGCCCCAACCCTAGGCATGCCCGGCACAAGGGCCATATCTGCATCCCACCCAGCACTTTCTAGGGACCTGGTAGCTTGATCCACTGTGGCTAATCTGGAGTTAATCCATGAAGTCAGCATTATCATCTACATTTTACCAAGGAAAAAAGCAGGGCTCAGAGCCGATTTCTAAGCTCTCAGTGGTCACTCAGCCAGGATCTGGACCCAAACTGACTGCAACCTCTCTCCATTACTTTATCTGCCGGTATAAAAGGAATAGTCAGAGGCAAAGGGTCCCTTGATGTGCAGTCTTTTGACCCTGGCAGTTTCAAACATCGCTTACTGGCTTCATTGGTGTAAAAAGAGCTTGGACACAGCCCTCTTTCTAGCGAAGTTTCTCATGTGGTCCAACACAAGTTTGCCATTTATGTGAGATACTTCTCAACTGAAGACCCAAAACATGATCTGGTTCAACGGTGATAGCGAGAAGTGGAGATGTGGAGGGTACTTCATGTTTGTTTTAAAATGGCAATTTAAAAGGCTGCCTGGGTGGCTCAGTTGATTAAGCATCCAACTTTGGCTCTGGTCATGATTGGTTCATGAGTTCAAGCCCTGCACTGGTCTGTGCTGTCAGCAGAGCCTGCTTGGGAGCCTCTATCCCTCTCTCTTCTGCCTCTCCCCTGCTTATGTGCTCTCTCTCGAAAATAAATAAACATTAAGAAAATAATAACAAACAAAAATAAATAAAATGGCAACTAAAAGTTAATAAAAGGAGAGGTTATTAAAATATTCATAAATGAATTCTAAATTTTCTAGCATATTTATAAAGAGTATTGCTCATTTTAGGCAGACACTATGAAATAAAATAAGGGGCGCCTGGGTGGCTCAGTCAGTTAAGCATCTGACTCTTGATTTTGGCTCAGCCCAGGGTTGTGGGACTAAGCCCTGCATCAGGCTTCACACTGAGCATGGATGCTGCTTAAAATTCTCTCTCTCCCTCTGCCCTTCCCCTGCTCATGTGTTCTCTCCCTCTCTTTCTCTCAAATGAAAATAAAATAAAACAGATTAGGTTTATAGATTATTGATATTTTTATCATTTATTATTCGGTTTAAGCCCAGTGGCCTATTGCATGCATTTAGATTTCAGAAACTATCAATTATCAGATTTTTAACAAAAACATTCTCAGATTTGCTAATAGTAAGCACCTCAGAAAGATCTCAGTGCTTCTTTTGTGATGAATACAACAAAAGACTCCTTACATTAACTTATAACAATAGCTTTTATAAACTATTTTTGATAAACTGTGACTTATAACAATCCATCAGTCTAATTATTGCTTTGGAGTTAACAGCTTTGGTTGTTTGACAACCTAACTATGACACTGATGTAAGTGACTCTATAAGCCCATAAATATATTACTATATTTGATTACACAGGCATACCTAGTTTCCTTGTGCTTTACTTTATTCTGCTTTGCAGATACTATGAGCTATTTTTTTTTTCAAACTGTCAAAGTTGTCAAAAGGGCAATGACAACTGTCTCAAGGAAGACTATAGGCACCATTTTTCCAACAGTATTTGCTCACTTCATGTATCCATTAAACTTTGGTAATTCTTACAATATTTCAAACTTTTTCATTGTTAGTATATTTATTATGGTGACCTGTTATCAGTTGATCTTTGATGGTACTATCATAATTATTTTGGATGCCACAAACCATGCCCATATAAGCCCTCAGACCTAGGGCACCTGGCTGGCTCAGTCGGTTAAGCATCCGACTTCAGCTCAGGACATGATCTCATCATTCCTGAGTTGGATCCCCGTGTTGGGCTCAGTGCTGACAGCTCAGATCTTAGAGCCTGCTTCTGATTCTCTGTGTGTGTCTCTCTCTCTGCCCCTGCCCAACTCTCTCCATCTCTCAAAAATGAATAAATGTTAAAAAAAATATATTAAAAAATAAGCCCACAGACTTAATGTGTATGTGTTCTTACTGCCCCACTGACTGGCCGTTTCTCTATCTCTCTCCCTCTCTTTGGGCCTCCCTATTCTGTAAGGCACAACGATACTGAAATTAGGACAATTAATAACCCTACAATGGCCTCTAAGTGTTCAAGTAAAAGGAATGTCACCAGTCGCTCACTTTAAATCAAAAGCTAGGAATGATTCAGTTTAGTGAGGGACACATGTCAAAAGCCAAGACAGGCCAAAATCTAGGCCTCTTGTGCCAAGCAGTCAGCCAAGCTGTGAATGCGAAGGAAAAGTTCTGGGAGGAAATTAAAAGTGATCCTCAAATGAACTCACAAATGACAGGAAAGCAAAACACCACTAACAGGAGAGTTTTAGTGGTCTGGATGAAAGATAAAGCCATTCCTTTAAACCAAAGCTTAATCTAGAGCAAGGTCTAGTTGAACTGTCTTCAATTCTATGAAGGCTGAGAGAGGTGAGAAACCTGCAGAAGAAAATTCTGAACCTAGTAGAGGTTGGTTATGAGATTTAAGGAAAGAGGCCATCTCCATAACATCAAAGTACAAGGTAAAGCAGCAAGTGCTAACGCAGAAGCCAGAACACGTTCTCCAGAAGAGCTATTTAAGATCATTTGGAAGGTGGCTACACCAAACAACAGATTTTTCAGTGTAGACAAAGCAGCCTTATATTGGAAGAAGATGCCATCTAGACTTTTCTAGCTAGAGAGGAGAAGCCCATGTCTGGCTTCAAAGCCTCAAAAGACAGGGAGACTTTCTTGTTAGCGGCTAATGCAGCTAGTGACTTCCAGTTACAGCCAATGCTCATTTACCATTCTGAATAGTCCCAGGACCCTGAAAAATTATGCTAAATCTACTCTGCCTGTGTTCTATAAATGGAACAACAAAGCCTGATGACAGCACATCTGTTTACAGCATGGCTTACTGCATATTTTAAGCCCACTGTTGAGACCTAGTGCTCAGAAATAAAGATTCCTTTCAAAACGTCACTGCTCATTGACAGTGCACCTGGTCACTCAAGAGCTCTAATGGAGATGTATAATGACATGAATATTATTTTAATGCCTAATAACACAACATTTGTTCTGTAGCCCATGGATCAAGGAGTAATTTCAACTTTCAAGTCTTATTTTTTTACACATTTTAGAAGCTATAGGTGCCAGTAGATGGTGATTTCTCTGAGGATCTGGGCAAAGTAAAACAAAACCTTCTGGAAAGGATTCACCATTCTAGATGCCATTAAGAACATCTGTGATTCATAGGAAGAGCTCAAAATGTCAACATGAACAGAAGTTTGGAAGAAATAGATTTCAACGGTCATGGATAACTTTGAGGGGTAAAGACATCAGTGGAGGAAGTAACAGCAGATGTGGTGGACACAGCATGAGATCTAGAAGTGGAGCCTGAAGATGTGACTGAATGAAGATGTGACTCAATCTCGTGATTGAGTCTTAACAGATGAGGAGTTACTTCCTACGGATCAGCAAAGATAGTGGTTTCTTGAGATGGAATCTCCCTACTGGTGAAGATGCTATGAAGACTGTTAAAGTGACAACACAGGATTTAGAATATTCCATAAACTTAGTTGATAAAGCAGCAGGAGGGTTTAGGAGGATTGAGTCGAATTTTGGAAGAAATTGTACTGTGGATAAGATCAAACAGCATCATATGCTCTAGAGAAACTATTCATGAAAGGAAGAATCAATCGATGTGGCACATTTTATTGTTGTCTTATTTTAAGAAATTGCCACAGCCACCTCAACCTTCAGCAACCAATGCCCTCATCAGTCAATAGTTGTCAACATCAAGGTAAGACCCTCCACTGACAAAAAGATAATGATTCACTAAAAGATCAGATAATAGGGATACCTGGGTGGTCCAGTCATTTAAGTGTCCAACTCTTGATTTTGCCTCAGGTCATGATCTCGTGGTTTGTGAGTTCATGCCCCAAGTCAGGCCCTGTACTGACAGTGTGGAGCCTGCCTGGGATTCTCCCTCTCTCTCTGACCCAACCCCACTCATTCTCTTTTTCTCTCTCTCCCTCTAAATAAATAAATAAATATGTTTTTAATTTTTAAAAATATTTTTTAAAAGCTCAGGTTATTATTCTTTAGCAATAAAGTATGTTAAATTATATACAATTTTTAGAGGCATAACGCTATTGCACACTTAACAGACTACAATATAGTGTAAATATAATGTTTATATGCACTGGAAAACCAAAAACTTTATTTGACTCACTTTATTGTAATACTCACTTTATTGCAATATTTGCTTTATTACGATATTTGCTGTGGTGGTCTGGAACCCATTATATTGCCAAGGTATGTCTGTATTCTTTCAAGTGAGTGAAATGAACTCATCTTTCCTTTTCCCTACACAGTGTTGGTCTGTAAAGTCATCTGAGTTTTGCTTCTACTTCTCACCTTTGCCTATAAATAGCTCACCTATGGCAATTCCAAGTTCACCTGTCTTCTCTAGGTCCTTTGTCTCCAGCTCTGCTGACTATCAGAATGGGGAGAAGCAGGTCCCAACACCCTACCAGTCTAGACACCTGGTCCTGACTAATGGAAAAAAGCAGATAGAAAATGCCCACTCGGTCTCATCTGACTAAATATTTAGCTTCCATGGGTTTCAACTCCACTGCTTATCATACAAACTTCTTGTCAGTAACACCTGCCATGTATTGGATGCTGTGCGCCAGCCACTCTCAGAATAAACCATTCACATATAGAAGAGAGAGAAGAGGTTTGAAAACCTAAGTCCCTAATACTAGGCTACTTCTCAGTAGTCACTGGTCTGACTTCTTGCCTGGTTATTCTGCACTGGTAACTATGGTGAGGAGCTTTGTGTGTATTTTTTAAATCTCAGTTAATCCCCAAAATAAAAATATGATGTGTACGTATAATCATTTCCATTTTACTGAAGAAGAAACCAAGATTCAGAGAGACTTAACTCTTTCCTATACCTAATTTTATGTGTCTTGATGTGTTTTTAACTGTCATTTGTTTCTTGCATCTGTGCCACTACCTAAGTCCACAGGGAAAGTTCCACGGATTCAAATTCAGACTTCTGAGCCTACCTCCAAAGTGGTGGCCGGGAACCAGGCTGTCAATATCACGGGAATCCAGACCCACCTACGTTTCTTTCCCTCCCTTGTTTATGTAACGGTAACAATCATCACAACTGAACTTTTTCTAGCACATCACAAAGCATGTCAGATACTTCGTCACCATCCTTGTGGCAATGCTGTCAAGGGCGGGGGATAGCTATTCTGCCTCATGAGATAAAGGATCTTGGGTGTGTTGAGGTTATAGAGACTGCCAGAGGTCAAGCATCTTATACGAGGCAGAAATGAGACTGGTAACACAGACCTTCCCTCTTCAAATTCCAGGCTCTTTCTAAGGAACCACGCTGTTTCATTTAACTTCACTGAGCCTCATTAAATGCATGACTCAGAGATCTCTACTCATGGTTCTTATCTATCTTCCACATTCAGATACAACTCTGCTCTCCCTCTGCTGGGAGAATCCATCTGAATGTCCTAACTGAAGGTCTTATCCTTTGGTTTTCTTCACGGTATCTACAACAGTGTCCTGCATGGAGTAGACAGTAACAGTTTTTGAATAAATGAAGGATTTTAAGGAAAAAAGGAGAGAAAGTCCAATAACTGCGCTAGGTGATGTAGTGGGAGGCTGGACGAGGTAGGGGCTGGGAGACACCACGCTCACCTCCTCTGCATCAGGTTGAGAGTCACTGGCGTCAGTGCTGCCCAGACCAGAAGACCAGGGTGGGAGGCAGCCATTTCCCGCTGGCAGCTCAAGTGATAAAGGGCTGCCACAGTGAGAGCAACGCCAGCCTGAGAGATCTAGACACTCTGGATGCTCCACAACTGGATTAAAGATTAGTTCTTTAACATTCTGTGAAGAGGGGTGCCTGGGTGGCTCAGTTGATTAAGCATCTGACTTCAGCTCAGGTCATGATGTCACAGTTCACAAATTGAAGCCCCACGCCCGGCTGTTTGCCTACAGCTCCGAGCCTGGAGCCTACTACTGATTCCTTTGTCTCCTTCTCTCTCTGCCCCTCCCTGGCTCATGCTCTGTTTCCCTCTCCCTCTCTCCCCACCCTCTCTTTCTCTCTCAAAAATAAATAAACATTAAAAATGATTCCACGAGGAAATATGCCAGAAGAGAAGCCTGAAGATAAACATCATGGCTTTAGATTGCCCTAGGGTAGCCACCTCAGTAGTAATGCTGATCAGCAATGTAAGCCTGCAAAAACACCTTAATGTCTCTGAACCTCAGCTTGCTCATCATTTCACTGGGTATAATTTATGCCTGATAGGATTGGTAGGAAGCTTCTAAATGAGGTACTCTATGACGCTAAATAAATATTAGCTACTATTAAAAATGCCAGCCTAATTCCTTTTGCCAGTGAATGACTGCAAGTTAGAAACCTTCGTAATTAAATATTGAAAACACAATCTTCCTTAATGCCATGCTTCATTTGGAAGATCTAAGGATGACAAGCCTGCCCAAAGCAGCTAATGACATGACCTTGGCTATCAGGGTACATGGTGAATGCTCTGAAAGGTGGCCCTGTCACAGACTGGCCAATGAAGTCCAACTACTTTATTTGCGAGTTGCTAAGGAACTTGGGGGATCACAGGAAAGGGTATACTTCCAAATAAGCCTTAATAAACAATTCCTCAAAAGAAAGATTTCCTTCTTTTATTTTTTTTTTAATGTTTTTATTTATTTCCAGGAGAGAGAGAGAGACAGCGTGAGCAGGGGAGGGTCAGAGAGAGAGGGAGTCACAGACTGAAACAGGCTCCAGGCTCTGAGCTGGCAGTCAGCACAGAGCCCGACGCAGGGCTCGAACCCACGGACCGCGAGATCATGACCCAAGCGAAAGTCGGACGCTTAACCGACTAAGCCACCCAGGCGCCCCAATTTCCTTCTTTTATAGAGAGAGAGTATGTGAGAGAGTTAGAGGCAAGCTACTCCCTACCCCTACTCCTATGCCACAACTTCCCGCCAGGCTCAGAAAGCAGATTACATCAATCCCAGAGCAGTTTGCAAAGGAGATGAAAGGCCTGGCAATTCCTGAATAATACGAAGTCAAGAGCTGCATTATGAATTGATACTTGACACTTAGCAGGTTTTTCTTTTTTGTAAAGATGCTCTCATTTACAGGATTTGAAAAGACTCTTGATATTTCCCCATGGGTTGGTTCAAGGCTTTATGTGTGACATTAGTCAAAATGTTTGCACTTAATGTGTGCAGTTTGCAGAACGAAAAGCAAACAGGAGGCAACCGCTATATCAGAAGTGGGGAGAGGCGGACCCAATTCCAAAGAGAGAATTAGATCTAACAAACAGGCATCTTATTACACGGTTCCTTTGCACGTGGTTGCTTGGCAGGTGCTGCAGACAGCCTGAATTTAACAGCTGCAAGGTCAAATGCATCTCTAAGGCATTCTCAGTGATGCCACCTGTATCTAAGAAAACCGATGTTAAACATTTATCTTGGGCAATGACAGTAAACACTCATTAAACTTTACGTATGCCAACTCCTTTTGTTATAGAAATCAAACCATTTGCCAGAGTCACAAAAGTGACCTCAGGGGGTCATGTCAACTTTTCCTTTGACCCTGGGTAGCCTTCAGGTGAAAGGATAGCCAATCTGCTTTTCAAAGCCCTTTCAGAGGGAGGAGTCACAGCTTTCCATTTCCCAAGGCTATAAAGTTAGAAAATTATTTTATTTTACAGAACCTAAATCTCCCCTACCAGGAAAGAACTCTTTTCTACATAGATGTTATAAGAATGGGATGTGTTATTCTATAGAGGATGCCTTCTTCTGAGGTGCCTGTCCTGGTCTTCCCGGGGGGGGAGGGAGACAACACACTAAGATCACCTTTAGATCTTCTATTAATTGGGAGGAAATTGCTATACAGGAGTTTTGCACAGAATCACAGCAACAAAGAACTTTAGAGCTAGGAAGAACCTTCATGATATGTGAATCCAATCCCTGATTTGAGAGTGGGTCATCCCTGACTAGCCTGACCCATCCTAAGACAGGGACAGCCTTGGGCACATCAGGGTGGTTCACTGTCTTATCCCCCAATCTGGTTCAGTCCATGAGCAAGTCTACTTAGCCTGCCTCCCAAATATGCTTCAGATCTGATGCCTTCTCTCCAACTCCACCGCCACCAGCTGGTTCAAGCTATTTTCTCACTTTTCCTATCAGTAATTCCCTAAAAGCATTTTCCAGTTTCTAAACTGCCCCCCTAAAAGCTCTCCTGTACACACCATCAAGAATAATCTCTTCAAAAAAGGGATCAAATCACATCAATATCGTCCTTAAAGTCTTTCAGTTGCTTCCCTGAAAGCAAATAGAATAACACAGAAATATCTTACCAAGGCAAATAGAAGACTTGGCTCTACACTACTATTTCCCTCCAGCCAACATAGGCTATTCTCATCAAGATTCAAACTAAATAAAAAATACCTTAGGGGAGTGAAAAAGATGAAACAACACTGGATTCGCCGCTCTAAATCATTCTACTTGATATAACAAATGTTAGAAGAAGGCCTCGTACAATAGGGTCTTGATTTTGGGGAAGCACTTTCAAAAGAAGAGCTCATATTGGGTCTAGGGAAAGTTTCAAAGCCTACAGTAAATGTTATATCCTAAGGGAAGAACAAGCAGGTCTGCAAATTCCCAATACATTAAGTGAGACATCTGGAATTGCTTATACATATTTTCTAGAGATGTATTTTCCAGTTATAGCTTTACCATGACTCTCTAAATCACCACCATGAGTAAACAGAGGCAGGAATAGGCTTCTACTTTAATTTTTTTTAAGTTATTTATTGCTTTTGAGAAAGAGAGAAAGAGAGAACACGAGCAGGGGAGGTGCAGGGAGAGAGGGAGAGACAGAATCCCTAGCAGGCTCTGCACAGTGAGCACAGAGTCCAATACGAGGCTTGAACCCACAAACTGTGAGATCATGACCTGAGCCGAGATCAAGAGTCAGATGCTTAACCGACTGAGTGCCCCCAGGTACCCTGGAATAGGCTTCTGCTTTAAACACTAATTGTAGGGGTGCCTGGGTGGCTCAGTCGGTTAAGTGTCCAATTTAGGCTTAGGTCATGATCTCACAATTCTTGAGTGTGAGCCCCGCATCAGGTTCTCTGCTGACAGTTCAGAGCCTAAAGCCTGCTTTGGATTCTGGTCTCCCTCTCTCTCTGCCCCTCCCCTGCTTTCTCTCTCTCTGTCTCAAAAATAAAAATAAACATTAAAAAACATTAAAAATAAATTTTAAAACCTAATTGTAGTAGCCAACATTCAACTCACTGAGAGTAATCAAATACTTGGACATTAAAGCTTTTGCTTGTGAATAATATCTCATGCACTATTAGCTTAAAGAGTATCAGATCCAAAGTAACTGAGGCACAGAGATATGTAGTACCATTACCTTTTTAAAGCTACGTAGTTGGTAATAAAATAAACAGAGCCAGAACTAAGCCCCAAATCTCCAAAGATTTTATGCACATACCTCCCCACTGCTTCAATCTAGTTACTCAACAAAAAGAGGCTCCAAAGTGTGGTGCACAGCAATGAGAATCTAGTACAGCCATTATCAAAACAGGAAGGGGTAAAAGAAAGCACTGGCCGTATCAGAACAAGTGATCTTGTCTACCACGAGAAGGTTTCAACCCTAAAGCTACTCATTGAGAGTAAAGAAAATGGTGATAAAACTAACAACACATGAAAGACACTGTTAGGATAAAAAATAAGCCACAGGATTGTAGAAGAATTTTGCAAAACACATACCTGGTAAGACTTGTATCCAAAATATAAAAAGAACTCTTAAAACTCAATATTAAAAAAAGCCCTATAAAAATGGGTGAAAGATCTGAACAGTCATCTAAGGAAGACATACAGATGGCAAAAACATATGAAAAGATGCTCAACATTTATCGTGAAGAATTACGAACTGAGGGCCACCCGAGTGGCTCAGGTAGTTAAGTGCTGGACTTCAGCTCAGGTCATGATCTCATGGTTCGTGGGTTTAAGCCCCACGTCGGCTCTGTGCTGTCAGTGAAGGGCCTACTTCAAATTCTCTCTTTCATCTTCTCTCTCTCTCTCTCTCTCTCTCTCTCTCTCAATCTATCTTTCAAAATGAATAAACTTAAAAAAAGAATTGCAAATTGGGGTGCGTGGGTAGCTCACTCCAACTCTTGATTTCAGCTCAAGTCATGATCTCACAGTCATGAGATCAAGCCCCACACTCCAGGCTCTGGGGAATAGAACCTGCTTTAGATTCTTTTTATTCCTCTCCCCCTCTGTCCTTTCCCCACCTGCAAGTACACACATGCATTTTCTGTCTCTCTCTCAAAAAAAATTCCAAATTAAACAATAATGAGATGTCATCACACACCTATTAGAGTAGCTAAATCCAAAAAAAGTAAAAAAAAAAAAAAAAAAATCACACAACAAATGCTGGCAAGAGTGCCAAGCTATAGGAAATGCAAATTCAAACAACAATGAGATAGCACAATAGACCTTTTAAAATGGCCAAAATCCAGAAGGCTGGCAATACCAAACGCTGACCAAGATGTGGAGCAATAGGAACTTTCACTGCTGCTGGGAATGCAAACATGGTACGGCCACTTGGGAAGACCATTTGGCAGCTATAGACTACAGCTCTAGACTATAGACAATAAACATAGTCTTAACATATAACCCAGCATTCACACTCTCAGTTATTTACCCAATTAAGTTGAAACTGTATGTCTACACAAAACCCTGCACATGAATATTACTTATGGTAGCTTTGGTCATAATTGTCAGAACTGGAAGCAACCAAGATGTCCTTCAGTGGGTGAAGGGATAAACAAACTGGGACACATACATCATCGAACAATTATTCTGTGATAAAAGAAACAAGCTACCAAGTCACAAAAAGATATGGCGGACTCCGAAGTGCATATCACTAAGTAAGAGAAGCCAATTTGAAAAGGCTACCTATTGCGTGATTCTAACTATATAACCTTCTGGAAAAGGCAAAACTGTGGACACACTAAGAGATCACTGATAGCCGGGGGGTTCAGAGGGAGAAGAAGAGGGATGAAGCGCACGGCATTTTTAGGGTGATGAACCTGTTCTGCGTGGTACTATAATGTTAGATATAGGACACGATGCATCTGTAAAAACCCACTGAAATTCACAGCACAAAAAGTGAACTTTAATGCACACACATTAAAAAAGTCATTTAGGAGACCAGAAAACATCAGGGAAGACTGAAGACAATGACAAGAGAATCTAACTGCATTACAAGCGTATGAAACAACCTCATTGAAGAAAGTGAGAAAAAGATGCTAAACTACATAACATGGAAATGAATGAAGTCTGTGAGACTCAAAGCAAAATGAACTGCACATAGTGATGTGCCCCAGTTAATTAACTTAATGTGGGAAGCACTTTAATCAAGTTGCTTAAGGTATGGGTTAACAACTCTGATACTGCCCTGTACTGGACTGAAGACTGAAGACAGAGCCTGGAGCTGAACCATTAAATAAAAGAATGGTGGGTGGTGGGAGGCAGGTTTCTCACCATAGGAGTGAAATTTAAAGATAAGCAAGGGGAGAGCCTGGAAAGATCCAAGTGGTGATGGATTTGGAGACGTCAATAAGCACTAATGTTGAGATTAATATAAATACAGATTATTATATACAAGTTAGAGATATAGGTACATCCAAAGGTTAGTATACACACACATATATATATATATATTTTGCTCTGTCAGTAAAAAAGGACCTGAAATAAACAACATGCCCATAGAAACAAGCAAACCAGCACCTAGAACTTGGTTTTAACACTATGCTCTAATCAAAGGAGACATGGTTGATTCTTAACTAGTCCAGGGAAGACACGGGTGGGTTTGGAGCACCTGCTAGTGCCAGGAGATAAGGGAGTGTTAGAAAAAAAATAAAAACGAGGGAGATAAGTCAAAGCGATTCAGGGGCCAACCGAAAGAGCCCACAGTGGCCAAAGCCGGAACACTATGAGCAACAGAATAAAGTGGTATTAGATTATAATTCAAAGTACAAAGTAAATATCCATGATTCCACATTGTATTAAATAAGTTATTGAATAAATTAATAAAGAGGAAGAAGAGACAACTGCTGTGAAGAATACTTCCAAATAATGTATGTAGCTATTCTACCCTCAAGGAGGTAGGACGTAACCCCTGCGCCCTAAGTGTGGGTTGTGCATAGTTTACTGTAGAGAAATTTGACAAACACTCCATCAGCCCAGTGACCAAGGTCAGCACCAAGAGTCATAAATCACATTGATAGCATGTATCCTTGTTCTAATGTGATGAAAATGGTACTTTGCCTCTTTGATTCTCCTCCCCCAGACCCAGAACCCCAGCCTCATCATGAGAGAAACATCAGCCAAATTCCAGTAGAGGGACATTCTACAGCACACCTGATACATACTCCTCAAAATTGACAAGGTCATCAAAAAAAGAGTAAGTCTGAGAAACTGTCGAAGCCCAGAGGAGCCTAAGGAGACAATGAAATTCAATGTAGTTTCCTAGATGGAACTCTGGTGAGAAAGAGAAAATTCGTTTAAAACCAAGAAGATACAAATAAACCACAGACATTAGTTAATAATAATGTATCCAAGGGCGCCTGGGTGGCTCAGTCAGTCAATGGGATGCCCAACTTCAGCTAAGGTCATGATCTCACAGGTTGTGATTTTGAGCCCCAAATCGGGCTTTTGCTGACGGTTTGGAGCCTGGAGCCTGCTACGGAGTCTGCGTCTCCCTCTTTCTCTGCCCCTCCTCTGCTCATGCTCTCTCTCTCTCTCTCTCTCTCTCTCTCTCTCAAAAATGAATAAAGATTTTTAAAATTTTTAATAACAATGTATCTATATCAGTTCATTAATTGTAATAAATGGACCATACTAATGTAAGATATTACTAAGAGGGAAAACTGTGGCCAGGAGGAGGGAGTCATATGGTAATCCTATACTATCTGCTGTTCTGTAATCCTAAAACTCTTCCAAAAAATAAAGCTTACTAATAAAAAAAATCAACAACAGTAATTTGTGTTCTAATGTGCTATTTTGTATCACCTTTATAAAGAAAGCAACACAATTATGTTGGGTGCCTCTTGCGTTTTCTGGTATCCTACAAAGAGAAGGTCACAGGAGAATCTTGCTTACTAATTTTTCTGATGTCAACAGGATTTCTGCTTACAGCAAGATACTACTGCAAACAGGGTATTTTGGAGAATTTTGGAGTTCTAAAACAGGAAAAGCAAGTAAATTCTTATGTGTGAGTATCAACGTGAAATATTTCCCTAACCACACCTATTCAAGTTAAGGGGTGAAGCCACTGCACTCCTCCACAAATGCTTCTGGCGTTCCTGGTCTGGAGGTCCATGGGTTACTGCCACACTTTTGGTGCAAGTGTCATTTAAAGATTCAGGCAAATGGTGGTGCCTGGGTGGCTCAGTCAGTTAAGCGTCTGACTGCTGATCTAGGCTCAGATCATGATCTCACAGTTCATGAGTTTGAGCCACAAGGGGCTTGTCTTTGACAGTGCAGAGTCTGCTTGGAATTCTCTCTCCCTCTCTCTCTGCCCCACCCCGTTTGTGCTCTCTCTCTCCCTCTCTCTTTCAAACTAAATAGAAAAACTTAAAAATATATAAAGATTCAGGCAAATAATGAGAAGAGGATAGTCCCTCTTCATTTCAATAGCATTATTTTGAAAGTATGGAACTCATTATGTAAGGACAATAGAATGTCATAGTGTTGTCTGTGGAGAAATTACAATTTTTTTCAAGACATTTTATTATCAGTTCCCCAGCAGCTATGTCTCTCTCATAACACACACACACACACACACACACACACACACACACACACACACAGGGTTGTTTTTTTTTTATCTCTCCTATATTCCAAGAATCACCTGTCACCTTTATCTTAAACAGAAAGGTCAATATCCTTTAGAGGCTGGAATAATATTGTTTTAGAAATAGAAAAAAAAAAGAGTGCCTGGGTCGCACAGTCAGTTAAATGTCCTGCTCTTGATTTCAGCTCAGGTCATGATCTCACCCTCCATGAGATCAAGTCCTGTATAGGGCTCTGTGCTGACAGTGTGGAGCCTGCTTGGAATTTTCACTCTCTCCTTCTCTTCTCTGTCCTCCCATGATTGTGCACTCTTTCTCTTTCTCAAAAAATAAATGAAACTTAGAAAAAAGAAATATAAAAAAATTATGATACAGCCCTTCCACAGAATGCTATACAGCCTTTTTAAAATAAATATACTAACGTGAAAAATACCTAAGGTAAGTTTTAAAAATTGCAAACTAAGTATAATATAATTTGATTTTTATTAAGAAATGTCATATGTTAACATACTCAAAGGAAACTCTCTGCAGAAATGCACTTCAAACTGCATTCCTTTTTTTTTTCTTAATGTTTATTTATTATTGAGACAGAGAGGAACAGAGCACAGTGGGGGTAGGGCAGAGAGAGAGGGAGACACAGAATCCAAAGCAGGCTCCAGGCTCTGAGCTGTCTGTAAGTCCAGAGCCTGATGCGGGGCTTGAACCCACAAACTGTGAAATCATGACCTGAGCTGAAGTCAGATGCTTAACCAACTGAGCTACCCAGGTGCCCTACCAAACTGCATTTCTATACAACTCCAAACTATAGAGGAGTTGTAGGATAAAGGATTTTTACTCTCACATATGGATTTTTGTAATGTTTAACGTTTTCTAAACACAGCATATTAATTTCATAATTTGAAATTTCTTCAGGGATGCTTGGGTGTCTCACTCGGTTATGCAACCAACTCTTAATCTCAGCTCAGGTCACAATCTCACAATTCATGAGTTTGAGTCCTGCATCAGGCTCTGCACTGACAATGCAGAGCCTGCTTGGGATTCTGTCTCTCCTCTTTCTCTGTCTCTTGTGTGCACACATGAGCATGCTCTCGCTCTCTCTCTCGCTCTCTCTCTCTCTCTCTCTCTCCCTTCCCCCCTTCCTCTAAAACAAACATTTTTTAAAAAGAAATTTTTTCAATATTAAAAAAATGTATGTGTATTTTCTCTTGATATCATGTGACCTAATGCAATGAGGTGCTGGCAGTTCAGGGCTGAGCTGTGTTCTCTTCCCCTTTGAGTTCTGCCAGGACCCAGGCTGGGCCCATGAAGGACAGAGAATGAAGTCTGAGACTCTCTCCTTAAAGCTCTATGATTGACCTAAGTTACACACTACCTTCTCCTGTGCTCAATCCACACCTAACACGATCCTGAAAACAGTTACTTTTCCAAGAATCACAGAACTTTTGAGCTGCAAAAAAAACCTGAGGCATCTCACTTACCCCTCCATTCATTGTAGACAGGCTTCATTGAATCCCCACTTGGTGGTAATACAGGGCATGGACACAGAGATGGCACTACCTCCTGACAGCCATTACATTCTTAGAGGAGTTTTTTGATACATCCAAAAGAAATTCTAAATGCTGCTTACTATTACAGAATAGCCACTCAATGACATCCCAAATAGCCATTTTAATGCTGTGCTCAGCACAATGCATATCATGTGGTAGCTACTCAATATTCAGCAAATGCATGGAACGATTGCTGAGAGTAGGTAGGTGAAGTCAGCTCTCCTTTATCACCTGAGTTTGTATCACATATAAACTTCACACTGAACTTGTAAAAAAGCAATGGATTCAAAACCAAGATACATGAGTGCTTGTTTCTGCTTGTGCTCTTTATCAGCTGTGCAAATTTGGGGAAATCATTTCACATCTTTGCACTCCTCCTTCCACCAATAAAATGTGGGGAGAATCAGGATGGTGGATTGCAGCAACAGAATTCTGAAAATAAGCTAGAGCAGTGGGACTTCGACCTTCCCATGTGAGTATTCGTGCCTAAGCCCCAGGCTTTTCAATTATACTTATTAAGTGACTTTTATATTTTGGTCTCTTATTTATGTCTCAAGTCACATCTCCTTCCCCACCCCTTCAGGTCTGTAGTGGCTGGAGATTCAATAATGCAACTGAAAGTAGAATGAACTGGAAATAGATCCTTTTGTCTAAAAGAAACCATCTTCAAAACATTTATATTATTATATTCATCAAGAGCTTTTCACCCAGAACCAGTCTTTAACAGTCAAATGGAAATATTTGAGAAACATTGAAGACAGTAGCCTTAAGAACGACCTAGCAAAAACAGTTTGCCTAAGAAAATAAACACTTTTTTTTTCTATATGCACTGGTTGTTTCCAAAACTTCTTTTGGGGAAAAAAAGTGTTGTGTCTGCTAAGAATTAATACCTAAAAGAAGCAAATGAACTGAAAACTTTCTTAGGAAACACTTCCCTGTGTGGATACAGCTATACAGACTTAAACTGGAAAATATTTTCTGGGAAGAAATGACCTTTCATTACTCAAGTCAATGTAACCAAAACATATTTGTTCAACCATGGGGCAGATTTTGCTACTAGGTAAAACCTGTTTAATGAAGACAACAGGGTAGTTTCCTTTTCCAGTGCAGGTTCACATGATGGATTAAAGCTGGGAGCAAAGAGCTTTCATTCTTTGGCTGATACAGACAGGTAACTTCTCATTACTCTGCAGTTGCAAAGAACAACAACAGAAATTTCCAGCAAGTGAATGTACAATTTTGAATTTCAGCTTGCAACAGCATTTCAAGACTTTTCCTCCAGCCGAGAAGTTTCTGAATCTTAAAATAAGATTTCCAGAAGCTGCCATCTTTGGAAATCTTAACCTTTCTCCATTCTACCAATCACTGCTCCGAAGCCAGAGAGGTCAAGAATTACTACTATAAAGGAAAACTGCAAATACCCAAGACATCTTTCTTAATCACTAAGTAGTCAAGCTGTCTGCAACTGGGCTAGATAATCAGCGACCCAAGCAAAAACCTCCTTCCATTCCCGGAATGGATCACCTCCCACCTTGTCCTTAACTTACTTATTCTGAAAAATGGAATCCAAACGATGGGGACTGAGTATAAGGCATGGCAAACTATTCTGAAAATATCAAAAGGTGCAAATGGAAAATAATACTAAAGGGAAAGAAATGTTTTTCCACCGATAGGAACAATCTCTTTCTTTGAGACAGTGAAAAATAGGCAGGGATGATCACAAATCACTCTGCAGATGGGAAGGGCTGGAAAATTCAAAAGTGAAGTGAGAGCATCTGGAAAGTCAAATGAGGGATGGGGAAGCACAAAATAGTGACAAAACACCCAAAATAAATTGTCTTGTGTGATTCAGCAGGAAGGACCACAAAGTAGACAGTGCAGAAAGAGACACAAAGGGGGGGTGTTTGTCTGACTGTAAAAGAGAAAATGAATAAAAGATCAAGGGTTTTTATTTTGCATTTGACAACAAAGGGCAGATTAGGAAAACTGGGAGCTTGTGGGGGAAGCAAAGAGCCACCTCCATGCTTTTAGGGAACTTCTAATTTTCAGAGCACCTGTGGAAACAGATTCTCTTTACTGACACCATGACCGTGTTGCAAAACATTGTACTCCTAGTAAAGACAGCTCCGTATATTGGCTCACAGCTGCTTTTTGGTGGTGAGAAGGTAAGAAAATCAGGCTCCCCGATTTCAATTTCTCATTTCAATTATCAAAAAGAGCTCTGCTGTGGACATTCATTTCTGCCTTAATTAACTGGAGCAAGACAGTCGAACATTAAAAACAACCAACTCTGTTGTGTTCAAGGCCTTTTATCTACTTCTCCCCCTTTAGAATTTCAGGAGATGCGAGACTCTACCTAGACAGCTCATCACGGACACCAATTTGCCCCCCCACCATTATCTGTAAGGAGGGACATAGGGGACAGAATTTGAACAAAACTTCTGAGCTATGAGCGTAGTATCAATAAGAAATGCCTTTTTCCTTCAGAAATGATGTTGACGTTAAGTCTCAGAATGGGGCAGTGAAATTCACAGTTTGTTTACGATAGCAATGTGGACCAGAAATCTGAAGCATACACTCGGGTAGCCTGGAGCAAAACAAACAAACAAACAAACAAATAAATAAATATCTTGCAACTCTGAAGAGAAGCATCTTTGTTTCTGGATTTTTTTATTCCGGGGAAGGGCAACTCTGAAAGAGGAAACTGGTACAAACTGGCTGTAACCACAATAAAGATCACTGGTGTGCATGAAACTAGAGACCTGCTTTCTTTAAAAATGCCTCGTTAAATTACTGCAGGTTATGGAAACTCCACCTATTAATGCATTTTTCACTCCTTGCTCAGCAAACATCAAGTCGTCAAGCAGATATATAAAGGACAACTGCCATCCAGGGCTGAGATCTTATATAAGAAATTAACACTAAATCTCCATTCCGCTGAGACTGAACACCTCTTGACTTTCAATAGGCAAACAAATTTCTTTTTTTTTTTAATGTTTTATTTATTTCTAGGAGAGAGAGACAGCGTGAGCAGGGGAGGGTCAGAGAGAGGGGGAGTCACAGACTGAAACAGGCTCCAGGCTCTGAGCTGGCAGTCAGCACAGAGCCCGACGCGGGGCTCGAACCCACGAACCGCGAGATCATGACCTAAGCCAAAGTCGGAAAGTTGGACGCTTAACCGACTAAGCCACCCAGGCGCCCCAACAAATTTCTTTTATGGGTGCAATGTGCATTGTCTTGTATTTTGTTTTCCCAATTCATAAAAAATGAGTTTTGAGGCCATGCAACAATTTCTTAGTTTTCTAAACGCCAGACCAGAGAAACTTACAGCCCACAGAGGCCAGAAGTCAGTGAAGGCTCCTAGCAGGAGCGCTCACATAACGTATGCCACGTTTCCTAAATGCTGAAGTAATCCACCCTGTGGCTGCTGTGGGGGCCACACCTGCTGTTCCACTAGAAAGCAAATATCCTGCCCATCCATTCCCATGTTGATTCTCTTACTCCCCCCTCCCCACCGCTGAATCAGTTGTTTATTATCTAAGGAGGTATACAGCACCTGGACTGGCCAAGTGAGTGAGTCTTAGACCTAAATTCTTGTTCAAGCCCTGCCATGAATTTGCTGTATGGTTTTGGGCAAGTCCTGGAATCTCCGAAAAAAGAGATTTCTAGACTCTGGTCTAGAAATGACTTACAATCTCTTTGAGCTCTAACGTCTTTTTTTTTTTTAAGATTTTATTTAAATTCCAGTTGAACATACAGTGTAGTCTTCAGTTTCAGGTGTATGATGTAGTGATTTGACACTTCTATACAACACCCGGTGCTCATCACAAGTGCCCTCCTTAATCCTGATCATGTAGTTTTTTAAGATTTTATTTTTAAGTAATCTCTATTCCCAACATGGGGCTCAAGCTCAGAACCCCAAGATCAAGCATCACATGCTCTTTCAACTGAGCCAGCCAGGTGCCCCCCATCATGTATTTAGTCCATCCCCCATCTACCTCCCTGCTTTGTAACCATCAGTTGTTCTCTATAGTTAAGGGCTCTAACATCTTTTGATTTTTTAAAAAATTCTTTTTGGACAGAAAGCAGTGACAGGTAAGATAGGGGTTCTGCCCTCCTGCAGACTGCGGACATCACACTGAGGAAGTGAAATTCATCACTGATTCCTTTCAGCATGGTTGGGCTGCCAGTATCAGCCTTTCCAACAGGGTTTCCCACAAGAGAAGTGAAGTTTAGTCACCTAAGACATCCCCTCCCTGTGAAAGTGCATTCCCTACTATCCATCACTAGTGCTAGTGATGTACCACCTTTATTTTTTTTTAACATTTAATGTTCTTTTTTAATATTTTATTTATTCCTGAGAGAGAGAGACAGCGTGAGTAGGGGAGGGTCAGAGAGATAGGGAGATACAGAATCTGAAGCAGGCTCCAGGCTCTGAGCTAGCTGTTAGCACAGAGCCCGATGAGGAGCTCGAACCCACGTACCGCGAGATCATGACCTGAGCCAAAGTCGGACGCTCAACCGACTGAGCCACCCAGGCACCCTGATGTACCACCTTTAGAACTGAGAAAACAGCCACTCAGATCAATTTCCAGGTTGTGTGGTTTAGACAAGGAACCCCATTTGAGAAAGGCTATAAGATATTAGTGCAGAATCATCACAGAGTGTTAAAGCTAAAAGGGCTGACTAGATCATGCTTTTCCAAAGGTTCTCAAAGTGTGGTCCTAAAAGCAGCAGCAGCACCTTGCAACTTGTTTGCATGCCAAGTCTCACCCACCCCAGTCCACTAAATCAGAAACTCTGGGGATGGGACTTAGCATCTGGTTCAAAAAGCCACACAGGTGATTTAAAACAGCCTAATGTTTATGAACCACTGTTCTAGTCCTTATACCTGTATTTTCAGTAGAGGACTACAGGAGTACAGGAAAAGTCACTTGCCCAAGCTCAGACCTCTAGTGTCTTGACTAGAACTCAGATGTCATGGAGGCACCTGGGTGGCTCAGTCAGTTAAGCATCTGACTTTGGCTCAGATCATGATCTCACGGTCTGTGAGTTTGAGCCCTGCATCGGGCTCTGTGCTGACAGCCTGGAGCTTGGAGCCTTCTTTGGATTCTGGGTCTCCCTCCCTCTCTCAATCTCTCTCTCTCTCTCTCTCTCTCTCTCTCTCTCTGCCCGCCCCCCACTCACATGCGTGCTCTCTCTTTTAAAAATAAGTAAACATTAAAAAAATATTTTTAAAATAAAGAACTCAGATGTCACGGACTGAATTATTTCCTCCCTTCAAATTTGTATGCTGAAGACCAAACCCCAAATGTGACAGTATTTGGAGACGGACCCTTAAAGAGATCATTAAGATTAAATAAGGTCATAAAGGTGGGATCCTAATCCAACATGACTAGTGTCCTTATAAGAAGAAAAAGAGACACCAGGAAGGTGTGCACACAAAGCAAAGGCCATGTGAGGACACAGCAAAGAGACGGCCATCTGCAGGCCTGGAAGAGAGGCCTCAGAGAAGCCAAACCTGTCGACACCATGATCTTGCACTTCTGGCCTCCACAATTGTGAGAAATAAATGTTTGCTATTTCAGCCACCCAGGCTGTGGGACTTTGTAGCCCTAGCAGACCAATACACCAGATCTTCCGATTCCCTGGACAGGAATATTTTTTTAATTTAGTGATTTTGGAATTCTGACACAAGCCTCCAACACCTAAAGAAACAAGTGAACCTCCGGGATGGGCTGGATGTCCCGTCAGCTTGAGCCCCTGGCCACATGCACAGGTCAGACATGCTCAGAAGGGAAGTTCTCTGCAGCTGCAGCCTGTGTAAGGGTTTTGCCACGGTGATGTGAGAGCCTTCACAATAAGGGTTCACGGGAGCCGCTAAATCAGGAGAAGCTAAGGAAGACTGAGTAAAACAGGGTAAATGCTCTGCCTTTCCAGAAGCAGCAGCCAGTAGTACTGGGATGGGTCTCTAGGAAGGGCAGTGACCAAACGCTCTCTGGACAGGCCAACTCTGGAGAAAAGGGCTTCACACACACCTGAAGCCCAAGCTACCCTCTTCCTTTCCTCTTCTCCAATGGGCAGAAAAACATTACTCCTCTGGTGCTCTGTGGCTCAGATAATGATATTTTTTTCCCTCTGATTATGCTACCTGGAATCCCTGAGATCACCTTTGACTTTTTTTATTTAAAAAAATTGTTTAATGTTTGTTTATTTTTGAGAGAGACAGAGAGTGTGAAGGAGGAGCAGAGAGAGAGGGAGACAGAGATCCCAAGCAGGCTCTGCGCTGTCAGCACAGAGCCAGATGTGGGGCTCGATCTCACAAACTGTAAGATCATGATCTGAGCCAACATCAAGAGTCAGATGCTTGACCAATTGAGCCACCCACCTTTGATTTTCTTTTATTCCCTCATCTCCCATATCCATCAGGTAGAACCCAGTTCTGTTCATTCAGTCTCAAAGGTAACTTTCAAGTCCTCTGTCTCTTCTCTATCTGGCTCCCACTATTTTTTAGGACACGTGTATCATCTCTTACCTGGACTAACCCGGAAGGGTTCTCACTTGTCCTCCAGTCACTGGCCTCACTCTTGCAAAATCCTCTCCACAACATGATCATAAATCTTCCCTTTGAAACACAAATCTCAGACAAGGCTCTTCCCGGTCTTATCTGCCCTTCCAGTCAGGCCCTTGGCCACACCCCCAGCAGCTCTACAGACTGACCAGTGGCATGCCTTTCTGGTCTTGGCCTTAGCCTCCTCCTTCACCCCTCTGGGCGCCAGCACGCAGAATTCCTAATGCCTTCTGGAAAATGCCTATTTTCATCTGTGTATGTATGTATGAATTGCCACAGAAGATATAATAACATCAATAGAATGGAGAAAGTGTGCTTACCATATGTATATTCATATACAATTTGTAAAGAACAGTGAAATGAATTACCTATAGTTACCTGCAACAATGTGGGTAAATGTTGTGAACATAATGGTGAAAAAAGGAAGTCTTTGAAAACTACAAACATTTGGCTTCTCTTAAAAACAAGCAAAGCTCAACAATATATTATTTATGGGTACATATGCAGGTACAACATTTACCCACATTGTTGCAGGTAACTATAGGTAATTCATTTCACTGTTCTCTATAAATAAATAAAGGGAAGCAAGAGACTAAAAAACCAGCAAAGTAAGGATAGCTGATATCTCTGGCAGATGGAGGAGGGGAGGTGGGGGGGAGGGCTTCCTAAGATTAATAATACTTTGTTTCTAAACTGTTGGGGGGGGACATGAGGGTTATGTGTGAATTGTTTCCAGTTGCTCGATATTATGAACACGTTTGAACACACAAGTTCCACGCAGGAGTGCAGAGGCTGCATCCAGATGATCTGCTGTGCCCCAGGGTTCATGTATGCTCAGTGTCCATGTTAAGAGGCACTGCCAGGTTGTTTCCCAAAGGAACTTTACCAACTGACAGTCATGATGTCACGTATTGATAAATTCAGTCTGATGATATTTTGTTTAGGATTTTGCATCTATGTTCAAAAGGGGACTTGGTAATTTTCCTTTCCTAAATAATCTTTGATTTTGGTGGAAAGGTTGTACTGGCTTCATATATTCACTGGGGAGTGTGTTTTCTCTTCATGCTATTTTATTTTATTCTATTTCATTTTGTTTTACTTCATTTTATTTTTTGAGAGAGAGAGGGAGACACAGAATCTGAAGCAGGCTTCAGGCTCCAAGCTGTCAGCACACAGACCAACGCAGGGCTCGAACTCACACACCACCAGATCATGACCTGAGCTGAAGCCAGACGCTTAACCGACTGAACCACCCAGGTGCCCCATTTCATGCTCTTTTAAAAGGCTTTGCAAGATTAGAATAATCAGTTGTTTGATTTTTTTTGTAGTTGTTGGAGAATTTGCCTACAAAAATTCCCTAAACCCTGGATTTTTGGGAAGAAACTGTTTTTTTTAATACACTGATTCATTTCATTTAATAGTTTTCGATTATGCTTCTATTTCAGAAGCAATCCAATTTTCTTTTTTTCTTGAACCAGTTTGGATAATTTATACTCTGTTAACAATTCGACCTAGCACCTAAGTTTTCAAAATCTCCGGCACAAAATGGTTTATAATTTCTTACCTTTTAAATCTCTGCTGTATCAGAGATTCAGCAGTGATATTTCTCATCAGCAGTGATATTTCTCATATTGTTTATTCATGGCTTCTCTTCTGTGTTACAACAGTCTTTCTGGATTGTGAGAAGCCTCGTGATTAGTACTGCAACACAAACTTCATGTGCATTCTCAGATTCTCTTGACCAGGTCCTCTCTCCGGCTCTTGCGCAGAGCCCACCTATGCTGGACACCACCCCCTTCCCGTCAAACTTGGTTGACTGCCGAGTGAATGTGCCGACGGGCAACATGCTCTACCCTCTGACAGTTCACTGAGCTTCCGCTACTCTTTTTATCACTCCTGGCCCTGGGCTTGTACCTCCCGAATAAAAAAGTACTAGAGACTTCAGTCTTCACCCAAGGTTCTGCTTTCCGGAGCACCCAGCCTAAAGCAGTCATTTAAAATAATCAGATTTTGGGGGGCGCCTGGGTGGCTTAGTCGGTTAAGCGTCCGTCTTTCACTTAGGTCATGATCTCGCGGTTCGTGGGTTCGAGCCCCGCGTCGGGCTCTGTGCTGACTGCCAGCTCAGAGCCTGGAGCCTGTTTCAGTCTGTGACTCCCTCACTCTCTGACCCTCCCCTGCTCACGCTGTCTCTCTCTCTCTCTCCTAGAAATAAATAAAAATCTTTTAAAAATATATATAAAAAAATAAAAATAAAATAATCAGATTTTGGCTTTGTTTTATGGACTCTTTATTTTTATTTATTTCTGCTCTTGTCTTTATCATTTCCTTCCTCTCCCTTTTGCTAGGTTTATTCTACTTTGTTTTGTTAAGCCCATAAGTTAGACAATTAGTCATTTATTACAACCATTTTCTTCTGCTATCAGTCATTAAGGCAAACCAAGGTCAGCAAACCAAGAGTGGCTGGCCAAAAGTGGCCCACTGACTGTTTTTGTTTTATTAGAGCACCATCACACCCCTTCATTTTCACATTGTACATGGCTGCTTTTGAGCTATAGGAGCAAAGGTAAGTTGTGGTCCGAAGAGTTGTGATGGTAAATAATGATGTTTTACTATCTCTTTACAGAATAAGTTTGCTACCCTCTGCTTTAAGGATACTTCTTGGGGTGCCTGGGTGGCTCAGTCGGTTGAGCGACTGACTTTGGCTCAGGTCATGATCTTGTGGTTCGCAGATTCGGGCCTCGCGATGGGCTCTGTGCTGACAGCTAGCTCAGAGCCTGGAACTTGTTTCAGATTCTGTGTTTCCTCCTCTCTCTGCCCCTACCCCATTCATGTTCTGTCTCTCAATAATAAATAAATGGAAAAAAAATTTTTTTTAAATAAGGATATTTCTCTAAGTATTGCTTAACTTGTATCACAAGAATTTTGCTATTAGTATTTTCATAACTCTTCTGAACTTTGTGTTTCCTTAGATCCAGTATGATTTCTTTGGTTCACAGGTCATTTAGAAAGTATGTTCCTTAAACTTCCAAATACTTGGGGTTTTTTCAAGGTCATCTTTTGGTGATTGATTTCTAATCCAAATTTTTTGGTGATGAGAGAGTAGCTTTGTATGATACCAATTTTCTAAAATATTTAGAAATATTTATTCCTGGTCTAGTACATGATCACCTTTTAAATTTTTAAATGTGTTTGGAACTAATATGTATTCTGTAGTTGCTGGATGCAGTGTCTTATTACTTGTATCTTTTAAATCTTTTAGATTCTTACTAATTGCTTAATCAATGAATTATTGAGAAAAGTGTTAGTCTTCCTTTTTTTAAAAAAAAATTTTTTTTAATGTTTTATTTATTTCTAGAAGAGAGAGAGAGACAGCGTGAGCAGGGGAGGGTCAGAGAGAGAGGGAGTCACAGACTCTGAAACAGGCTCCAGGCTCTGAGCTGGCAGCACAGAGCCCGACGCGGGCCTCAAACCCACAAACCACGAGATCATGACCTAAGCGAAAGTCAGACGCTTAACCGACTAAGCCACCCAGGCGCCCCCCCTTTTTTTTAATTTTTAATGTTTTCTTTATTTTTGAGAGAAAGATAGAGGCAGCATGAGCAGGGGAGGGTCAGAGAGAGAGGGAGACACAGAATCTGAAGCAGGCTCCAGGCTCTGAGCTAGCTGTCAGCATAGAGCCCGACATGGGGCTTGAACCCACAAACCATGAGATCATGACCTGAGCCGAAGTCAGACACTTAACCAACTGAGCCACCCAGGTGCCGCAGTGTTAGTCTTCTACTAAAGGATAGATTTGTCAGTTTCCCCTGTAGACAGACCATTTTGGCTTTATCTTTTCAGATATTACACCAGTTAAACCACTCATAACTTCCAGGTGAGGTGATTTCTTATGAAGATAAGCAGTATCATTATTCATTTTTTATAATATTTTTTAAAGTATATTTATTTTGAGAGAGAGATAGAAGGAGACCATGAGTGGGGGAGGTGTAGAGACCAGGAGGGGCAGAATCTGAAGCAAACTCCCCACTGTCAGTGCAGAGCCTGACGGGCTTGAAATCACGAACCATGATATCATGATCTGATAAGAGATCAAAAGTTGGACGTTTAACCAACAAGCGACTCAGGCGCCCCTCATTTCTGATAATATTTTTGTTTAAACTTCTTCTGTGTCTTAGGTGTGTCTCTTAGAAATTATATATAATTGAGTTTTGTTTTGTTTATGTATCAACTCTGAGAATCCCTGACTTTAACTGGATGGTAAGTCCATTTGCTCGACTTTAACTATTGATCAGTTGTAACTGGATTATTTTGAGCCTCTGATTTTGTATTTCTAATTTTGTCTTCTTTTAGATTGATCACTGTTTCCCCCACTACATTTTTATTCTTCTTTTATAGACGTTTCCTTTCCTTTATTTACAGGCAAATTTAGAAATTTTAACTTGTATATTTAACTGAAAATGTAAAATTAATACCTTTACCCTCCTACAATAAAAAAGGATGAATTCTTTATCATCAATCACCTCCTTCCTGATTTGTACACTATTACTGTTCAAAATTTCGGATATATATCAATTTGTAATCCCAAAACTTAATGTTACTCTTTCATACAGACTTGCCCACCATTTCTCTTTGTTTTAGTTTCATTTTGTTTTTCTCACCGCCTCTTCTGTCTTCTCAGACTCTCCTCCTGGGATCATTTTTATTTCTCATACTGCACATCATGTTGGTGGCAAACTTTCTTAGAGTTGTTTTGTCTATAAAGGTTTTTATTTAGTCTTTGCTCTTAAAAGAGCATTTCACTGGATATCTTATTTTCAGTACTTAATCTATAAATATGAATATGTTATATTGGTGGTTTTTCATAGTAGAATTATTTAAGTATACATCTATTTAAAAATTACATAATTATATTTAATGTACAAATATACATTGTCTGTGTATATTTTTTGTCACAGCAAAATAGCTAGAAGCATTGTCATCACTAGGTGAATCAAGGAAACTTAGAGTCTGTTTCTAATTTGCTACTAACTAATTCAACTATTAAGAGTCAATTTTATTTTCTAGTTAAGAGTCTACTTCTAATTTGCTACTAAAAATTACTTAATTAAACCAGACTATGCTTCAGTACATATCCCTAAATGTGGAATTAACTGGTAATCTACTTTATAAGAACATCAACAAATTAAAACAGCTATAAGGTAAGAGGTGAGATGAATTTAAGGACAGGTTATTTTGCCTTAACTATGTGAATATACTCTAAGGTCCTAAGCATCAAGAATATATGTGTGTATGTGTTTTCAGTAAATATTTTATTGCATTTTATTTATTTGAGTTAGTTGACAATCCAATGTTACATTAGTCTCAAGAACATCTTAAAACATATTTGAAAGAGAGTAAATCAATTTTAAAAGACTATTCTTCCAATGGTTTTAAAGTTTAACTGTCTAATAAAAAGTTGTTAACTCTAATGTAATTTTTTTAAATGCAGGGGGCCTGGGTGGCTCATTCAGTTGAACATCCGACTTTGACTCAGGTCTGATCTCACCATTTGTGAGTTTGAGCCCCGCATAGGGCTCTGTGCTGACAGCTCAGAGCCTGGAGCCCTCTTCAGATTCTATGTCTCCCTCTCTCTCTGCCCCTCCCCCGCTCATGCTCTATGCGTGTCTCTCTCTCTCTCAAATATGAATAAACATTAACAAAATTTTAAAAAAATAAATAAAAATGTAGTAGGATAAAGAAGCTGAAAACTGTGAACTTTAAAATAGGTTCTCTCAACTCCTCTCCTAAAACTTCAAAAAGTCTCTGTCACTTGTATACTCTGCTCCTGGGAAAGCAGGTACCTGCAAAGGAGGGGAGGTCTCTGCACTTATAGAGGATGGGTGGATGTGAATGCACTGAATCATCAAATGTACTGTCCTCTACCCAAAATAAAGCCAAAACCAAAACAGGCATATTAAAGCACAAACATGCCATAAAAGTCCCTGCATCACCAAAGCAATCTTAAGAAAGAAGAACAAAACTGGAGGCATCATGCTTTCTGTTCCCAACCTGTATTACAAAGCGATAGTAATTAAAACATAAAAAAACAGACATGCAGATCAATGGAGCAGAATTGAGAGCCCAGAAGTAAGCCTATACATATACAGTCAATTAATTTATGACAAAGGAGCCAAGAATATACAATGGGGAAAGGACAGTCTCATCAACAAATGGTGTTGGAAAAACTGGACAACCACATGTAAAAGAATGAAACTGGACCACTATCATACACCATTAACTTAAAATGGGTTAAAGACTTGTACTTAATACCTCAAGCTATAAAACTCCTGAAGAACCACAGGCAGTTAAGTTATTTGACATAGGTCTTGATTTTCTGAATCTGACACAAAAGGAAAAGCAGTAAAAGCAAAAATAAACCAGTGGGACTACATCAAATTAAAAAGCTCCCACACAGCAAAGAAAATCATCAAGAAAAGGAAAAGGCAACATAAAGAATGAGAGAAAATATTTATAAATCACATATCTGAATATCTGATCAGGGGTTAATATCCAAAATATACACAGAACCCATGCAACACAATAGCAAAAAAAAAAAAAAATCTGATTAAAAAAGGGCAGAAGATCAGAATAAAAAAACAGACTACCATTTGTCAAACTGTAAGAAACAGATAGTGTTGTGATGGCAAAAGATTCTGATGTTAAGGAATACTGAGAACATTAAGAACTGGAAAGCAAGCATTTATGAGATCAGCTCCAGCTTCCAACACACAATGCATGTTCCGCTTCCAATCAAAATACACCAAAGTGGAATACTTCTACACAAAATGAGACAGCCTGATGCAAATGTCCTCTCTGAAACATCAATTTCTTTTGGTCATCATCAATTCTTCACTCATCAAACAGTTAATGAATTTTAAAACCCTGCATATATAATAGTTTGAGCCAAGTACATTCTCCTGGTAGATTTGAAGCCTGACTTTCTAGTTTTTATATAAATATCTTTTGGAACTTTTATTAGCATCACTCATGTTGCTCAGTGAGTGACTTCCCTGGAGGCATAAAAATGTTAGTTTCTCAGGGGGCCAACTTCAATATTTGATGCTGACCCATTCATGGAAATCTAGTCTAGAATTACGTAACAGCTCTTACGCATAGAGGGAAAAAAAAATCACCAGCCCATGAGCTTGACACATCTTCCAGAAGTCTCTCAGTCAAGGGGAGGGAATGGGAATGGGAAAGAGGAGAAGGCAGGAGACCATCCCTGAAATTGTAGACCAGATCTGGTAGGCAGCTACACAAAGCCAATTCCAGGATCAACTGGGACTGTTCTGTCCTTATGTGTCCTTTCACTAGAGCCCTGCCAGCCTACATGATTATTCTGGGGCTAAACTCTACCTGTACTTAAAGATATTTCCAGAAAAGACTGGAGAAAGAAAGCTAGAAATGAGGGACAGGAGAAGCATCTGAAAAAAGAGAAAGAGAAAAAAATGTAAAATAAGTGAGCAAGGGATGAAGGAAGAGAAAATACTTGTGGTCTGAACTAAGTAAATCTGGCACTTGCCCATACTGTACACACTTTGTACACTTTGCATGAGGAGGAGGAGGGAAAGAAAATAGTCTTACGGGGTTAGATGTATTTCAATGGATGCCAGATCTTGGTTTATTAAAAAGTTGTAAAGTGATTCAGACATTGAAATGGCAACATTAGATCCGCAAACCAAAGGCCAAGATGACAATTACACGTCTGTAACATCTGGAAATGTCTGGGGTTCTTATTATTACAGGACTGTAATAACTGGAAAACTACAGGTTAATCTAAAACATGGGAAATAGGTATACTCATAACTGCATATATGCAATGTCTCCAAAACTATAATGAAGCTCTTGATGAAGGTAAAGAAAGTATTGTCTGGGGCATTCACTTTAAGGACCCCATGTAGAGTAGTGAGGGAGGGGGTTCACCTGGAAGAGAAGCACAGGGCCTAGGACCTGAAGAAAAGAATCTAAGAAGGGATAACTGAGGACTAGGCAGAAAAAAAATGCTAAGATGGATGGCCCCCTTCAATAAACAGATCTACAGGGGAATGATGGTAAGTCTGAAAAGAGACAGAAGAAGCATTCTGGAAAGATAAGTGTATTTATGGGCAAAGCTGTGATCACACTCCACACAGGTGAATGGATGATACCACACAGGTGGATCCTAGAGGTAGAGTTTAGTTAAAACATGAGGTATCAGATTTCAAATAAACGTATGCCTCCTCCATTCTGCTTTATTAGTTTTTTTTTTTTCTACATGTTTATTCAGAACATGCCATAGGCTGTGCTATGTTGGCCATTGGGGACACACCAGAAATAATAACAAGAGCCCCAAACCCCTGAGTTTATGGAAAAAGACTCTGTTCCATCAGAAGTTCATGGTGTCTAGATGAAAGGATAAAGATGTGGTATATATATTCAATGGAGTATTACTTGGCAATCAAAAAGAATGAAATCTTGCCATTTGCAACAACGTGGTTGGAACTATACTAAGTGAAATTAGTCAGAGAAAGACAAATATATGACTTCACTCGTATGTGGAATTTAAGATACAAAATAGATGAGCACAAGGGAAGAGGAGCAAAAATAATATAAAAGCAGGGATGGGGGCAAAACATAAGAGATTCTTAAATATAGACAACAAACTGAGGGTTGCTGGAGGGGTTGTGGATGTGGGGATGGGCTAAATGGACAAGGGGCATTAAGGAGGACACTCACTGACATGAGCACTGTGTGATATATGTAGGGGATGAATCACTGGATTCTACTCCTGAAATCATTATTACACTGCATGCTAAGTAACTTGGATGTAAATTCAAAAAATAAATCGGGGCACCTGGGCTCAGTCGGTTAAATGTCCCACTCTGGCTCAGGTCATGATCTCATTGCTCCTGAGTTCAAGCCCCGCAATGGGCTCTGTGCTGACAGCTCAGAGTCTGGACCCTGTTTCGGATTCTGTGTCTCCCTCTCTCTCTGCCTCTCCCCCCACCCCCACTCATGCTCTGTCTCTCCTTCAAATATAAACAAACACTAAAAAATCTTAATGAATAAATATATTATCTAAAAACATAATTCAGAATGGAACCTGCAATTTATGAATGTGAAGTCCCTCATTATAAGTAACTAGGTAAGAACACGCCTATATACCTTGTCTAAGCAATGAGGCCTTGCAGAAACACTGAATAAAAAAGAATCACTCAAGAAGTCTCTGTGCACGTGAAGGAGCACTGATTGGAATCCTGTGAAATCAAACTAAATAAAGAAGACCTTGCCCCCAGAGAGCTATTCAGTCTTGTGAAGAAAAGGAGATTTATGTATCATAAAACAAAGTTTGTACAATATGATCAAGTACCAGATTACTTAGTTCAGACCACAATAATTATCACACTGGCAAGAGCCAGGGTAGTAAGGTCTGTAACGTCTATTCGAGAAAGCCCAGCACCGTATGTATTACCACTGTGGCTTTAGAGGCTCATGTGTTCCATAGACAAGGCATGGCCTCCGGCAGGAGTGCAGGGGCCAAAATTTAATGGTCTGAGGTATGAGGGACAGTGCTGATTCTTTTTTTTTTTTTTTTTTTTTAATGTTTTATTTATTTCTAGGAGAGAGATAGAGACAGCATGAGCAGGGGAGGGTCAGAGAGAGAGGGAATCACAGACTCTGAAACAGGCTCCAGGCTCTGAACTGGCAGGCAGCACAGAGCCCGATGCGGGGCTCGAACCCACGAACCGCGAGATCATGACCCAAGCGAAAGTCGGACGCTTAACCGACTAAGCCACCCAGGCGCCCCTGGGACAGTGCTGATTCTTAACAGCCACAGTCCTCCATAAAGCCTTTAATTGCCTTTCAGTGCTCATCAGTTTCTATTTTCTAGATGTTCCTGAAGTACCTATTTCTTTTAATGTCACCTCAAACCAGCTGTCCCGAGGCAAAGTAAGTCACCTTTTGTAGCTGCGGAGTAGTCCTCACCCCATGAAGAAAGGTTTAGGTGCAACACGAGACCCTTCTTTACTTCCATTCTGGGACCAGGCCAGTTTCCCATTAGTAGACGTTCTGCCTCACCACTGGTCTCGGTGTCTGGGGTCCAGTCTGTATACATGTAGTTGCTCAAGTGGTCTGTGTCCTTAAAGGGCCAACTAGATTCTCAAAGCATCAGACATACAACTGCAAACTGAAAAATCCAATACAAAAAGCATCCTTACATAATCTCTATAGTCTACCTTACCAAAACTTTGCTGTACTAAATTAACACAAGCATAGCTTTGGAAATCTTAGGAAACATTGTATGTCTGTTAGCTAGCTCTCCATTACCTAAAGAAAATAGGCCAGATCATATTGATATGCTCCCAAGGTAGTTTTCCATTCTCATCTCCCCAAAAGTCTTCCATGTAACCTCTATCCTCCAGCCATAATAGTTCCCTGAACATGTCACAGACTCTCGCATGCTCGGTTTTACTTTACGGTGATCCTTGTATCTGAAATGCACTTTTAAGTCCATTTTCCATCTACCAACACCTTATAGAACCCACCCAGTTCAAGGGCTCCCTATTTCTAAATTTTCCTTGACTCCTAGTCAAAATTAACTATCCTTTCGAGGGTTTGTAATTTTTACCTTTATGTAACACAGTCTTCATCCTACCCTACTGTTAATTCTTTAGATGTCTAAACTGCCCTATTATACTTAAAGATCCTTGAGAAGAGGGCTGTGTCTTTAATTCACCTTTAAATCTTCTCCAGTTCCTAGCATGCATCTTTCACATGGTAAGCACTCAACAAATGCCTGTTGAGTAAATGAATGAATAGATAACACATAGGATCTCAGTTTCCTAACACAAAAATTAACAGATGATTGTCACGGGTTCCTACCTAGCTATAAATGCCTCATGATTCTTTTAGAAAGGGATTAGTTCTGATTTAGCTCAGATTTCAGATACTGAAAAACCAAACAGAAAACAGTCCTCAATAGACTCACATAAGAAAGAAAGAGGAACCTCATCACAGTCCTATTCAGGCTTACAGAAGGAAATCTCCAAAGAAGCTTCAAAGGGAGGTTCTAAGAAGATCCTAAGAAGAAGATGAGGAGAATAAAAAGTAAAAACAAGCTGAGCAACATGAAAGCTGTAAGGTAGAAAGCCAAACAAAAATCAATTTTGAGTTATCCAGTAATTTGAACTAGTAATAAAATGACTTGCTTTCATCTGCAGATATTAATAATAGCTAAGTTTTGCTCTAAATCTGCAAGCTCACATGCCATAGAGGAAGCTCATATGTACTACTGATAGCACTCAAGAATCTCACGGAAATAAAGGGGCATACGGTGTGGTTACTGGTCTGTACCCAGTACAGATTCGAGACTTTAAAACATATAGAAACCATAGTTCCTAAGGTAGACCAACATCAAAATAACCTTTTTTTCTCAAGTAAGCATCACTTTGCAAACATCTAGAAACACAAAAACTACAAAAATATCAATAGTTGGCAAACTGGCATCCATGCCATACAGAGCACACATGCATTTCACATGTATGGAGTTGTCCCATATCCACATTCTATTTCCATAAGGATCCAGAAATGTCCCATGCGTATGCTTAGTCCTGAGAGTCACACGTATGTGTGATGGCAGAGCCATTCTTATTTCTCAGTTTTCATAAGCTGACATCATATGAGCTACTGAGGTCAGAAACTAAGACATTAGTCCCCATGTCCCCAAGCCTGGAAATTCCATGATAACAAAAGGTTTATTTTCATGATAACACACATTTTGCCTACATCAGTGTAGAATCACTCCTCTGTTAATGAAACACACTGAGTTCCATTGAAGATATTGGCATCTACAAAATAACAATGGGGTAAAACTTATGAAATTAGTGATACTTGGCCTCTTTGCTCCTTACCTTTATCCTTTAGGTTCCTTTTTTTTTAATGTATCCTTTTTTCTAATTCTCTAGGAGATCCAAAGTAACTTACGGGGGCACTGAACTTACCAATATGCCCTAGCAACTATTCCTTATCTTCCTTTCTTTCTTTTCTTTTCTTTTTTTTTAATGTTTTTTATTTATTTCTAGGAGAGAGAGAGAGAGAGACAGCGTGAGTAGGGGAGGGTCAGAGAGAGAGGGAGTCACAGACTGAAACAGGTTCCAGGCTCTGAGCTGGCAGTCAGCACAGAGCCCGACGCGGGGCTTGAACCCACAGACCGCGAGATCACGACCTAAGCGAAAGTCGGACGCTTAACCGACTAAGCCACCTAGGCGCCCCTATTCCTTATCTTTCAACCCCAAATGCCACATTACCAGATCAAGGTGCTATTCCTGGACAATCTGATAATCCAGGAGCAGGTACAGCAACATCTAAATCCACTCCCCCAGCCCCGGACAATACATTTGTCTTGGAGATAATGCCTTAATCTAAAGGAGTATTTTGAATGTCAGGAATCCCATGTACCTTGTCATATGTTGAGAGGGATGTCTGGAGCAAAAGGTTCCTATTTTCCCCAGTGACATATTACACTGAACTTACGGACTAGAGAGAAGTTAGCCCTAAATTTCTTTGACTCCACAACCCCAGTAAACCTGCTTTTAACAAATTTTTAAAGATTATTTATATATTTATTTTGAGAGAGAGAGAGAGAGAGAGCGCGGCAGGGGAGGCGTAGAGATAAGAGAGAGAGAATCCCAAGCAGGCTTCGTGCTGTCAGCACAGAGTCCAACACAGGGCTCAAACACACGAACTGTGAGATTATGACCTGAGCTAAAACCGAGAGTCAGACGCTTAACCGACTGAGCCATCCAGGTGCCCCTACTGAAACTGCTTTTTAATTTTCATTTAATTTTAGCAGTTTAAACTAGACCTAGGTTTCTCCCTGGCTTTGGGAGTTATTTGCCTTCCTATGTGTACTCTGAAGGCCTCATTAGGACATGAACATGAGTACAGTGCACTTAGCACAACCAGAGACCAGAGCAAAAGCTGGGGATCAGACAACATACTTGTCATCATCTACCAAACAGCTGGGAGTCAGGCTCAGGTTCCTGTTATTTGTTAAAAGCACGATTTGGGGCTGCAACTTTTTCATTCACGTGTTCAGAAAATCAAGCACAAACACATGCACGCCCACAGTTTTTATTTGGCTACGTCTTCCAAAGAGCAGGTGGAAGAGCTATTTTGATTTTTTCCAATTAATTGAGTCAGAAATTGTAGTAAATAAACAGTTCTAAGTACATCTTCTACCCCCTACACAGCTCCCATATCATGAAAGAGCAGCTGCTGCAGGATCCCAGGTGGCTGGTTGAAGCACAAGGCTGAGTACAGGTGCCAGGGCCATGGCAAAGGGAGTCCCAGCCACAGGGCAGGAGGGCCTGCCAGTAAAATATGTGTCATTGTCATCTCAGAGTATAGCACGGAAGAGAAAATATGTACGAGGAGGAGTAGGCTCTGAGCTCATTACAGTTTCACAAACATCACCATATTTAAGTATCTCAATGTCTACATGAGAAGCTATTAATATCCCCATTTTGGAGATGAAGAAACTGTCCTGACAATTTCATAGCTTATAAATGACAAATCTAGAGGTGCCTGGCTGGTTCAGTCGGTTAAGCTTCGGACTTCGGCTCAGGTCATGATCTCACAGCTTGGGGGTTCAAGCCCCACATCCAGCTCTGTGCTGACAGCTCGGAGCCCGGAGCCTGCTTCAGATTCTGTGTCTCCCTCTCTCTCTGCTCCTCTCCCACTTGTGCTCTTTCTCTCAAAAATAAACATACATTTTAAAAAATTAAATAAATAAATAAATAAATAAATGACAAATCTAGAATTCACACCATGACAAATCTAGAGTTACTCTGAGCTCTTAACCACTCTCTTAACAGACACTACAGGTGGTAATGCAGTTGACAGGGGATGGCGATGGTAAACTTTAAAAAAAAAGATTGATTTGGCTAGGCACAATTTATACTAATTATAGTCATTTATGTGAATTGTACAATTATGCCTAATTATGAGCCAGTACAATAAATTTATGTACAAAAATAAATAATTCAGAACTTTGATCTTAAATTTATTTGATTACAATAGTGAGCTCTTATATACATAATCAGACTTCAATGTCCCAGTTTCTAATATGCATGTGTGACATCTTTACACATTTTATACTTTATAAAGTATGCTTTCTGAGGACATCTTCAAGTGCCAGACATTATCGGATATTTGGGGGAAGGAGGTAGCTAACAGTAAGGCAATATGGCCTTTCTCTGGAGAATCTTGGAGCCTGATAATTTCATCCTGACCCATCCCTGAGAATTAGTTACAATTTTTACCATTCTACAGATTAAAAAACTGAGGCTAGTGTATATGAAATAGATCATCCATATAATTTAGATTTTATTCAAAACTAAAAAAGTGAAATGTATCGAATGTATTGAAATGTATTGAATGTATTGAAATGTATTGAAACGCCATGATTAAATGCCAAGAGAAATTGCATCCTTACTTTAAGAAAATCAAAAGCCCAACCATTCTCTGTTATTTGGGGAAATGTTGCTTTAATACTTTTAATTAAATTTACCAACTACTTCACTCAATTAAGCTTTCAGTTGTTGGGACCTTCTTTTCGAGTGAAAACAAAGAACCAACTAGAGTCATATGATTACTTATTCAAAACCAAGGCGCCATCAGCCAGTCCATGTGCCTACACTTCCTACATACCTGTCACTGACAAGGAGCAGAATATTTTATCTAGTAAACATCTACTCTCATCCAAGGACAGGAAAATTGCTAATAGGGATTATATAGCCGACATTATCCAATTCAATTCCATGGAAAGCAGAGAGGGAAAGGATGGGAATAATGTCTGATAGAAAGGCAAGGTGAGAAGCAGAGGCTTGGGCCACTCCCCAGGGCAGCGCCCCCACAGAGAAGAGGACACTAAAGCACGTACCAAGAATCAAGCTTTACTTTAGGTTCATCTTTTGCATCCTTAGTCATGAGAAGGGATCGAGAAGGTGCATAGCCAGATCCTTATAGTGGGAAGACCTTGTGTTGCTGAAAATACAGTCAATTCCCAGAAAGGCATATTTCCATATTTAAAACATGTTGAAGAAAAAAATCTCCCCAAACCAAGGATGAGTTGTGTGTGTTTAGAAATCTCCAAATCATGTTGCCCATCATTGACATGGGGAATCAATAACTGCTGGAGGAAAAGTCAGTGAATATGTATATCAAGAGGCTTTGCAAAGTAGGCACTTAAGAAATGACCCATCAATCTGTGCTCCCAAGGCCACATCCATTCCAGGTTCACTGCTAGTCACAAGGTCTGATCATAGTATAGTTAAGCAGAATGCCAGGAATCAAGACCACAGAATAATCACAGGGCACTGTCCTTCTGTACTTTTCAACTATAAAATGAATGTGCAATGACATTTGGAGTAGCTAGTGTGCCTAATGTCAATGTCGATGCTGTTTGTTGAGACAGTATTAGTAGCTAATATTTATTGAGGATTTACTATATGCTGGGCACTCTTCCAAGCACCTAACACAGATTAACGCATCATCCCCACAACAACTGCCTGGGACAGACACTATTAGCACTCACATTAACACATGAGGAAACAGACACAGAAGTTAAGAAACTTCCCCAAGGTCACACATTTTAATAAGAATTATTTTAGTACGTTGGAATTATGGAAAACTTAATTGTTATAAATTCAACTGAGGGCACCTGGGTGTCTCAGTCGGTTAAGCGTCCAACTTTGGCTCAGGTCATGATCTTGCGGTTCGTGGGTTCAAGCTCCACGTTGGGCTCTGTGCTGACAGCTAGCTCAGAGCCTGGAGCCTGCTTCAAATTATGTATCTCCCTCTCTTTGACCCTCCCCTGCTCACACTGTCTTTCTCTTTCTCTCTCTCTCTCTCTCAGAAATAAAACATTTTTTTAAAAAAATAATAAATTCATCTGAAGTGACTGATACCTCTGCCACCTCAAAACAAGACTGAGCCCCCTCGTGACCTCCAGCAATGGAGGCAGTGATGTTAAGATGTCTTTCTTATTCATCTACGTAACTGCGAGCAACGTGGTCAGGATCAGTGAGTAGTTAGTCAATAAATGTCGAGTGGATACTCTGCTTACTTCAAATTTCATATCTATATCCACGTGACCATTTTAAAGGGTTTTTAAAGGCTAGCACAATCTGAATTCATTTTGATGATCAAGTCTACCATTTATTAAGTCTATTAATTTGTTTGTCTGCCCATCTGTCTTTTATGCACTGTGATAAATGATACACTGTCTTTTACGTTGACATTTTCATCCAAGGACCTTGATGTGTATTGTGAGCCTGATCCTACTCATAAAAATATTCATGCATCCTGGGCAGCTTCTGCACTTAAAATGTGAGGGTTCACCCACGGCTGCAAGCTGGCAGGCAGCTCACAATCTTGCTGCAGGGGTGTCTGCTTAGCTGGAAGTGTTTAAGAATTTTTTATCTGAATGTGTACATCAGGCCCACCTCTCTTTGCAAATAAAGCCAATTCACACACTTACTTACCTATCCAGCCTCCCAAGTGTTTTAAGTTTGTGAGGCCTGATACCTGGGGGTTCAGAGCAGACTGAATTTAAAGCCCTTGGATTCCTGGAGTGTACAGTCTATGGCTCCTGCTTTAGGTTGACAGGAACCTTTAAGGTAATTGGGCAACAAAGCAACTTTCATTCTGAGATACTCCCTCCATACATACATACCTAAATTTCCTGGAGGAGACCCAGAGTACCTCCACTCTTATTTTCAAGGCATTCCTGAGATAGAATCACAATCACTATGTCTTGATAAATGGATGAACTAAAACCCAGGGAAAGGTAGACAATCCTACAGGCATCTGGTGACAAAAATGCCACCGAACAGAGCAAACGCTTTAGCTCAGAGTTCACCCACTTGACTGATGTGTTCTCTGTTATGTTTTTCATCTGAAAATCCCTCTCGCAAAGAAATGGGATTTGTTCAAGACATCACTATGGTTTATTCTCAGACTCCCCTTTTCTGGCTAGCCTTGATGGAAGAGAGGTCGACTTGGGGGTGGATCACTGCTAGAGTTCAGAACAACAGCCATGTGTCCTCAGTGACAGATGATGATGATCACAGACAGATGCAAGGGCTCACGAGAGGCTCACACTCCTCCAGGAGTGGCTGCCCTATTTTGACTTGGCCTTCTGGATTCAGCCCTTGGTTCAATGCGCAGTTGGGGCCCACTGGATCCCTTGCACTGCTGTGGCATTATTCATGGTCTGGATCTGGTCCATGGTATAGAGTACAGCTGTCCCAATCAATACTTCTTGCAGTGTGCACATTTATGTGCCACTGATGGAGAACTTTCCATTTTTTCCCACAGTACCACTAACTAGCTCTCTCCGCTCAGGGCCATTAGAGAACTCAACTGTGAAATTATCAGAGAGTAAATTCCAGGCCCTGCTGCTGGTCTGCTGAGAAGTATTGACCTTCCAGGAAGAGCCTTCTCTATTTGCTCTTACTGGGAGACAGGCAGCTCTCCTTGGACACCTCTCTTTTTTGGAAGTAGGAACTGGTCTGAGTTGGTTTCAGGAACTCTGGGGCATCAGCTTGGGATAATGATGAGCAGCCTATCAACAAACATGATCATGGATAATGGACTTTTGTCCCTTGAATGCTTTTCAACTTCAGGAAGGTGGCACCTTAGCTCTCACTTTGATGGAGAGTCACCTCATGAAAATCTGAGACTTTCTTATTCTAACCGTTGTTGCCTCTGATTCTAAAAGATGGAAAAAAAAGTATTTTGTACACCAGTTCTGGTTGCAAAGAGTGCTCTCTCCAAGGCCTGGGCTGAGGCTGGCCGCTTTCTCTCCTGTAACTTAAAGCTTCCCCTCCTCTGATCAAAGGCCCTAAGTAGATAAGGATGAGCGTTTCTGTGCTACCAGCCCCAGAGCCTAGACTCCTGTGCCCTGCTGCTTCCCTTGCCTACTTGGGGTTCCCAAGACGCAGTAATGTTCCCAGACGCTCCCAACTTTCACTGATCCAATTCCCATTCCTTCCAGAACTGGCTCTGCTTGGCTGTTAACGATGCTAGTCATTAATGGTACCCGCTGAGCTCACAATTTTGCATTTCAGTATTGTGACCAAGGGAATTTCTTGAGTCGATGCCTCATCCCAAAGACAGACTGAGAAACCAAGCCTTCTGTATGTACATGGGTCACGTCGCCCCTGACACCAACCCAGATTTTCAGTCTTGCGCTTCCTTTAAAACTGTGCTGCCTTGCTCATCGTGCCGGTTGGTTCCTGCAGCATAAAACCACATATAAACGGAACTCTGTAGAAAAACTGTTGATGGCCTGCGAGATTCTGCACAGGCAGCAGCCACTCTGTCTCCAGAGCTCTCTCCTGCCTCAAGTAAGCAGCAGCAAGCAGCTGTCACCCCGGAGGGGACGGCTCATGCTGAGTGAAATTTCTGAATCTCTCTGTAATCTGATTTGATGATACGCTGCTTGCTTTCCTGCTTCTTGGGCACGGAATCCAACAAAAAGACCTTCTCAAGTAGACAAGTCCATTTGGGGGCTGGGAGACCAGAAATCAAGAAGAAGCTCACTGCCTAAAGAGGTTGAAGGTGAAAGAAGGGGGAGCCTTGTGTCTCAGTGTCTTCTACCAGCAGGGCTGCATCCCACCTAGAAGGACAACAGCCCGGTGTATTCCTGTCGAGTCAGCAATGTGGTCAGGGCTAGAGAGGGGCAGAGGTGCATGTGAGGAGACAAGGCACAGCTTTTATTTTTGAATACTGCATCATCGGTCTCGGAGCCGCTCTGAACTTTGTTTTCTAACAATCGGGAATCAGAAATGACACAAGGAGAGGAAAAAATAATCTTGGCACCTCACAAGGCTAATCCCGGTAGCAGGATCAGGACCAAGGTGCCAGAACTTTTTTCTCCCTCTCTCTGAACTGAAGACGTGCTATAATGGCAAAACTCACTGAAGCAAAGGAAACTGCAGTGGCTGGAAATGTCTTTGTCCCTAAAATACCCCATCGGCCTCCGAACAAGAAGATGGCTAAGAGGATACCAGTCGGAGGCCCGGAAGACTCGACGTGGCTCCCTGGGGACATTGTGGTACCCAGCAGCATCAGCATTGGCTGGGATCCCACCACAAAAGCATCTGCTTCATCCAGGTGCTGCCAAAAAGACCTTTGCAAAGGCCCTAAGTCCCCAAACAGACGTGACTGAAGCTGCAAAATCCAGAGGAAAAGCAGGGTTGGCTCTATAGAAAAGCTGGTCCCAGTGCTCTGGGGGAAAGGAAGAACGGGCTCATAAAAGAAGACGGGGGGCAGGAGGGAGAGCTTTGAAAGGAAGAGAAATGGAATTCAATAAGAAAAGGTGGTCCTGTGGGAAACAGCAGCTTTGGCAATTTTCTGAGAAGACAAAAAATAACTCTCAGTGTTCTTTGGGAGCTGCAATCCTGGGGGCCTGCCTGGCCGTTTGAAGGCTATTGCACCAATTGACTTGCCTTCTCAATCAAGCCTTTCAGTCAAATAACTTGAGGTAAGTTGGTGTTTGCTTTAGCCGGGTAATTTCCCAGCGCTGGGGCTGGGCCAACACTGGGGACAGTGTAACAATGCTGAGATGAAGGTGAGGACCTGTGGCAGGGGACAAAGTAGAGAAAGGGAAAGTGAGCTGCTTTTTCAACAAGATCTGGTCGCAAGCAAGGCTGATGTCCTATGCAAGAGAAACACAATGATGATATTCTACAAAACACACCCTTGCCTCCCATTTGGGAATTACCATTACCTTTCATTACACTTCTGTGAAGCCATGGAAGCAGATTCCATCTCCATACAGTGGGGGAAATGAAATCTGTTTTCTTAAATGGCTCACTCAAGGTCATGGTGAGCGTGGGCTGGAATTAAGAATTCCTCTTTCTACATTTTTAAAAAATTTTTTATTACTTTTCACTCCTACTGGATAAGTCCTGTATCAAGGGTAGCTTAAAGACTGAGCTAATAATATAGAAGGGTTTATAAGGCTGTGGCATGGTGGAAAATGAACTCGAGTATGAATTTCTGAAAACACAGGACCTCCCATGTCTATACAATGATACTGGTAAGAATCATTCAAAACGATCCCATGTTAATTCGAAAATGATAGAGCCAGTGGCTTTGGCTTCTGAACTCAAAACTCCTTAGGTAGTAAGGTAAAGGAAAAACCAAAATATGAAATAAAAACTCCTTCCTAGGAAGCAGTGAATGCAAGTTATCACAAAAGAAGCAAAAGAGACAAATAAACACAGATAGACATAATAAGATCTATTCTGATACAGATCCTTCAAAAATAATCATCAGAGTATTTTGCTGTCCAGATAAACTTCTACCACCCTTTTTCAACATTTTTCCCCTTCAGGTCGGTCCTAAGGAACAGAAGAAATATATTTGTTTTTCCTCTAAATCCATGTTGCGAAAGGAATGAAGAATGGTTTTAAAAATATGTTGCATTGAAGTATCCTTATCCTGCTTAACAATCATATCAGCCTAAGACAAACTATGCACAGACGTCAGACACACCTTCTTCAATCAGTCACACTTTCTTCAACTGCACACCTGTTCTTGGTCTCACTCCTCTTACACGGGCTGCAGTACATTCCACATATTTCCAAGTTCACAGTCACTATCACCCCATGACCCTGGAGTTCAGCAGCCTCAAACCCCTCAGGACAACCCTGGTTGTGGGCAATTGGTGCCTCAGGGATGAGAGCCACCCCCTGGTGAGGATGCAGTCTTTCTGACGCAAGTTCATTACTTTGAGAGAAGGACTTATCCCTTCCTTTTCACAGCTCCCAGGGCATCTCCCTGGAGAGGAGGAGCTACTGGGTGTCCAGCCATTCTGATACAGTTCCTTAATAAGATCAGCTCTCTGGAGCCAAGGGGAAAGAGACTGAGAACGTGGGAAATGACGCTAGATGGCCCAGAGTGTAGGGATATTCTGAATTTTGTCATTTTGAACATCAAACCCAATTCAGCAGGAGAGCCCAGCCCTGCTCACCAACAACCAGACCCAGGCCTGGGTATCTGGGTCTGCATTCTAATGCTCCCTCCATCACCCCTCACCGTCACCCTGAGATGCTGTGCTAGAAGGGAGAAGTCACGCATGTCCACCTCCCTCCTTGAGAAAAAGCTACCAAAAGCAAGATGGTGGCATTACGCAGCTGCCCTGGGAATGGCCTCCACTGAGAGGAGAAACAAGTCGGAAACTGTAAACCACCAATTGCAGATTCACAGTCCTCCCAACCTGAGACAAGGTGATCTGGAGAAGACTTGGGCTCACACTTGGTGCCACAGCTCAAATTCAGGGATCTGTCCTAGTCACCCTGTAGGGAGGGACCCAGACCGTGTGAGCAGTCTTGATCTTTTAACACAAGTTAAAAACACAGGCCTTTTCCTGTCCCTTGAGAGCTTCACATTTACACAGAGGACAACTTCCTACAAGGAGGGCTAAATTAGGTATCTATGACCAATCTTTAATTGAAACTCCTAGAAACGAATGTCTCCCTCACTTTGAGTTCCGTTTCCATTAACTCTGTGGTGGAGAGGGGGTTGGCAAGGAGAGGGTTGTGGTGTTTTTAAAACAATAAGCTGAGGTTTGGAGGTCTTTCTTTCTTTCTTCCTTTTTCAATGGAAACTGTAGCCAAAGGGAGGTGGGGGAGCAGAGAACAGCTACTCCCTGGCACTCTCCCAGCCTGGTGCAGTGCCAGCAGCTCCAACCGTCTGGAGATACGGCAATTGTCACTCTTCTCTCACTGTAACTTCTTGCTTTCAGATGAGTGGCTGGCAGGTTTATCTGCTTCTGAGCAGCTTCGGAGCCACGTCAGTGACACTGGCGACGTCAGCAAGAGCAATCGGAAGGCAGGATGATGCTACTGCCAGTAGCAGCAGGAGGGAAAATTTTAGCCTGAAAGAAAATTCTTCGGCTCCCTGTGTGGCTGACTCTCTCGCATGGACTTGAATGTCTGCCAGTGATTTTAGAAGGCCAGAGAGGATAAGGAGTCTGACACAGCTGTGTTAAGGTTTGGGGTGCAAGAGCATTTAGTGTACGTGATGTGTTTGCACTTCCAAACCCCTTGTGTAGGGGCTGTCCCTACCTCAGAGAAAATGGGCTTCAAATGTATCAGAGGACGCAATGTATGTGAACATCACCTCCTAACAGGTGTCCAAAGCCCTAGTACACATACCTATCATGATCACTGCAGTAATCCTGGCCCATTTCATGTTACTGATAGCCCCAGCTGCTTTCATTTTTGTCACTGTCATAATAAATAAGATACCATAACTACCAACAACTTGACAGATCCTCAACACAGTGCTATTTTTTGGTCTATTTTTTTTTTAAGTTTATTTATTTCGAGAGAGAGAGAAAGAGAATCCGTGGGGGAGAGGCAGAGAAAGGTACAGAGGATCCGACACAGGCTCTGTGTGGACAGCAGAGAGCCCAATGCGGGTCTCAAACTCATGAACTGCAAGATCATGACCTGAGCTGAAGTCAGATGCTTAACTGACTGAGCCACCAGGTGCTCCATGGTCTATTTCTTTTAAGATAGGTTTAAAAGCCTCTGCTGCCTGGAATGGCAATCCTGTAACATTCTCAGTTGCAAAGATAGGATTTTTCTCCATCATCAAATATCAATCACCCTCTGGTCCAGAACAATGTGAATGTTAGGAGGTATTACATGACTGACAAGTGGCCAAAATGCTTTAAAAGATATTGTTTGGTAAAAGCAGGAAACTCTAAGGTAAAGGTAGGTGGGGGAGTTCAAAGTGCAATAGCTTCTCAAATCCAGGCACGTTCAAAGGTGAGAAAATCCCACTTCAAGCACAGCCCTGGGATTCCCGACTCCCCTAAAAGCAGTCAAATTTTTGTGCAAATCACAACCGATAGTGATTGGGTTTGCAGAAATAATTGTGTCTAGTTCACGGATAGAGAGAGAGTGTCACAGGTCAGAAAGCAGGAGTTCCGGTGTCGGTATATTCTGATGACCAGAGCCTCTCAAGTACCGCTCAACACCAGGCTCTTGTGGGAATTTAAGTTGACATTACTTAATGACGAGCATTAGTAACACTGCTGGGCAACGATGGCCAAGCTACTTAATTTCCCTTACCTCAGTTGCATCTCCTATTTCCCCCCAATAAACCGCAGATGAAGATGTTCACAGGGTCACTAAAGAACACACCTAAACAATACTCCAGGTGATTGCTGGGAGAAATAATAATACCACATGTGGAGTCACTCACTCCCATGGTTCCTCCACCTCTTCCCTGGAAGCCTTAGCTGGGATGCAGTGCAGCTGCAACAGAGATTCTTAATCCGGGTCCTTGAACCCAGCAGGGGGCCACGGATGGGCGTTAAAAAGAGGCTGATTGCTCTAATCTCTGGGGCAAGACACCCACGACATACACAATTTAAGAACCACTGCTCTACAGTAAGCCTTGGTTATGGGCGTACAAAAAAAAAAAAAAAAAAAACCCAAAAACAAAAACAAAACACTTACACTGCCTGATAGAGAAGAAATGTCAGGGAAGGTGACCACAGAAGCCAAGAGAAAGACAAAAGTGTGGGGATCTCAAGAAAACCACCAGGATTTCACCAATACCCTCGCAGCCATCTATTCCACACTGACCCAGTCTGTCAGAAAGGGATTTCTTCAGTCAACAGTGTCTAGAAGATCATGAATAACAAGCAGAAGAAACAACTGATTGAGGTGGGCACAATGCAGGGAGCACATGAGGTGCCACCCGTCTAACATCAAGGACACCTGTTAGAAAGCTTAGGGATCCCACAGGGCTTTGGGGGGAACTGGCAGGTTTATAACAAAAGGGCTGTGAGGAATGGCAAATGTGAAGCCGTCTTGAGTGCAGGGTGAGAGATGAGAAGGGGGTCTGGATGCAGGATGAAGAAGCAGTAATTCTGTAATGGGTAGCATTAGTAGGGTGGTGGGTCCCTTTATAGGTCCCACATCAGACTCCAAGTCCTGATAGAGGAACCATGTTTGGAAGAGAAAGTCAAGGGCTTTGGAAAAGGGGAGGGAATGGTCCCAAAGAGGGACAAGACCTAAGCTGTGATCTTCTGGGACCAGGTCAGAAGGGGGCACTTAAAGAGAAGGAGAGACGGAGAGGGAGAGAAAGAATTTCATTTGTAATTCTTGAGAGCTAGACAGCGCATTCAAAATGATCTAACACTTACAGAGCAATTTACAGTTTACAAAACATTATGACATTCACTATCTCATTTAATCCGTATCACCCTGAAACTCTGGTTACGTTTTCTCCATTTTACACCAGAGGAAACTGAGGCTAGGAAGGGCGGATTATGCGCCTTGCTCAAGGTCACCCGGCTGAAATCGGAGCTGGGACGCACCTCAACGCCCCCCACACCTCCCAGCTGTAGTCCATCTTGAAACGCTTTCCGTTAACTCCTAAAGGGCAAGGTGGATGTGGCTACAAGAGATCCCCGCCCCCCAGCCACTTCCCCAAAAATCTGGGGCGGAGCAGCGCCCTCCGGTGCCAGGACGGGGACCTGAGTGACGCGGAGCCACAGACTGGGGTTTCCCCGTCCTGCGGGGCTCGGGAGAGCAGGCAGCAGGAGCCCTGGCTCGGACACTCTGGGCAGTCAAGTAACGCTCCAGCAGCACTTGCCGGTTCGGGGCTTGACGTGCCAGGGGTAGCGCTGGGTGGATTCCCTTCCGAGCGATCCCAGGAGTGGGACCGAGCGCCCGCGCCTGCTTCTCTCACTCGGCTCTCCACGCTCGCCCCTACCCCGCTGATTCTTTCTGGCAGTTTCCCGGTGCGTGGGGGCACCTCGGAGGAGGCAGGGGGCTGGGGCGGAGTGTTGCGGGTGAAAGAGGGGACCGACTCTGGGGCGAGATCCTCCACTCCTGCTCCTGCAGGTCAGGGCAACCACCAGCAAACCCTGGCTGGAAGTTTGAGCATCAAAGGTTTCAGATCAAGTAGCAAGTTGCCTGGACAGCCGTAGAGGTGGAGGTGGAGGTCTGGGGTGGGGGTGGCGGTAGGGGAAGAAGGGACAGGCAAGAGAAGGTGCCCCTTCCCACACTAACCCTGTCGGCGCCGCGGGTGAGTGGCTGGTCCGCCTCTGCAGCCCGCGGGTGCGGAGAAAGCGCCGGGCACCTGCACCCGGCATAGGGGACCCGGCGCAGCGCGCCCCTCCTCGCCCCGCTCCGCGCTCCTCCCCACCTGCCCGCCGCCTCGCCCGCGCCGCGGAGACTCACAGTCCGCAGGAACTGGATCTCGTCCTCGCTTCCTTCTCCCCCTTCGGCCATGGCTCCCGAGGCGTCGGCGGTGCCCCAGCCTCCGGCGCCTCTGCTTCCCCCGGCAGCCGCTCGGCGTGCGCTGGCTGCTGCTGCGCTCTTTCTCCTCCTCCTCTTCCTCCTCCTCCTCTGGCTCCTGGCTCAGCCTCAGCAGCGCCGAGCTAATCCCCGACCATATAGGGAGCTGGGCTAACACTCCACTGCACTGCAGAGCGCCAACGCCAACCAAGCAGCCCGCCTACCCCTCTCGCCTCTCACCCCAGCCAAGTGCGCGGCGACCGCGGGCCGGGCGGGGAGCGCAGCGCCCGGCGCGCGGAGCGGGCGGGGGCGGCGCGGGGACCCGGGGGTGGGGTGCGGCGGGGCCTCCCCCGCACACCACCGCACCGCTCCGCGCACCCAGCCGAGGCGCGCGCTCCGCAGCGACGAGAGGGTGCCCCCTCCCGTGCTCCGATTCACAAACAAAGGCCAGTTGCTTAGCTCCAGCATGCTGAGACTGGGCGTCAGAGCCCACTTGCTATGCCCACTTTGCCCCCGCGTGTGTGCGCGTGCATGTTTGTGTTTGGGGCTCGAATGCGTTGCTCCAGCCTTAGGGTCTTGTTCGGACCCCCAGCCGAGGTCGGCAGAGAGGTGTGCCTATAGTCTAAACAGCGGCAGGGAGGCAGGGAGAGAGTGCAGTGACGGTGGAGGGTGGCTGTCCATTCGTGACAAAGTTTGCAACTCCCTGGACAGCCCTTTCCTCACCTTAAGAGAGCCCCTTCCCCTCTTCAAATCTAATGAGAACATTTTACTAACCCCCTCGATTGTCTATTATTGCCAGACAGATTAAGTGTTCCCTGTACCTCAGGAAGCTTCCGGGACTCCCCATTCCCATCGAAATTCAGAGGTGAGGTGGAATCAGAACACTTCTCTCTGCCAAGCCCTCTTGTAAACTTTAGGGTGCAGTCCTGTGGACTCTAAAGGGGATAGAGGGGTACATACAGTGGGACCTCTTCCGGGGCTGCTGACATGCCACCCAGCCTTGGGTGGTTTTCCAGGGTGGCGGGCTGCAGGACTGGTCCTGGCTAAAGCTGAGGGTACAGGGTGCCACCTTCTGTCTGCTGGCCAGGACGCTCCAGGGTAAGGGAAGTATTCAAGACAAGGAGCACTAAGAAGAGATGCAGACTTAGGATGAAGAGTAACTTAGAAGATGGAGGTGTGACAATTCTGGAAACCCTAACAGATATCATAGCTGCTTGGACCTCTCTTTGGGTTCTGTCTAAAAGACCCTTCTGAGCTCTAGTACCACATTTTCTACTGGACACCAGAAATGTTGGGACACCTGACTGGTTCAGTGAGTGGAGCATGGGACTCTTATTTATGGGGTTGTGAGTTCAAGTCCCATGTTGGGTGCAGAGATTACCTGCATAAACAAACAGGAAATGCTAAGAAAAATCATGTTTTTCAATAGGACCCAAACAGCTTCTTTCTAGAGCTGCATCGTGGCCTTCACATGTCTCCCTAAGCCTGCCTAGAATCAGTCAAACCATCTGCACACTGTGGCCCTCTACCTATTGAAGGGCACATGTCATGGTCCCTCCTGTGATCCATGATCCACACTGCCCTTCTTCTGGCTGCAGATCCTCTACCCCTCATCATTACCTGTTGCATGGTTTTCAGAGCCTGAGCTATCTTTAACCTATGAGCATTCCAGCTTGAACTCTTCCTCCCAGCTCGCAGTGCTCTCCTCCCTGGTTTTGGACCGTCTGTGTGTGCTGCCTAATAGCGGAGCGGCTTTGAAGCAGCACCAACGGTACCTATTAGAATTACGTTTAACTTAAATTTCTAGGGTTTTGGGATTTGTTTCGTTTTCTCTCCCACATGAAGCACTAAAGTCCAGTCTTTCCTGTTTTGGCTGTGTCCAGTACTTAAGTACCAACTTTAAAAAATATGTCTTCTTATCTTATTAACTTTTTAGAAAACATAATTTATTGTCAAATTGGCTTACAAACCACACTCAGTGCTCATCCCAGTAAGTGCCCTCCTCAATGCCCATCATTTTGTTAACTTCTGTGACTATACTGGACTTTAAAATGTGTTTGAATCTAGGGGTACCTGCGTAGCTCAGTCAGTTAAGCGTCTGACTCTTGAATTTGGCTCAGGTCATGATCTCCCGGTTTGTGAGTTCGAGCTCCATGTCGGGCTCTGTGCTGATGGCACAGAGCCTGCTTGAGATCCTCTCTCTCTCTGTTTTTGTCCCTCCCCTGCTTGCTCTCTCTCTCTCTCACTCTCTCTCAAAACCAATAAATGAAAACTTTTAAAAAAAGATATTTTTGAATCTACAGTATGCCATCCAAGTGCTAATTATCACTAGACTCTGACATGGCATACCTTTGGCATACCACTAGATACCATCTCCAGTTAATTTTATATGTTTGTTTATGATTACTTAGGAGGTAAAGAACCTTTCTAAATATATTATTTTGCAGCTCACATATCTTCTTGTTCATGAGGAGGCTACAAAAGCCTTTTTCACATACTCTCCTGAAACCAAGATACGCAGATGGGATACTATTGTTTTATCAGTCAAATAACTCCACCACAAGAAGGAGGTGGAGCAGAAGCATATAACAACACCATGATACATCTACTTGGATTCCTGGTGATACTTGCACTTCTTTGGTATGCTTAAAAGAGAGCTGTTTACTTACCCAGTCCAGGATGTATTCTGGGGCTCAGCCTATAGTTTCGCACCCTACAGTTTCAGCTTAAAGTGTGGGGAAATAGATATTCACCTCTATGTGAAATCCTCTTTCAGTCTCTAAGATTTCCCCCCCAAATCACCAATAACGATGCTGTCATCAGGTAATAAATTATTTCACTACCTTAGAATTAATTCATCCAGGTGTACAGATAAAATATTGGCTACAACAGCCAAAGTCCTTGACCTCAGGGATAGACAGCTAAACACTGAAGGAGTGGGAAGAAAAGAAAGAAGGAGAGAGGAGATAGGTAGGTAGGTTGGTAGATAGATCTCAGACACTTGGCTTTGATGTTTGTTTTGTTATTAGTTCTCCCATCAAGTCTAGGACAGAATAAACTAAGGTTAAGTTACTTGCCTAAGTTTATACATCTGGTAAGAGCTGGCATCCAGACTTGGATTGCCTGACTCCAAACCTAATATTTTTCAGTCCTTTTTACACTGTATCACCTTGCATCTGGGACAGCAGGGGGATAAAGTCAGATTCATACACCCCTTTGCACCCCCTTATGTCCCCCACATATCAGGTTTACTCCTACGCACCTTGCAATTGTTTTTTTTTTTTTTTAACATATATTTACTTTTGAGAGACAGAGAGAGACAGAGCTCAAGCGGGGGGCAGAGACAGGGGAGACCCAGAATCCTCCCGTTTTGGTTTTCTTCTTCAGTATTACTTTGGCTATTTGGGGGTCTTTGGTGGTTCCATACAAATTTTACCATAGTTTGTTCTAGGTTGAGAAGTATGCTGGTGCAATTTTGATTGCAATGGCATTGAATGTGTAGATTGCTTTGGGTAGTAAAGACATTTTAACAATATTTTTCTTCTGATCCATGAGCATGGAATGTTTTTCCATTTCTTTGTGTCTTCTTCAATTTCCTTCATAAGTTTTCTATACTTTTCATCATACAGATCTCTTACATCTTTGGTTAGGTTTATTCCTAGGCATTTTGTGATTTTTTGTACAATTGTGAATAGGATCAGTTTCTTGATTTCTCTTTCTGTTGCTTCATTATTGGTGTATAAAAATGCAACTGATTTCTGTATGTTGATTTTGTACCCTGCAACTTTGCTGAATTCATGGATCAGTTCTAGTAAGCTTCTGGTGGAGTCTGTCGGGTTTTCTATGTAGAGTATCATGTCATCTGCAAAAAGTGAAAGTTTGACTTCTTCTTTGCCAATTCTGATGCCTTTGATTTCCTTTTGTTGTCTGATGGCTGATGCTAGGACTTCCAGCACTATGTTAAACAACAGTGGTGATAGTGGACATCCATGTTGTGTTCCTGATCTCCGGGGGAAAGCTAGAGAGACCCAGAATCCAAAGCAGGCTCCAGGGTCTGAGCTGTCTGCCAGCACAGGATCCAATGCGGGGCTTGAACCCACGAACCATGAGATCAGGATCTGAGCCGAAGTTGGACACTTAACCTACTGAGCCCCCAACCATCCCCACACCCTGTATTTTAAATTGAGTCTCTGCAAAAATGAGTTATTCTACATAGACAGCCAGAGGCCTTGGACATTAGGTCTTACAGGATCTAACAGCTACTAGAGGCCAATGGGGTGGGGGGGAGGGGCGGCAGAGGGGAGACAAGCCTCCCAGGTTTCAAACACTTTCTCTGATAGAGACAGTCATCAGCCCTTGGTAGCCATCAGACACCACCCTCAGTAAGGTGCCCACAGAGCAATAAAATACTTTTGAGATGCTTGTATTTTTCCAAGCCAGCCCTGCCAACTGACAGCCTTTGAATGTTGGGGTCCTGTGCGGCCAATATCAACAGCAACTGGAAAGCACGTAATAACAACCTTACGCCTATAGGGCCAAACTAGAAATTTTTTGTTTTTATCTTTTCAGCACTTCTATACCTTTTACATGTATAATTCTTAAAGGCTTGATAAAATCAGAAGCCCAGTTACTGAAATACAATTCATGTATTTCTGTACCCCCTGGCAGATTCTCAAATGAAATATTTGGTCCTGAGGATTTTCTCACATAATAGGGCATCTTATATGCCTTTTACCAGAAAGATTGATACAGCTTTAAAATACTAAAGAGGCCATGACCACATAATTCAGCATGCCACTTGCTATGCTTTCTAATGGTGGTCAATTGCCCAACTGGTGTTAATGAGGCCAGGGTTGTGGACTCAGTTCCAGGAGGACCAGTTAGCTTCCCTCTATTTACTGGCCAAAGACCCTGGCCCCTTCACTCTAGCCAAGAGTTTCCAATCTTTGCTGGTTTAGCCATTCAGAAGGCAAGCCAAGGCTGGTCACTAACTGGGATCCACCATGCTTGAAGACACACAAGCTAAGAGTCCACAGATGATTAAGATAAGCTTCACCCATATTGTGGGAGAGATATTAAACTCTACAGAACATTGAACCTGTCTTCAATATCCATTTCAGCTTCACCTCCTAATGACAGCAGTCATCTATTTGCCGAAAATACATTTCTTTGGTTAATTGCACTCATGACTTTGGTCTGCCTTGACTTAGGCTCCACTTAGGGGAAGTAAAAAAGGCAATGATGGGAGACCTGTAGAAGTGAGGGAGCTGACCTCTGCTAGCCGCCATCTTTTTTGACATTACCATATCCATAGTACTATCCATACACTGACTGAAGATTTAGTTTTCTTCTAGCAAAGAAAAAAACCCCCACCGTTCTGTGCCTTTTCTTCAGGTATTCAAGTATTTAAATCATAAGCTCTGTTAACTGATGATAGGGTGAGAAAATACTGTCACCAGCTAAGCTCATGAACAGAAATAAGTTCTAAAAGGACACCTGCTTTTGATTTGGTGCCAACAAGAAGGACAGCATACACACTTACAGAAGTCTTTTTTTTTTAATGTTAAGAAATGATTATCATTAGTTCCTAAGATCTTTGCAATAACCTACTAAATTGATGTATCTCTTTGGTCTAATGACATGGAAGCCATAGCCCAAAAAAAGCCTTGACTTGAATTCCTTTCCTCATTAGGGAGGGGACAGGTGCAAGAAAACATTTTTCTTCTCCTAATGTTATCCGTTTAGCTCTTATAAAAGCCACAGACATAGCAACGCTTAGCACAGGCAAAGATCCACAGCTAAGGATTCCTCCTGCAGCCAAACACATAGAAATGTCTCTTTCCTGACACCTTCAGATTGGAAGATTACACAATAAGGTCAAAGTTAATACAACACGCTGGTGAAAGGCTCCTGAAATAAAACCACTCAAGGAGGGGGCAGCCTCTGCTGTTATCAAAAGCCTGGGAGGCAGATCTTCTCACCCTGTGCCACCAGCAAGCTGATTCATCTTCAGGGTGTCTCCCCTCGGAAACAGTTTGTTGAAACAATAGATTAAACCACCAGCACCATAGGAGCTCACTTGCACTTACCTCCAGGTCAACCTCTGTTTAACCCCTGGAAGTTGGACTCTGGCTATTGTATAGCACAAAGGTTGACATCAGATAGATGAGGACTTGAGTCCCAGGTAAGATTCTACAATTCAAGGATTCCATGACCCCAGCAAGTGATTTCAACAGCCTATTTCAACTTCAGTAAAATGGGGGTTAAAATACCTGCTTCCTCAGGTTATTTTAAGAATTAAATGACTTAGTGATTAGTGATTAAATGATTTTGTGTAAAAGTGCTCCATGTAAAATCCTGAGATAGCTCTTGAAGATCTGTTCCCCTCCTCCTCCTTTGTATTGGTTCCCAGTGCCTGCCCTCAGGGTCTGCTTGTGTTCCTGCCTCTCTTCAAGTTTCATTCTCCAGAGGCCTTTCCTCCCCCCAAAAAGACACAAGGACTCTGATTTCAGGAAACAATTTCCTGCACCAACAAGCAAAACATTCTAGCCATAGCTTATGCATTACAAGTTAATGGTGAACACCAAAACTGCCTTTTGATGTTTGTTTCTTAGGGAGTTTTATTCTGAGCTGTATTATGTCTGCATCTTTAACGAGAAATGTACTCTGTTGCTATGGCATATTGAATTCATGCCTTCCTCTGGAAGGTGGAACTGTCAGTGCCCACCTGTCTCGGATTTTCCCTAGGGCATTATGAGATTGAGATCTAGGGTTTATGAAACTACAGTTAATCAGATAAGTCTCACTTAACTAAACTCAATGCCTTTGATTTCTAATTTCTGCATTTTAATTTTTCCTGCAGTTCAGTGGCACAGATTTATTGAAGCCGCTGCTAGCAACAATTTGCTCTGACCGGCTACCGTTCTAATAGTTCCTACCAAAATAGGTGGGTATATTATGGGAAGGAAATAAATGGAGATTGGTGTCACTTATTTCAGGTGCCAGGGTGTGATGCACATTTCAGTAGGTAAAAATGTACGTAAACAATGTTTCTTCTGGTTCTCAAGTATGTTTCTATGGGCAACCCTGGGTTCGGTTTGTCTCTACAGGCTATTCTGAGCAGATCTCATTGTCAGTGTCTCTGAGCTGGTAAAATTTCCTTTAAAATGATTTAAGGAATTTAACAAAGCACAGCATTCTTTCTCACGACACTGCCAGGATGCACAGTTTCCTGTTGGCATTCAGAACTCCAGTGTCCTGGAATATGAGCTCTACATCCCTGTGCAATATGTCACCACGGCTGACAAGTACAGCAGGATGCCCCCACACTCTCATAAGAGTTGGGGAGAGAAGCAGTGCTGCTGAGTAACCTGTTACTCTCACCTGAGATCCAAACAAAAGTCAGACTTTTTTAAAAATATAATTTATTGTCAAGTTCACTAACGTACAGTGTATACAGTGTGCTCTTGGTTTGGAGGGTAGATTCCCATAAATCATGGCTTCCATACAACACCCAGTGCTCATCCCCAACTCGACCTGCCACGTTCAATCTAGAATTGAAGAGGAAATAAGCAATGGAGTCCAGTGAGTCCATGGGCCAGTAAAAATTGAGAGAAAATGTTCTGCAGTACCAGGAGGTTGCCAGCTTTTTACGTTGCTGTTTGATCACATTAAAAATCCAACTTCGGGGCGCCTGGGTGGCTTAGTTGGTTAAGCATCCGACTTTTGCTTAGGTCATGATCTCACGGTTCACGGGTTCGAGCCCCACGTCAGGCTCTGTGCTGACTGCCAGCTCAGAGCCTGGAGCCTGTTTCAGTCTGTGACTCCCTCTCTCTCTGACCCTCCCCTGCTCATGCTGTCTCTCTCTCTCTCTCCTAGAAATAAATAAAAATATTTAAAAAAAAATCCAACTTCTGGAAACTAATTTGACAATAAACTATTTGTAAAAAAAAATAAATAAATAAAAATCCAACTTCTGGGGTGCCTGGGTGGCTCAGGTGGTTAAGTGTCTGCCTCTTGACTTCAGTTCCAGTCATGATCTCAAGGTTCCTGAGTTCAAGCCCAGAGATGGGCTCTGTGCTGACAGGGTGTAGCCTGCTTTGGATTTTCTCTGTCTCTCCTTTACTCTCTGCCCCTTCACTGCTTGTGCTCTTTCTCTCAAATAAATAAATAAATAAACAAACATTTAAAAAATCCAGCTGATAATGTCCATGACCATTGTTTTATAAAAGATAATGCCATTTTAACATGACAGTAGAAAGGACAAGTCTTAGAATTAAAAATGAACAAATTTTACTTTTTTAATAACTCACTACATAATCTCTCTCTCTTTCCTTCCTTTCTTTGCTTCAAAGGAGATGAAAACATCATCAGAGATTAGTACTGGTCTTGAGAATCACCAATAAAGTCAATCTCCTCATTTTAAGATGAGGAAACTGAGGCTCTCTGAGGTAAACTAAATTAATGAAAGCTGGGACTAGAGCCCAGATCTCCTGGCTCCTTGTCTAATATTTATTTTCTCTGCCTTCTTTGTAATGGAATTCAGGGTAAAAGCCAGTACAGCAAGATCCTGGAGTATCTTCTTAATCATCAAATATAATTATGCTGTCTTCCATAAAGTTGTGATGTTAAAGGCTATGGTCTAATTCTTTAAAAATACATCAATACAGGTGAGGAGATTCTCTAGTGACTAGCTAGAGAACTTGTTCCTGAAGGGATTATTCACTAGTCTTTGGAATCAATAACAACAAACAAATTTAAAAAAAAAAAAACCCAGAAAGTTAAGATTGAGGTTACTCATAAAGATTCCTCATTAAGCATTTATCATACATTTAAACAGTGTGTTGAAGAGGTTTTGGGGGGGCCCATAGTTTGTGGTGGTCCTAGAATACCCTTCACAAAAGCAAAAGATTGATTCACTAATTTACATGTCTTACACACTGCATTTCTCATTTTCCATACCCTTCTTCTTAGTTTCTACCTCTACATTCTAGTCTGTGGCCTCAAAGGTTAAGAGACACATCCTAAGCATTACATTTTCATTTTGGTTCTTGTTCTCCAAGGAACTCTTACAGTATTTTGCCCTGTAACCTCTCCTATGACTCTCACCTCAGCCACCACCACTTCTAAGCCCAGATCATTTTTTATCAACTCTTCTGAGTTCCAAGGTCACTTTCTTAACTACATGCTGAATATTTCCAACTGTGTGTCACCACTTCTTCAAACACAACATGACTAGAACAGAATTCATTACATAAGTGAGGGTCCTCTCTACTAATCTTCCTTCTTCACATTGCCTGGCTTTTTCCTCCTGACATGTCCATCTGTCTGTCTCTCTCTCTCTCTCTTTCTCTCTTCCTCTCCCTCTTTCTATTACAGGTACCATTCGGGAGCAATTCCTGGAAATGGTGACACTGGCAAGGGAACCAGCGGAAATGATGAGTGCCACTCTGTCAAAATACAAAGACACACCACTTATCCCTGTTGCACCACCACTTGCTCTGGCCTCCAAACTGAGTTCAGTATTGTAAGACACAATTAACATCTCCAATAAAAATCACGTCTAAGTTTTCCAGACTTAAAACATTTAAAAGCAAAGACAGAATTCAGAAGTTAATGAAAGAAAATGAGCTTTGCCAAGGACTTCTGGAGGAGGTCATGATTCTTATTCAATGGGCAGCATATCTACCTGAATCAACAAATTTCAGTCTCTTCATTAGAGAAACCTGTGCTTTGAGTTTTGCCACCAATACATATTAACTTTGTAAACTCAGGTAATACAATCAACCTTTCCTTGCCTCCATTTCTGTATGTGCAAAATGAAAATAAAATGAAAAAAAGTTAATAGGGTGGCTGAAGAATGGAAGGAGTCAATATCTGTGAAGCTTTTAGAATAATGATTGGTAATGAACAGATGCTGAGTTAATGTCTGGTTTCCCCAGAAGCAGACCCTGAAACAAGGATTTGGGAGATGATTACGGGAAATACTTATAACTGGGAAGTGAGACAGAGAAAGGAAGGGAAAGCCATCAAGGAGTACATTATCAAGCCAGTTACCACTATAAGAAAGTGGAGTCTGATCTAATTAGGGAACTCTGGGAGTCTGTGAGGAACACCCATCTCAGAATTACCCCCAGAAGGATAAGAGAGGTGGAGTATTTACATACTATCTCTAGTCAGTCAGTGGTTGAAGGCTGCTCACAGGATAGTGACCTCTCTGGCACTTCCACCTGCTCTGCTGCCAGAGAACGCAGTTGGAAACCAGGCTGGCAAGTACCCTACCATGGTAGGGTCCAAGGAGATACATGAGGACCTTGTCTATGTGCAATCAACTTGCTATCGTCATCAACACTGAAATCTGAAGGCCAGATGAAAGCCAGGCTCTTCTGGCTGATGCTGACTGGAGGGAGAAGGGAGAACCCAGGATTTGGCACTGGGAATGCAGTTTTCTCATCCTAGGTGACATACCTGAATCACCTCTATGGAACCTAAGAGATCCACAGAGTAGTTTGTTGATCACGGTTCATAGCCTTCTAATGGGAATGAGTGGAAGAAGGTAAAAATCCACTTCTATCCTCAAGGAACTGCAACTTAGTTTTAGAGACAAACTACAAGCTTAGGATCATAACGTAATTGGCAAAGGAGGTTAGGACTTACTTACTAAGTATCCAGTGAATTGGAGCAGAAGTTGTTTGGAGAGGTGACATTGCATTTGGCTGGGACAATCAGAATAGGTTCCATTGATTGGATTACACAGGAATAAACTAAACTTTATAGGATGATTAGTTCTCAATTAAAAGAACACAGCCATGGTAGAATCTCTAGGAGGTAGCAATAAACTGACTGAGCCCAAGAGTTTCCCTGATCTAGATGCTGGCTGTCAATGGTGAAGGCCTGGGGGCCAGGCCCCCTGCTTAACACAGTCCCTCAGTTATCCTGCAATTGCAAAGTGCTTTTTGCTAAGTGGTGATGCCTGTCTCCCAGAACCACCACTCCCAGGCAGATAGTTTCCAGTCTATCTCTAAACTGCTTCACTGACCATGCATTTTAAATACTGTCTGTAATATCATAATAATAGCTACAACAACTTCGTGTGGTAGCTGTTTTTGTCAACATTTAAGAGGTGAAGAGACTGAGAGTGAGGATTAAGGAATCTCCCTGAAGTTTCACCACTAAGCTTGGATTGGCACCCTAGTGTATCTGATTTCAAAGCTAGACCAAATCACTATGCTTTGATGCCTATGTCTCAAGCAAAGAAAAGGATCTCTTAATTACTTTAAATTGGGGTCATCAAATCAGATCTTGCACATTGATCCAAAGCACTTGTATTTATAGGCTGTCTAGTCTCCCTTAGTGTCAACACGGCGATGAGGACTCTTTCTAAGGCTACATCTATCCCAGCAGCTGCTACAAGCTTATGGAAAACAAATTGGGAAGGGACAAAAAGGAATAGATTGAAACCCATTTGAGTGACAGCTTTCTTATTGTGGCCAACAGATGGTGCATTTGTGGCATTCTTGGATCTCTAGGAGTGGAAGGATTCCTTGAGATCGGAGTTCAGTTCCATTTCTGCAAAATCGCAAGGCTTGTTTAGTACCCAACATTCCATCTGTTACGTTTTGGCAGTTTTTTTGTTTTTTTTTTAAATCAAAGGTACTCATTACTTGAGGCTTCCTTTTGCTATAACAGATATGTTAGATACATTTATTCATTCCTAATAAGATAGCTTAGAAAGGTAGAGAGGGTAAAATATTATCCTTCATCTACATGTAAGAAAAGGGAGAGGACCAAGAATGGCCCTTTAATTTGGTCTTTCCTTTTGCAGACAGCCTCGCTCCTCCTACCCCGGTCAACATCCTCAGAGAAAAAGGCTCTTCCAGATTCTGGAGTAGACCACAGAAGATGCAACCTTTGCTCAGAATTCTTTTTTTAAGTTTTAAATTTGTTATTTAATATTTATTTTTTTGCTCGGGATTCTTTTTAAGTGATGGCTCGCCAATCCCCAAAGCCAAAGGTGTTCTCTGTGTTTCAGCATGAAATCGTGACCAAGTGCTAAAAATCCTGGGGTAAATCACACCATGATGAAAGGGATCAAATACGAAAAGAAGGCCATGGAAGACATTTCCCAAATACTTCAGAAATCTTGTAGGATATTCTGGGCACGGTGAGGCCCTGGGCTCTCTGGGACCACCTGTGTGTGTGAACGTGCCTTTCCAGATTTAGAACTGCATGAAGCGAGCAGGAGCTTGGGAAGCTAGCACTGAAAATTTAAGACCAACCCCGCCAAGGGACAGCAATTAGTCTCAATTGCCTGATGGTGACACTACATGTTCCTCTAGAGGCACATGCACAGTGATCCTTCCTTAAACTTTTAATGATGATGATGACGATACTGATGATGCTAGAAAGAGTAGCAGTGGCAGCAGTAAGCTAACATTTGTTGTGTGCTAGGCACTATTCAGTTTATATATATATTAAATCATTTAGACTGGGAGTAGCTCTATGTAGTCAGTATTATTCTTATTGTCTACATTTTACAAATCAGTTAGCTGAGACATAGAGTTCAAGTTATTTGCCCAAGGTCACGTAGCTAATAAATGGTAGGATTTAAATTCAGGCCGTCTATATTAGTTATCTATTACAGTGTAACAAATTATCCTAAAACTTAGGGACTGAAAACAATACTTATGATCTCACAGTTCTGTGACTCGGGAATCCAAATTTGGCTTAGGCTCTTCTGACTCAGGGTCTCTCACAGGCTGCATTCAGGATGTAAGCAAGGCTGCTCATATGGAGGCTTTAAGAGAGAAGGATCCACTTCCAACATCTCTTACATATTTATTGATGGGTTTCAGTTCTTGGTGGGTTGTCAGACTGAGGCTTCAGTAACTCTGGGACTGTTGGACAAAGGCTGCCCTGAGTTCTTTGCATGTGGGCTTCTCCATAGGGAAGCTTACAGCACGATACCTTGCTTCATTAGAACAAGTAAATAAAAAGATTCAGAGAGAGATTGAAAAGTGCTACCAAAATGGAAGTCACAGTTTCTCTGTAACCTAATCACAGAAGCGACATCCCATCACTGCCATATGCTGTTAATTAAAAGTGATTCACCATGTGCAACCCACACTCAGGAATAGATAATACAAAAGTCATGAATGAAGAGGGCAGGATCATTGGGGTCGTCTTAAAAGGAAGCTTCCCAGAGAGTCTGATAAGACCTTATCCAAGAGAGGAGAGTGCTCACACATTTTCTCTATGGTTAAATTCAGAAGACCTCAATCTACCTCAACAAAGAGTATGAGTTTAGGGCTGGGGAAGTTCTAGCTCAGAGGCCAGCTCTAGCCAGGACCTAGAGTTAATTAGTTACAAATTACTTGAGCCTCTAGAGTTATATTTCCTTCCCTGGAAATCTCTCATAGCTATGCCATTAACTCTTAGTGTGAGGAAACAGAGTTGTGAATAATGATTACTTTTTCAATGCCTACTTTAAAGTTAGTGATGAGAGCAGTTTACCTCAGGAAGTCACTCTTCCCTCTTCCTCTTCTTGTCCTTTGTCTTTCCCTCTATGATTTTGATGTCTCCACTTTCATACTGGTCTCTCCTCCAGTCCTTTTCCACCGGACCAACTTTCTCTTCCTATCTTCTTATTGCTCTGTATTTCTCTTTATCTTTGATCCTTCTTAGTCTCTAGGTTGTTTCTATATGTTAATTTCTAAAAAATATTTAGGATGGAGGGCACCTGGGTGGCTCAGTCAGGTAAGCGTCCAACTTCAGCTCAGGTCATGATCTCATGGTTCATGGTTTCAAGCTCCATGTTGGGCTCTGTGCTGACAGCTCGGAGCCTGGAGCCTGCTTTGAATTCTGTGTCTCCTGCTTTCTCTGCTCCTCTACTCTCTCTCTCTCAAAACTAAACATTAAAATTTTTTATTAATAAGATGATTACAACAACAGTTTTTAGGCAGGAAAAGTCCATCAAACAAATTGACAATAAGATGGTATGATGGTCAGTATTTTGTGTCAACTTGGCTAGATGATAGTACACAGTTGTTTAATGAAATGCTAATCCAGGTATTGTTGTGAAGGCATTTTGCAGATGTGATTGAGATCTACAATCGGTTAGCTTTATGTAAAAGAGATTATCCTGGATAACCTGAGAAGGCCTGATGCAATGCGTTGGAATAGATTTCCTAGCAGAGGAAATTTTGCCTGAGGTCTGCAGCATTAGTTCTTGTCTGAGAGTTTCCAGCTTTCCTGTCCTGACAGCGTGCCCTACAGATTTAGGACTTGCTTAGCCCTCACAACTGCATAAATCATTTTCTTTCACTACATTTATATAAATATATGTTTGTTTATTTATTTGTTTGTTTGAGTGTGTGCATGCATGCACAAGCAAGGGAAGGACAGAGGTAGAGAGAGAGAAGGAGAGAGAGAATCTTAAGCAGTCTCCATGCTCAGCAAGGAGCCCGACGCAGGGCTTGATCCTAGGATCATGACCTGAGCTGAAATTAAGAATTAGACGCTCAACTGACGGAACCACCCAGGCACCCCATGAGTATTTATTAATAAATATATATATGTATATATATATGTATGTGTATATATGCATGTATAAATTTAGATCTAGATCTAGATATGTAAAGAAAGACAGAATGCACTGGTTCTTTTTCGCTGGTGAGTTCCTGAATGATAAAGGTGGGAACGTCTAATAGTTCTGATAGCAACCTTTATAGCAGTTGGGAGAAGGAAGCATAAAAGAATTAAATAACTCAGAGAAGTGAATTTTCATTTTAAAAGAAGAATCAAGTAACTTCAAGAAATGAATTTTCAGGGGCGCCTGGGTGGCTTAGTCTGTTATGCGTCTGACTTTCGCTTAGGTCATGATCTCACAGTTCGTGGGTTTGAGCCCCGTGTCGGGCTCTGTGCTGACTGCCAGCTCAGAGCCTGGAGCCTGTTACAGTCTGTGACTCCCTCTCTCTCTGACCCTCCCCTGCTCACGCTGTCTCTCTCTCTCTCTCTCACCTAGAAATAAATAAAACATTTTAAAAATATGAATTTTCAGAGCTTTTTTTTTGTAGATGAGAATTATGGATGCCTGAAGCAATGCCATGCTGACCACCACTTTGGCCTGAATTAGTCCTCGATAATATCCTCTTCAGACTTTTTCAGCCACTCTTCTCTGTCCCATCAAAACTTATGTGTCATTAAGTTTGCACATATAGGTGGATTAGGAGGAAGCTAATGGAGGACCATGAGGGAGAAGAAGGGGAAAAAAAGTTGGCGAGAGGGAGGGAGGCAAACCATGAGAGACTCTTGAATGCTGAGAACAAACTGAGGGCTGATGGGGGTGGAGGAGAGGGGAAGGGGGTGATGGGCATGGAGGAGGGCACTTGTGGGGATGAGCACTGGGTGTTATATGGAAACCAACCTGACAATAAACTATTTAAAAAATAAATACAAAAAATAAAATGGAATTTAAAATAAAAAAATAAAAAACACACAAGGTAAAGACTAAAAAAAACCCTTATGTGTCATGTTTTGATTCTCTTAGGGAATTACTTGCTAGTAAATTGTTTTATTATTCTGTGTGATTCACATTTGTTCCTAGCTCTGAGTCTTGCACTTTTATGCCACTTAATATAGGTTTATTTAAAGGATGATTGATGAATTTACATGTAAACAGGGACATCTCAGTGTCTTTTTTGCTTTATTTATATTTTAAAATTTTATTTTAATTCCAGCATAGCTGATGTACAGTGTTATATTAATTTCAGGTGTATATCAAGTCTCTTAACCTAGAGATAAGCCTAATGACTTAGGGGAAGGGTCACTGAAAGGGAAATAGTTAGGGGCAGGAGCACCTATACTTGATTCTTAAATCCTATAACTTGGGTACTTGCCTAATTGGCTAACCATAATTATACCACATTTCTATGTCTGTACCAAAACGTCATCTTAGACAGACAGTGAGCAATGCAAGCCGCCTGTGCCAAACTCTACATAAAGATCACTGATCTCAAAGTGTGGTCTCAGGACCCCTAAAGGGTCCCAAGACACTTTCGTAGGGTCTGCTAGGTCCTCCTTCCCCAACTACATAACTGTATGAGGCTGTATTTTCTTCATATCCTTCAATCAAAAGAACATATCACAACAGATTACACATGAAAAAGCAAACACCAGAATCATGTTCTTTATTAAGTCATCCATTAGGGAGATTTGAAAAAATGTAAAATGATACCATGTTTATTACTAATTTTTTGGGAAATGTAGTTATTTTTCATAAATTATTCTATACGCAATGAGGATATTATTGTTACTTCAAAATAACAATAAATTTAATAAGTAACTTTAAAATTCTATGTTTTAGTTTCTAGTATGACTAGCAGACATCCTCTACATAAACAAAAGCTCTTTGTGTCTTCAGTTTTTAAGAGTGTAAGGAATCTGGGGTGCCTGGGTGGCTCGGTTAGTCAAGCGTCCATCTTCGGCTTAGGTCATGATCTCATGGTCCGTGAGTTTGAGCCCCACATCAGGCTCTGTGCTCACAGCTCAGAGCCTGGAGCTGTTTCAGATTCTGTGTCTCCCTCTCTCCCTCTCTTCCTCTCTCCCTTTCTCTCTCAAGACTAAATAAAATATTTTTAAGAAAGAAGTATAAGGAAACCTAAAACCAAATGCTTAAGAAATGGCTGCTAAAAACCATTGATTACATTTCCAATGGACGAGGAAGCACAATGTGCCTCTAGGGGTGACTGGCTGGCCCTAGGAATCAGGAGCAATTTAGAGTGACATGGAACCTCAAGTCTGTCCCATTTGCTTGTTGCCAAATCCGCATCAGAGGCCACGTTTCATATTCCTTCTGATCTTCTACAGAGCCCAGCAGGGGTATGAGCACACAAAACGCCCTCTATGAAGTTTATTGACTGAGTTGTATTAATCTTCAATATCTGCCACGCAGCTCAAGAATCATACTGTCAGTCTCAAGGGCTAAAACCCAAGCAGTTTGGGGGAGACCAGGAGACTGGAGCCTTTCTTTATTAGCCCAGGGAGTCACTGTGTCCAGGAGGTTCTGATGTTCTCCTTTGGTTAGAGAAAGAGGCAGGACAGGATAGCAGTTTTACAGCACGGGATCTTAGAGGAACTACTGATGAGTGACTAGAGGTACAGAACCCAAGGTACTAACTGTACCCATGTTCTATTCACATACAGTCTCTAAGTCCAGACTAGACTCTAATTCCAAGTGCTGAGTCAGAGCTCATCTCACTGGCTGTGAGATTTGGAGCAAACTTTCTATACTCTATCAGCCTCAGTTTCCCTATCTGTATAATAGGAATAATAGTAATAGGACTTGAAATGGTTGTGGTCAAAATTAAATGATGTGATTTACAGCAAGTTCTTAGCAAGGGTGCTCAGCACAGCGTAAGACCTAAAAAAAAAAAAAATTGGTAACTACTACTATTATATAGCTAATATTTCTTTGTATTAGGCAGAATAGCAGGGCTGGGAAATGGACTTTCTGTTCTTATTTGGTAGTTACTATTTAATATGCTAAGCACGAGAGAGACCTATTGTTTCCCACAGTCTTTGCTGAGAATGGGAAAGGAAAAAACAGATCTTGTCTTGCTTCTTTTTCATTCTCAGCAAAAGCCCGAAGGTGGAGGAAAAGGAGGAAGAGGAGGTCAACCACTCATTTACTAAAGAAAATGTGCTTCCACTCTGACCTGCTGTGTGTGAATTTGCAACAATCCCCCTTCATTCCAGCAAGATCTTATTTGTGCTTGAACGGGGGCTTCTCTTGCTGGAGCAGAAAGGACATGGATTTGACCGGGCAGTGTGTCTGTTTGCTATGGGTCCTTGGGCTGCTGACTAAGTCTTGGGAAAGAGTTGATTTTCGGGTCTGGAGCCAGGAAAACATACCCCTTAATGTGTACATATTTGCAGTGTGACACACGGCTTGGAAGCCCATCGCATAGACTGGAGCGGCTGCCTGACTTGTTTCCCAGGAAAGATTGTCTTCATGAGATATTATTAGGGATGAACGCTGTGAGCAATGTGCACCGACCGAGAACAGCAGCCACCTAACTTCAAAGGCTCCCCCCTCTCAGGCGCCTGTAAGCTGGGCTGTGTCAGCCGCAGACCCAAAAAAGATCTTTCAGCAGGGAGGGGGCTGTGACTTGCCCAGTAGCTGCATCTGAGAATCAAAAGGCTGATTTCAGGCAGTGATATGATGTTTTCTGGAGAAGGGCTTGGGGACTGCTTTCATGTGCCGCTTAAGGAAGAGAGAACAGCGTGAATTCCAATGGAATGGCTGGCTCTGGCGTATGCTTGAATTAAAACCAAAGTCAACAAGAAAACACCTGCCACTTACCCAATGATGCCCTTGGCACCACAAGAGGCAAACTAATGCAGGGGGTTGGGACAAGAGGGTGCCGAAAACAACATGGACCAATCCACTTACTTGTTCTAGAAGATGGTGCCAAAATGGTAGAAGAATTGTAAGTAGCAATGCTATGTAATATCTGTGAAGAAGCTGAAAAGACTGCAGGTTATTTCACCAGAAGAGTGAAATGCTCAGGAAAGGGTATAACAAAACTTTTTGTTTAATAGGCTGTTTTCATTTTGAGCTGACAAAGAAGGAAGAAATGGCTTTATACCTGTCTGTTAGGAATTTGGGTGAGACCAGCAGAACTCTGTTGCAGTAACAATAGCGGGGAGGGAAACAGGAAAGCTAATGGAACACATGCTCCAGTGAATCTTTTTTTTCTTTTTTTTTTTTTCCAGTATGCTCTACACTCAATGCAGGGCTTGAACTCACAACCCTGAAATCAAGAGTGGCATGCTTTACTTACAGGCTCCCCACCTGGGAGACTGTATGTCAGGAACAGTGCAGGGCCACCTACAATTCCAGGCAGTGACTTTCAAATATTGTAATGCATGATTTCCTACATAATCTTTTCGCCTAAAGAAACACTTCTGTTATGTTATTACCTCAGACAGCAATGAGGCAATAATAGGAGGGATTAAAAATAATCAAGATGAGAAATAAAAATGTCACGGAGTGAAAAGTAAGTCCTTAATGAATAAAACCGGATTTTTAGAAACAAGTACGAATAGGAAGAAGTGGGAGATTGTAGGCATGCTTATTTTAATTTTCAAAGTATATGTTCTTGTTCTAGGTGTTTGTTTTCAGCAATTTGGAGCTCATTCCAGATTCTGAATCGCCCTTTCTGAGATTCACTCCTCTACAAATTTAGGTTAGCACGCCCTCTGGTGGCAGGGAGCTAATCTTGCTTCTCAAAAAGTATATCCTCCGTAACCCCTTCTATAGAAGTTGAATATTCCGTTAAACAGTTCTTTCACAATAGAGCAAATACAAACACAACTTTTGCAGAACGAAGAAGTCATAAACATCTAATTATAGTTCCTGTTTAATTTCCTGTAAAGAGTTCAAAACGCAATTTGGGATCTTGAAGAACTTCAGGGATAATTACTGCAATACTGATTCAAAAGAAGTGTCTTTACATCCCCAAAAGCAAGGGAATCAAGAGCAAAAATAAACTGTTGGGACCTCCTCAAGATTAAAAGCTTCTGCACAGCCAAGGAAACAACCCAGAAAATTAATAGGCAACCAACGGAATGGGAAAAGATAGTTGCAAATGACATATCAGATAAAGGGTTGATATCCAGAATCTACAAGGAACTCACCAAACTACACGCCCGAAAAACAAACAACCCAGTGAAGAAATGGGCAGAAGATATGAACAGACACTTCTCCAAAGAGGACATCCAGATGGCCAACAGACACATGAAACGATGCTCAGCATCCCTCCTCATCAGGGAAATACACATCAAAACCACACTGAGATACCACCTCACGCCAGTCAGAGTGGCTAAAATGAGCAAAACAGAGAACTCTAGATGCTCGCGAGGATGTGGAGAAACGGGCACCCTCCTCCACTGTTGGTGGGAATGTAAACTGGTACAGCCCCTCTGGAAAACAGTGTGGAGGTTCCTCAGGAAACTAACAATAGAACTCCCCTATGACCCAGCAATAGCACTGCTAGGAATTTACCCAAGGAATACAGAAATGCTGATGCATAGGAGCACATGTACCCCAATGTTCATAGCAGCACTCTCCACAATAGCTAAAACCTGGAAAGAGCCTAAGTGTCCATCAACAGATGAATGATCAAGAAGATGTGGTTTATCTATACCATGGAATACTCCATGGCAATGAGAAACAATGAAATCTGGCCATGTGTAGCAACATGGATGGACCTTGAGGGTGTTATGCTGAGCGAAATAAGTCAGGCAGAGAAGGACAAATATCATATGTTGCACGTATAGGAGGATTAGGAGGAACTTAACAGAGGACCAAGGGGGAGAAGAAGGGAGGAAATGGTGGGGGAAAGGGAGAGAGGCAAACCATGAGAGACTCTTGAATGCTGACAAAAACTGAGGACTGATGGATGTGGGGGGAGGAGGGGATGGGCATGGAGGAGGACACTTGTGGGGATGAGCACTGAGTGTTATGTGGAAACTAATTTGACAATAAACTATTTGTTAAAAAAATAAAAAAATAAAAATAAAAAAATAAAAAAAAACAAAAGAAGTGTCTTTAATAGGGATACTGTATTACTGAGATCAATCGAATGCCTGATAAATAAGCTTTCCCTGTTTATGGCAAATAAAACATCCTGATTTATAAAGATACTTTCTCAGCCAAGACAACTTTCATAAACCTATTTGAGATGAACCTAAAATAGAAAAAAGGCCAATAATCATTGAAAATATGTAAGAGATAAGAAAAAAAATTAATACTTTAGCTTCAGTAATTTTCCAAGAAACACAATTAATCAATAAATATGATTCTAATCTTGATGCACAGCCAGTCATTATCTGGCTGTGTGATTTTAGATTTCACTAGATATTCTAATAGTCTTCAAATGAATTTCCTGTTATTTTTCTTAAACTACATCCAACATAACTCGCAACCCAAGTATTAACCAAATTAATATTAACTCAATATTAATTCTCTCTAGGAAACTAATCACATAGACCCAATAATATGTACATACACATTATAAAGACAATTATAAAAATAGCAAATGTACAGTGAAATTTTCCTCTGATTATTTGGAAGACACTGGGAAATACGGCAGAGTAGGCATTGAGGCTAACATGTTATGGGCACTGCTATGAGGAAAGAGCTTCCTAGTTAATTTCAAGCTCATATTTTGGAGGAAGAGGCTGGAAGGAAATGAATGAATCCAGTTTTGATCAGGGTCTCACACAGGTCTATACAACTGGAGCTGTGAATAGGGTGGAGAGGATGGGGTGGGGGCAGACAACTTAATAGGTGTCCATGACAAGCACAAACTCACATCACTCTTAAAAAATTGAATAACCTCTTGCTTTGACTCTTAATAAGAATTTGTTTATGCTGCTGCTATTGTTGTTGATAATTAATAAAGTATATATTTTTCATTTATCCCATTGAATTTAGGTAATATAACTAAAGCTATATTATTCATTTAATATATCCTAACCAAGGCCACAAAAAGGTTTTATGGCCCTATAAAGATTTCTTACAAGGAATACGACATTGTATAAAAAAATTAATCTCTAAAATAAAAATGCATCTGAGCCTTAAATGTCTGCTATAAAACTCTATAATTTAGGGGGGAAAGTCAAATTTTAATAAGATTTGATATGGGAACAAAGGTCATTGATACAATACTCTTATTATGTTTTCCCTAATATTTTTGTATTTCTAGTATCTTAAAATTCATACCTAAGACATTTCCTCTGGCATTGCAAACCAGTAGGATTGTTAATGTACATTTTATTAATTAGGGGGGAAAATCAAAGGATTTCTTAATATCACAGAAAAACTCCTTAAAGAGGCCACATGGTTTTTGTTTGCTCCATCCATCCATCCACCCATCCATTTATTCATCAGATATCTATTGAGCAAATCTGTATATTAAGTATGTACCCTCATAGGAGTGATTAAGATATAATATCCCTGGATACAGGCAGTTTGCAATATAGTAGGACCAATCAGAAAACTACATGCATAAATACATAAAATAGGCTGAAATGGGTACTTTGGAAGTTCAGAGGATTGGAATTTCAGTAAGTAGAGAGAGCTTAGAAATTATGCAGTCCAACTTCTTTCTTAGTATATAAATGCTCAATAGAATATTTGGTATCCAGGGTCTTTTCCTAATACTTAAAAATACTATACTATACATAGCATAATATATATATATATATATATGTAGTATATATATTTTAATGTATAAAGAATATTAAGATCCTAGAGATGTGTATACACATTATATATATACCTTTCTCCTAGTCCTTTACTGAAAAAAAAATTAAAATAAAAGGTTGATGTGTATCCCCAAAAGCAAGGGAATCAAGAGCAAAAATAAACGATTGGGACCTCATCAAGATTAAAAGCTTCTGCACAGCAAAGGAAACAACCCAGAAAACTAATAGGCAACCAACGGAATGGGAAAAGATAGTTACAAATGGCATATATATATATATATATATATATATATATATATATATATATATATAAATCTTCCCTAGGTTGTCTGTTCTCCCAGATTGGGAATGAAAATCTTTCTGCACTCTGGTTTGCATTCTTTGGATTATATTTGTATTGTCCTTATATATGATGCCTATATTGGATCTGATCTACTCAAGAGTATAATGGGACCACTTTATCTCATGATATTTGTTATACTTCTACTAATGAATGATACAAAAGTATGTACTTTTGTAGCATCTATATTATACTTAAAGTCAACTAAAGCCCTAGCTCTTGCTGTTCCAGCCATCATCCTGGCCTGGGGAAGTTCAGTCTGTGGTGGTGGAGAGAGAGGGACAAGGCAGCGCTAGTTAAGGAAATGCCTCTTGCACTTGATGGGTCTCCAGACAGAATCTGGGCACGTGGACAGAGGAATAAACAAGGAATAAACAAGGAATAAACAGGCTGGCTCCTGTTCTGGGTTTGGGGACACAGGCCAAGGAGAAAATAAAAAAGAAAGTCCTGGCTGAGGGCAGGCCAAAGAGCAAGAGAAATTTATAAATTTAACATCTAAGGAGTAAACTGAGACAAAAATTAAGATCCATAATGAAATGGCTTTCATAAGGAACAGATGAGGGGGGAAAAAAGGAGGTTTTGGGGGTGGAATCCAGGGAGGTAACTTGAACCAATTTTTTATCTTCCAGGGATGATCCCTAAGAAGAAGAGGAAAGTATTAACAGAACAAAGCCTGTTCCAGCATCTTCCCTTAATCAACATTTACTATGCACCATGCTCTGGGCCAACCACTAGCTATCAAAGATGAAGAAGACCTATGTCCAGATATCAGAGTTCTCGCAGCCTCCTTTGGGAGATGGACATAGGCCATCTACCTCCTACATAATGTGATTAGTACAATGATGGAGAACACACAGGGACCACAGAAGAGGACCAAAAGCCCTGGGGAAGACAATTGCCACATAGGATACAAAGGAGTTGAGTAGATGGAAGGAATGGGGAAGGACTTCCTAAGATGGAAGAGAAAAGTCAAGTGAAGGTCCAGAAGATGAGAAGCAGCTCATGTAAAAAGGAGCTGCTTGTAGTTCCATGTTGCTGGATTGTCAAGTGTAAATCACTGTAACTCAGATTTTTCCTTTCCTGTACTTTAGAAATTATGTTTGGAACCTAAGTAAAGGCATCTGCATTGATTAATTTTAATATTTGTATTCCTTTTTTCCTTTCTTATAATAGTTTTAGATTATTCTTAAAGTATCGAAAGTCTATATTCAGTGTTTCCCCGGGCTACAGATATTGGAAAATGTGATGAACATTTTTTTTTACCTTTCTCCTAGTCCTTTACTGAAACAAAAATTAAAATAAAAGGTTGATGTGTATCCCCAAAAGCAAGGGAATCAAGAGCAAAAATAAATGATTGGGACCTCATCAAGATTAAAAGCTTCTGCACAGCAAAGGAAAACAGTGTGGAGGTTCCTAAGGAAACTAACAATAGAACTCCCCTATGACCCAGCAATAGCACTGTTAGGAATTTACCCAAGGGATACAGAAATGTTGATGCATAGGAGCACATGTACCCCAATGTTCATAGCAGCACTCTCCACAATAGCTAAAACATGGAAAGAGCCTAAGTGTCCATCAACGGACGAATGGATCAAGAAGATGTGGTTTATCTATACCATGGAATACTACATGGCAATGAGAAACAATGAAATCTGGCCATGTGTAGCAACATGGATGGACCTTGAGGGTGTTATGCTGAGCGAAATAAGTCAGGCAGAGAAGGACAAATATCATATGTGTGCACGTATAGGAGGATTAGGAGGAACTTAACAGAGGACCAAGGGGAGAAGAAGGGCGGAAATGGTGGGGGAAAGGGAGAGAGGCAAACCATGAGAGACTCTTGAATGCTGACAAAAACTGAGGACTGGTGGATGTGGGGGGGAGGAGGGGTGGGGGAGGAGGGCACTTGTGGGGATGAGCACTGGGTGTTATGTGGAAACTAATTTGACAATAAACTATTTGTAAAAAAAAATAAAAATTTAAAAAATTTAAAAATTTAAAAAAAATGGTTGATGTGTAGCACCAAATCCAGAGCCCTTCAGTATTCTCTAGAGGTTTCCTGCCAAATTGACACTGATCCAGCAATCAACAGCCCACACATATGGTTGTTTAATTAGCTAACACTCTGCAGTAATGAGAGCTAGTATGGCTATTTATGGCCAGGAATGGCAGGTTAGGATAACTTGGAAAGGATCCAGATATAAAAGCACACCTGCCAAAGGGGAAGCCTGGCATCAGATGGCAGATCCACATGTCAATGCTAGAAAGAACCCAGTCAAGTATCAGCCAGTATTTGGAAATTATGTTAAGAGGCAATACTCAAGTAATCGACCAGGAAAGGCAGAAAATGGGAACTACAAAATGTAATGGCCTTGCTCCAAAAGGTGAGTGGGGCAGAGTAATAGGGCAGATGTTTGGAAATCGAGGGGAACATTTAGCATCAGGAAAACAATCTATGATCTCTATGAAACTATCTATGAAACTCCAAGTGTGGGTCAAGCTCATGGGCAGGACTCTGATTCCCAGAGGAAGATATAGTAAGATCAATGCATGGTCCTGGACTTAATAAAGAATCAAGAATGTAACAAAGAAGTAGAGTATAGAAAGCCACTATCAACTGGGTCGAGTTACCACAACTTGGACACCTAGTGAGGACTTGGTTTCAGAAGCAAGAAAACTGCCTTAAAAGGCAGCAGATACAGAGCTGGACAGGCCACAAGTGTGACCTGAACTAGATCCCCCGACAGCCTCTGAGTAAGGCTGAATCTGTTGTTGGGGGATCAGTGGCTCAGCGTTTAGGGAGAGGAGAGCTCCAGAGGCCAGGAATCTGTATGTCAATAGTAACAAGCCGCTCATCTTTCTGTACGTTCACACTGTAAGACTTGGTCACATGCCTTGCTCAGTTGGGGATGCCTCTATTATTTCCCTGAGTCTTTAGTCCTATTACCTTATCACAACAGGGGATGAGATTATGCTGATATAGCTTACCCTCACTGTGAGAACTAACTTCTGGTGATTGCTTACTTCCTTTTTTGTTCCCCCCTAAGTGTTCATACACTTGCATGTGTTCATAATCCATTCTAATTTTGCTGGGGATAACATAAAACTCTAATAAAAACCAAGAGAAGTCTAATAGAGGGAAAGGCTGGTTCTATCACTGGGGAGAAAATATGGACAGTTTACAGTGATATTTGCATTCACTCTGGGAAAAAATGAACTCTGTATCAACTGGGGAGATCAGAGGGGAGAGAACAATCCAGTGTGAAGGAACATCTTAACAGTCAGAGATGATGTTAAACTTTGTAGTCCAGTCTGGCTGGGGTGTAAAAAGTTAGACTGGAGAGAGAAGCAGTCAGATCCTTGAAGCCAGAGGATATGAACTTTGCTGGGGATGTAATAGGCAGTAACTAAAGGTATTTTCCTGGCCAGGGTGGAGCTTTAAAAAGGATTATATTGGGGCGCCTGAGTGGTTCAGTTGATTAAGCGTCTGCCTTCGGCTCAGGTTATGATCTCATGATCTCATGACTTATGGGTTTGAGCCCTGCTTCGGGCTCTGTACTGATGCCTCAGAACCTGCATCCTGCTTCAGATTCTGTGTCTCCCTCTGTCTTCTCTTCCCCTGCTTGCATTCTCTTTCTCACTCAGTCTCAAAAATAAATAAACATTTAAAAAATTAAAAATATATATATTAATAGTGAGAAAGCATCAAACTCTAAGTGAAGGATACTCTATAAAACAACTGGCCTGTACACTTTAAACTATTACTGTCACGTATGATGAAGACTGAGAAATTATTCCAAAGTAAACTAAATAAACATAACAACTGAATGTGACAGGTGACTTTGGGATTTTTTTTTTTTTTTTTAGCTCTAAGGGAATTGTTGCGATAATTGGCAAAAATCTGAGTAAGGTGAATACATAAGAAAATAATACTGCATCAATGTAATTCCAGGTTTTAATAATTATATCATAGTTATGCTTAAAAATGTTCTTCTTTTGGGAAAATGTACACTAAGGCCTTTAGAAATAAAACGACATATATGTAAACTGTTAAACAGTTCAGAAATAAAGCTATATACACACATACATGTATAGGTATACTGCTACACACACACGTTTGTGTGTGTGTTCCCATTTATCTATTTAGTGAGAGACAATGAAACAGAAGTGTGATTAAATGTTAATATTTGGGGAATCCAGGTGAAAGGTGTTCTGGAATTCTTTGTAGTTTTCTTGCAACTTTTCTATAGATCAAAATCTATGTCAAAATAAAAGTTAAAAGAAAAAATAAAACTCATAATGTAGTGATGGAGTGTAGTAACTGCTTATGAGGCTCCCAAAAGCCTAGTGCAATTGTCCAGGTAAGAGGTGATAAGTGCTAGGTGGTGGCAGAAATGGACAGAAGAAGAAAGAAAGAGACATTCAACAGGTAAAGTTTCCTGTATTTGGCACCTCAATAGGTATGATGCAGGAGCTCAGACTACTTGGAATTTTCTAGGCAAAGTGCCAGAGTGAATGACATCGCCTTCATAACTAGAAATGTTTGCTTAATGATCACGGTGGAGAATTACCGATACAATTTAAAAATAAAACCTGTAAGTTCATGAAAGAAGCATGAACGGAAACACATGGACTGAGACTAGACTGGTTGAACATGTAATAGGTAAGTTGAACACTTTTTGTTGTTGTGAACTATCTAATTAAGTTTTTTTGTAATGTTTTTTATTTCTGAGAGAGAGAGAGAGAGAGAGACAGAGTGAGAGAGAGAGAGACAGCATGAGCAGGGGAGGGTCAGAGAGGGAGACACAGAATCTGAAACAGGCTCTGAGCTAGCTGTCAGCATAGAGCCCGATGTGGGGGTCGAACCCACGAACCGTGAGATCATGACCTGAGCTGAAGTCAGATACTCAACCGACTGAGCTACCCAGGCACCCCTCTAATTAAGTTTAATTGTGGCCCAGCTGGTAAATTATTATTTGTGCAACCAGCCAGAAAAGAATCGCATTAGTCCCTGATGAAGAGGAAAAAGTGCTAAATGCTGAAAGGTAAAAAGCAAACCCTGTAGTGATAAGATTTGCTTTTGGAAGAGTGCAGGCTCTGGGCTGGGCTTGGACTCAAATTCCTCTCGTTGAGCCTGGAGTCCTGCTCAGCTCTGTCATTATCGGGCCACACATGTGACCAGAGCTTCCTAGTATCCCCTTGTCTGTGCTTTCATATCCTGAAATGTTTAGCATCCACCCTTTTTGCTTTTTCCAACAAGTTTCTTCTCTTATCAACTATCGTGGTAGCAAATATTACTTGTTTACAATTCATCCTTCCCACCCTTGCTCATCAAGTGGACTTCCCGACTCACTGACTCTGGGCTGAGTCATGTGGAGGGAATGACATGTGCACGTTCTAAGCAGAGGCATCACCTGTGTCTGCTTTGCTTCTTGTCTTCCCATCCTCTGCCAGAACCAAATGCCTTAGATAATGACCACTCTCTCAGCCTGTTCCATGTGGACCCAAACCCCGGACCCAAGTCTAGACAAGTCCAATGAAGCCCCGGCAAACTAAAGCAGAGTCACAGTTGGCCCAAGAAACATATGATAGAGAAATAGAGGTTTATTGCTGTAAGTAAGTTTTGGGGTCATTTGTTACACATCATAACCACAACGAAAAGTGATGAATAATTAACAGTCTTGTCTATTTGGTTTGTAGCTTTTCACTCAGCTGTTGCATCTGGTGGTTGTGAAGCCTTCTTCAGAACTGAACTCTGGCTTTTCTGGTCTCTGGCCTCCCTCTATAAACCTCTTTTCCTCCAGAGATCATATGATTTCTGGCCACCCTACCTATAACTCTGACCCGTAACTGCTGTACCCTGGTATTAGCATTCCCACTGGTGTCTTCAGGCTCACAGAATAGGAAATGGGCACAAGCTGAGCAGTGTTCAGAACACAAAGGTTCTTATCTATGTGAAATTCAGTTATTTAGAAAGCTATCCTCCTTACAACACAACTAAAAAGGAGTGAAATATGATTGGGAATGGTGAAAATCATAAATGTTCTCACAGTTCAAACCCAAGAGTTCCTCACAAAAAACTTCATGCTTTTATATTGCATATACATGCAACAAATATGGTTATATGGTTTATAAATTTTTTTTATATTTTATTTATTTCTGAGAGAGAGAGAGAGAGTGAGCAAGCAGGGGAAGGTCAGGGAGAGGGAGACACAGAATCTGAAGCAGCTCCAGGCTCTGAGCTGGCTGTCAGCACAAAGCCTGATGCGGGACTCGAACCCACCAACTGTGAGATCATGACCTGAGCTGAAGTCAGATACTTAACCGACTGAGACACCCAGGTGACCCTGGTTATATGATTTTTAAGCATATACTTGATTGGAGGAGAAAAGGAGTAGTGAGAAGGAACAGCTGACCTACTGATGGGAAGAGAGGAGACAAAAGTCTATTAAAAGGAATAAGAGGCACCTGAGCAGTTCAACTGGTTAAGCCTCTGACTTGATTTTAGCTCAGGTCATGATCTCATGATTCATAGCCCCGTGTTGGGCTCTACACTTACAATGCACAGTCGGCCTGGGATTCTCTCTCTTTCTCTGTTCTTCTCCTGCTTGTTTGTGCTTTCAATCTCTCTCTCTCTCTCTCTCTCTCTCTCTCTCTCTCTCTCAATAAATAAGTAAACTTTAAAAAAAGAACATATAAGAAAAACAAAAAGCCTGGTAGCAAGTATTACTGGATACCATGGGACATCTTAGTGTGTAGTAGTAGTGTAGTAGAGATCTTAGTAGTGTAGTAGAGATCAAAGTAATTGCTGGAATTTTCTTTTAAGTCTGCATTTAGCTATCGGAATAGAATTGTTTTAATGAAAAAAATAGTTTTTACAGATACAGGAAAAGGTGCTCAACATCAGCAATCATATGGGGAATGCACATCAAAACCACAAAATATTGCCTGGCTCCCGTTAGACTGGCTATTATCAAAAAGATTAGAGGTTAAAATTGTTGATGAGGACGTGGTGAAACAGGGACACTTGTGCTCTGTTGGTGGGGGTTTAAATTGGTGCAGCCACTGTGGAAAACAGTATGGCGTTTCCTCAAAAAATTAAAGATAGAACTACCCTATGATCCAACAATTCCACTTTGGGATATTTATCTGAACAGAATGAAAGCACTAACTTGAGGGGTGCCTGGGTGGCTCAGTCGGTTAAGTGTTTGACTTCGGCTTAAGTCATGATCTCATGGTTCATGGGTTCGAGCCCCACGTCTGGCTCTAGGCTGACAGCTCAGAGCCTGGAGCCTGCTTCGGATTCTGTATCTCCCCCTCTCTCTGACCCTTCCCTACTCACACTGCCTCTCTCTCTCTCAGAAATAAATAAAATATTAAATTTTTTTTAAAAAAGAAAGCACTAACTTGAAAAGATACATGCACTCCCCGCCATGTTCACTGTAGTATGATCTACAATAGCCAACATGCAGACACAGTCTAAGTGTCTATTACTGCATAAAGGGATAAAGATGTGGTATATATACAATGAAATATTATTCAGCCACAAAAAGAATGAAATCTTGCCATTTGCAACAACATGGATGGAACTCAAGAGCATTATGCTAAATGAAATAAGTTAGAGAAAGACAAATACCAAATGGTCTCACTTATATGTGAAATTAAAAAGAAATAAAAACAAATAAACAAACACCCTAGCCCCTAGACACAGAGAACATATGGGTGCTTGCCAGAGGTGGGCAGTGGGGGTGGGAGAAATGAATGAAGGGAGTATAAGTTACACACTTCCAGTTATAAGGTAAAGTCATGGGGATGGAACATACAGCATGGCTATAGTTGATGATATTCTATTGTACATTTGAAAGATGCTGAGAGAGTAGATCTTAAAAGTTCTCATCACTAGCAAAAAAGATATATAGCTATATGTGGTGATGGATGTTAACTAGACTCACTGTGGTGATCATATCATAATATGTACAAATATTGAATCATTGTATTGTACACCTGAAACTAACATCTATCAAATATACCTCGATTGAAAAAAAGCTTTCAAGTTAGTGGTGTCTAATTGTCAATGTACAGCCAAGCTTATTAGGAAGGTTACCAGTAAAATACATCGAAAGTGAAATTCTTGGGGCGCCTGGCTGGCTCAGTCGTTTAAGTGTCTGACTTTGGCTCAGGTCAGATCTCACGGTTTGTGGGTTCCAAGCCCCATGTCGGGCTCTGTGCTGACAGCTCAGAGCCTGGAACCTGTTTCGGATTCTGTGTCTCCCTTTCTCTCTGCCCCTCCCCCACTCATGCTCTGTCTCTATCTCCAAAAAAAAAAAAAAAAAGTGAAATTCTGTTCGGTTGAAGGTCTACTGAGTGACAAGAACTCCATGTTTCATATCAGGGTTTAAAAGGGTAGGGGCACCTAGGTGGCTCAGTTGGTGAGTATCTAAGTTTGGCTCAGGTCATGATCTCACAGTTCATGAATTTGAGCCCCACATCAGGTTCTCTGCTGTCAGTGTGAAGCCTGCCTCAGATACTCTCTCTCCCTCTCTCTCTGTACCTCCCCCAATGGTTCACACACACACTCTCTCTCAAAAATAAATAAACATTTATAAATAATTAGATAAAATAAAATAAAAGGGCAGAGGCAGGGGTGGGCTCCGGTCAGTATTTGTAAACACAAAAGCAATACTCCATGGCCTCCTTAAGTACAGGAAACTGGCTTAGTATCCACATCCATGTGCTTGCCTGTGCCATTCTCTCCACTGTCCTATGTCCCCTACACCTCCAACCTGTGCTTTCTTTTTGGCCAACTCTTTCTCGTCCTTTTTTTTTTGGTTGTCAAATGATCCTTTATTAAAATATTTTCCTTTGTAGTTCTTAACTAGCTGGGCATTCCACTGCACCACTACTGATGTCATCTATGATGCCATGAGGGTGGCGGCCATCAACACTGCAGCCCACAGACTGGGTTTTCCCCAGAATCTCTTTAATGGTCCCAGAGAGTTCACTGACTAACGATCGGTGCCACATCTGTTGGGCAATGTTGACGATTTCATCAAAAGTGATATTTCCACTGTGCTTAATGTTTTTCTGCTTCTTTCTGTCTCTCGGCGGTTCCTTGAGGGCTTTGGTAATCAGGGTGGAGGCAGAAGGTACCACTTCAATCTGGGCCTGTCTGTTCTGAATGGTCAGTTTCACTATAATCCTCAGACCCTTCCAATCACGGGTTGCCTTGGCAATGTCATCACCAACCTTTTTTTGGAGACAGACCAGCCGGCCGACCTTCAGGACCAGGGCAGACATGGCACCGACTTCACCGCTGGTGCACCTCAGGTATACGACTTTGATCTCGTTGAGGTAGAACTTAGGTGGCATGGTGGAGGTGGTTGGTACCGGATGAACCCGGATTCGGGACGACCGAAGACTGTTGCACCCTCACCTCCTCCAAGCTGAAAGCCAAAAGGTCTTTCTGATCCTTTTAGTCTCAGCCTAGAACCCATCCTCTGAAAGACTTTCCCTGCCTAGGGAAAAGTCTCCTCCTCCCTAATTTGGTTTTAGTGTTCTCCCTGGTGCTGTCACAGCACCCTGTACCCATTCTTGTTTTTCATGGCCTCTGTGATGCTGTCTTGTCCCTGTCTGTTTGACAGAGGCACCATCACTCACTGGCTCCAATTCCATGAAGGCAGGTGCCATGTCTGTCTGGTGCACCACTGGCCCCTTGGTGCCTGGCACGTGTATTTAGTAAATGAATAACACCAGGTAGATGCCCATATCAGGGAGTCTGCATTACAACCACGATTACAAAATTAAAATACTTGCCCTATATTATTCTGACAGGAAGAACACTGAGCTACCTTAAGTCAGAGGGTGGGCAGCTCTTAAAGGTGAGGTCAAGGATTTAGGCCAAATTCTGGTGTGTGTGGCCACAGGATTCATCCTTGGGTTCTCTAAATGTGTCTTTCTCACTCATGTTCCCTGGTCACGGGGGGACTATTTGTATATGTGGTGGTTCTTCCCATCTAGTGCAGTGGACAGCAGGACAGGCCCAGGGAAGAAAGAGGGATAAAGACAGTGCAGCCTCAGGGGTGCCTCGGTGGTTCAGTCTGTTGAGCATCTGACTCTTGATCTCACCTCAGGCCTTGATCTCAGGGACATGAGTTCAAACCCCATTTTGGGCTGGGCACTGGGTGTGAAGACCAGCAGAAAGAGGCCTTGTATGCACACAGGATTCAGTGATCCCCAGGGGGTTAGGAAACATAACTGGGCCATAAGCCTCCCACTAAGAAAAGCTTGTGAAGAAGGATCCTCTATCAGATACCCTATCAATAGCCGTTTCTCTGGGAAAACAAAATGGCCTACAATGATTGCTGATGGGAGGTGAGTGGTTCTCATTTTGGATGAAAGGTCAGAAAATTTGACAAGAAAAGAGTAGCAGGGCCTCATAGTTTGTTAGAATGGAAACTAGAAGCTTACAAGTCTAGGGTCTAGTCTGGTTTTTTCACTTTTTTTTTTTTTTACTGTTTATTTATTTTTGAGAGAGAGACAGAGCATGGGATGGGGGGCAGAGAGAGGGAGACACAGAATCTAAAGCAGGCTCCAGGCTCTGAGCTGTCAGCACAGAGCCTGACGTGGGGCTTGAACCCACGGACTGTGAGATCATGACCTGAGCCGAAGTCAGAGGCTTAACTGACTGAGCTACCCCGGTGCCCCTTTTTCACTAATATCTGTGTGTACTTAACACAAATCATGGAATCTCTCTGGGTCATAATGTCCTCATCTGTAAGCAAGGGAGGTGCACAAGGTGGTGTCTGCTGTTCCCTCTAGCTTTCCCTGCAGTTCTCCCCAGTGTAACGTATTCATCATGATGGCTAAGAGTTAGTAAGAAAAAAAAAAGTACATGTCTGGAGAAATACTTAATGAAATGGGAAAGGGTTCATTATATACTTTTAAGTGAAAAAAACAATTTACAAAGTGGTATGTAGTGTGTTCCCAATCCCTAGAACACTTGTACATAGATATGCATTTGTGTGTATGTGTCTGTGCGGCTATGTATTTAGGGAAATCTCACGCATATAGAAAAATTACCTAAGACAAAACAGCTTATTAGCACAGGTGGCCCTGGGATTACTGCTATTTTATTCTTGGGGTGTTTTTGTATTTTATAATTTTTCAGTAGAATATAGGTTTTGCATTATTAACTAGAAAAAATAATTTTTGTGAATGTTTTCTTCTGATGATTACATTAATATATGCACCTTCTAGTTGGGCTTACATTTTTGTACCTATGTCATTGGAACTAAAATGACAGTTGCTCTCTCTTCCTCTCTCTCTCTCTCTCTCTGCCCTTTCTCTTCTTGCTCTCTCTCTCAAAATAAATAAACATTAAAAAAAAAACTTTAAAAAAATGGGGTGTGGGTAGTCCAGTTGGTTAAGTGTCTGACTCTTAATTTTGGCTCAGGTCATGATCTCACAGTTGTGAGATCGAGCCCCATAATAGGTTCTGTGCTGAGTGTGGAGCCTGCTTGGGATTCTCTCTCTCTTGCTCTCGCTCTCGCTCTCTCTCAAAATAAATAAATACACATTAAACAAAAACCTTTTAAAAAATCATAGTTGACCATATAACTATATTGGAGATTTGTTGCTGTAAATTGAGCTGTACTTTGTGAAAATAAAATGCAAGTCCTGTCCCATTCTATTCCAAATTACTGGAGTTCAACCATCAGTGAGACCTCAGGCAAGACCCACCCAGCCTGACACTTAGAAACTGCACTGACTACTGAGTCTCCTCCCTCAAGCTAAGCTCTGCAGTCCTCACTTGCCTGCAGCTCCCACTTCTTTCCTGCCCATTGCTTCAGCATCTTCATCTTCTACCCAAGTAAATATTGAACAGTTAGTGGAACAGTTTGACCCTATCACCAACCAGCATCAGTCAAGCTGCTGAGGAAAAATCACAACTTGAAGCTAAATTGGGCCAGGCTAATGGAAGTTAAGAGGAGACAACTTTGTGATGTGAATCCAGACCAGGAGGCAGACACTCTTTTAACATGAGAAACTCCCAAAGTGGAAGAGTAGCACCCATACTGGGAGATGCCTTGTTCTTTCATTTTAAAGGACTACGATATTGAAAGAACAAACAAACAAACAGACATGGAAAGCTGCTTCCTGGAGGCCAATCTCCTCAGTGGAGTTCCTTCCCCACCCTACCCTCAGAACCTAATCCTCCTTCCTCTCTCTACTCAGCCTCAGAAGCTTCAGTGGGGCCAGTGGTGTGATGCTAACATCTGGAAGTCTTCAGAAGAGGCTGGGAGACTCCTCCCCAAGAATATATCCAAGGGAGAGGAAGAAATTAATAATCTCTTGCTGGAGCCAGAAGAATGAGGAAAGAGTAGTGGATATTTATTGCTCATCCAGCAATACCAATTTTAGTGAAGATAGTTTAACTTCATCTTTGTTATTCTGTCACCCTTGTCAGCATTTGGCTAGGAGTAGCCTAGTAACCAAATTCTGCGGATGAGACTCGAAGGAGTTGACTGAAGCCTTCTAGGAAAACACAGGAAGAAATGGTCTCACTTCCTCAGGGCGTTGTTATGTCTGCATGGCACTCTGGGAGCTGCCTCAGCCATCTCTGAGAATCAAGAGAACACTAATGATAACAGATCAGAGAGATGGAATGACCAGGGCTCTAGTAGCATTGTTGAATTACCAAAACCAACAAGCCTGAAGCCTCTGGACTTCTTGTTATGGAAGATGGTACCCTTACTTATCATTTCATCCTTAGCAGTTAGGAAAGAGAAAGAAGTCCAGAGGAGTGATTCACTAAGGGGTGAGGGGTATTTCCACACGGGATAAACTTAAAGGGTGGATGGTGATCCCTGAGCTCATGGACGAGGAAGGCAGTGAGACTTGGGTGGTTTGGGTCCACCCAGGTTTTTGCCTCCCTGACTCTGCATAGTTTGTAAGCAAAGCATAACTGAAGAAAAGAACTTTCCTTGGGGTTTCAGGTGTGTTTACTGAGCTAATGTAGCAGGGTTACAAATCACACAAACTATATCCTCATAAGTACAAAGAAGATGCAGTTAATTTTCTATGAGCCTCAACCCTCACTAGGTACCAGAAACACTTGCTAATTAACTTGCTAATTAAAGTTTCTGTCTCTTGGGGCTTAAACAATCTCCTTTTAGTTAAGCAATCAGATTATTCAAAGTTCAGTTTCTTGGCATGGCTGGCATAGATCATGCATTTTGAATGACTCAGTCCCCCTGGGTAAATTCTCAGCCTTCCAGAGAGATTCTCTACAGCTCTTCTCCTTCCCAAGAGGTGTGTGAGGCAGCTTACTGGGTTCCTGCAGTGGATGTCCTCTGGAGGCTTGCTGGTTTCTGCTGTAGTGTGGTTTGTCTGGTGTGTACCCTTAACTGCTCATCACTGCGACATGGCCCATCCCATACAGTCTTCTCAGGTCATGTCCTGGTACCCACCCTTTGGAGTCTGTGGTCCCAGATGCTTCATGAAGACCCCTCGCATAGGAGTTCTTCATCCTGCTGGTACCCTGGGTCTCCCAGCACTTACCCTCCCTTCAGCAGGGCACACGGGTGGGTATCTCTGCAGGCACGATGGGGCCAGTGGGGAGCACAGCCCCATGCTTGCCTGACCAGTCAGCTCCCCCTGCTCCATCACTCTGCTGCCATGTTGGGTGGAGAGGCAAACAGTGAGGCACGGCTCCCCAGGAAGCCAAGGGCCTCGTCTAGGCTTCTCTCTGGGAAGCAGCCCTAACCCCCAGGGTTGTGGATGCCTCGGTACCTACTTGAATATTCCCACACTCCCACTCACTCAAAGCTTGGGCTCCAGAAGAGAAGAAAATGCTTTTGGACTTGACTCCATTTCTTTCTTTTCCAAACATGAAGAAGGGGTCAAAAAACTCAGGCTTATCACCTCTCTACCTTGTCTCACAGGGCTTCCCCATCTAAGACTCTAAGATTAAGGCCAGCAGCCACTGATCTGTTAAGAAGGGTACTCTGGAATTTAGAAATCCCTTCTCTATCTCCATAAAATTTTGCTTTTAAGACTTTTGAAATTACTAAATTTCTTGAGCAAAACCCCCCAGATTTGAAACACAAATGGCCCATTTTTTTTAATGCAGTATTATTCTTTTCCTTGTGTGGTACAATGAGCCTCAAGGTTGCTTAAAGGAAGGAGGCCATTGAGTATAGGATTTGTAAAGAATGACAATAAATCAATTATATCAATTTGTCTACATAAAGTTATATAATTATATGTCAACTATATATTATATAATACATTATATATATATAATTTCATTGCCCATGCTCAATAGTAGGGAATACACAGGGACACTCAGGTTCAAAGGGCCATCACACTGGCTACTTAGTAAGACAGAGTATACTTCCCATTCTCTCCCCTCCTCAACAGCCCCAATGTCAAGATAAGAAATGCAGGTTATCTGGGCCTTTTAATCACCTATAAATCATTTCTGAATGATTTGATGAACAATTAAAGTTAGTCATGTAGACTTTTATTTCTCTCCACTGTTACATTAAGGAATTAAATAGAAAATGCTACAAGAAAATCTTTGAATAAATACTATTTAAATGAACGGGGGTCTATAGCTGTATATAATTAAATCTCAAGTTAGCCTAGAAAATAAGAAAGGCCAGGTTTGTTGGGGAATTGCAATGGAAAAAAACCCACTATCAAAATCAGCACAGCAATAGCAAACCAAGTATTGAACTTGAGATGCCACTGGCCCAAGAGAGTGTATGGTCATAAAAACAGGGAAAAATCACCTACTTTTTCAGTATGGAAGGCAAAATTAGCATCTAATGATGAATGCCCATGCTGATTTCTGAGTCTATGTTTTAAACCAGGGTCTTTATTTTTTATTTTTTTAACTGCAACCCATAATAAGAAATACATTTAATTTCCTATGATGTACTTTAATCTGTTGTTTTGTCATTGTTCATTGTATTTTTTCTTTTTAAATATTTAAATTTTTTCTGTTTTTAAATGCTGGTAGCATCCCACTAAATTGATGTCACGGTCCACTAGTGGACTGCAGTTTGAAAAATGCACACACTACCATTAAAAATGTTTCACAAAGCGTGACTCAAAGACTTCCCACTCTCTTTCCTCAAACATTATATCAGAATCTCCTGGGGCTCTTATTTTAAGATGCATATTTAAAAAAAAAATTCTTGCCTGGACTCTGAAAGTGAATATAAATGCCTATGTCAATGGCTTACAACCATTATTCTCATTCTGGCCAAGGTCTCAGATTAGGACTGGGATGATCACAAACTATGGGATCTGAGGAGGAAGACTGGACCAGAGAAGGTAGCCTGAGCTTAAAGCACTGAAGACTTAACAGACACAGCCCCTAGGAGCGTCAGGGCGGCCACAGGACAAACAGGCCAGAGATCATGTAAGGCCACAAGTCTAAATGTCTAAACCAAACGGACTCCATGACAGGCTTTAAGTTTCCCCTCTAAACTAGAAGGCCTGAGTTTCAGCTTCCCCGAAACTATCAGGTAGTTACACATTGCCCAAGGCAGGAGAAACGACCCTTGCAACACCCAATCAGGAAAGGCCAGCGACCACCCTCCACATTGTTCAGGGAGAGGCCTGGAGATAGAAACTATAGATAGGACCCTGTTACCTAATGTTGAAGTTAACCTGTTAGTCGCTGAGTAAGACCCTAGGCTCGCTCTGTGATTGGTTGAATTTAAAGGTACTCTAAATGTTGTAATTGGATCCCGCCAAAAGTAACGAATACTCTAGACAATGTGTATGGTAAAACCCGCTGTCAATGATCTTGAATAATTATGACTGGATCACTGTTCCCATGTCACAACTTCTGTAACTCCCCCATCTCAAACCCCAAAAAAACCCTACTCTGCCCTTGTTCGGGGCTCTCAGCATGGATTCATTGCGTTGGTGAGGTCTGGGAGCCCGAACTTAAGCCCATAATAAAGCCCTTTACCTTTGCATACGTGACTCGGACTCCTTGGTGGTCTTGGGATTTTGGGGAGATCTCGATCTGGGCATAACAGTCGGAGGGTAAAAAGAGCAGAATTATGCTAAGGAAAGCAGAATGAGGGGAAGGTCTGATCCTTGCTGGATTTGCAAGTGCAGAACAGGGTACCGATCAAGGTCCGCTTAGCGCCCCTTTGAGGATGCTCAAAATCAGAGAGTCTGAGACCAGAGCCTGGGATTCCAATTTAAATAAGCTTCCCAGGAGGGTTTTATGCAAATAAATCTGTAGAGACCTTGCCAGGCATAAATCATGTCATTCATTCTCCAAGAAGGAGAGATTGAAATTTGCAGCTGCAGGCATGGAATAAATGTTTAACATGCAGCCATCCACCAAAGCAAGGTTTAGTTAAACACTGTCATTACAACATATAGCTTGCTTCCTTTGGTGGGGTCTTCCTTCTACTGCCTACCATAGTTTTCAACAAAATATTTTATTTTCTCTAGGAATCTTGGTAGTTGGTTACAATTGTTTAATGAAATTCAGATCCACATCTAACAGCCAGGTGAGACACAGGGCAGGCATCCACCCAAGGACGTGTGAGGGCAAACACATTAGCCAGACTGCAGGTAGATTTTTGAATGGGATGACTTTAAGGGCAGGTTATTTTCAGCTATGATCTGAAAAAATATCCAGATATCTAATATATTAGTTTTTAATGAAGAAGATATAAGTATCAGGAAGATGGACTTTCATGTCGGGTAAGTTCACCCTCTCCCTACAGGTGATTTTCCTGGGATACTGAATTATGATCAAAATATTGCTTAATAATCATGCCAAGTGGAACCAGTTGGGTGAACCTAACGCCCACGGATGATGGATTCAACTCAGCCCCTCTCTGGGAACACAGCTGCCCCCAGGTCAAGTAGGGCCCGCTCTTGGGGGTGGGGGCACTTTCTGTGCTGCACATTTTGGACACATGCTGCTGATGTACGAATCTCTGAATCTAACTTTTCTTCCTCATTCATATAAAATGAAGTTTCCACTCTTCTCCTTCTATTTTTTTTTAATTTTTTAATTTTATTTATTTTGAGGGAGAGAGAGTAGGAGAGGGGCAGAGGGAGAGGGAGAGAGAAAGAATCCCAAGGCTCAAACCCACAAACCATGAGATCATGACCTGAGCTGAAATCTGATTGAACCACCCAGTTGCCCCTCCTTCTATTTTCTTAATTCAGAAAACTCGTACAAGCAAAAGACGTACAATTAAAAATATCTTCTTAGAGACAATGACTCTCCTGGAGATTCTTCCAGACTCTTCTGTCTTTGTCAATTGTTCTGATCTTTTCCGAGCATGGCAGCCCTTGTCCTCTCATCCCCAACCAGGGGTAGGTCCCAGTTCTGGATGAAGAACCAGGGACAGGGCAGACAGGGGAAGCAGAACACATAGTTTAACACTTTCTTGGGTGAAGTTTAGATGTGCTAAATAGGACAGCAGCAGTCTGAGCAGCCTGAGGTGTGCTCTACAAGAAAAACAGACTGAGGGGTGCTGAGGGGGTGCTGGAGGGGCGGTGGCTGGGGGGACGGGTTAAACGGCTAATGGGCATTACAGAGGGCACTTTTGCGGATGAGCACTGGCTGTCATATATAAGAGATGAATCACTGGGTTCTACTCCTGAAGCCAAGATCATGCTGTATGTTAACTAACTAAAATTTAAATTAGAAAAACAAAACAGCAACAACAGCAACACTAACAACAACAAAACAACCCACAGTGGCAAAAACTGTGAGTTTGAGTTTGCCTAGTTTGTGTTCTCTTATAGCGGAAATTTCCTCATGAGCTGTCCCCTGCTCAGGGAAGCAGAATGAGTCAGTCCAGAGCAAGGTGATATTCACTGCTGATACTTATGGACCATTTACCTATATGTCAATCACTATTTGAATATTTGAGTGCCCACTTTGTTCCAAGCACTTTTCTACACACTGGAGACATAGACATAAATGAAATACCTGCTCTCATGAAACTTCCATTCTTAGGCGGAGGGAAATTTTTTTAAACAAGTAAAATAAATAGTATATAACTGTTGATCAATGTTATGGAAAGTAACAAAGCAGGAAAGGGGGCCAGGCTAGAGGAAGGTAGGATTCTAAGTACAATGGCCAGGAAGGGCTCTGAGCAAAGTATCAACTGAATCAGCACCACAAAAAGGTCAGGGAGTGAGCCACATGGATATCTGGGTTGGGAGGAGCATTATGGGAAGAGGAAATAGCAAGTGCTAAGGCCCTGAGCGGCTAGTGGCTGGATAGGAGGAGGGTGCAGGAAGGAGTTTGGAGGATAATGGGTGGCGGGTAGGGCCACTTGGCGTTGCGTCCTTTTCTATAGGTCACTGTAATAACTTTAGTTCTTACTCTACAGTGAAATGGGAAGCTCTGGGTATGGGAAGTAAAAGAGTGACACATTCTGACGTCCTTTCAACAAGATGCCTTTGGCTCAGACCAGTGGGAGCCCTGGGCAGATGGGAACCTAATACCATACTCTAGATTGAAGGCAATCGTGGCTCAGACTGAAGCAGTAGTAATGGAAATTGTGAAAACTGGTTGGCAAATTTGGGATATGTTTTAAAAGCAGAGCTATTGGGATTTTCTGTCAGGTTGGAAGTGGGGCTCAGAAGAAAGAAAGGAGTCAAGATCGATAGAGCAAGCGGAAGAATAAAATTGCCGTTTCCTGTGACAAGGAAAACTGTGGGAGAAACAGGCAATGGGAGGAAGCTTGGGGGCTCAGTTTGGATATATTAAGTCTACGGTGCCGATTGGATGTACAGGTGGAGATAACTGTCCTGCAGGCATACATTTGAGACCTGCCAGCATGTAAGATGGACTGGGGTCACCTGGGGAGAAAGGAGGGAAAACAGGAAAAAGGCCTAAACTCTATCTATCCCTGGGTCTCTTCGCTACTTAGGGATCTGGGAGATGAAGGAAAGCTCACATCTGAAACCCAGCATGAGAGCCCAGTGAGGTGGAGCAAACCCAGGCTAAGAGGTCAAGGTGAAGGAGGGGCAGAGGATTGACTGTGCCAGATGACGGCACATAGGCCATGAGAGCCCCGTGGGTTTGGTGCTGGAAAATTATTAACAGCAGCTTTGGTGGAGATGTAAATGGGGTGGTAACCAGAGATGGAAGTGGAATCAAACAGTCTTTTTATTTTTTCATGATGGGAGAAATCACAGTTTGTATGCTGATGGGCATGATGCATAAGAGAAATGACGACCCAGGAAAGAATGAGAAACAATCCTGGTGTGGTTGCCTTGTGTAGAAGAGAGGAGGGGACACACAGAGAGACATCCATGATACCAGGAGGGGAGACACAGACCCTGATTACTGAGTTGGGGTGGTGGTAGGAGCCTATGGATGTTCTCTCCTGATTGCTTTTGGATCCATAGTGAAGGAGGAAGCGAGTCAGCAGCTAGGAGTGAGGATGGCAGGAAGTGTGGGAGGTTTACAGAAAGGGAATCACATTGAGGAGAGAAGAACTGATGGATGAAAGCAGTGTGCCCTTGCTCTAAGTGCTTGCATTAATTCATTAATCCATACAATAGCCCTGTACAGTACAACTCGCCTCCTCATTTATAAATAGGGGGACAATCTGATGAAATGAAATAGATATACCCAGTAAAGCAAGACCTCATAAGAGGTACGTCTCACTAGCTGAGAGCAAAAGCAAGGAGTATGTCGCCAATAGACTCACCTTAGGTTCCAAAGATCTTCAAGGGTTGATTTTCATGTATCCTTCTGATTCTACTTAGTCTTCCTAACTCAGTATTGGAGGCTTCATTCCATGCAATAAAAAGAGTCTCAATTAATGCCGGGAGCCGCATCAGTCTCTCTGGATGGCAGCCACAGCAAGGAAATGGCAGCGTTTGCACAGCTCCTGCCATCAGAAATGAAAACTGGTATCTCCTTCTACTACCACTGGCTCATGTTGGAAATGACCCTGCTGGTATTGACCAGGCCTCACAATATTCCATATCAGACCCATATTCTGAACACAGATACCTCATAAGGAAAAGCATATTCCTGCCTTTACAAAAGAGATTTTAGATGAAAGCTCTGTGGATGATTGTCAAAAGGCTCTTCCTATGGGCCTTGTAGATCCAAGACTTAGATAATAAAGGAGGTTAAGAACACAAGAGTTACAATTGAGCCTGGCCCCGAGACAAAGAGCCTAATTTAGAGTTAAGGAACAGAGAAGGGCAGAACTTAAGTTAATACTTATACCTTTTTCTAACTGGTGATGTATGGCAGTCCCTTCCCCAAGGCCTACTTTCTGCAAAAACCCTCCCTTACAGGGGCAGCTGGGATGAGGATAGATAAGAGTAGCTAAAACATTACCCAAAAACAAAGGCTGACACATTTAGGGCCTCCATGGTGTTTACACCTTCAGCATCAAGTCAAAAAGGTTTCCACAAACAACTTATTAACCACTTTAAAAACATCCGTCCTCTTGAGAGCCAGACAGAATGACTCTTAGCCCATCTATACACTTAACCTATGACCTAACCTTAGCATTGTTAACTTAGAACAAGTATGTATCCTGTCTTTTACTATGAATACCCTGTTAATTCCTTAGTTATAAGATTTACTCAACCTCACTATAATTGGAATAGTTCTGCAAGAATATTTCCGTAAAACCTGCTTCTGTACACTTTCCAAAGCATCTTATCACAAAGAGTTATCGATTGTAAAAATTCCTTTTTCTGATGTCATGTTATCATTTAACCTATAAATAAAGACACCAAAACTGACAGGACAGAGATGCCTGCCTGGTGATCAGAAAGAATCTTGGGGCTCTCTTTCTCTCTCACCGATACCGTCCATCCTTCAGGGACCCCTGGACCTGCTGGAGCCAGCCTCTGGCAAATTAACACAGTATTATAATTAAAGTCTGAAAATTGACCCAGCCCTCTCTCCACTGGTTAGATGGTATGGTAGGAGGCAGACATTCCATCTACAACTAACAGGCCATTTCTGGGCCCTTCTGCCTCTTGGGTTGAATCCAGTTAGACTTCCCCCAAGCTAGCACACTTCTGGTTCTAGCTCAGGAAATATTTTATTACTTGGCATCACTGCCCAAAAGCATTACATAAGAATGACAAATACGGTGGTAGAGACTGGGACCTTTTTTTAGAAAAAAAAAATGAAAGAAGCTATTTTAAACAAGTTAAAGAGAATTGGAATATTTAGCATTTTGGTCTTTTAAGTTGATCATGTTTGCATGAACCACCTCTCTGATGCTAATTTGAGAAGATGTTTCTGTGTACAACTCAATTTACCAATTAATAAAAAGTATTTTCTTTTCTGTCCCTACTCATTGTTTTTCTTTGATCCCAGAGTTACAATTTTACCTTGATGTGTCAATACAAATAGGGACAACTGCTGATTGTGTTGACATTCAATACAGTTCCAAATACTTTAATCAAAAATATGTGCAACCATACATAGCTGCCAAGCATTAATTAAAATAATTTTTCTACCATCTTCCCCATTTCAAGCAGTAATTATGACTTTGGTGTGTGTCTTTATGAGAAAAGGAAATCTCTGTTTTCTGTTTTTGGACAGATACATGAGGAAAGATAGTAAGTACTTCATAGCATAAAGCAGCCTAACTAAAATCTGATACTAAAAGCCCCATTCAGATTCTAAGTTGGTTTTTTTTTTTAATGTTTTATTTATTAAGAGAGAGAGAGCTAGAGCATGAGTGGGTGAGGGGCAGAGCAAGAGCAGGAGACACAGAATCTGAAGCAGGCTCCAGGCTCTGAGCTGTCAGCACAGAGCCCTACATGGGGCTTGAACTCACAAACCATGAGATCATGGCCTGAGCCGAAGTCGAACACTTAACCGACTGAGCCACCCAGGCCCTCCCCACCCGATTCTAGTTGTGACACATTAGCCCACAGCAGTCTGAATTTGGTTTGAAAAAGGTGTGGGGATTTTTTTGGCTCACTTTGGTCTAGATATACACGATCATAATTTTTATAAATAAGGTATGCCAACTTGATGTGAAGTAGCTTTGGAGAAGAGTCTCTTTTGCATGAACTAAAAATCCATATTCTTTCTTTTCATTATTTTCTGGATTTCAAGCTACATTGGAAACAATTTAGCTGACACTATTTAGATCCATCTCTCTTAAAGAACCTTTTTTTATTTTTTTAAATTCTAGAAACCCCATTGGCTGTTAAAAAAAAAAAAAAAAGGACAGCACTAACATTGTTTGGTCACATACTGATATAAGGACAAAGCAAAAGAGAAAGTAAAAAAAAAAAACAAACCCAAAGAATCTCCACTTTTATTTAATATAAGCCATTTTTATACATGACATTTATCATCAAGAGCAAGATAGATTTTGTACATGCCATTAAAAAATTCAACTATTTTGCCTTTGGGATTTATCTAAAAGGAGCTATGGCCACCCCTTTTCCATTTATTCCTACAACAAATACTTATTGAATACCTATTATATGTCAATCACCATATTAGTAATCGAGAATACAAAATGAGGGAGGATGCATGCTTAGAGCGTATAGAGCACACTCAGACAGAAATATGCCTTATTAAGAACAAATGCTATAAGGAAAAGTACTTGAGCGCCAGGATATTGATTACCTTTGCAATTTTAAACCGGTTGAATTGATTGAGACAGCGATCTATGATAATACTTGAGACATTATTTTTACTTTTTGTAAAATTAATTTAAGGATTGAGACTGCCTGAAGTCACTCTGATAAACAAGAACAAGAGTTTACCATTCGGTTGAGTATGGCTTCCTAGGAGATCAGTAAAGAGACAGATAAAGTTAAAATGCTGTATCATGCTGTTAGGCATTAATTTTCAATATATCCTTATTACAAATTAGTAAATCATTTCTCTTCCATTCTGGAGTCTTCTCCCCACTCAGATTCTAGTGAGAACTATTCTTGCTCCATGCTGATCTGGCCTTAAAAGTCTACTTCCTTGTATCAGGATACTTGTTGCCAATTTCAGAGATTCAGTTTTTTGATTTGTAAATGTATAGGTCAGATTTTATGTAACAGGCTCCCCATCAATTTTATTTCTTCAGAGATTTGCTTTGTTAAGTAAGTTTAGCAAAATGCTTGCCAATATATACTCATTAACTAGGAATAGTGGCTCAATTTGCATATTGCTGATGCTTTCTATCCGTCTCTATTCTGAATGTTCCTGAAGCCTCTGTAGTAAAAATAACATGGGTTGCATTTGAATTGGAAAAGAATTCTCCCATTGCACAGAAATTACAGGTGCAACAATTCTTTTTTCACCTCTTAACCTTTAGACACCCTTCTGTTCAGACACGGTCAAAACTCTAGGGGCTCATGTACTACCAGGGGTTATACATTTATAAGGAGATATATGCAAAATGCTGTACGATTAAAGATGGGGTAATTGCTCTAGGGGTTGGAGGTTCCCGGAACCTTCATAGGGAAGCTAAACCTTGAAATAAGATTAGATGTTTGCCAGGGAAAGAAGTATAGAAGGACTTTGAGATCAAGAAGGGGTGAACTTTCATGATGTTCAATTCAGTAATTTTTTTCTTTAATATTTATTTATTTTTGAGAGAGACAGAGAGACAGAGCTTGTGTGGGGGAGGGGCAGAGAGACAGAGACAGAATCCGAAGCAGGCTCCAGGCTCGGAGGTATCAGCACAGAGCCTGACTTGGGGATTGAACCACGAATCATGAGATCGTGACATGAGCCAAAGTCAGATGCTTAACCGACTGAGCCACTCAGGTGCCCCTCAGTAATTATTTTTAAGAAATCATAATCTAATTTATCCTCCTCCTATTACTACAGATGAAGGTCAACCCTGGAAAATAAGACTGCTCTTCAACTCCCACTTTTATGCCTCTATTTCATCCCATTAAGACCAGCTTTCCTAAAAAATGATTAAACTCCTTTTCATATCAAAATGTATCTGTCCTACATCCTCCTTCACCCAGGACATTTGCCACAGCTTTCTAAGGCAGCAATTCTTTATTTCAAAAGGTCTGAGATAGAACTGTAATAACTGATCATAACTGATATGGTACTCTCTCCAGAAATAATATTTTAATAGGTTGCAAAAAGGTTTACTGAAAATTAATGAATCTTTCTTTATTTGTAAAATTTACTGATTTGGGTAGAAATGTGGGGATATATTTTAGTATAGTCATGTCTATTATATCATAATGGACAAAATTGTGTGAGATACTATCTGTCCTTTGAGTAATCAGGCATTAATGTGATCTTTTAGCCATGGTATTCTTTGTTCCATTTGTCCTTTATAATCTAGATTATCTTTCCCAATCCATGATGAACTGATTTCACTAGAAGCTGGAATATCTTTTGGAGTCTTAATTTGTTTTAAACCTAGGAAGAGGAGAGTCAATTTTAGAAAAAGGACAGAGAAGCATTTTTACTCATTCAACTGAACAAGATTGCATTAAAAGTGTGTTTTTCTGTTGTAATGAGGCTTAAAAAACAGTAGTTTACCTAACTTTTCCCATTTCTATAAAAACCCTTGCATCACTGTTCTGGTTTCCCCCCAGTAAATGAAAATGTGATGGAAATACATTAATTAAGTTTTCTAATAAGATTCTGTAGCTGTTGGCCCTAAACTCTAGGGAAACCATAAGTCCCTAATTACAGCTTATCAATTGCAATTAAGTCTTCCAATTACACCCTAGATGTACTTGAGAAAAGGAAAAAGAGTTGCTAACAAATCTTAGAAAACACGGAAGGCTCCTTCTGTGGCTGTCAAGGGACTGCTATCGACCTAGAGAAAATCCTAACCCAAGTTTGGGAAGTCTTGATCATAGAGTAGCTCTTATTTTCCTGAGACAGACTCAGGATTTGGGTTCTTGGTGCAGTGACTCTTGTGCAGTTGGGTTGGCCTTAAGCACAAATGCTATGACTGCCCTTATTGACTTTGGGTCTATACTGTAGAGGCTCCTGCTGTGTGTTTCACTTCTTAAAAGCCTTGTTTCAAATACCTGGAGTTGAGTACTCAGTGCAAGGCAGGGAGTGGCCTGAAGATTGTTACTATAACGCAGAGAAGCAGAGCAAAAGTGGAACATGGTCTTTACTGTGAGGGACTAGGATGCAGTCCAGGAGGCTGAAGGGCTGACCCAGCAAAAACTCTTTGCAGCCATGAATGGAGCCTACTATGACAATTTTTAAGCTGGGACCTTTTAGGTGTGACAGCTTATTCTTGCTTATGAGGTTCATCCAGTACATGTAAAGAGACCTCCATTTAACTTCTTCTGACTGGGTACCTTCCATTGTGGTATCTATGAACCAAAACACTGGTTTTGTTTTGTATCTAAAAGGATTCTGAGGGGCACCTGGGTGGCTCAGTAGGTTAAGCGTCTGACACTTGACTTTGGCTCAGGTCATGATCTCATAGTTTGTGGGTCCAAGCTCCACACTGACAGAGTAAAGCCTGCTTGTGATTCTCTCTGTCTCCCTTTCTCTCTGTCCCTCTCCTGCTCTCTTTCAACATAAATAAATAAACTTTAAAAATAAAAGGATTCTGAGAACCTCACTCCTGGTTTTTTGCTTCTTCCTCCTATGACAACTGATTGACAGCATTCTGATTATCAACAGCTATGTAACAACAAATCACTTCCCAAACTTAGATGCCTAAAACATCTACAATAAATATATATTTTTTCACACAAATCTACAACTTGGGCAGGGCCCAGTGGGAGCATCAGCTCTGTTCTATACAGTGTTAACTGGGGCTTTACAGCTCGGGGCCAGAGGACTTGCCTTCAGGATTTCTTGCTCACATAGCTGGAAAGGTGGTATTGGCTACTGCCAAGGAGCTCAGCCAGGACCAGAGGCCCAATGTTTTGATTTCTTTCCATGGGTTGCTTGGGCTTCCTCAAAGCATGGTGGCTGAATTCCAAGGGAACCAGGCAGAAGCTGTATGGCCTTTTCTAGCCTAGGAAGCCACTAAATTGTCACTGGGACTCCTCACTTGACAAAAATATGGCCGGGTCCTTGAAAGAGTGATTATTATAGTCATCTTTGGAAAATGTAATTTACCACTGAGAGGGATCCTGTTCATAAGGTACTTGACACCCTGTGTTCTCTCTATCCAAGTTCTCCCAGCCTTCAGGCTCCTGATTCTTTCATGGAACCTTCTGAATATATATACTCCAGCCCACACCAAACCATTCTTTAGGAAGCAACTGCCTAATGAAAATGTAATGTCTGAATTACTCTTTAAAAAAAATATTTTAAAATTAGCCTGTAGTTTAGTTTACTTATTTTTTTAATTAAGCATTGTGGAAATAGTTTCACTGGTCCCTTATCTCTTTCTCTCTGTGTCTTTCCTAGTCTTAAGAAGATTATATATAGGGTATATTTTATGTACTATGAAGAACATTCCATGCAACACTTATACTTTTCAGAATGCTGATGTCATTAAAGACAAAAGAAGACAGAATTGTTCCATGTAAAAGAGGACTAAAGAGACAGGACAACTAGATGCAGTGTGTGATCCTGGAATGGATCCTAGAGTTAGGAAAAATGCTATAAAGAACACTGTTGGCACGTTGGCAAGATTCAAATACTATATAAACAATAGGCATTATGCAAATATGCGCTGAATTTAAAGGAGTTTAATTTGAATATATTTGAATTGAAATACTTAGAGTGGTTTGATCGACACTGTGGCAATCATAAAAAAAAAAATCAACATTTGTTTTTATAAATACATCCCCACCATTCAACAGTGAGGCATGGTCCTGTTAGGCAAATGAATGGAAAATGTTTAATGAAATATCCTCCCTAAAATAGTGAAGACCTTTTAGTGATCCCAGCAGCAATTAAGTACAGGGTTTCCCTGCCTTCACTGACTTCCTTCCCAACCAGGAGAGCCTCCCATCCCTGCAGGCAGTATAGAAATGAGCATCCTTGCTGATCCCCTTTGGATTCAGGCCTTTGCCCAAGTCTTGTCAGTTCCATTACAATCTGCTCCCTCACCTGTCCAGTTCTAAAGTTGAACAGGCCCCTCCTGCCTAACTTAAGTACCCCCCCTTCACTCTAGAGAGTCCCAGCTATAAGGTAACCCTGAGTCCAAAATTCTTAGCATCTTTCTTCCTTTCAGTATCAGCATCAGGTTCAGAAAAGATTTCAAATAATCTCCCCTCCCCCAATCTATCCAACAGCAATTCCAATCTTATCCTGTGGTAAATACTAAAAATATTTTTTTTTTAATTTTAATTTTATTTTTTACATGTATTTATTTATTTTGAGAGAGAGAGAATACCAAGCAGGGTCCTCACTGTCAGCGCAGGACCTGATGCAGGCTCGATTCCATGAACCGTGAGATCATGACCTGAGCACGTATCAAGAGTCAGAAGCTTAACCTACTGAGTCACAAGGAGCTCCAAATACTAAAGATTTTAAACATGAAGGGCATCCTACTTAGTTCATGACAAGTAACCCCTGCTGCTACCTTTCTGTCCTCCACAAAGTTCGCACTCACCTCTGGCTCCCTCCAGGATGGACTGACTCACCAGTCCTGCAGCCTCCTGGCCTCCTCCGCCCCCCCTCACCCCCGCTGCAGCCACAGCCACTTTTCCTCTCCTCCCCTCTCCCAGCTGTTTGTTATAAAAGCTCAGGTTGCTTTATTTCCTACACATGTACAAGGACAGGGGCTGTTATGGGAGAAGAAATGGAGGATGGGGAAAAGTTAGGAGAATTAGCAAACATAAGAGTCACTGTCTTGAACGGGAGGAGAGAAAGACGCTGGACATGTTTATATGTTAATTTTTTTCACTCCCATCAAAATAGGAAGTTGTAAAAAACCACATGAAAGGCAGGAATGAACATTTTCACTATAATCAACAAGCAAAAAAAGGTATTTCTTTTTCTTTATCAAGTCAAATCTCTCTGAGCTCACCTTTTCAAGAGCAATGAGATGCCCAGTAATCAAGTCTTTTCTGTGGCTTCCTCCCCTTGCCATCCACCTCGAGTTATACTAGGATCTTGAACTTCCATCATCCAGAAAAAGCCAGAGAGAAGTGTTAGCTGTTGTTCTTTACCCTATCAACACTGTTTAGGTACAGGCTGCTGTGAGGCCTGAGAGAGGGTCTTGGGGCTCCCCTGGCCACACCCACTGAACCCAGCCCCTCCCTACCAGGTCCTCACAGGTTGGCCCCAGGGGCCAACATTGCTGCTTCAGGGACCACATAACTTAGTACCCAGGCTTCAGGGGCATTCCCTGGGCCTTTGCCATGGCCAGTCTTATTTCTGGAGCACTGAAAGCAAAAGACCACATTTTCATGCCACTCACAGAATCCACAAGTCAGGTGTTGCCCAAGTCTTCAGAGCTGGATTAACATAAATGAGAAACTTGAATATAAACCAAAAGGGACTGATGTGGACAGTCCTGGAGAATGAGTATTCTGTCTAAATATGGATCCTGTGCTACCATATTTGAGCTTTCAAGAGAAACTGAAATTCAAGATTTTCACGCAGTCTCCTGTTTTAAAGTTGTTGGCAACTAACAAAAAAATTATTATAGCGGTGCCTGGGTGGCTCAGTTGGTTAAGTGTCTGACTCTTGGTTTCGGCTCGGGTCATGATCTCACCAGTTTGTGAGTTCGAGCTCCAAGCAAAGAGGAGCTTGGAATTCTTAATCTCTTCCTCTCTCTCTGCCCTTCCCCTGCTTGCATGCGCCCTCACTCGTGCTCTCTCTCTCTCAAAATAAATAAATAAAAACTTTAAAAAAAATTATAAACATGTGTGGGTCAAGCCTAACATTCTCTGGCCAATATGCAAATTCTGGCAGTTTGCAAATTCTAAGCCTCAGAACGAAGTCTCTCTCTCTTTTTTAAATTTTTAATGTTTTATTTTTGAGAGAGAGAGATAGAGACAGTGTGAGTAGGGGAGGGTCAGAAAGAGAGGGAGACACAGAAGCAGGCTCCAGGCTCTGAACTAGCTGTCAGCACAGAGACCGATGAGGGGCTCGAACCCACGAACCGCGAGATCACGACCTGAGCCAAAGCCGGGCGCTCAACTGACTGAGCCACCCAGGTGCCCTGAACCAAGTCTCTTTCACCCCCCTCCCCATTGGAACTGGGCCCCTTCCTATTTCCACTTAGAGTCATGCCCACCATTACTTTCCCAGTTTGGCAAATCCAGAGTGATGGTTTCAACAGGCCAGCACTAGATTTGGACTAAGGGGAAAAGTCTGTCAGGGGTGCCTTTCGCAGAAGAGCTAACCCTCTTCAGCTATTAATTGTGAACCTAGGGGTATAATGACCTCAGACATCAGGACCTCAAATCCAGCTGCCTTTCCTCTGTATGCCTTATTGTGAAGTATAGCATAGCATGGGATAAAAACACATGTGGAGGGTTTAAGGAATAATAACTAGTCAGCACTCATGTACCCAGGTTAGAAAGCAAAATATACTCCCAAAGCCTTCTGTACCCTATCCTGATCTCATCCCCTTTCTCCTCCAGAATATTAACCACTATTTTTTTTCAGAATAGTAGCCACTATTGAAAATTTTGTGCAAATTATTGCCTTGCTTCTCTTAACAGACTTATTACCTATATATGTACTAAGATACTTTGTTTAGTCTAATCTACCTTGAAATTTGTATATCTCAATTTAAAATACTGTAACATTCTGCCTCCTTTGGTCAATATTATGTTTCAGGGCGCCTCGGTGACTAAGTCGGTTAAGTGTTGAACTCTTGGTTTCAGCCCAGGTCACTTCTCACGGCTGATGGGTTTGAGCCCCAGGCCTCAGGGTTGGGCTATGCCCTGACAGAGAGGAGCCTGCTTGGGATTCTCTCTCTCCCTCTATCTCTGCCCATCCTCTGCTCGCTCTCTTTCTTTTTCTCTCAAAATAAATAAACAAACTTTAAAAAAAAAAGACTATACTATTATGTTTAGGGGATTCAACAATGTTACTGAGTATAATAGTAAATTATTTCTTCTGCTGTATATCACAATGTATTTCTCTATTCTACTGATGGAGTATACATTTGGATTGCTTCCAATGTTTTGTTAACACTGCTGTGTAAAAAATATTGTACATTCTCTCCTGTATATATACAAGAAGTTTTCTTTTTAGAGTATGTTGTGTAGTGAGATTACTGGCAAGTAGGGTAGGTACATTTTCTATTTTGCCATTTAGTTTTCCAAAAGTGGCTTTGCCAAAGTGGATGTTTTCTCTAAATTGTTTTCCAAGGTTATCATGCCAATCTGCATTCCACTGAAAGTGTATATAAATATTGCTTACATATGACTTATTTTGTTGTTAAAAAGGTCTTGTGGCCGAACATAAATTATTAGGCCATACCTAAAATTAACTGAATAGTTCATTTTTTTCAGTGAATCCACTGAATATGAAAAGCAGTACACCAGCAAAATTTTCAACACACTCTTTTATAGGTTGCATTACAGAGTATAAAGCAGATGTTAGAGTTTTCTTTTCTTTCTTTTTTTTTTTTTTTTGATGTTTATTTATTATTGAGACAGAGAGAAACAGGGCATGAATAGAGGAGGGGCAGAGAGAGGAGACACAGAATCTGAAGCAGGCTCCAGGCTCCAAGCTGTCAGCTCAGAGCCTGACACGGAGCTTGAACCCACAAACCATGAGATCATGACCTGAGCTGAAGCCAGATGCTTAACTGACTGAGCCACCCAGGCACCACAGAGTTTTTCAAGAATCCTATGTTGTCATTGTTTTTATCTTAAATGATCTGTTGTCTTACAAATAATCCAGGGATTCTTAGTAGGTAGATCTCTCCCAGATAGAAAGAATATCATGAGAAAAGTTTTTTATCATGGTGGGATGGAAGGGACATTTTCCATTTTTGATGATGATGCCATTCATTATATTTCCATCCAAGTATTATAACCTTTGATGACCAACTGTACAATTCTACTGTGACCTTCTAAACAACTCTCTCTTGTGATATAGGACATTTTTATTTTATCTATTAGTTTTGACTGACAACTTAGTCTTAATGTTATACAAAATGCAAAATAAGTGTCTCTCTTCTAAATCTCAAAAGACTAGGGGCACCTGGGTGATTCAGTCTGTTGAGCTTGATTTCAGCTCAGGTCATGATCTCATGGCTCCTGAGTTCAAGGCCCTTGTTGGGCTCACTGCTGTCAGTGCAGAGCCCACTTCAGATCCTCTATCCTCCTCTCTGTACCCCTCCCTTGCTCCTGTGCAGGCACTTGTACGTGCTCTCTCCCAAAAATAAATTTTAAAAACTACTTTTAATCTCAAAAGATTAAGTTTTTTACATATTTGTATGGAAAGCAAAGAATGTAAGGTCTTTAAAACACATATTAATCTAAATGTTTGATCTTCCAGGTATACAATCCATAGATTGAAACTAATTCTTCTTAATCAGAAAACAGAGTTAATTCCTGACACTGCAACAATTTGTCTTGCCATGATGTGATATTTGTAGAGAACTAAATAGCATAATAACACAAACCCTCTGACTTGTGGGATTTCTAATGAAAAGGTTAAGATGGAATTCTGCATACATGCAAACTAGCATAGGTCTCCTCTGTAGCCTCAGGTACTGGAACAAAACAGGAGCTGTTCTCAAGAACACTAAGCTGTTGAGAATAAAAAGTCGAGGAGGGAGGCAAACCATGAAACTCTTGAATGTTGAGAACAAACTGAGGACTGATGGGTATGGGGGAGATGGGGAGAGGGGTGATGGCATGGAGGAGGGCATCTGTAGGGATGAACAATAAAAGCCATCAAGTCTTTGTTTTCCTAAACTGTTGAAGCTTAGAGCTCCCTGGTGAGCCATTACGAGTGTAACTGCTAGGTATAAGGGAGGGCCACAGGAAATCCAAACAGCTGATTGTTTTTAGACTTATTTTAAAAACAAGAGGTGTTAAAAAGTCTTTGTCATCTTGACCCATGATATTATTCTTACATTTGCTAAAATGATGTGAACGGAACTACATCTAGGAAGAAAGTACTTAGGGATATATTCACAGTGAGTGTTTCACTTCCATGAATTATACGCTGTATGGAGATTAACCAAGGGAAAAGAACATAGGGTGCCTACTCTTAAAAGTTTATAACTGGGGATGGGGGAGGAAAAAACAAGTTTATATCTATGGAGACCCACACTTTCAAAGTATCTTATATGCCACAGAATGATCCAAACACATTTTCCTAATTAGACACCTGAAGTCCAAAGGGTTGAGTAACTTGTCCAAGACCTCACCTCTGGAAAAGAACAGCCTATGTTCTTATCTATGCCCCCCACTCTACCCCTCTCAGATATTTATCTATTTGCTATTATTTGTATCCTTAACTATGTCCATGTTCATATTTACTTACATCTGTATCATCTGAAACTATAGATTTAATACAAAATAGTGGAAAATAAATTGAACATCAGTACTACTTGAAAAATGAACAGGAGAATAGGACTCAGGGAAAGATATACAGGCCATGATGACTTGTATAGTCACAAAAAATTAGGGCTTTAAATGTCATGTTTTTGCTTCTTTGTGTCAAAGAAAAAAGGAAAACACGGTCATTGCCAAGGTTCATGTGGTCTACTTAGCGAAATAAGCTAAGAAGGGTTCATGTTGGAGGAGATCACAGAGAGGGGGAATTTATGCAGTGTCTTTAAAGAAAAGGGAGAGGCAATTGGTGTAGAGAATATGCCCTTTTTCAGCGATTCTCCAGCCAAGGCCACTACTGCTCTGGGACATTTGGCAGGAGCTTTCACATTGCATTCCTGGTGATTGTAGATCAGCCTCATGGCAGGTGTGGCCCTCTGTTGAGAATTCTGCTATGGTGCACTGTGCTTTTAGTAACAGTGTGCTAATCGAGGTGTACAGGTGACAATCTCTCAGGCATAAGAAAAGGGAGGATAACACCTATTCTAGATAAAGGGAGTGCAAGTCCTTCATTCACTCATTTATTCTAAAATCATTTGGCATAATGCCATGTGCAAAGGTAGTATGACAGAAAAATGGAGCATGCACGGTGTTGGGGAACAGATAAGAATTAAGTGCTCCTTGGGGCGCCTGGGTGGCTTAGTCGGTTAAGCGTCCGACTTCCGCTTAGGTCATGATCTCGCGGTTCGTGGGTTCGAGCCCCGCGTCGGGCTCTGTGCTGACTGCCAGCTCAGAGCCTGGAGCCTGTTTCAGTCTGTGACTCCCCCTCTCTCTAACCCTCCCCTCCTCACGCTGTCTCTCTCTCTCCTAGAAATTAAAAAAAAAAAAAAAAAAAAAAAAAAAGAATTAAGTGCTTCTGAGTGCCACACTCCGGGCTAAGAGCTTCACATATATTATTTCATTTAATCTCCGTCACAACTTCGTGAAGTAGGGGTAATGCCCATTTCACAGGTCAGAAAACTTGAGCTCAGTGAGATCAAGTAACTTGCCCAAGGTAACACAACTGTGAAGTACCAGGACAGAATGAAACTCAGGTGCTTTCTGTCCCTAACCCAGCCTATCTTCTACTGTCCATTTTCAAAGCTACTCCCTTCTTGAACAACTCCAGGACACACCATTCCCATTGAACTATGTGTAAATGGTTCTCCTGGAGCTCAACTGGCGAGGGAAATCAGAGTGGCTCCAAATAAAATACACACTCTCAAGCGATTTACAGACTAACTGTGGGATAAATACCAATATACACATATTCCTAGAAACAATATAAAATACCAAATGAGGAAAACAGAGGTTGGAGGGATTAATTCTGCTGGGACTGGGGGTTTGACATCTGGAAGAGTGTAGAAGCAGCATTTGAAGTGAGCTGAGAAGGATGGATAAGATTATGACAGATGTTATTGCGTGGGAGATATTTTCTTGGAAACACAGTGGTATGTTCTGTTCTATAAGGCCTTTCCAGGGACTGGAGATTAGTACAATACTCTTACATCATGGAGGAGTGAACTGAGTGTAAGGTACAATATACTTACATCATGGAGGAGTGAATTGAGTGTAAGGGACAGAAATGGACTGATCTGAAATCCAAGTACACACCTTCTCTGACCTCCAGTTCTGTATAATGCCTCATTTTCTCAATCAGAGAATCCAGAATTGCTTAGCAAAGTGTCACTGGTATATGAAATCCCATCCAGGGCTCCAGTAACTTACAGAAAATGAGGATGAAATTCTGAAGAAATAGGCAACGGAATCAAGTTTCTGGACCTAACACTCTTCTTTCCTTCGTCCTGCTCTACCTCCATATAACTTTTCTTTGAAACATCGGCCCTTTCATTCCCAATGCTTGGCAGTGCCAGTTCAAGGAAAATAAAGGAGCTTGTTTTACCACTCCAAGAATCCTACTTGGTGAGAATGAGGGCTTTCTTGGCCCATGGATAAGACATCTCTGATTCCTCCTGGCATGCTCTCAAACATTCCTACCCCATAGCTCTAAGATGTCTTAAAGAGAAATGCATAATTTGGATTTGGGCACAGCAGCCTGCAGACGTATCACAAGGAGTTGAAGAAGGAAAAGGAATGAGAGTGATCTCAACTCCCACTAGGCCCAAAGGTTTGGGGAAAGGAAGAAATGTGTTCCACAGAGGCGATGCCATTTCACAAGGATTTATCCCATGTCCAGAAATGTGTTCCTTAGATCTTATTGCTGTGTAGGAAGAGATTGAAACTGTCTTGCAGTTCTGAACTCTACTCCAATGCTGCCTACAGGGGTGATGTTGAGCTGTTGCCACCCTCCACCCCAGCCCACTATGACATGCTGCCCCACCCCACTGGAGAGGACAGGTCTGGTGATGTGCAGAGAACCCCATCAGTAAGAACATACCTCTCCTGAAAGTTCTGACAATCAGTTGGAAATCTCAGTGGGAACTGAAGAAATCTTGGTTGGGAAGAGAAGGGTGAGTTCAGAGGGCTTCATCAAAGGCTAGCATGCCTTGTGTATAAACAGAGTAGGAAAAAAAGGAAAATGCAGGAGGGCCATGAAAGGGGAAGGAGGTGGGAGAAGGAATTAAAAAGACAATTAAAGCCAAAAAGTTTCAGAGAAGAGAAAAGAAGAGAAGATGGAACATGAAAGGAGAGGGTAATTTGGAACTCTACTTTTCTTAGATTGGTTTCGGTGCTGAACTTTTGTTTTGGGGCAATGGCTAGGAGACACCATCTCTGAGAGCCCAACATTTGTTTCTTCCCATTGGTAGTAGTATCCTGTTGTCCATGCCACTGTTTTTGCTGCTATTTCAGGATCAACTCAGCCTGTAACATCTAGAGCTTGTTAAAACTAGGATGGCAACAGACATAGAAATCAGGCAGCCAACTCTATGGTACCCTCTGGCTCTTCTCTATTATTTAATTCCTCCAAGTTTCCCTGGAGATCTGGGTTAGAAATAAACTCTCAGTGAATTTGTCATTAGACCTATGCTTGAATACTTTTAGTGCTTTACTTGTGACCGGACTAATGTAGGCCAAGAAAGGGAAAGGTAGTCAAAATGTGAAAAATTGTGAAAACAAGAAGATTTCTGTGCTCCCGTGGGATTCATTTATGCAATTTTAAGTTAAAACACAATCTGGATTACTGGTATTTAGCATAACATTGCAATAAGTCATGGAAAGCAGGGGGTCTTGAAGGAATGGGTCTCTTCTTGGCTCTGTGTTGCCTGGTCAAACTTTTGCATGCTCCCTCCTGGGCCAGTGTGGGGCAATGTTATAATGTTGGACATTAGGGGCTATGTTTCCATAATAAATGTTTGTGTTAACATTTTAGGAAACCCACAATGAAAGAAGTTGGACAGGACCCACTGGATGATGTGTAAGTAATGAGGATGATAAAAAATAAATCAGTAGAGGAGCTGCAGTGGGAAGGGTCTGTAGCAATCCAGTAAGGAAGAGAACCTCCATTGTGCAGGACATTATCTCCTCAAACCTGGTGGGAGGGAGGAAGTTGGAAGGGGTGGTGGGGCTTCCTGGGGAGAAAAGGCTTTGGTTTCAGATCTTTGGACTTCCTCACACCATGATGGGGTTTTTAATTTTTTTTTTAAACACTTATTTATTTTTGAGAGACAGAGAGAGGCAGAGCATTAGCGGGAGAAAGGGAGAGAGAGAAGGAGATACAAAAATCAGAAGCAGACTCTAGGCTCTGAGCTGTTTGTTAGCACAGAGCCCACCATGGGACTCGAATTCATGAACTGCAAGACCATGACCTGAGCTGAAGTCTGACGCTTAACTGACTGAGCCACCCAGGTGCCCCTAATGGAATTTTTAGAAAAAGCTAATGTCTCAAAAAGCAAATCAGTCTTATGTGGAGAAAGGATCCACTCCCATCCTTGCCCTCCACCCAGCCTGTGCGCCTATTTGACTGGGGTAGAAAATAAACTCCCTGTAACAAAAGGGAACTGAAGAAATTCCTCTGTCTCGCAGATCTTTAATAGGTATAGCTTGGATTCCGTATATTCCATATATTTTTTTTTTTAAATAAGTAAGTTGAACATAGTTACTTGTATAAAAAAATTCTGCCTTATGAAAGGTTTGTGTTTAAATGGGTTCCATTTAAAAAATTTGCAATTATACTGTGATTTGAAGGGTGCCTGGGTGGCTCAGTTGGTTAAGCATCTGACTCCAGCTCCAGTCATGATCTCACGGTTCATGGGTTCAAGCCCACATTGGGCTCTGCACTGTCAGCCAGCTCACAGAGCTTGGAGCCTGTTTCAGATTCTGTGTCTCCCTGTCTCTCTGACTCTCCCCTGCTCATGCTGTCTCTTTCTCTTTCTGTCTCTCAGAAAGAAATTAAAAAAAAAACCTTAAAAATTTTTTTAAATAAAAAAATAAAATAAACTGTGATTTGATTTCAGGAACTTATTTTATGCAAAACACTATAGAAGTCAATTTATCATAGAAATATACAACACAGGCCTGCTTAGGCATAATATCACCAAAAGATGGGAGAAAGAATGAGATTACCAGGCGAACCTTCTTAGGTCCCCTCTGTTTTCCTGTCCTGTGTTCAGTAATGAAGACTATTTTCCTATAGGCAGAAGACGATGGAAATACCGAAATTAAAAGTCATAAAACAAAACCTTGACTACCTGAACTTAGACCTTGAAAAGGACTTGCAGAGACTGGATGAGGCAAATCAGGTTCTTCTCAGAAAAATTCAAGAGAAAGAAGAAGCTATTCAAAGGTCAGGCTCTGCAGTTGGTGAGCAAAGGCTTCTCAACTGAATAGCCCTTGGAATAAAGAAGGTGGAAGGAAGGTTTCCTTTATTGGCCAAATCTCGGTCAATCTTGGTGTGTCGAATTCTGAAGCATGAACTATGACGGCCCCAGAAAGCTTCATATATAGATATTTGCATTACATTTCCATAAGGCTGACGTTGAACTGCCACTGCATTTGGCATACCTCTGGCTCCCTGGAAGCAGTGGCTTCCTAGGGTGCTGGCAGCTTCCTTATGACTGATTCACACCTGGGTGACTATATTTTTCAGTCTGGAAAGAGAGATTGCCCTGTCACCAGGACGAGCCAATGAGAGGGAGGAGTTGAACCATATTGTATTTGAGAAGGAGGAAGCCCTGAGGAACCTGGAGTCAGAGACAGCAAAGCTGGTAAGGAAGTGTCTAGAAAAGGACCACATGATGCATTTTGCTTGCAGTCTGCCACTGTTCTCTCTCTCTCTCTCTCTCTCTCTCTCTCTCTCTCTCTCTCTCTCTCTCCCTTTTCCCAGGAGATCATCATCTATGGTTGTTTCTGTGTCTGGAGAAATCACAGCTGTTTGAGAAAGCGCTCTTGCTCTGAGATTGAAATGCTTGGCATGGGGGCTCCAGGCCTGGGCTTTGTTCCCAGATCCTCTGCGTGGGGCCAGAGTGCAATTTTCCTCCTCCATATACCTCTCCCCAAGCTCTATTATAGAGACCCAGGGAGGGGGAAAGTACAAGAGTAGAGCAGGTTTATCCCCTTTACCTCTTCCTTTTCACAGATAAAAAGCAACAAGATTCTAAGCAGGAATGTGGTGGAGCTTCAGAAAAAGGTAAGGTGGGCCACCCTGAAAGGAGGCTCATTTCTTAGGAGTCCCGACAGAATCATCTGAACTCCTGAACTCCCCAGGCAGAAACACCAAAGAAGGAGCAGCCAGCTAAATGTGTGTGTTCCCTACCCTCTGCCACATACTGAATCTCTTAGTGAGTCTTTCTGATTCACAGCCCATTTGTTCACTGGGATTACAGATCTGGAGAGAGAGCTAAGGGACAGCAGAAGGAGATTTTTCCCTCCTCCCCCACCCCCAAAGGGTTCTGCCCCACCTCCCCAATTTCCCCTCCTTCTCTTCCTTCTTGCCTCCATGTGCAGCCATGTTCATAGCCTATGGGAACAAAAAGGTCTATATGGCTAGTCTGGAGTCAGGCAGCTCCCATAACAAGAAGGAGACATTCTTCTAGCAAGCTTCTATCTGGGATCTAAGTTAATTAACCACCACGCCATAGCCCTGAGACCCCAAAGTCTGCCACTACCCCAGCCGTTTAGGTCGGTGTACCTCACACAGTTCACAATTTGGGGGACGGTATTTCAGATTTCAAGGAGATTTAAGAACATTGGCAATGATAAAGAAGCCCTAAAGCAGATGTTGGCAGAACTGAAGGTGAGTAGAGAAGCAAATCTTGGGATTTTTGGGGAGATGTGTGTCAATTCTGGGTGGTTCAGTCGATTAAGCACTCGACTCTTGGTTGACTTGTGAGTTTGAGCCCCACATCAGGCTCTGTGCTTACAGTGCAGAGACTGCTTGGGATTCTGTCTTTCTCTCTCTCTCTCTGCCCCTCCCCCATTTGCTCACATGTACATGTGCACTCTCTCTCAAAATAAATAAAAAATAAAACTTAAAAAATTAAAATGATTAAACTTAAGCACTTAACTTCTCCTTGCCTTTGTCTCCTCATCTGTCAAATAGGGCTAACAATAGTGTCCATCCTAGATTGCTATAATATGTCTTCAATCCCTCAATATATGATAGTTGTGTTTATCATATTCTCTGCTGGTCTGGAGAGAGGGTGACTGTTACCCACTTTCCTTCCACAAAAGAATGCTATTACCTTTCTGCTGTGTTCCAGGTGAGGCTACAAAAGTCAACAGAGTCCTGTGCAAAGCAAGAGAAGGAATTGCTCAAGGTAGAGGCAATGTTTACTCACTGAGTTTCTGTCCAGGATATAAATGGGAGAGAAACCCAAAAATCTTAGAAATAGGACAGCTTGAGGCACAGGATGGGGAGGAGGGAGAACTTCCAGCAGGTGAATTTCTGATTCACATGCAGGTGAAGGGAAAGAGAGCTTATATTGGAAGTTATGCTTTAACCATTTCTTAAACACCCTTTTACCTCTAACACTCAAAATACTATTATTGAATTCCAAACCTAAGTGTCTTGAGACCCCTCCTGTTTTACCTGATAGACATTAAAAAACCCAGGCAAGGCTTTTTTTTTTTTTCCTCTCAAAATTACACCATGCCTGCCCATGAATGATGAGATCACTGCTTTGTCATGTGCTTGTTTTCCCTTCAAGGAACAGGTTGCTAGGTAACAAATGTCCAGCGTAGCAGTTAGGGTCCCAGGGAGCAGCCTAGGCTTGGATCTGATGAGATTTGTTAATTTTTTTTTTTCTTTCTAGATAGAGGGTAACTACCAATCTTTGCATCAGCTCTGTGAGGACCAGGCCCACTACATAAAGGTACACTGCCTGCACGGGCAAGTCAGAGTAGAAGCAGAAATTCTCCAAAGCCATGGGCTCCTTGATTTCTCATTAGGCTAAAATCTGTCACAGGGGAAAATGCCTTTTATACATAGAAACAACAGTGAAACAGGTGTATGTTAAGGACTTACTTTGTGCCAGGCACTGGCACATATAGTATTTTTCTCAGGTAATTTCTTCAGTGAAACTATGGGGATGATATTGTTATGATCAGGAGAATACAGGGGTTTATAGGAGTTGGGTAATGTGCTCTGGGACCATGACTAGTAACCATCAGAGCTGGGATTTGAATACAAGCAGAATCCAAAGAGAGTATATATATAGAGAGAGTGTGTATATATATATATATATATATATATATATATATATATATATATATATACACATTCTAGATATCCATCTAGCCACAGTGTATTTGTGTATCTCCATTTAGCCACAGTATGTGTGTGTTTGTATATATATGTATATATTATATGTATCCATTTAGCCACAGTATGTATGTATATGTATATATATCTGTGTGTCTATCTATATATCTCCATATCTATCTAGCCACAATATGTGTGTATATATTATATACATATAATATCCATATCCATCTAATCACAGTATCTCCCAATTTTTATTAGAACATTTCCCTATTTGTATGTGTACAGTCACGCATGCACCATTTGGATTATTAGGAGTTAGTCTTAGGAGGATTAACAGTGACATTGAAATGAAATATAGGGTAATTCTTAATTATAACAATTTTTTATTTCCATGGGAAGAAATACCAGGAAATTCTGAGGCAGATGGAAAAGGAAAAAGAGATGCTGCTTCTTGAAAAAGAAATGTAAGTCTGGGAAAACGATGTCCCAGATAGACTGAAGTAACAGTCTCTAGGATGTCATTGAAGGGCAAAGTGTTTCTCAGACCTGTTTTAGGGTATTTTGGGGGGGGGGGGAGCGGGTGGGTTTTTTTTTCCTTTGCTTGGCACTTTCGTTAGGTCATAAAATTATTCTTCTATGCTTTTCCCTAGAATTTTTTATTTTTACCTTTTACACTTAGATTTGCATTCATCTGGAATTTGTTTTTTATCTATAGTGTGAGGTAGAGATCAAGATCATGTTTTTCTATTTGGATAGCCAAATGACTCAGCACCATATATTTCAGAGAACAACATTTTCAGTGGTGCCTTGCCTTATAAGTCAGGTAACCATATGTGCCTGAGACTTTTCGCAGTTTCAACCCAACATCAGAGTTATGACAGGGTTATTCTTCATTGATTGTCTTTTCTCTTGAAAATGGACCACATTTCCCTGGTTTGTTGTATGCTGAACAGTTATGAGTTTGGAGTGTTAAACACTGTGAATGTTATCAAGAATCCAGGAAATAAATCATAGATGTTGTATGACTTAGAAAAGCACCTTTCACCAGCCCCTCATATTATGTCATCTTTTTCGCCCAGATGCAAAGCCCAGAACAACTCCTCCCAAATAGTGAAACCCGGGTCAATTCTGGTAGAGACCATCCAAAGCAACATGGTACGTCTTCCTTGTCCCAAACTGGAATTTGCCTTTATCCCTACTTCCCCTGACTTCTCTCTTCCTGTGCCTTGTGTCCCCTCCCCTTTTTAATAAACCTAGAGTTAGGACATAATGAAGCTTGGGACCTTGTGCCACACTATGGCAGCTAGGAAGTGGCAGTCAGGGTTCAGATCCAGGCAACCTGACTCCTGGGTGGCTCCTAGTCACCCCGCTATGCTGCCTCTCTGTGACTACATGGACAGGCACAGCTGTGGCTTTTATTGCTTCCCATAGGAGAAGACCATCATTAAGAAAGAGAAGAGAATCTTTTGGTACAAGTAAGTGGTAGAATCTTGGTTTTTACCTTGCCTAGGCCCCATTTCCTCTGTAGAAGCAAGCGACTTGGTCAGGACAGAAAGAATAAGGATAAATATACCCACCAACTAGAAAATACCAGGCGGCCCCAAATGTCTCCCAATCCTTCCTTCCTTCCTCAACACCAGGTTACACAGAACTTGGTGGGTGGAAAAAGTAGCTATTTCTTCAAGATGAAGATTGCAGGTTGCATTTTACTTTGAATTTCCGTTCTTATGGTCCTTGGTATGACCTCGTTCTATTTTTCAGATCCTGAACCTGATAATCTCTGCTATACTCTTTGCTGGAACAACAGTTCAGGGTGCATTAATTTTCTCCGTTCTTTTACTGTAGACTGTAAAATTTTAGAAAAAAATCACCAAACCCTCTGTGCTCTTTCTTTTTTAATTTTTGAAACAAGGAGACTAGCTTTGAAATGCTCCAAGTGGCACTTTAATGGAGAGCTTCAATTTATGACATTTCAATGTAGTTGATGACTGAAGGCCTTAGACCAGATTTCAGTGCAAAATTTTCTTGGGAGCACACAAGAAAACACAGACACACACACACACACACACACACACACACACACACATATCTTGTATTGTTTATCTTGGTCTCTTTTGACACTTGAAAGAAAAACCTGTCCTAGTGATTTTGCCTGGATGTTAATGTCAGAGATGTTCTGATCATATGTTAAGCTCTAGAACTGCTTGCTATCATAGACCTGAAGAGGGCAACTGGTCGTGTGTAACAGTCCTAAACATTTTCCGACAATCCCCAAAAGGCCTGCCCCATTATAGTACCTAGAAAATCTTTTGTACCTCCAACTTTTTTATATGGACATCTATTCTGTCAGAGGGCTTACATGTCAGGAGAGCCATATGCAATTCCTAACTGCTACATCAATCTTTTTCTGCCATCACCTATCCCCTACCCTCATCCTTTGTGTCTCCATTCCCCATCAGTTTTTCCCAAAGAAAGTATTCACCAGTTATTTATGAGTGTGAGCTTCACCTCCTATAGCTGTACCGTGGGTTGTCTCTTTCCCCCACGCTAACCAAGAATGCCTCTTTACAGACATTTCCAGTGTGGTGTCTTCATGGTCATGATCTTCATTAGGCTGCTGGGCTATGTGCTTTTACACCTGCAGTATATAAACCCAGACCTTCTTGTGGATGTCCTACCCATGGTAATGAGCAGGGACACCTTGAAGAGGCTGAGAGAGGTCTTACTTCCCTTCCTCACTTTAGAAGTAGAAGAAGTTCTACCACATTAGTTGGAAGTAATGTGGGGGCTCCACACTGCACCCAGTGGAGAGAGGGGACATGCTGTAGTTCTGTGTCGGGGAGGAGCCAAGAAGGAAGCGGTAACCTTGGCTTGGGCATCTGACCTCTTCATTTCACTCTTTTCCCTTACTTTCCCTTTGGAGTGGTTCTCTTTCAAATAAAGAATATGTTTGACCAGAGTTCCCTGTGTTGGTCTGTGAATTTGGTCTGTGAGTCCAGAGGCCTCATTGGACATTTAGTTTTGACCTGTGGTTTGAGAAAAGCTGCAGTCAGAATTAAGAAACTCTCGCCCCCCCCCCCCGGCCCGCCGGTACTTCCTTTCTCTGCTCCATATTAAAGAAAGCAGAGAAAAAAAATCATGTCTTTATTTGTGACGTTCTCCACTCCCTCTGGGGTGGGCACAAAGGCCCTTCAGCTAAGAAATCATGAGGTGGATGTAAGGCTTGCTTTTGTTCAATAGTTTAACAACACACTGTCCTTCCTGAAGCTCTTTTATTTTTATATTATGCTATATATTATAGGAGTGGGATGTCCTGGAAAACTTTTTTTTCCATGTGCACACATAGTTACGCATTCTCAATTGAGAAGAAAATTACCCTGAAGTTCACGTGACATATGAAAATAGCATATAAAATCAGCCAACCACGATTTTGTGCCTGTCATTCAAATCTTCATTCAAACACCGTCTCACCATAATGCCTCCTCTGATCCCTCCAGACCTGAGACAGTTTCATTTGCCTTCTTCCTCATGCTCCTCTGGCACCTCTGACATCTCCCTTCTCGTATGCATCCCTCAGGCTCTTACTTTCTGGTGACCGCTTGTCCTTTCAAGACCATTCTTGGTACAGGCTCTAACTGAACTTCACTTGCAGGACAATGCTGGGGTGGAAGAGATACACCATATGTTTTCTTTGGCTGTAGACCTGACCCTGTCCCACCTTTTCTTTATGAGGTCTGGGGAGGAGAGGGTGAATGGTCTCAGACTAGCTCCTAAGAAAATGAAACACTGATCAATAGCACCCTCTTGTGGTCAGATAAAAACTTGGTGTTTCAGGGGGCTTCTCCACAAAGGGCAGGAGTGTTATCAGCGAGTTGAAGCAGAAAGATGGATCTGCCGTCACTTTTGGACAATCCTCTCTATGAGGTCTATAAGTCCAATCAGCATTAATAAACAAATGCTTATTGAGCTTCTTCCTTGGACAAGGTAGTGCTCTACGCACTGGGATTACAGCAATGAATAAAATACAAAAATCTCTACCCCCATTTAGTGAATAGAGGCAAATAAAAAACAACTAAAATATGGAAATATCAGATGATAACAGGTGCTATAAAAAGTTAGGTGGGGGAGGAGGAAGGCAAGCAGCAGCTCACTTGAGAAGGTACCATTAATAGCCAAGACCTGAACGAGATGAAGAGGCCACGTGGATGGCCGTGGTGAGGAGAAGTGGTCGTGTAGCATGGCTGATGAGGAGGCAGCCAGGTACACAGCCTTGAGGCTGGAGTGTGCCTAGTGCATTTGAATTTCCTCTGCTGATTCCATGCTTCTACATTTGTAATGGTCCCATCATTAAACTCTTCATTGGAATCCTCTAACTTGAATTCTGGTTCTTGCCAGTACCTTGGCTGATACTGCTCACTGGCCAGAACCATTCCTTAGGCTGGAGGGTTTCAGCATTTGGGTGATTCTAAGTCTATAGGTGTATGTGAAGAAAATGGCGGCAATTGGCTAAGAAATGTATGCCCAGAGTATTACTTCCTGAGCTGTCTCCAGTGACACAACCCCTCATAAGTTCATGAAACTCCTAGGCTCTCCTCCAGCACCAAGCCCTTCCCACAGACACATCCTAGACAGACTTGAGAGCATCCCAGGATTTAAAACTGGCTAGGGGCGCCTGGGTGGCTTAGTTGGTTGAGTGTCCGACTTTCGCTCAGGTCATGATCTCGCGGTTCGTGGGTTCGAGCCCCGCATCGGGCTCTGTGCTGACTGCCAGCTCGGAGCCTGGAGCCTGTTTCAGTCTGTGGCTCCCTCTCTCTCTCTGACCCTCCCCTGCTCATGCTGTCTCTCTCTCTCTCTCCTAGAAATAAATTAAAATTAAAAAAAAAATTTAAAACTGGCTATGAAATTTGAGCTTGGGAAAATAAGGACATAGTAGGTCCATACTTGCAGCCAGCAATCCAGTGGGGATTTGGAACCTTGAAGCTGTGCTGGAAACCCATGTTGAAGAAGCACAAGTGGTCTTTTCTGCCACTCGGAGAGCCTGTCTCCAAGCAGGACACTGGCTCCAGAAAGGCCTGGATGGCATTCCCAAGTCTGAGAAGCAGAAGAGGGGTTAACCGCTGTCTTAATGAGCAGTGGTGAGCTGGCGTCTGCCTTCTGGCAACTGGGAGTTTACCACCCCCCAAATAGCCATCAATTTCTGAAAGATTTTTTTAAAATACTACAAAGCACCTAGTACAACAAAGGGCACATGGTGGGTATTCAACTAACATGAGTTTCCTTTTTCTTACATGAGAAAAGTTTGTCTTTATCTAGTAGTTCATCTTAGTTCTGTTTTATAAAACCACACAGTAAAATTACAGCTTCTGTCACATTTTAGTCACCAAAATTGAACAGCCTTTTGTTGTCCAAATTCCCAAGCCCTTTAAGCTGTCACATGACATGGCTTCAAGGATTGTATTATCTTAGTTACCCTTCCCTGGACACCTACTGAGCTGAACAGAATACTACAGATGAGGTGTGACAAAGTGCAGTAGCCCTATTCTCCTTTATTCTGAACAATTAACACTTCTCGAGAGTTTATTAGCCATTTTGGCAGCTGTATCAAACAAAGATGTGTGCTTAGAGTCAACTAAGATCCTTAACCTTTTTGAACATGAATTATTCTCACTCTCTATCTCTTCTGTTTTGTATCTGTACAGAATAAAAGATAATACTAAATGCAGGACTTACCAAGTTCTCTATTAATTGGGGGTGGGGGTGGGGGTTGGGAAGGTGGTTGCTTCATGTTAGTCTATTGCAATCATTCAAAACCCCGATTCTATGAAGGAACTGACTAGCCCCTTTAGATGCCATAGCCACCTGGTAGAGTGACTGCGCTGAGGCAGAGTCCTGGGTGTGAAATCTCCTTTGGCCTTGTAATAATTGCTGATCCATGGAAGCTAGTTAACCCTTCCTGTAAAGCAGCTAATCATTCTCTCCCCCAGGAACCTGTTAAAACAGCGGCAAGTTCTTTCAGTATTCTGAAATGGAATTTCTTTGGGTCTGGAGGCTTGAATTCAATTAAATGGATTAGGCACTCTCCTTATATCTTCTCACCTATCTTAAAACTTAATTACCTGCTAACCATTTCAGACTATCCTTTTTATCATGAGAAAGATCAATTTCCTTGATAGAGAGGATTGATGTGAAATAGTACTCTTATCTGTTAACATTATACCCCATACCTTAAGGAGAGGCCTATCTTTTTCATTTCTCCTGTTCCAAACAGGACATTGGAAATGCCATTTAAAAAAAACATACTTTGTAATATCTTTTTGCAAACCCCAGTGTTGTCTTGAAAAAAAGTACTGAATATGGAGTCAATCCTTGGACCCTCATTCTGGTCTTTCTGTTACTTATCTGATTTTATATAAGTCATACACTTTTTCTGGGACTCAAGTTCATTTCTGGGCGCTTTCTCGGATCGTTTGTGCTGACAGTTTTTTGATTCTATGGACTACTCCACTCACGTCCTTGTGTAAGTGAGAAACAGCCCTGAGTAACCTCCAAGCCTGCCAGGCTTCAGCCTTTCCAGTGATCTTAGCCCTTTCCTAGCTTTCTTCTTTCCCAGGGGAATCCCTCTAGAAACCGGAAGTGCTTCCATCACTTTTCCTCATCAGGAGCCTCAGTGGGTGATGCTCCTGTAATTCTTACCATCTTGAGGAAAAACAGTGTTTCTTAAGAACAAGTACATTGAGTTAAAGGCTTCAATCAACAAACATTTACTGAGCTCCTGGTATATGCCAGGCACTGCACAATAAATGTACTGGAAGACAGAGGAGAAGGAGGAATATTTCAGGAAATAAGCAATAAACCGTGCTCTCAAAGACTCTTGATTTTGTAGCTGATTCCAGCACTCAACATCAAGGTTAGAAGTGGCTCTAAAGTTTCTCTGAAGTATAAATGCTGGCTTAATTGGGGCTCAGAACTATCAATAGCACAACATGTATTTATCATCTACTATATTGAAGACATTGCTAGATATGGTCTCCATTTCATCGTTTGGTGAATGGCCTAGGATTATCCAGTTAGCAAATCACAGAGTCAGGGCTCAGGGGCCACCTCTGGACTCCCCCAGGACAGTTGCCTTTCATGTCTCAGATGTAATAAAGACCCTTAAAGTCATCTCCCAATCCAATATTACTCTTCTAATTAGTTGAACTATTGAATCAGTTAATTGTAATCCATTACTTATTTTCCTCTCTCCTCTATATTAAAGTTACTACAGAGATCAACTATCATTCCATTTACTGTGTGAAATTTTACTTCGGTGCTTAATCATATCTCTAGTTTAATGATTCCAATTAAAATTAAAAATGCCTTGGATAATGCTTTATTAAGGCATTATGGGTCCTTCATACCTTCGTACGAATACAAGGTAGGAGAACTGGATTTTATTGGGGGGTTGCTGAAATATTAAGGCCACAGGCACCCCCAGATGGGTGAAGGTGTTGAACTGAGGGAGGAGTAGGGCAGTTTTGCCTGGAGGAGCCCATGTAAAAGCGTCAGCTCTCATACGTAGCCATGTCTCTCTCATGCTACAGCTGTTAGCATTAAAAAATAAGACTTAGAGGGAATCCAGCCCATCCCAGGGGTGCCACTGTCCCCCGAAGGTTGCTCTTTGGTAAAGTGCAGTTGAAGTGTTCATAGCGGGTCTTTTCCCCACACTCCACATACTGAAATCCTTGCCTTGACGTCATGGTCATCAGCCCCTGTGTGTGGGTGCCAGTTTGGAAGAACAGCACCAGTTGGTCCCTCTGGGAGTTCAAGGAGTTTGAATCCTGAAAGCTTTGGTCCCCAACCTCAAGACATACTGGTTCTGTGGCAAAGCCATGAATGGGAAGGTACGGTAAACTCTGCTTGCTTGAGCAGGTGGAAGGCTTCCCTGCTGTCCTCACGGCTCTGAGCTGGCAAAGCTGCCCGAATGTGGGGCTGTCTACCATTTGCCAGCAGTCTGTAGGAGCCTGACCCTTGCTTGGGGTCGGGATTTATTTTTCTTCTGGGAGGTTTGCTGGCAGGTTGGTGAAGATTGGGTCTAACTGGAAGCTTTTTAATTCTGAAACTTTCAGCCCTACTGAGCTAAGTCACAGAAGAATGAAAAGCAATGGCATTGATTATTGGCATGACAATTTGGGGGCGGTGCAGTGGCGTGGATTGAACGGGGCAGTGAAGTACATGGCAGCATGGCAGAAGGGGAAAGTCCAAGAGGGTTTGATGGCAAAAGGAATGGATTTCCTGGCTATGCATCCGTCCTTCCGCCAGAATCTTCCTGCTGCAGATGTAGGTAGTTAGGAGATTCTCTACCTTCCAGGCCAGTTTAACTTGGAACTATACTTGCACTCAACTTTAAACAAACCACATGGCAGCTTAAACCTTCTACAATTCAGTCAGTGTTGCAGTCTGGAAATAAGAGATAAGGCTGAGAGTAGGTGCTGACAGTTCCACCCACCTCTTCAGGCACGGTGTGAGTATCTCTGGTCTAGGAAACTGATGAGTCAACATGAGCCTGGAGCCTAATGTATCCATGACTTCCTGTGAAGTGGGAAACCCATCGCCTCTCGTTGTCCTACCGGGAACACTACTGCTGACCAACCTTATAAGAAAAAATTTCATTTCACCAATTTAATGTCCCTCCTCCCTGCACTACTGTGCTAGGAAATATAGGCACGGCATGATTGTGTATTTTATTATAGAATACCTACTTGGAAAGAGTTTATAATCTGTTAGCAAGGGAAAAAGAAAGTGCTCAGTAACTGTGATGTAAAGAATGAAGGCAGTACCAATACGAGGGTACAGAGTGCCAAGGAGCCTCAAAAAAGATCACATCAAGAACAGGAAAGAGCTAACGGGGAGGTGGCATTTGATATAAACACTAACAGAGAGAGATAGGATTTCAATCCATGAAGGACAAGGAAGAGCTTTCTAACTGAGGTGAAGGGAGGAATGGTAATCCAAAAAACTGCCCCCCCCCAGACTTTTACATCATCTAAACTGCCCAGGGAGAGGACAGAGTTACACTAATCCTTTGAATCTTGAAAGAAAATTCTCCCAGGAGAGAAAATCTTAACAGCAGCTTCCTTGATTACTGATTGTTCAAGGGACACTATTAATTATTCACTTACATTTGGTACACATGAAAGTTCAAAAAGGATTCAATAAACTTATGTCTCCAATGGATTGGATATTCTCAGGATTGGAAGGAGAAGAGTGTCCCAGATAATCTTGAGGGCCCTCTAATGGTTTGCAAACTGATCCGCATGCACAGAGGGCAAGGAAAGGCTGAAGAGTCAAGTCACTCCAGATCCCTAGGTGGCAGGTTTAATAAGCACGGCAACTTAGGTATGAGGCTTGTGTTGGGTGGCTGCTAGCAAGAATCTTAGCAGTTTATATACAGAGCTTAAGTAGGTCCTGTGAAAATATACCATCCAGATGATCTCAACAACACACGGCCCTCTCAAAGTGATGTCCTTGAGGCAGCTTCTACTGTGGAGAAAGCAGGTGGAAAGCACATTCCAAGGACAGTGTGGTAAGGAGCCACCCATTGCCCTGTGCAGCTCACGGGTCATTCAGGGGTTGAGTCCTCTCAATGGCCTCCTCCAGAACCCTCCTAGGTTAAACTTCCTAAATTTAAATTTCAAGGCCACTGATTCCCAGAAATACTCAGAGCACTGAGTATTTAGTAAAGGAGTGAAAAGAGAAAGAACCTTTTGCAGGCCTGTGGAAGAGGAATCCAGGTATTTCCTGTACACCAGAGAATCTCAGCCTTAGAAATACATTAGAGTCACCTGGAGATATTCAAAGAGCTAGGCCCTAACCCCAGATTGATTTCATTAGGGTCATTGATGTTTTTGAAATGCCCCCGATTTCTCCCAAGTCTGCACTCCAGTGATTCCAATATACAGCCAAGGTGGAGAACAACTAGCTCTCAAAGTGTTTAGAGTAACCTCCAGTCTCTTTGGGCAAAGATGAGAGAGCGGTGGGGAGAGCTTATTTCCAAATGGGGAAATAAATGAAGAGAGGCAGGGACATTTCTATGTAAGAAGAGAGTTTCACTTCAATATGAAAACTCCCATTCTGATTCTTTCTTTATAGCTATAACCGCTTTGGCAAATTTCCAAATCTTTGGGTTTACATTGGTTCTTACCTCCTTTGCCCTGAGAAGAAAAGTCTCTTTAGCATATTGAGTCCTTTCTATTCCATGGAAAGGGTATATAGATCAGGTAAAGCAACAACTTGCCCCTTTCCAGATGTGGACGGAAGAATAATGGCCCTGCCAAGATATCCACATCCTAATCTCTGGAGCCTGTAAGTATGTACTTCATAGGAGACCCTGCAGATGCGATTAAGTTAAAGATCTTGAGATGGACAGCTTATCCTGTATTTTCTGAGTGGGCCTAATGTAATCACAAGGGTTGTTACAAGTGAACAAGGAACGGAAGAGAGTCAGAGTTGCAAGAGATATGAAGCCAGAGGCAGAAGTCAAAGCAATGGAAGATGGAAATGGGCTGTGAGCCAAGAAACACACACCGCCTGTAAAAGGTGCTAAGTATTTTACATACATTACCTTACTTAATCCTCACAACAACACTGTTCTATAGGTCCCTTATTGCTCCTTTTTGGAGGAAGAACCAGAAACTCTGAGGGCTAAGATTGGTATTTCTTAGAATCTAGAATGTCACTAATTATAGGATGTGCCATTATATTAGGTACCACATGGGAAAAAAAAGACACTGCTAATTAAGCAACGTGTCATCAACACACACCATTTCTAATTCTAATTCAGAAATCACAAAATGAGATACAATCTTCCATGTGATAACTTCTACATTGCCTTGTAGAAAAATCAAGTGTTAAATTCTTTAAAACATGTTTTACTTTAAAAAATTCCTCTCTGGAGCCCTTAAAGCCACCCTGTCCAGTATGGTAGCCACTAGCAACATATGCCTAGTCCAAAATGAGATGGGAAGTAGGTGTAAAATGCCTTAGACTTAGTATGATCAATAAAAGAAAGTTAACTATCTCATTAGTAATTTTCTATATTGATTACACATTGAGGTGATAATATTTGGGATTTGCTGAATTAAATAAGATAACATTAAATTAATTTTACTGTTTTCTTTTTACTATTTAATGTGGCTTCTAAAGATTTAGAACTACTATGTGGCTCATGTTCCATTGCTATCAGACAGCACTGCCTTCAAGCATGTGGATAAACTGCCTATTAGATAAAATAGCACAATTTCGGAATTATGGAGTTTGTGTGTGTGTGTGTGTTTCAGAGCAGAAAGAGTGATGTGCACAAGATCTACAAGGTTCAGGCAGGGTTGGGTGTGTATGAGTTGCTGGAAATGGAAGGGGTCAAGGCAAAATGCTCCCCTAGGTGTTCAGTTTGGAATATGTCACTTTTTAATTTTTTTATTGCATTAAAACATATATAACATGAAGTTTACTTTTAACCATTTTTAAGTGTATTAATTCAGTGGCATTAAGTATATTCACAGTGTTGGGCACTTGGTGGCTCAGTTGGTTAAGTATCTGACTTCGACTCAGATCATGATCTCATGGTTCTTGAGTTCGAGCCCCACATAGAGCTATTTGCTTTCAGCACACAGCCCACTTTAGATCCTCTGTCCCCTACTCTTTCTACCCTTCCCCCACGCTCTCTCTCTCTCTCCCTCCCTCTCTCTCTTAAAAGAAATAAACAAACATTATTTAAAAAATATATTCACAGTGTTGTTCAACCATCAACCCTATTCATCTCCAGAAGTTTTCATCTTTCCCAGTTGAAGCTCTGTACCTATTAAACAATAATTTCCCACTCACTCCTTTCAGCCTCTGACAACCATCATTCTACTTTTTGTATCTCTGAATTTGACTAGTCTAGATACCTTACATAAGTGGAATCATATATGTCCTTTTGTGTCTGCTTATTTCACTTAGCACAACGTCCTCAAGTTCATTCATTCCTTTTTAAGGATGAATAATAGGGGGACCTGGGTGACTCAGTGGGTTAAGCATCCAACTCTTGATCTGGGCTCAGGTCATGATCTTAGGGTTGTGGGATCAAGCCTCATGTCAGGCTCCATGCTGAGTGTGGAGCCTGCTTAAGATTCTCTCTCTGTCCCCTGCTCCCGGTCTCTCTCTCTAAAATAAAAAAATTTAAAAATGCACTTTAAGGATGAATAACATGTCATCACATGTTTATACCATGTTTTGCTTATCCATTCATTTGTTCCTGGATGCACTGGCTATGTCCCTTTCCACTGGCTATGTTACTTATAATTGTTCTACTTTTGATGAAGGGCTTTAGCTCTTATTTATCTCATTTCCTTTTGTAATTGTCCATTAGAAGACTTCCGGCATTGGGGCTCTTAACAGATACATTTTAATGAATTGAGCTATTTAAAAATTGAGCAATTTTTAGAAAATTCAGGAGCACACATTCTCTGCCAAAATGTCAATAGATTTTGACAAGTTAGAAGAAACTTTGTAAACAAATAATTTCGCATAAGGTCACCCTGACATGACAGTTCTATTGGGGTCCTGTTTTCTCATGATAGGATTTAAGTCTAGGACCTCAGGGCTATTCTACTATAATATTTATCCAGTAACTCCTGCCTACAGCCATGGGATAAGTGTACATTCTACAAGGTTACTTGGCGCTAGTGAATCTACACATAGCAAACCAGGAACCAGGATGCAAAATCCTTTCCCCGGCAATGTCTCTCCACCATCCTCTACTAACAAAGCTTAACACTTGGCCAACTGGCAAAGGAAAGAGGAGAAATATTTGTGGACCCATGATCCATTTTCACAGAGCAGTCAAAAAGGATGAATTTGAAGCTCAATCATCTGTAATCAGCATAAACATTTAGATGAATGGTGGAGCAAGACCTATATAGCATGATAGGCTGTGCAGTCCTACTCTTGAGGGCAGAAGGGGGTGGGGGGAAGTTTGTTAGGACTGAAGGATGAAACGTCTAGTGATATGTAAAGTGATATTTGTTTTTTGAAGACCCCAAAGATGCCTTTGGGACCTGAAATGAATTAATGGGAGTATCCTGGCTATGGTAAGACAAAGCATTTATCACTGTTACATGAGAAAGATCATACAGTCCATCTCTCGTGGTCAGTGGTGACACTACAGATGTTCCTTCACCAAACGTTTAATGAACATCTACTATGTGCAAGTACTACTCGAGTCACCAAGGAGACAGTGGCAAACAAGGCAGGGCCTGACCTCTTGGCCCTTGAAATAAAACAAGACAATGGATATGGAACAAAACAACAAACTAGTAAAAAGACAATAAATAACAACAACAAAAAAACCCCACCTAAAACATAGGAAAGATGACATACAAGAAACATTCTGGGTGATGTCATAAAAGGTAACAGGAGAAGGGTCAGCTGAATTAGATGGGGTACACTGGAAAGGTTGCTCTGCTGAAGTGACATTCACATTGAGAGCTAAGGGAGCTAAGCATGCAAGGAGCCAAGAAGAAAGCACTGCAAGAAGAGAGAAGGGGCAAAGGCCTCAAAGTGGAATTAATTGGCTTTGCTCAAAGTGGTACTGGGAGGGAGAGAGAGGTGGGGGAAGACAGGGAGGCCAGGGAGGGACATATTTCTCGTATTTCTCGTCAACAGCTGGAGTATATTAAGGCCAACTCACATCCCTGCAGCAGACAGAGGTGCTGACAGAAAGAAGAGCCCTAGGGTCCCACAAAGCGAAAGAGAAATCATCTAAATACAATGTCTGTGAATATCCTTGAGATACTTCAGCAAGGGTGTTGTGGTATATGTATCTGCAGCCCAGCTTCACCTGCAGTTGGCCTGGAAGGTCAGGTAGCATTGCATCAGAAAGCCTATGCTCTAAAAGCAACAACTACATGCACTTCTCTTGTCTATCACTCAATCGATACTAGAAGCTTGGGTAATGCAATGAACTTCAAAATGAGTTTTATCTACAAAATTAATGGCTAGTTACTAAGTTTGAATGTTAGGAAGCTGGCTCTTATTGGTAAAATTAAGGGTCTGCAGTTGGGCGGATTGGCCAAAATATTTTTAATCTTCTCCCTATTCATGCATGAACAGAAAGTATAGGAATCCAATGAGGTATATAGGCTATACCTTATGTATGGAATTTAAGGATTGATTCGAAATTCATTCTGTTCCCAGCCACTGAGGATTGTTAATACATGGCCACCTCCAAATTTGTTGTTGTTATTACTGTTGTTGCTAAAAAAGAACCTAAGAGAGTCTGCATGAACAAATTGTTTATATCCATTTGCAACACATTTCCCTAGCGACAAAAAACTAGCAGCAGGCATTTAACAGAGAACAATTGGAGGGAAAAAAAAAAATTCTTTAAATGCAGAGGAGGAGAAGGGGTACCTGGGTGGCTCAGTCAGTTAAGTGTCTGATTTAAGGCTCAAGTGATGATCTCATAGTTCATGGGTTTGAGCCCCACGTTGGGCTCTGAGCTGCCAGCACAGAAGCTGGACCTGCTTCAGAGTCTGTGTTTCCCTCTCTCTCTCTCTGACCCTCCCCTGCTCATGCTTTGTCTCTCTCTCTCTGTCTCAAAAGTAAATAAACATTAAAAAAATTTTTTTAAAGTACGGGGGAGGATTCTAGATTTCAAATTTGAACATGACTAACTGCATCAATGCATGCACATTTCCTGCAATTAGCAAGAAGTTCTCCATATAAGGGAAAGTCCATCCCAGAGCAGAAGGGGTGGTATGGCACAAGAATAGTAGAAGCTTTGATAAGAGGCTCTAACACCCTTTCGACAATGTTTCTATTACGGAGAAAATTGAAACACGTTTGGTAGGGCTGGGCACAAGTGTGGACATGTGAAGTGTTCTAGAAGTATGGACAGTGTTCTTTCTAACCATTCCCATGGGTCTTCTCTATCTTCCCTTGGTGGCTCCTAGAATTTGGGGCTGTGAGCAAATACCAGGCTAGGTCCAGCTCTTAAGACATGAAGGAAAATATTATTTTAATACTCCCTTCTAACTCACCAAATAAGCGAGAACATATTTGTGACAATTTGTGTAGCCTCACTCATTCTTATACATTTTTCTACAAAGTTCTTTCAATCATGTTTCATAGTAAGTTTCTTTTTAAATAGACCAATGAGGATAGCCAACATTACGTATGGAAAAAGTTAATTCTAGAAGGTTAAGTGGGAATTTTGGAATTTGAATTCGTATTCTTCTTACAGCACACCTGTAGGAGAAAGCCAGTAAAATAATAACTGGGACCTACAGCTGACACTTCCTGAGATATTGAAAGTCAAAGGAATAGAAACTTATGGAGGCCTTGAGCATGTTCCTCAAAGACCTTAATTAAGTGAACCTAATAAATCAAGTATGCAAGCTCTGAATGGATTTCTATACTCTATCCTCTTGCACTGCATATAAGACTAAGGCAAGTTCTGTTCCTGGGGACAGGACTGTTCCAATGGCCAAGGTTGGTTCAAGAACTCCTGAAGTCCTTGCAGAACCTCTCCTGGACTTCCTGGACGCCTAGGATGCTTTTTACCCAACTTTCCTTCCCTCGTCTTTTAGCTGCAGTCAAACTGACATCACAATCTGATTGTTCTCCCAACCTTTCCTGGCTCCCTCCCCATTTTCTCTCAAATGCGTGTTACCTAACAACATTTTTGCATGTTTAATCATGTTTTAGTGTCTGCTTCTTGGAGAGCCTGGACACATAATTCTTTCTATCATTTTTCTTCAAATATTTTAAATGGGAAAATAGACATAATTAATTCAAAGCCAGTTCCTTCTCTCTTAGTCTTGGAGGTCACTAAAATCTGGGTGAAAACGTGTTTATTTGAAAGTAGGATGTACCTTTGGTGATCCTAATCTGCTGTTGTTAAAGTCCAATAAGTGTCTCTCTTTTAGAAATAATGTGATCTACTTAGATGATAAATTGTAATTCTTAGTGATCTCCTTGAATATATGCAGAGATTTAATTTTTTTATGTTCATTTATTTTGAGAGAGAGAAAGTAAGCAAAGGAGGGGCAGAGAGGAGAGAGAGAATCCCAAGAAGGCTCCATTCTGTCAGTGCAGAGCCTGACATGGGGCTCAATCCCACAAACTGTGAGATTATCATCTGAGCCAACACTAAGAGTCGGATGCTTAACTGATGGAGCCACCCAGGCATCCCGAATATCTGCAGAGATTTAAAATGCCCTCAAGATATAAGACAACCACATCATTATTTGCATAAAACAAATTTCTACAGCAATAACCCAAGTTTTAGTTTATGCACTTATCCACAATTAGACATGAATGAGACCTTAGGAATCCTTTGTTCTAACTCTCCTCTTCTCCTCCCCTCCCAACTACTCTTTTTCAGAAGAGGACATTTAGGCCTAGATGGAAAAAAGGGCTTACCCAAGGGCTCACATGCTGGTGGGTCTGAGATCAGTTCTGATACAGGTGCCTGAATGCTTAGCACTGTGCAGTAGGCACCTGTTGATGGTGCTTCCAGCTGAATAAGCCTCTGCACAATGGGCAAGCATTTAAGGGAAACTTTGGTCCACATTCTGAGTGGCCCCATACAAATTTGGGGACGTAGTAATAACAGCAAACTTATTAAGTGTCATGGGACCTTGAATTCTTGTTTAATCTCTCCTAATACTGCTGCTTGGCCTTGGGTAATTCCTGTAGCATCTTTAAATCTTAGTCTTATCTGTAAAATTTTGGTGTCAAACTCAGTAATCTTCAAGGTCCTTTCTACTCTTATATTTGGTGTCTGTCCTTGGCAGACAACATGGGGGAAGGGGTTGCCAAATGGTGAAATACAGAGTACAGCCAAGGGAAGTCATGGAGCCAAGGAATATTTGAGCCTTATACTTTAATATAAATATATAAGTTTTTAAGAAAATTAAACAGCAGTGATTTCAGTGCTATCTATGCTACCTCAGCATACACAAGCACACAATTAAAATATCCCAGAGTATCCCAAAATGACCCAAGTAGGTTAACTTCAAACTGAAAAGAATATTTTTCTGTACTCTCCCCTACATAGCAAATTATTCAACAAATTCTGTTTGACAGTCATTTATTATAAAGAACCTATCAGTTCACTAACCTCTTTCAATGTCAACTCCTAGCAGAGTTAACACTTGGCATCATATGATCATTTAAGAATAACATTGCTATTGCCTGTTTTGAAACCGTCTTAAAAATCTAAGTAGTGAAAGGCTTCTGGCTGGCTCAGTTGGTAAAACATGTGACTCTTGATCTACGGGTCATGAGTTCAAGCCCCACAATAGGTATAGAGATTATTTAAAAAATAAAATCCTAAAAAACGTGATGTTTTTGCCTTTGTTCATGGAGAAAACCTAAAGCCATTTATTTCATCTGTAATTTTAGGTTCTGTGCCATATTTTTAAACATTTATTTAATTTGAGAGACAGAGTGCTCGCTTCGGCAGCACATATTTAATTTGAGAGACAGAGAGTACAAGTGGGGGAGGGGTAGAGAGAGAGGGAGAAAGATCCCAAGCAGGCTCCAAACCATCAGTGCAGAGTCGGATGTGGGGCTTGAACTTACAAACTGTGAGATCATGATCTGAGCTGAAACCAAGAGTCAGACATGTAAGTGACCAAGCCATCCAGGTGCCCCATGTGCCATGTTTTGATTGCCATATATGCTGCCTTCTCTTTTTTTGTCCCCAAGACAAGAATGTAGGTGGTTACTAAGATTGCCTCAGATAGTATGCTCTGCTGGGTCATACTGTTTGCCCTCTACCTGCCCTCCCAGTCAGCTATCACCCTCTTCTGCTCTGGCAGTTGGCTTGTATGAACTGTGTCAGTAGAGCTCCCCTGTTGGAAGTGATTACCAGCCAATGTGGAGCATCTGTACCACATAAGGAGTGAAGAAAGTGAGAACAGGGTATTGATTCTCCTGGCTACTCCCTGAGAAGTTACCTGTTCCTGGCAGTCCTTCAACCAGGGCCGAACTACCCAGTCCTCCTCCTCCCTGGGTCTGGTAAACTTTTGTCTCTGACTTCGATGTATGGAGAAGAAAGTGATCCACTGGACTGGGCACTGAGGAGATCTTAGTTGAATTTTGCCAGAGCACTTCTGTGATGCAATGCATAGGAAGCCCAGAGGAGGAGTAGAGGTGAGGAGATGAAAGATTAGCTATGGAAAGGAGAGAAATCGAGGAAGAGACCCCAGGGGAGTCATTTTGTTTGTTTGTTTGTTTGTTTTTAATGTTTTATTTATTTCTAGGAGAGAGAGAGACAGCGTGAGCAGGGGAGGGTCAGAGAGAGAGAGTCACAGACTGAAACAGGCTCCAGGCTCTGAGCTGGCAGTCAGCACAGAGCCCGACGCGGGGCTCGAACCCACAAACCGCGAGATCATGACCCAAGCGAAAGTCGGACGCTTAACCGACTAAGCCACCCAGGCGCCCCATGTTTGTTTTAATTGAAGTACAGTTGAGCCACCTTACATTACTTTCAAGTGTACTACATCCTAGAGGGTTCTTGGGAAAAGGTTTTCGTTTTCTGGCTAGAGCCTTGAGAATGTTTATGGCTAAGAGGAATTCTAGCATAATTGAACTGCTGGTAGATGGACAGAGACAGATCAAAGTTATGGTTTTGGGAGAAGCATTTCACTTGAATTATTTGGGTTTTTATTAAGGAAAGAGGTTATGGGGGCCATGTTCATAAACACACCATTCAGGGTGTGTGTGTAGGGGAGTTGATGGAGTTACTCCTTGGGAATTTCTATGTGTTCTGTCAGGTAGGACACTGAAGTCAAGGAGTCAGATGAGGCATTTTCAGGGAAGACTGAAGGTGGCTCAGCTGAGGCTATGTGTTGTAAATATTAGTGACTACAGATGAAAGGACTGCTCTCAACAGTACAGACATAGAGAGGGTTAAGTGGTGTTGGTCTCGCTTTGTGGGTTTTGCCTGGTGGTTGAAGGGAAAGTGTATGGAGTAGAGGTACTAACAAGAGAATTGACCATGGGGTCCAGCCATAGTGATGAAGGATAGTGTCATAACCAGAAAGGTGTGAGGTAAGAATTTCATAGGGGCTCTGTGAGGATTCAGTATGATAGTTAACATACAAAATGTCAGGAACTAGGAAGGCTGGCTCTGTAACTTTACTCTACTTACAAGCTTCACTCTACTTAGCCTGGCCCAGGATGCTGGCAAAAGACATGGACTCTTGGGCCAGAAACAAAGAACATTATGACCTATGGCAAAAGCAGTACCCAGAGACTCCTGTTCATTTGCACTGGTTGTCTAGGTCCCCAAGTCAGAGCCTTGCATTCTTACACACTGAGCAAGAATGCACAGGCATGCACAGAGCAGACTGCCTCTTCCAGTAAGTACAGTGCCTGGCAGATAGTACATTTTCAACAAACACTAGCCATAATTAATGATCATGTTTTTATTCATGATTAAATTGAATCCTAGTTAAAATTCAAGGAAGGTAAATGGAGGAGTCAAAGATTCATAGTCAGGGGCATAGGTCTTTCACTAAGAGATCTGATATTAAGCTCCAGCAAAATGAAAACTCTGGAGTGTGACTTATTTGTAGATCAAATGCAAAGAAAATAAGAACTAGAAGTTTTTGAATAAATTTATTTATTTATTTATTATTTATATATTAAAAAGAAAATTATTCTTTTTAAGACTGCCTAAGTATGAAATATGAAAGTAGTGTTACTAAATGATCTAGCGCAGTGGCTAATTCAGGAAATGAATGGGTGAGCTGTGGTGCTGCTGAGGCCAAGTACTCAAACCCAGGAGTACCGAGGGGGCTGGACAAGTCTAGAGCATAGCTTGTGGCTGGGTGCACCAATGGTGTTGCTCAAAAAACTCAGATAAATTTCTCGTAAGATAAGACAATAACTCAACAGATGAGGGTTTGGAAAAGAGAAGGGGAGAACTTATTTTCAGTGCCAGCAGATGGGGGAGGTGGCAGGCTCAAGCCTTAACAACCAACTTCTCCATCAGCAAGACGGACACCCAGAGGTTATAGGAGAGATTCAGGGGAGTATGTGCAAGAGAGAAGGCAGAAAACACATGACTATGCATGGGGTTGGTATATGGTCAGCCCACAATCACAGGCCGGGAAGGGGACACGTGGGAGGTGGTCATCTAGGCATTCTGTTACTATCAGGGCTTTCCTGGTCTGGTGGTTGGAATGTTCCAGTCATTGCAAAACATCTTTGTCAATGCCTCAAGAAAGTGCAATAAGAAATGAGCACAATGGGTTTTAGCTAGAGCATCAAAGAATCTTGTCTATTTCTGGTTTTAATTTTGGGGGGGCTCTATAGTTGAGCAAGAGGGCTTGCTGAGAGTAGAACACAGGATGAAATGGCTAAATGAGACCAAAATAGAGTCAAATTTCTAAAAACACAACGAGTGAGTGTAAGGTACAGAGAAAGAACTACAAATGTGACTAAGAAGGTAAGTCTTCATCACATACCACTTACCTAAAAATTCAAATGGAAACAAGTGGATAAGGAAAACTGGGAAAAAAATTTCCAGAATGATTCCAAAGTTAAGGGAATGGACAAAATGACTTCTCTAGACAACTAAAATAAGATCTTTTATGATCTACGATCTAATATGGTTATATAAAAACATACACACAACACTTTTAAACCCGACCACCAGCTCCTTTTTCTTGGATTTCCTTTCCAACTACACAAGATGATAGGGATCCTTTCCACTCTGCTCTTATAATTTGGTCTAGTCTGTACTTTTTCTTGTTCCTTGGTCTCTAATGTCAACATCTTTATGAGACTGAGGAGGCGTTCTCAACCAGAGACATTCCTTATAATTGAATATTCAATGAAACCATTATCCTTTATGTGCTCTGATATTAATCTTAATTGAAGGGCCATTTTCTCAGGCTCCCTGGATGAGAACATTGGTTCTGGGTACTGGGTACTGGGAAATGCTTTTGTTGACACCCTAAGATTGTCCCTCTCTAAACCTCCTCCCACTTTAAGCCAATGTTCAGGGTCTATGCCTTAGTACAATCCATAGTTATTGATCTTAAGTTATTCAGGGTTTTTCTTTTCTTTTTATTTATTTATTTTGACATGGAGAGAGAGAGAGAGAGAGAGAGAGAGAGAGCAGAGGAGGGGCAGAGAGACAGAGAGAGAGAGAGAGAGGAAGAGAGAGAGAATCCCAAGTAGGCTTTGCAGTGTGAGCTCAGAGCCAGACTTGGGATTCAGATATCACGAGCCCATGAGATCATGACCCAAGCAAAATTAAGAGTCAGACGCTTAACCAACGTAGCCACCTGGGCCTCCCTCAGGGCTTTTCTTTCTAACTACGATTAAAAAACCATTTTTCAAAAAAGGAAACAAAGAAAAAAAACAACACAGAATTGAGCCTAGCTCCACTAATTTGAGTCCTCTGAAGTTTATCATTCTGGCCCAAGTGGCTTTACTTCAGATTAGCAGTTTGGGGCCATCTCCAGAATCTGGTTTGTGAGGATTTGGGACACCTGACTTAAATTTCAACTGGATTTGCTAGTTCACCTCAGGCAGGGATCATTGCTGTGGTCTAAACCGTAGGCTTAGGGGCTGAATGTGCACATTTGCCAGGTTTATCTCTAAGATCCCAGGCTCCTGAGAGCTAAAAAATGTAGCATCTTCCCTTAGACATTATTATGAAGATAAAGGGAAAGGAAGAGGGAGTGATCCTGACTATCAGAATAAAAACTCTTGGGGGGTGCCTGGCTGGCTCAGTCGGTAGAGTGCATGACTCTTGGTCTTGGGATTGTGAGTAAACCCCATGTTAGGTGTGGGGATTACTTAAAAATAAAATCTTAGGGGCGCCTGGGTGGCTCAGTTGGTTAAGCAACCAACTTCAGGTCATGATCTTGTGGTTTGTGAGTTCAAGCCCCACATTGTGCTCTGTGCTGACAGCTCAGAGCTTGGAACCTGTTTCGGATTCTGTGTCTCCCTCTTTCGCTCCCCCTCCCCCACTCACACTCTCTCTTTTTCTCAAAAACTAAATGAACGTTAAAAAATTTGTTTTAATAAAATAAAATCTTCAAAAAAGATAATTAAAAAATTAAAATAAAACTTTTACCTAGTGGTAAAAGTTCAGTGATGGGACTTTACATCCATCCATATATGAAAGAGGTTTATTTTTAGGAAATTTCAGCCTGCTATTAACTTTATGTAAATACTATTTGTTAATATTTTTTTTAGACTTAGCTTCCCCAGCCATTTCTTCCAAGAACTCAGATTGTAAGAACCCTTTTCATATTAGCTTAGTCCCTTTAATTTGCCAAAGATAAGGCAATTAATTAGCTTACTGAGGGAAATTACTGACAGGATGAAACAAAACAAGGAGCTGTCTCTCCACCTCTATCTTTCTTGAATGTAAATATATTTTATACCAAAATCGTATCTTAAGTCTCTATCCTTTTTTTTTTAATGTTTTATTTCAGAGAGAAAGAGAGAGAGAGAGCGAGAGCGTGAGCAGGGGAGGGTCAGAGAGAGAGGGAGATACAGAATCTGAAGCAGGCTCCAGGCGCTGAGGTAGCAATCAGCACAGAGCCCGACACAGGGCTCGAACCCACGAACCGTGTGATCATGACCTGAGCCAAAATTGGACACTTAACCAACTGAGCCACCCAGGTGCCCCTTAAGTCTCTATCCTTGTTTTATAGTTTAAATAATCAGGATAAACAAAATGCAGAAAGCTACCTTAAACCAATGTTATGCAAATCTCTAAAATAAAGGAAAGGAAATTCTAAGGGTGAGACTATCTTCCTATGGATTAATCTCCTCTCTTCCTCTCATATACTAGAATTGTTTAAGATATGGTTCTTCAATTCATGTGCCCCCTGGCCAGGAGCCAATGAGTCTGTCTGCCAGCATAGATGTCAGATGCGTAGACCAGGGAAGAGAATAAATCCAGAGATTAGCAGAGACATCTGGTCACCTTAGGCCTACCTTCCAATCCAGGTGTGAGCTTGTTTTAATCTTTTGAGGAACAGTACTTAAGAGATGATGCCACAAAATAACTGTATTTTTGTTAATGACCACATTTAGTAAAACAGCTGGTCTGTCAATATTGTAGGAATACAATCTGACTGCAACAGAGAGCAAAGCCACCTGCTGGCTTAAAAGCAGCAGTGCCCAGTAACAAGTGTCGAGGGGAGGTCTAGAATCAGATTCCCATTAGGTGTGCCTGGCTCTTGTTCTTGTTTTCCCTTTCCCACAGGTAATCGTAAGTTCCAGCTCAGTAGTTAGCACTGCCTTCTTTCTGGCTAGGGGCATCCTCATACCTCACATGACTCCAGTATCCAGGCATTACATGCTTCTGTGTTAAATGAGAAAAGCTTAGCGGAGCAGCTTGTCCTAAGGAAGGCCTGTTGTGAAATCCATCCAAAAATCCACTAAGTACAAGTGGTTATCTGTTGATGAGTGAATTAGGTTATCTGAGGTGAAGCTGGGTTACTAAAGTAGTAAGCAAGAGAACAACCAAGAAGAGACCAACCTGGAAGGCCTTTAATGTGTATTCGGGTCCCTAAAAAGCAGGATTAGTACCCATGAGAAAAACCCAAAAAGCCTTGGCCCCAAAGCATGTTAGTCCGTGTTTGGGCATAGCTGTAGTATAGTGGATTGAACCCTGATCTTGGAATGAAAGACCTGTGCTCTAGTCTTAGTTTTGTGGTCTTATCTCAGAATTTTCTCTCTGAGTTTTAAGGAGTTGATAAAAATTAAATGATATAATTAATGTTAAAGCACTCATGCCCCAGAAATGAAGAGATGGCAAATATTAATGCTTGATTGGAGGGGGACGTGAAAATCTAGAAAATTACCTACATGTAAATGTGCCATAAACCCTAACAATTCCCCGTTTCTTATGAGAGTCTTCTGAATTACCTAAAGAAATCTCTCTAGATTTCCACTTAGCCCTCCATCCAGGCACTTCTACTTTACATCTTGCTGTTGACTGCTCATCACTTTCTACCTTGCTGCCCAGGACATTTGACTGATGCCTCTACTTGACTCTGATGTTTGCTTTGCCCTTGGACATGCCCCTTGTTCTGTGTCTTGCCTCCCACACTCACCAAGTCAGAGAGACTCTTATGGTCACAGCTGCCTGAACACACTCTTGACTGGCGGGGATATTTCTGAGATCAAGTTCAGTGTGGTTAACTCTGGAGAAAAGAGATTGGTGAGACTTCCAAAAGGCAAAATTGTAGGACCAGTAAAGTAAGGCTTCCTAATCCACACAAGAACTCCCAGAAAAAAACCTTAGTTTCTTCTTTTTTTTAAGTAATCTCTACACCCAACATGGGGCTCAAACTCATGGCCCTGAGATCAAGAGTCACATGCTATTTCAGCTGAGCCAGCCAGGTACCCCATTGTTTTCCAAAATTATATAACCTTAAGGACCTTTTTGGGAGGATTGACACAAATAGCAAGTCAACAGAGTCCACAACAAATATTCCTTGAATGTAGGGACTGAGTCATATTTGCTTAGCCCCAGAGACGAGCACATTGCACGAAGCATGGTAGGCTCACAGTATATGTATGTTGTATTAAATCCATTTCTAACTTGTGTTTGTGTTCACTCAGAATTATGGAAAAGTCAGGCAAACTGATGGAAGAATAATTGCCTATAAAACCAGTAAAGTTAACTGTATTTAACCACTCTCTCTTCTTTATTCTTGAAGGGAGGGAATGTTAAGTGAAGAAACACTGACTTAGAATAATAAAGTGTCACTGTCTGTACAAATTCAAGAAATCCTGGGGTCAAGTTTTGGAGAGAAGTAAGATACTATTGGCCATTTTTAGAGATAGGGCTTAAGTGGGGAGGGAGACAGTGTTGAAACCATTAGCATCCAAGACATAATTCACCAAATCACTTGGTTCTACTGGAGTTGTGTACACATAAGATGCAAAGCTTCTTGGAGATCACCAGCCTTTATGCATGCAAATGAAGTAAACTTCTGATGCTGGGACCACAAGAACATCTGGGAACTCTATATGTGATGCCCCTCATCTTCAGTGACTCTCACCTTGTAGACACACATCCACTCGCTTCCTCACTCACTCATGTTTACACACATAGATCCCTGAGTGGTTCTGGTTCAGGAAGAGATACACGGGTACTTTATTTTCCAGGATAATGTGGGTCCCAAGGTAACAGTATACCTGACTGGTTATGTGTATATGGAATTTTTAAAAATGTGAATAGTTTAGGGCCCCCTGGGTGGCTCAGTTGGTTAAGCATCCAACTTTGGCTCAGGTCATGATCTCATGGTTTATGAGTTTGAGTCCCACACTGGGCTCTGTGTTGACAGCTCCGAGCCTGGAGCTTGCTTCAGATTGTGTCTCCCTCTCTCTCTGCTCCTCCCCTGCTCGCTCTCTCTCTCTCAAAAACAAATAAATGTTAAAAAAAATTTTTTAGGGGTGCCTAGGTGGCTCAGTCGGTTAAGTGTCCAACTTTGGCTCAGGTCATGATTTCACAGTCTGTGGGTTTGAGCCCTGCATCGGGCTCTGTGCTGACAGCTCAGAGCCTGTAGCATGCTTCAGATTCTGTGTCTCCCTCTCTGTCTCTCTGGCCCTCCCCCACTCCCTCTCTGTCTCTGTCTCTCAAAATAAAAGACATAAAAAATTTTAAAAATTTTTTAATCTGAATAATTTAAAATATATTAGTACAGCTCCTTAATTTATGTCGGTTCTTAATTATTTTGATGGCTATGGGCTATCTTTCCAGAAAAATGAGCATAAGGACATGTAATTTCATGTACATGCAATTTTAGGAGATATATAGATCTGCTGAAGGAGAACATTAAAAGCCTCGTATAAAAATTCTCTGGATAAGGAATTTGCGAAGAATACTTTTACAGAGTGAATCATTCCATAATCAATCCACTGACACATACATATTTAAAAAAAGAGGTTGCAATGCAAATGCCTGTGAGAATTGGGTAGGAAACCAAAATGAGTGACTCAGGGGGCACCTAGGGCAATAGAACAGGAGATGGTAGGGATGTGGGGACTTAGTGGTCTCGTGCCCCTAGAAAAGGCAGCTGTTACTTAGCCTCATCCATTTGTTGGCATGCAGGTTCAGTACTGCCAGAATTTAGATTTCTAAAGAAGGACAAAAATCTGGAATTTAATACATTTCCTGATTTTCATCAGACTAGACTTCCCTCAATAACATTTTATTTTAAAAAAATGAAATGTATAGGGGGCACCTGAGTGGCTCAGTCGATTAAGCATCCGACTTTGGCTCAGGTCATGATCTTGCAGTTTGTGAGGTCCAGCCCTGCATCGGCTCTGTGATGATGGTTCAGAGCCTGGAGCTTGCTTCAGATTCTGTCTTTCTCTCTTTCTTCCCTTCCCCTGCTCACATTCTGTTTCTGTCTCTCTATTAAAAATAAACATTAAAATTTTTTTTTCAAAAAATTTAAATGTATGGAAAGGAAGAAAGAATTATACAACGAATACTCATATACTCACCAGCTAGCTTCTACAGGAAGCATCTGGCTTATTTGCTTTATCACATATTTATCCATCTATCTCTCTACCCACACATCAGCCCCTCTTAATTCTTATGCATTGTAGTGTGAGTGGCAGACATCAATATACTACCTTTAAGACATCTGGCTGCCCTTTTTGCTTTCTGGTTTGATCTATTTTTATTCATTTACCTGTGCATGTGTTTGTGTGTGTGTATGTGGGTGTGTGTGCGTGCATGCACATACCCATGTGTGTGTTTTAAATGAAGTTTCTACACCTGAGCTTATACATTCTGGGATATTAAGCGGTAATTAAAATGCCATGGCACTGCTGTGTGTAAGACCCATGCTTGCTGGTGTTATATAGAAACTGTCATGGGGTGTGGATGAAGTGGATTAGGAGTGATTTGGGAGTTCAGAATCTGTTTTCTGTTCAGATCCAAATCTAGGAGTTATTCTTTCAGCCTAAAGTTGCAGAATAAAAACAACCCTCCCATGCCCACAAAAAGATTGCAAAACACTATACGAGAAGAAAGCAATGTGAACAAACTCAACAACCATTGGCCAGATAAAGAGGTGTGCAGAGTATGGAGACAGAGTCAGACGGCCATGTGAAGGACCACATAGGCAGACTAGCTGTTACTATGGTAATTAGTGGCAAGTATTTTGTTGCTTATATTGGAGAGAGGAAGCCAAGTCTTCATTAAGTAGAAAGATACATACAATAAAAGTAAAATGGGTACAGTATAATCACATACTGATGGTATCTCATGCATTGTGCCAATAGAGTGCTAAGTGCTTTGCTACAATGAAATTTTTAAAAACCAGAAAAATCAAATCAGGAAGTGGGCACAGATGAGGAAACTGAAGTTCAGAGAAATTCTGTATCTGGAAAATCACACTGTTAGGAAGTAGCAGAAACCCTGGTATGTCTTATTCCAAATGTACTCTCCTAACCAAAATATTATACTGTGCAATCTCTAAAACATTTCACAATGGAAACAAATCTTGGGAACAGGAGATGACTGGGATCAGCTACAAAATTTGTGGGACCTTGTGGAAAAAGAAAATGCCGGGCCTCTTTTTGAAAAGTTAATAAGAACTTCAAGACAGAAACAGAACATAAAACAAAGAGACCACACAGGTTCCACATCCATGAAGGTGGACTAGGATATACCATGAAATATGGAACTGAGACCCACAGAAATTCATTTACAGAACATGAGCCAGACAAAACAAGAGGAATCCAATGTTGGCCAGAAGAGAGAATGTGTTTGGGTTCCCTTTGGTGAGCTGGGAACTGGAAACTTATCTAGGAAACCCACTTTATCATGTCTGTATGGTACAAATCCATGGCAGATAGATTATATAGTATGTAGAACTCAAGGCACAGTGTACTTCCAATCTTTCTTGACTCATCCTTTCTTAAAGTTCTCAAGTTTACTCCAGTGTGGTTGCAGCGAGCTCTCTGCACTCTCTCCTGACCCTTGCTATCAAGATTCTGGTGCACCAGTGGGTGGAAATAGGTCAACCTCTCTGCCCCATTCACCCACTTCCTCAGACCTCCACACAGATGCAGATTTCAGTCCCAGGGGATGCCCCATGTGCCATATGTTACTTATGCACAAACCCCTGAAGCCCTTTCACACACTCGATCACAGTCCTGATCTCCTGAGGTCAAGATCTGTTTGTGCAGAACGGACTTATGGATAAAAGGGAGGCCAATGAGTCTGTGCAGATGATGCACGCTAGTGAACACAGCCCTCCCAAGGCTGGATGGTGAAGTTGTCAAACCTGTGTTCAAATCTCTCTGCTCGGGGCGCCTGGGTGGCTCAGTCGGTTGAGTGTCTGGCTTCGGCTCAGGTCCTGATCTCGTGGTTTGTGGGTTTGAGACCCATGTCAGGCTCTGTGCTGACAGCTAGCTCAGAGCCTGGAGACTGCTTCAGATTCTGTATCTCCCTCTCTCTTTGACCCTCCCCTGCTCATACTGTCTCTCTCTCTCTCAGAAATAAATTTAAAAAACATTAAAAAAAATCTCTCTGCTGTCCCTCTTTCCCACTGGTCATCTTTTTCTTCTTGGCATGGAGCCTCCTTATAAGGTCCTTGGTTTGGGTCCCACTGTTCCTACCTCATTCAGATTGGCCCATTTCCCATCAAGCCCTAGACCTGACCCTTTTCTCTGTTCTCAATAAGTCTTAGTCGACTCTCTCTTTCCCTCAGGGCTGTCCTATGTAATTGGCCAGGAGGAAATTCATGTCATGCATTAATACAAACTGAGACTAATGGCTAACAAGGATGAAGATGAGGGAACAGGAGATACCCAGGCTGAATCTTTGCCAGAGGCATTTCCAATGGAGGGGCTCCTTCAGCTCCCCTTAACTGACATCAACAATATCATACTTATTTCACCGAGAGGACAGTTTGCTCTCCATGAAGCAAGGAAAAATATTTGTTCATTCTTAAATGAAAACTTAAATACTATTCTTTTTACCAATTAAACACTGAGGTTTAAAAAATGATAATGAATGTTGTTGAAGATGAAGTGCACCTAACACTCATATAGTGCAAGGGTACAAATTGGTGCATACTTTCTGGAGGGAAATGTGCCAGTTTGATGGGAATGATTAAACACATGCACACACGCGCACACACACACACACACACACACACACAAATCTTATATATACACACATTGTATATATATACACATATTACATACACATATACATAAAATATTTGAAGGACCTGTGTGAAGGTCAACAGTGCCCTGTGCAGCCTGGCCCTGCCTACCTCCCCAGTCTCCTGTTCCACCATCTCCTTCAAATTCAGAGTCTATTCACACTGGTTTCTCCCAGTTCTTCAACACACCCCATGTTCCTTTCTGCCAGACAGCCTGCACAATATTGTTCCTTCTGTTTTATTTTTTTTCAGTGACTCTTCATCCCTCTTCTGATTAATCTATTTCTGCTCATCCCTCAGATCTCAGTTGAAGGGTCACCTCCTCAAGAAGTCTTCTCAGACCACTACTTCTCTGCCCCCACCTCCTAAGTCTGGACAGGTTCCCTTATACTGTGCTTTTAGGGACTACATTCCTTTCCATGGAGCTTTAGCCTAGTAAATTATGATAGTCTCTTTTTGTGTGATTATATTATTCATCCATCTCCCTATGTGCACTACAAGCTCAAACAGAGCAAGTTTATGTTCACCTTTCCACACCCAGTGCCTAAAACTGGGTCTGGCATTTGAAAGAGGTGCAAGAAATACTTGCTGACTAAGTAAATGAACGGTGAGATTATAGTCAATTTTTGTTTTTCCTTTGCCTTTTTCATATTTTTCACTTTACAATGATCATGTGATTCTCTTATAATAAAATCATAAAAAGATTTTTTTTCCCCTTTCTTTGAGGCTGCAGCTGTTCTCTGCAGAGCCTGCTGTCGTTGGCACTGATCTTCTGACTGCTACCTTCTGAGGCTAGCTTCTGCCATGAAACGGGATTAGGACACATTGTCTGAGACTCTGCCCCACGTGGGGGAATTTCTCCCTGCCCATCACCTTCTGGGGTATGTGCCACAAAGCAGGTGATTGACTCCTGCTGTTATCTCCCTCCTGCCCCAAGGGGTACAGCCTGGTGGCTTTCATGACTCAGCAAAAGACCCTTTGACAAAGCTGCGTACCAAAGCCTGCCTTGCCAGCTAATGACAGGCCAGTGGGATTTTCCTGAATTCCAGTTCTGCTGTCGTGTGGGAGGATAGACCTCTTGGCATGAAACCGTCACAAGTCACTCCACTCCACTCTCCTATGTTCAAGAGAACTATAGTCATTGTGACTTTTCCTGTTGAGTCAAACCTAAGCATTTCCAGGGAATTAATGAGTGATGTAATGGTTTCATCCTGAGACTCAAGTACTTGCTTTCTTCCTATAAACTGACAGCACAAATGCAATTATGGTTGTAGCTAAGCGAGAGTAATTCCTCCATATGGTGCTTCAGGTGGCCTTTAAGATATTTTTAATACTTCTGTAGGCAAGTTAAAAAACCTTGTCAGTCTGCAAACATTTTACCAGCCTCCCCAACGTTCACCTACACATCGCAACGTTACAAGGATAATTTGTCATTTAAAAACCTTTTTGGAATGGGTTGGGGAATAAATAAATAAGGGTGGCACATCAGAAGAGACTGAGCCCCCTCATTCTGAAGAAGTACCATTCTGGTGGCTCGAGTAAGTATTTTCCATTGTTATTTAAGTTCTGACTTTTCTGTGGCCTGATTTATATTTTCTCGGGCTGTGAGCCCACATGAATGAGAGAGTTGCAGCACAGAGCCTTGTTTCTCTGTGTCTTAGATCCCTGGATGTGCTGCAGACATCGGGCTTTTGCCACGAAGTATTTTCAGGAAATTCGTGGGTGAGGAGTAGCTCCTGATTGATAGAACAGCTCTATATTAGGACAAATGTGGCAGCAGGCAAGTTGCATTCATCTGGTGTTGAGATGAAAAGCTGATTACACTGCTGAGGGCAAATGAGGTGGAAACATCTTGGAGATTAGGTTTGTTCCCAGTGTCCTACATTTCAGAGGGATGTGATCATTGGTTTCATGTTGAATGTCTCCTGTGGACAGCCTTTCTCTCCCACAGACTGTTTTTCTGAGGCTTGAAATAAACACAAAAATCTATCCTGGAGATTTGCATGTATACATTTAGCTCAGTAGGCACAAGGAAGGATGTCAACAGCAGTGGTCCTGTGGCAGGCGTTCTGGGATAACTTTGTTGCCCTGCATCCATGGTAGAGGATACACTGAGGTCCAGGTTGGTTAAGGTGATTTAAGCCAGGGACATAACTAGTTAGTATGATGAAATGTTGGGCCCTTTCTAGAATTATCTGTTAAGCTGTCATATTCTGTCAGAGCCTAATCCTTCTCTGTGGGAGAGCAAAGTCCCCTCCCCTGGAAAAGCTCACCAGGTGTTCTTCCTGTCTTCCCTTCACACTCCCAGAATTCACTGAGTGTCTAGTCCCCATTTTTACTCCAGCTGGTCTCTCTCTGACATCCACACACAGGTTCTGCAGCACCTGTTCCCTGGCATCAGCTCTTGGGTAAAACCAACTCCTTGCTTCTGACTGGTCATATAATGGGAAGATGGGACTCTGCCGCTCTGGAAGATGGCACTGGCCATATCCTATCTCTTTTCCAACCTGGATTAGAGTCCTTCCAAATGGAACTACAAAAATGTGTGGGTTTTTTTCTCTCTGTGCTTGGTTTCTCTGCTTCAATTTTAAACACATCTTTTGATTTTCTAGGTCACACACTGCAATCACCCACCTCAGGGAAGGACAGAGATTCAATTAAACAAAACAGATCACTTACACATGCAAGGTAGTGCAGGGGTGAAAAGGTAAACCATGGGGGATGGCAGGAACCATCTTTTGTATTTTCTTGGTTCCAATTAAAAAGCACGGTACTTTGATAAACAGACTGACTGAATTCAGCATTTTAAAATTCACAGGCATTGTATCATGTATTTTAGAGAGGGGTGCATTTCTGTTCAGATTTTAAGAGACAGCTTTTTCCCGTAGAAAGGTAGCATGGTCTACTGCAGAAATGGGGTCTTCTGGGTGAGAAGTTCTAATTTGGGATTAAAACTTTTCTTAACCATGCAAACTCAGGTGAGAAATTGTTCTTTCTCATCTCAGTTTCCTCATCTGTGAAATGGGGATAATACAAACCACGCTGGGCAGCTGTGAAGACTAGCAATTATGTTTATAAAATAATCTCTTCAAGCCTGAGCCAGATTTGTGTTCTCAACTAGCTGTGCTGCATTGAGGTCAGGAAATGGGCTTCATTAAAATGAATATACCTAGAGTCTAGTACAGCATCCAACATATATTAGGCCCTTAGTAACTGTTTATTACAAGAGGAGCACCTGTAACCCTAAATGCCTATACCACTAACCTGTTAATTAATTTATACCTTTGTATTAATATGTAACCTTTAGCTTATTTATATTTTGTCTTTATAAATAGCCTCTTTGGGAAAATAGTTTTCTTCTTCTTCTCCTCTAAACCATGTCCTACGTATTCCTTCTTCTCAGATTTAGAGTAAGTGTTCACTTCCAGGTTAGATTAAAGCTCAGAACAGGATTTATGAATCTCTTCAGAGAGTTGTTTTGAGTTATTATCCTTTTTTTTTTTTTTGCCCTCTAGGACTAAGCTCTTATGGCCGTGATATTATCTTGTTGGTTTACTTTAAAAGATTCCTGCACCAATTAAAATCCAGTTAGACTCAAGCCCTGGAAAAATTTACATACTTCCCATGAATATCAAATCACAGCTCACATGTATGAGCAAAACTGACTTAACAATTGCTCCTAACACATTTCAAGGTGATGCTTCACTCTTAGAAGTGCCTCTGAAGCCACAATTTCAAGAAGTCAGTATTGTGGGAACTGAGTCCCTCTAGGATAGTTTTTTGGGTACAAAACAAACAGAACTACAAAGAAATGAGTTGTGTTACTGTCTCTTGTTCTTCTAATTGACAGTGATGGGCTTTAAACAAAAGTACTGACCTAGTATTGACTTTGCTCCTAATTCTGTGACCCTGGGACAACTATTTGACCTCTCTGAGCCCCAGTTTTTTAATCAATAAGATGAAATTTACATGAGGTAGATGTGAAGATTGAATGAGATAACTACATATAAAGTGCCTAGCAGTGTTTGGGGAATATTGTAAGTAAGAATAAATCAGAGTTTCCATTAGCTTATTATTTCTAGAAAAAAATTAAGGGAAAAATCATTTTAAAATATCTTCCTATGTTTCCCCACATTTATTTATTATTTGAAACCAGAATCTGTTCAGGGTAGAAGATTTCTTAAGTAACAGATACATAAAATTTATGTAGTTTATGTACGTTTATCACGGAGCAGTTTAAAGGCAATGCCCTTTCTTGCCTACCTATTTGGAACAGAGGGAAATGGCACTCAGATCAAAGACCAAATCACCATATCATTAAGGCCTCAAAACCTCTCATGAGAGGTTTGGAGGCAGTTCGTCCCAGTAATGATTAGACACTTACTCAGGGGCAGAACAGTTTAGCCTTAACTTCAAGGATACACTGACTCACCAGCATAGAAACGGTGGTGATCTATGTGGTTTTCCAGCAAGCGGGTAACCATCATTGTGAGGTCCAACCCTGTTGACCTCCTACTCAAACCTCCTTTCCTGGACCGTGGAGGTCGTACTTCATTTCTTACCTTGCCCAAACTTATTTAGCTCTAAACTACAAGTAGTCAAAGTAACTTATCTAACAATGAATTCTGGGTAAAGGGCTATTTGGAGGCGGAGGTAGGACATCGGAGAGACTAACACAAGGGGTTTGTATTTACATGAAGATCCTATTTCTTGAGTTTTCCTCTTTTTCTCCTTTAAGCACTTATTACCCAGAATAAGCTGGGGGTGCAAGGGCAGGGAGCGACGCCCAGATCACTGGAGCGGCACACCCTCGCGGGGTCTCGGTGGCGTGGGAACCTCGGGACCTGTGGGAGTCATACACCTGTTCCCTCCCCCCCTCGACCAGCCCTGAGCGTGGGCTAAGAGGCGGCCCTGGAGGCGGTGAGCTGGGGGCAAGGAGCCGAGGGATTGGCTGTTGCCCTGGCTGTCCACCTTTGACCTCCCCAAAGGAACACTGCCTCCAACCCAGCGCCCGGGCTTGAGTGGCCCAATAACCTCACCGCGCCCTAGCCAGGCCCAGCGGCTCCGCTGCTGATTGGGCCCTGTCTCTTCCCGCTCCACCTTGCCATCCGCCCGCCCCGGGGGCCGCTGCACGTTTCCATTGGTCATTATCCATGCCTATCAGTTCACGGCTCACCTCCCCCAAACAGCCCGCCGAGCCGGCGCGTGCTAGGGAGGCGGGGCCTCCGGACTGAGGGCGGGGCTGGGGCGGGGCCTCGGAGGAGGCTGGCGCAGCGGCGGCTTTGGGCTCTGGCTGTGGACTCCAGCGCAGCATCCTCGCTGCAGCCGCTACGGCTGGCTGCTGCACTTGGTCAGGTAAAGAGAGCCTTGTCTGTCCTGCTGGCGGTCTGCTCCGCCTCTTCTCCCTCCCGACCACAGGCTGTCTGTTCCGCCTCTCGGGGCCTCAGGGCTCTCGGAAAGAGGCATCGAATCTGTTTTGCCCCCTTACCTTCCTTTCCTCCCCTTCTGCGTCCGTTCCTCAAGCTCCCCAACCAAGCGGTGCCGAACTCCGTTAGTGGGGCTCCCTGGGTCACCCTAACGCTCCTCACTACAGAACTGTCGCTAACTCTCAGGTCCCAGCTCCCGTGACCTGCCAGTGCAGTCTCCTCAGCTTGGCACAGGAAGGGTTCGAGGGCGGGCGGCGAAGGGAGGGGTGCAGCGCTTCATTTTGAAGCTGGGTGTGTTTAGTTCACAGGGGGAGTACCTTAGTGGGGTTGATTTGGGAAGGTTACCTGCTTCAAGATGATGATTGGCAATGACTAGAAGGATATCTGTTGCTGCTTTGTGCTTATATTTATAGGTGACACTCACTATCACCGTTTTCTTCTTTCATGAACATCATCATCACGACCATCACCGTCAACATTTCTTTTCTTCCATCAGAGCCCTTCAAGTTCTGCAAAGGCAGGCTGTGTTCGGGCATGTAAGTGCTGACTCCCCCAAATAGCAAGCAGTGCCCTTATCCCCTAAGGCCAGAGCCAGGTCTTCATTTAGCTCAAGGCCAAGTATCTGGGAGTGGAGTGTGAATGGGAAGAGTTGCCTTATCCCTTTTGGCAGTTGAGATTGCCACAGAAAACCCTTTGCTTTAATCATCCACTCTTTCTGTTTGCTGACTATGTAGAGTTTGTCATTGGTAGTCACATAATCTGATGGACTGAATGCAGAGTCCAACGCCTATACAATATGGATGCTTCTTCAGCCACGGAGAGGGGAATCTCTAGACCCAAGCCTTTAAGACCAGATGAACAAGCTTAGCATCTGATTTTCTTCCCCAGTGGCTCCAGCTGTGCTAAAGCACCAGCTATGTTGGCATACGCATCATGTGCTGTGCCGCCTTGGGGGATCAAAGTTCCTCAGAGAGAGAAGTATGTTGTCTGTAGCAGGTAGCATCTTATGACCACAGGATTGGGATTCAGCAGCCAGTGCTTGGCTTTTCAGGACTTACTACAAGATCACTTGAATCTCAGACTTATTAACTCTTTTTCAGGAGGGGAAAACAGTGCACCTGAGAGTTGCATACCAGATTAATTGTCATTGTGGAAGATATTGCTTTAAATGTGTTTAGAAGTCCCAGGTCTTGGTCAGACATATCCAACCATTAGTCTCCTTTTTTCTCAGCTGTGGTTGTAGCCCCGTGGTAGGACCAATGAATTCAGTGCCTTTAGATATCCTGCAGGGTCTAAGGAGCAGTGACCTCACTGGAGGGAAACAATGGATAAAAGTTGGAAGATGTTATATCATAATGGTTAAATCCATAAACCTGTCATATGAATTCCAATCCTGGATGAACTACTTACTAGCTGAGTGATTTTGGCAAGTCATTTTCTCCCTTGAACTTTAGTTTCTTATTTGTAAAATGGGGGTAATATTACCTGCCCCATAGGGGAGGTTGTAAGGATTAAATGAGAGAGTATAGTTAAATGCTTAGTAGTTCCTGGTATATAGTAAGTGAGGAATGAATGGGAACCATTCTTGATAATACTTTCCTTCAAGGATAGTAAAGGCTAGTTCTGTGCCTAAACGTGCATCCCCCCCCCTCCCCAACATGTCTTTTTCTAGGTCTTAAAGCTGATGCTAATGGGGAGTGGCAGGTTTCAGTTTCCCCATAGGACTCCATCTTAGAGAGATGGCACTGATTGAAGCCACTGTGTTTGGACAGACATTTCTCTCATCAGCCTGCATAAATGCTTAGCAAGCACTTTTAAGATGCATTCGAGATGCAGCTTTAATGACGATTTCTGGGCCTCTGGGCCTGTCCTAGGCTGTTCCTTTCTCCTTGGCTGTTCAATGCCCTGACTTGGTAAATTGTGCTTTTTACAGAATCACTAGTGAATGCACTGGCTTCTGCCCAGGAGAAGCAAAAACTGCTTTTCTTCAAATATCTCCGGTAATTGAAGAAAATCTAACTTGCCAGCATGGGAGAACCTGTGTTTTATAATATTTTTCTTCTCTAAGAAGAATATATTTCCCTTTTCCAGTGTAGAAAACAGCAAGCCTTATTTATGTGATTCAGTTTTGTTATTTAGAAAGAGAGGGTAGCAGTCTCATCAGCTCTTTGGGGATACTTTGAAATTTGCAGGATACTGTCAATTATATTGGTTAGGATCCTTTTTGTTGTATGGGATGGAAACCCAGCAGAAACAGTCATAAGCAAAAATGAGCATTTTTGGCTAACATAACCAAGCCGTGATCACACTGTAATGTCTTCATGATGAAGCTGGTCCTGAGAGTGAGAAGCTTTCCTGGTTTGCTGCTTGATTTCTGTGTCTTTGTCTCTATCTCTTTCAGTTCTGCTCTTTCTCTTTCTTGGCCTTGTTGTCTTCTTTCTTTTTTTTTTTAAGTTTATTTATTTACTTTGAGAGAGAGGGAAAAAAAAAGCATGAGTGGGGGAGGGGCAGGGAGAGAGAGGATCCCAAGCAGGCCCTGCACTGTCAACCAGAGCACAGGGCTCAAACTCATAAACTGTGAGATCATGCCCTGAGCCGAAGTTGGACACTTAACCGACTGAGCCACACAGGTGCCCCTAGCCTAATTACTTCCTATCACAGACCCTGACCTCTCAGTGTCTTCTTAGGCTGTAGGTTCACATCCATCTAGCTCCATAAGCCAAGGGTAGCTCATGTCTCCTCTAGCTCCACAATGAATCCTATAGAAGAACTATGATGGACTGGTACTCAGGCACAGGCTTAACCCTGCCTAGGAGGAATGTGTTTGCTAAGGGAGTAGGATCCTCTGAGTCCTATTATTGTCTGGGAGTGGATCTCACATCCTAGTCTTCTTCCCTGTCAGCAGTAAAATTGGTGGAGTTGTCCCCAAAGGAAGAGAAATGGGAGCAGGCTGGGGCTTGATGCAATGATAAGGACCCAGAGACCCTTCTCTCCTACCTTATGTATGGTGACTCCAAGCCTACTTTTATGTTAAAACTTTGGACTTGAGCACATGATCCCAGGCATGAATGTGTTTTAGATCATTTTGCCTTTAGTGTTTTTTAACATTAAAACCTTACTTGTATAATTGTGAAAATTCACCAGAGATACTTAATAATATACAGTGATTCCAGTCTTGGAAGATCATGTTTGGGGGTTACTCATACTCTCTTGGGACTTTGTTTTAACAGGAGCCATTATTTTTAGAGGCACATAGTCTCTGTGTTAAAACTCAGCTTTATTCCCAGCAGGTCCCAGCCTGTATGTTGACAGAGTTATAGCCATTAATCTGATTTGCTTGATCTTGTAGAGATGCTAAACCATGGGAATTGTATCCTCATGGAGTAAATATGAGCTTGCACCAACAGGCTGGCTTTGTGAGGGAATTGAAACATCCCTGTGTTTAGCATCTGAACGGAAGTGCTGACAGAGCAGTCATCTGCATGCCCTGTAACCTAATAATTACTAAAGTGGGAAGGATAGAAAGATAGAAGGATAGGATAGAAAGAAGCCTCCTTACCTTGTCAACATATAAAAGCAAGGCTGTAGGAAATGGACCATTCCCTCCCACTTAGGTTTCTCAAGATCTCTGGCTACGTGTAAAACATGCCCCTGAATAATGTGTATTTTGCATTTAGGCTTTGAAAATATGATGCCATAGTATACGTATGGGGCTGGGGGAGAGGAGGTATAAGACCCATTGGTTTTCCCTTTGAGTCAACTCACCCTACCATTTACTTGAAATGACCTCTGTAATTCCATCTTATTAGGGCTATACCTATTTCTCCTTTCTGACGTGGCATAAATCATTATTAGAGACCAACATCATTCAAATCTAATACTTTTTTACCTTGGTCTTCTGAGTCACAGGCTATTGTGGGGGATATTTTGGAGGTAGGCAGGACTTTCTTTTTTTAAGAGGAGAACAACAGAATTTATGAGCATGCTTACCATGCTTACACATGAGAGCACCCGGACATGAGTAGCTCTGAGGGGCGGTGAGAACATGGACTTATACAGCATCTTAGGCCAAAGGAACAGGAGTCTGGGGCCTCTGGGGGGGAAGGAAAGTTATGGAAAGGTGCCCAGGAAAAGTACGGTGAAACAGGGGTTACTCAGTAAGGTTTCTTATGCATATTTAAGTCAGTGCCTTCTCCATTAAGAAGAATTATTAAGCGTTTTCCTCTTCCTGGTATGGGAGAAGGAGACATATTTTGCAAGTGGAGATTTCCTTTATAATGTACATTTCATTTACAAAAGGAAAACTTGTTCTCCTCTTTTTTTTTTTTTTTGTTATAGTTTTTTACTGCATCTTCCTGAATCTCAATGGCTGTTAGCTCAAGTAATTCATCCATATGTCAAAGAGGCATATTTTTGGGTGGTATATTCTGATATCTCTCATTCTGCCCTTTGAAACTTCATTATTTTTTCCAGGAAGTGTCATTTAGCAAAAACCAAGTCAGCATTTAGTTCTAGAGAGATTCAGGTTTGCAGGGTAAGAGATCTACAAAGGGAGGAAGGGGGAGAGAGAGAGAGAGAGAGAGACAGATAGAGAGAGAGAGAGATAGAGAGAGAGAGAGAGAAGGAACAAGGATGGGAAAGCAGAAAAAAAAAAAAAAACAAATTTAAATGGATTGCCCCATCTCATTAAATCAGCCTCTCAGTCCTGGGAACAGTTCAGTCTAGTTAAAGAGTTATTTCAGGAGGCAGTAATGCAGGTGGGAGTCAGGTGCCTAGCTCAGCAATCTATATGGTATAAGCAGTCAGGCATTTAGTAGGGGCCATTTCTGTGGAGACAAAAGAAAAACAAAAGTTAATGGTTAGAACAAACTATAAACCCAGCTTTTGAGTGCAGAGAAGACTTGGTTAATAAGATTTCTAAATGTTGGGCTTACAACATCCTTCAATGGTGGAGTGTCAGTGGCAGTCTGATGGTTTGCATCCTGGGTTGATTTCGTTGTTTGCAGTTCGAATGTCTCTGGCAATGGCACTGAGTGTTCTGGTGAATCTTCTGAGCGGCATTCTGAGCAACAAAGGTTGGATCAGGCAAGTAATGTTCATGCTGGTCATCAGGATCTGGGCATTAATGGGCAAGTAGCAGATGCAGCCTGAGGGTAGACTGGGAAGGCAGATACAGCTGAAGAGTAGGGCAGGAAACATGGTTGTGTTGCTGCTGTCAAGGTGCTGGTGCTAACATGCCAGGGGGGGTCCTCCGGTACACGTTTCTGTGAAGGAAGCCACAGAGAATGGGAGATGATGTGAGGACCAATATTTAAGAATCCACCCAAAACAGTAGGGTATGGCTTCTCTTCTTAGGTATGATGTCCCTGTTTTTGCCCCTGTGAGTATCTGCCACACTCATGCAGTCTCAGAAGGCTTTCTCCAGTGACTTCCCCTGTGAAACAGGGAAGGAAAAATATAGATGTTTCAGAGAGGCGGGGAACCTGTCTACTTCTGAGGAGAAGCTCCGTCTGAGGATCCACTCACCGTGGTAATTTGAGGGAAACCATAAAAGTTTCCCAAACCTTGACATTGGCACAAATGAAGTTCCATTGGAATTGTCTGGAAGAATGGCATCACGTGGAGGGAGAAAACCCTCTTGAACAGTGCTTCCACAGTGCTGTCTCATGTTCTCCAAGAGCTCCTTAGCGTATCTGGGTTTCTTTCCGTATTACAGAGCAGCTCTTATCCTCTCTGACTGGTAAAGATAGCTGAGTTAGGTTGGGGAAAGGATTTTAGAATGACAGTTGCTGTCACAGCATTTAATGGTCTTTCTCCTGTGTGAAACTGGGAGAACAATAACAAATATTGTTATGTTAAATGTGTTCAGTCCCTTGGAGGCAATCACTAAAATCTTCATGCCATTTCCAAAGGGTGCGTACATGCTGCTTTATCCTTTCAGTCCACTGATTGAAAGCCCGCTCCTGTGGTCTTCACCCTGTCAGAACTAATAAAGCCTAGTTCTCACCTTTACACCAGGGAATCTATATAACTTGTTGATATTCTACTTAGAGGAAAATATCCTCAAAGTCTATTCCAAGGGCAGGCAGCAGGTATATATCCTCTCCTGTGCTTAATGCAGGCAGATTTAAGCTCCTTCCCTTGGTTACCTAATCCATTAGTAGGTACTTCTGTGCAGTAGGTAAGTGTATTTTCTCTCTCCTATAGATGAGCAATTCAAGGATCAGAGAGGTTAATATGCTTACTTAAAGGTATGGCTTTAAATGGAATCTGGATAGCATTTATTCTACCTATTGGGTTTGCATTCCACCTTCTGTCTGTGCCCTAGTAAGCTAGAGAACATTCCCAGCTTTGATTTTTTTTTTAAACTTTCAAAGCAGGATAAACCATAAATATAGTGCAGTATTCTGGGTATGAATTTGGTGAAAAGTAAGAGTTGCTTTTTTTAGGCATTAACATGATTACCCTTTCTCTTTTTAGATGAAGACAGCCACTTTAGAAAATTTTCTAGGCTTGGCTCATATTTGGAAAGCTTTGCAAATAATTTTTTAAAAGCCCACAGGTCTGCAGAAAATGGAATTCATCTACAGAATTAGCATCTGTTCTGTCCCCATTTGCCAATGTCCTCATCTCCTTTTATCTCTGTTTCCGCAGTAGCATCCTCTACCTTCTACCTATAGGAGACAACTGGCTTCTTTCTGACCCACCAAATCCCCATTGAGATAAACATGAGTAGGACATAATCACACATAATAGGGAGTATTGTCCTTGTGTTAAAGTCACTTTCTGATTTGGCTTGAGCTGTTCCTGATTTCATATAAGCTCTTAAAACATAGATCACTTCTAATTTTCATGATTATTTGAAGAACTGAAACTCCATGATACCCTAGTGCATAAGGGAAACTGACAGATTGAAGAAAAAAGAAAACCTTACTATTTTCTCAAGCATGATTACCTTATTTCTTACTCTATAGTTCTTGTACCCAAATTATTCTCTAGGTAGGTGACAAGATTTTTTTTTAGGCGTACAGTGGAGGAAACTGAGATGGGGAGACAAAAAAGTGACTTGCCCAAGGTCACTCACGGTCAGTGGCACAGCCAAGAATAGATCCAGGTCACCCGACTCCCTGGGCTTTGTTTATTACATCATTCAACTTCTCTTCAGGAAGTAACAGCCCTGCCAGCTATTTAAAAAAAAAAAAAAATGAAAGGACAGTCAGTTCTCAGACTTCATTTTGGGGACTTGGTCTCTTTTTAATTTTTTTTTTCCATTTTTGCTGAAAACATATTAACAGCTGCCAAGTGGCTCACCATTAGCTAGATTTGAAGACCTTAGAACTCCAGAATTTGATAAGAACAACAACATTCTGTATCTATGGTCAATAGTACTGGGTTGTACACTTAAGTTGTTAAGAGGACAGAGCTCGGGTCAAGTGTTCTTACTAAAATAAATAACAAATTTTAGAAAGATAAACACAATTCTGATACCATAGTTACAGACTGGACCAATGACAAAGCAAAAAGGAAAGGTGGCTGAAGTCTTCAAAGTTGGTTGCATACGGATCTTGTGCTCAAACCACATCCGACAAGGACAAAATACACAGAAAAAGGAGAAGGGGCATATAGTCCAAGACTATATTTACCTCTAGAGCGGCATGGACTCAGGGGAATCACAGCAGGAAAACTAATGTCATCAACAAGAAGAGGACTAGAAAAAATTGTTAAGCCAATTTTTATAAAAAAGGGCTTATGTATTATTATTAAAGAGGGCTTTCATATTACAACCAGTGTATGATGTACAAATTCTGCTACTTGCACGGGATGAAGACAGATTCACAGAGGGAGAGGAAACAGAACTACTCCATTCTTATTTTGTTCTTATTTTGCTTAGTGTCTTTTCTATGCAAGTGTAGCAGGTGAGAATCTCCATCTACAAACACAGGTATATAAAAAGTATTTCATTTCGTAATTTTTTTTCAAATCATACTCATTTTTGTTTCAAGCCTCTTCCTTCTGGAAAGACAGAAGACCTACTCTCAGTCCTTCTTAGAGACACACCATTCCCCAGAGTTGTATCAAGGCTCCAGGGTGTTGGCGCAGTGAGGCAGCATTGGTAGGGGGACCCTCTGGCCCTTGAGGCATCTGACCGCGCAGGTTACACTGTAGTGCCATGTTTCTGCTCACGTAACTCTCTCAGTTGCAGGTATCCAGGTCATCTGTGGGCCACAGAAATATTTTGGTGACATATCCTATCATCCTTCTCACTAGATGTATCACACACAGCTCTGGGGGCTTGTGGCCTTTTTGGGGACAATGCCAGGAAGCAAGGGCTGGCTCCTCCATCCTGGGTTTATAAGCCTCTCTCCCTCCTTTTCCAACAGCTGGAGGGAGATAATTCTCTATGTTGCTTCAAGGCTCTTTATGTCCACAAATTTCATTCCTTTTTACATCTTTCAAGAAATTCCCTATGTTCTTCTAAGTATTTGGGATTTTGGAAAACAAAGTCCAGAAATATTCTCAGGCTATTTCTCTCTTTCTCCTTGCCTTTTACCTCTCCTGATGCAGTGAATACTGATTCTGATACCTACCTTATTGGGAGTCAAGCAAAAGGGGAAAACACAAGATGAAACAAAAAGAAATAGATTAATTACCTTTTTTGGGGGGGAGGGATGGAGAGAATCCTAAGCAGGCCCCATGCTCATTGTGGAGCCTGAAGCAGGGCTCAATCACATGACCCTAGGATCCATGACCTGAGCTGAAACCAAGAGTCAGACGTTCTACTGAGCCACTGAGTTGCCCCCAGAATGATTAGTTTTGAATATTACTTTTTTTTTTTTTTTTTTTTTTTTTAGCAGTACAGTGATTTGAGGTATCTGTCTTATTCACATCCATTTCCCATTCTCTGAAAATGACCCAGTATAGAAGTACGGGCTCCACATACATAAGACCATGGCCCTGGTCAGGGTTACTTAAACCAGAGATAGAAATCTGACCCACGCTCAGCCAATCGGATTCCCTAAGCCAGGAATGAGAGGTTAGGACTGGAGGATGGCAGTGACTGAGAGTCAGTGGAGTTAAGTCGCAGTTAGAGAAGTGCTCCAGGGGAATGGCCTTTAAGCCCTGGCCCAGAGGCCTTGGAAGACTGTCTCCTGCTCTTGGCTTTTCCACCCTTACTCAGATTTCATGAATTTGCCCACAAATTTCATGAAATTGGATCTGCCTCCGTTTTTGTTAAGATAGCCTAAATCAGGTTCAGTTCCTTGCATCCAGAAGAAATTCAAGAACAATCCTCAAAATTGCAAAGGCAGAAACACGTGGTAATGAGGAAATTGAAACTCAAGATAGGCAAAGAGATCATAGATAGAATCTAGCTATTTAAGATGTGTTCATCTAATGATTTAAAGTGACCATTGCAAGAATTGTATTTGTGATTTTGGAACAACTTTTGGAATTTTTTTAGTACTTTTAAAAAAATGTTTGTTTATTGAGAGAGAAAGACAAGTGTGAGTGGGGGAGAGGAAGAGAGAGAGGGAGACACAGAATCTGAAGCAGGCTCCAGGCTCTGAGCTGTCAGCACAGAGCCTGATGTAGGGCTTGAACCTATGTACATGAGATCATGACATGAGCTGAAGTTGAATGCTTAACATACTGAGCTACCCAGGTGCCCCATGTTGACACACTATTGAACAGCCAGATCATGTGTGGGGTTTTTGAGAAAGGAAGTGCTTCTATGTGAGGACTTGCTGAAGAGACTAGGGTGGTTTTGTCAGGATGGGATGTCTCAGGTGTTTAAAGGGCCCTTGAACAGAAGAGGAGTTGGGTTTACAAACTCTGGAAGTAAGGACAAACATGAATGGAAAGATATAAAGAAATGGATTTTGGCTCTGAGTAAAAGAATATATATATATATATTATTATATATATAATAATATATATATATATTCATTTTTTTTTTTTTACACTCCTCATACCTGAAGGCCATGAGGTTTCCTTGTGGGCTAGAGAAAAGTTTGCTATAGAAGAATTCAAGTTGAGATTGGGCAGTGATCATTCACAAAGATTATAGTGAAAGAGGAAATCCAGAATTGGGATAGAATGGATAATTTCTAAGTTTCTTCTAAATCTAAAATTCCATCATTTTCCCTATGAATTTTGTCAACTTCTAGGCTAGAAAAATGCCAGCCCACAACTTGGCAAAATGTAATAGGAGTTAGAGCATTTCAAAAATACTGTTTTATCAGATTTTTCTTCCTTTATATGAAAATGAAAAATAAAAACACCCACAGGCTATACCATATCATTGAAAGAAGACATTTTCACAGAGAGAAACAAAAATTTATTTTCTATTCTCTAAATCCATACTGATAGTGATTAAGTCTTCGCAGCCAGGTGGTTCACTGAATGGAAAACAACATTTCTGTGATATTAATGTAATCATGCAAAACCCAGGGAATGCTGAATTCTATTGTCCCTAAATCTCTAGGCTACATGAAACTAAATTGATTTCTTGAGTTATTTTATGGAAGAAATCAGAATCCCGACTCTTTTCCCAAATCTTTATAAATGAGAAAGATGTTACCATGGCACCTTTTGTGGTATTGAAATGAGCAATTCAGATGTTTTATCCACCATTCCCCAAGACACTTCACACGAGCCAGTCCCTTTGACAACCAACCATGTTTTGCATATTTTAGATTATTATTCTTAACTAGGGGGTAAGAGCTGGATTATTCTAGTTTGTCATTTACCACAGCTAGCAGATGCTGACATTCAATAATCACATCTTAAGCAAGAATGGACAAGAGAAGCCACTTAGTTTGAAATCCTGGTCTTAAAGACTCCCATCAGACATAGTCCAACATGAAGATTTTCATAATCCCTTTCTTAATCTCTCACTCTTCGTGTAAAAACCTTAAAAAACTGCAAGCATACGTACAACCATTCATTAGATCTCTATTTGCTAAGACTTTTATAAAGAACATTCAAAAGACTCTAGTCTCTTCTGCTTTGCAAATTGGATTCTCAAGTCATTTTAAAGAAACCATTTGCAGTGTAAGTAAAAACATGTTTTCTGTCTATTTTAGAGTCCAACTTGAAAAAAAAAAAACCCTAATCATGAAATGTGGGGTCTGAGGTAAAACCATTTTAAAAGCCATGTCTGGAAATGCAAAAAATACAAAAAGGTATAAAGAAGGAAATAAGAATGATCCATATTCCCACTGTATTTTGTATCCCCTCTACTTTTGGGAAACACACTTTAAACAAATCATCTATGCTGATTATCAAGAATTCAAATGAGGCAAAAAGTTACAAAGATGAGAATTAAAAAACAATGATCTCAAATACTACAGTTCCCATTGTTAACTTTAGATGAACATCATTTCAGACATCTATCTATAGCTGTCTATCTGTCTATTTGGATAGACTTTTGTAAAATACTTTTGTAAAAATAAATAGAGATGCTATTTATAACAAAAATAGTTTTTAGAAAATTTTCACTTAAAAAATTTGAATTGAAACGAAAGAATAGTCCAACATCAAATGAATGTACCTCATTTCAAGATACATTATTTCTTTTTAAAAAATCTCTTTAAGGCTAAAGTATCATGAAAACTATAAAATGTTGGAGTCACTGTCTTTAATTACATTGCTGTTTTTTGGATCTTTCTTCTTTTTTTATGTTTATTTTTTTGAGAGAGAAAGAGAGGCAGAGAGACAGAAAGAGCAAGTGAGCATGAGTGGGAGAGGGGCAGAGAGAAAGGGAGACAGAATCCGAAGCAGGCTCCAGGCTCTGAGCTGTCAGCATAGAGCCCGACATGGGGCTCGAATTCATAAACAGGGAGATCATGACCTGAGCCAAAGTAGGATGTCTAACCATCTGAGCCACCCAGCCACCGCTGAACTTTCTTCTTTAGACAGTTATCACTTGACGTCTTCTTTTTTTAAGATTTTATTTTTAAGTAGTGTCTATACCTAACATGAGGCTTGAATTCAGAACCCTGAGATCATGATTTGTATGCCTTACCAACTGAGCCAGCTGGGTGCCACATGGACTTCCTTTTTTGGAAAGATTAACACTTTTGAAAGTTCCTCTCCCATTTCCTTTTACCATCTCCTGAATATTATTAGATGTTTTATTATTTTTACATAGTTCACGTTATAGTGTCCCCTTTATTGTGCAGATATATTTTGAGAGTTGTTTAGTGATTGCTCTGTGCTTAAATGGATTGAATGCATACAGCTCTGGGCATGACATCTTTGTGCTTTACTTTCGGTTATTTTGATAAATGATAACTCACTAACTTGACACAATCATTCATAATCTCTGATACTTAGGGTCTAAAACTGTGCAAACCATTATCATTCATCATGAAAAAATTGTTGAGTTGCTATTTGACGCCAGACATTGCTGAAGTCTAAAAACTCTGTTAAATAGCATATTATCTCTGCCCTTAAGAGGTGAGAGCAACCAAAATATATTAAATTCCTAGTGCATTAGCTCCATCAGAGCTGATTATTTTTTTTTATCCCGTGTCGAATAATAAGGCCTGGTATTGCATAGGCCCTCAATTAATACTTGTTTAATTAAGTGGGACTTTATGTGGCACAAACTGGGGTAAGTGCATTAAAAACTATACCTGGGGTGCCTGGGTGGCTCAGTCGATTGAGTGTCTGACTTTGGCTCAGGTCATGATCTCACAGTTTGTGGGTTCTAGCCCCGCATCTGGCTCTGTTCTGACAGCTCGGAGCCTGGAGCCTGCTTCAGGTTCTGTGTCTCCCTCTCTCTCTCTCCCCCTCCCCAGCTCACGCTTTGTGTCTCAACAATAAATAAGCATTAAAAAAACATTTTTAAAGCTACATCTAATTTAATTTAACAAGAAACCTATTAGTTAGGCATTTATTGTCTCTGTTTTATACATGAGGAAGCCGAGTCTCAATAAGTAATATCCCAAAGTTATATGATAGGATTTGACCATAAAGTTCATTCTTTTTTCATGACACCTGGCCTGTGTCATTTGTGTTGGAAATAATGGAGGAAAGAGGCATGAGAACTACTGTTTATAATACATAAGTGAGAAGTACAATAGTGTGTGTGCAGTCTAGAGGCTAAAGGGCTGCTTTGTGTGGAATCTCCACTGTACCATTTTTTCACTATCTGACCTCAATCGAGTTCCTTCTCCAAGCCTCAGCTTCCTATCTGTAAAGTGGGATTAACAGAGGGTGGAGTCAATGAAGTAACTCAGGTAAAATGTGTAGCATAATGCCTCCCGCAAGCCCTCAAGAAAGAGTAGCCATTACTCCTATTTTTACAAAGTGCTCAGGATACTCAAAAGAAGTAATTTTGTTGCCCAGGTTTTCAGGGGAGGGGACACTTGCGCTCAGGCTCTGCTAAAAGGATAGGAATTCATCAGGTCAGAAGTAGACAGCATCGTAGCAGAAAGAGAAACATGGATCATAGGACCAGAGACCTGGCTGAGATGTGCCGTATTTGCATTACCCTAATTAACTCCCGAACCTTCCTTCCTTTGCTCGCACGTCTCAGTAGTATCCAAACAGAAGTATCTGTGTTTAGAAAGGCCGACTTGCAAATAGACTATCGTATCTTACTAGACCATCTTCCCACTGCGAAGGTGAATTCGTCAGTGTCTGTACAGCTCCTAGGAAACGTAAGGTGACAGGGCTTTAGGACTACTGGTCCAGGAGGCCAGGGGCCATCCCAGGCCAGCCTTCAGAGCACTCGTTGGTTCTGAGAAGGAGCCTGCAGTCTGTCTGATATTCTAGAGCAGTATTTCTCTTTTCTTCATTGCCCCTCTCCTTGAGATTTTTCCCTAATTGCCTCCTCATCATGAATGTCAGTACCACAGACAAACTGCCTTTATGTTATGTTCTCTATGTTTATCCCCACTTCATACACACAAAGAGTGAGATTTTTAACCCTCTCCCAAGACCTGCTTTGAATGAAGCAGGCTTCAGAGAGATTTCTCAGGTGGGCTGCTGTTCTAGAGCTGACCCTGAACTTGAAGGCTCTAATAATTGTGCCACCAACAGCCACTTCCATGATGATTCCTTCCAGAAAAATAATCTGGGCTACTGCACCAACTTCCCACCTGGATCTGGCCTCTCTCTTTCACAGTCTGTTTTCCCTATAGCAGCCTGAGTGACTTCTGAAAAATGTGATCAGGTCGTGTCTCTCCCCAGCTTAAAGCCTTCGAATGGCTTCCCCGTGGACTTAGAATAAAGTTTGGACTCTATGTCATGACCCCGAAGCCTAGCTGCTTTGGCTCCCATTCACTGCTCCCATGTCTCTGGTGCCAGCCTACGTGCAGGGGAGGGTCTCCCATGGACAAAAGCCATCGGGCAGAAAGTCACACGTGTTTGCAGCGAGCAGCTCTCAGGATGTGCATGTCGCTGCTGAGAGGACAAGGGTAGGCCCTGGCAGCAGTGGCCATGACATCAGGAAGGCTCAGCAGAGGGGAATCTAGAAAGGCTCCTCTGAGGTAGTGATGGCAATGAAGATGTGGCATGAGTGAAGCATGTGAAGTAGGTTGGGAGACAGCATGTGTGGAGCCTCAATGGTGGGAGGAGGTGGCCTACGTGTGAGCCACTGACAGGTAACGGGCCAGGGCTTCCCTGAAATGAAACCAGAAGAAGAGGTGGAGGCTGAATCCAATAGGGCCTTTCAGGCCAGGTTAATGGCTAAGTTCCATTTTAAAAGAAAGAGAGCCACTGAAGGGTTTTGACTGGGTGATTCTCTGCGGAGGTGATAAGGTCAGATTTTTGTTTTGAAAAGATTAGTTTCAGTGTGAACAGCAGGTGAGTGAACACAGATCAGTTTGGAAGCACTGAAGTGGTAGGGTGGCTAACCAGTACTGGTTTTAGCTCGCACTGAGAGGCCCGCATCCTGGAAAGGCCTCAGTCATGGGCAAGCTAGCACAATTGGTCATCCTCTACTGAGCAGTCATTCGGGTGAGAGGTTCTAGTTGTCTTATGAAAGATGCAGGATCTTCAATTCCCTTGACTCACATCAGAAGTAAGAAGATCAGCATCATGATTCCCTTTTTTGGACAGCCCCTTAGAATTGGCTTCCTCAAATATACAGACAACACAGCAACACACACACACACACACACACACACACACACACACACACACACGTGCAATTGCTTCAGGTAAGCGTGGATTATTTTCTCTACGCAGGCCAGGTGGCATCATGTTTTTGACATCTCAAAGCCTGGACCCTGCCCAAGTGAAGATTGATCTAGGTAAGAAGGTGGGCTAAGTCATGGGCTTACCTTGTACTTCTGCTCACTGTCAAGCTGTACCTTGGGCCTGGGCTCCTATGCAGTCTCTTCATCCCCACCATCCTGGTTCCAACTTTGCTTTCCTTCCCACATGTTAAGCTCCCCAGTTCCATGAAAACTTGCTTTTTTGACCATGCTGTATTACAGAGCACTTTAGTATCTCGCAGTTGCCCCGCAATAAAATAAGTATCATCACTCTTGGATCTGCATCCTCTTATCTAGCTCTTCCCACTGTTTTCTAGTTTCTGAGGCAGAAGGCTTTTGTTACTAAACCATCAAAAAGAATTGAGGGAGGAATACTGCTTCTCCTTCTGGAAATAGCTAACGGCTCACTCTGTGTCAGACACTGCTTTAAATACTGGACACGTGTATTTACTAATATTCGTATTAATAAATGGATTACACATTGGGCAGACTTTTATTAAGCACCCATGATTTTCTAGTTAATCTCTCAAGCACAGGACACAGTCCACAGCCTGGAACAAAGCTCTTTCGTGGTGGGTATGTTCTACAGTGTGCAGGGGAAACACCAAGAAACCAGTAGATATATTATGTGTATAATGTGGTAGGTGACAAGTCCCTTAGACATATCAGGGTAAAGGCTGAGGAGTGACATTGGCCATGTGCTCAGTTTCATATTGAGTCACCAAGAAAGACTTTTTAGGAGGCATCATTTCAGTGGACACCTGAAGGTGGCTAGAGACTAAGTCAGCAAGATTCTGAGGCAGTTCAGGCAAAGGGAACACAAAAGTATATTTTTGGCTTATGGTAGAATCTTGGAATCCAACCTTTCTTTTTTCTCTCAGGCATTGTTCAACATTTCATAAATCTATTTAGCCCCCTTGTGTAGTATCTTGGAACATTTAAAAACTTCTCTATTCTTCACTTTTCCCATTCCCTACTATCACTTTCAGTGACCTGTAATAGAAATTTTGGTATTCATCTGTCATTTATTCCCTGGCTTTTTGTATTTTTCATATTTTTCTCTGATTGATACATGTTTTAGTGATAGAAAACCAGTTTTGTTCCTGATAATGATTTTTTGTCTATCTAAATTGTTGTATTTGCTAGAAAGTAAACCCAAGCTGTCATTAGACATTAAAGCTGGCTACAAATAATAATGTGCTTAAATTTTCAGGGAGACACACGGGTCAGATTTATACCCTCAGATAATGGTACTTCAGTACACTATTTACTGAATATCTTCCATCTTTATGAGATGTACTGTAGGGAGTACAAAGATGGTGATGGTGATGATGATGATGGTGATGATGATGACGACGGCTATGACAACGACGACGATGATGATAGTACCTTACCCTAGGGAGCTTTTGATCAAGCAGGAAAAATACATCACAAAAGGCTAGTTGGTGGTAGGAGAGAGTGTGTATTGGGAATCTATTCCTGGACAGTACAGATCTGAAACACAAAATAAGAATAATTACTGATATAGCCCCTGTATGTATGTGTACTAGGTATAGATTTATCAGGTATCATTACTGACTGGATCTGAGGCATGAGAAATTGAGGCACACAGAGTAACCTCATAGCCATCCGAGGTTACCATGCTGAGTGGAGGAGCTAGGATTTGAACCAAGGCAGTATAGGTCCTAAAGTTGTGCTAAGGGGTAGGAGGCAGGGACCCTCTGGCCCTCAAGACTATGAGGCATGGAGCGCAAGAACATCTGAAATCGGGAGATCATGGGCCCAGTTAGAACGGAGTCAAATATTCTAACAGACAAGGATAAATAAATTTAAGGGCCAGAGCAGGATGTGGAGACTTTATAGGTTGGTTTAGGCTGGTAAGAGCCTGAGAAGGGACTTGAGTTACAGATTTTTGCCTTTGAGTTTGGGCCAGGGAGGAGTGATTAAAGTACCTCTTCAGATGGTACGTGTTAGGTTCCAAATAAGGCATTTGGATCAAAGGGAGAAAAGGCTTTAGAAATGCCAGGGTTGAGAGATCACTTGCCCTGGGTCTCACTTAAGCTAACAGTGAAGTTTCTTTTACAATAGAGGTGGAAATAATAAGCCCCGATTAATGCATTTCTTTTCGCCCATGCTAATTTTACATTCAGTGTTACTTGTTTTTAGCACTTCACTTGCTTACCTTCTAGTTCTTGTATTACTGATAAAAGTTTGGTTTTGTCTCCCTACCTGTGAGTTTCCTATGCCATTTTCTTTGCCTGCTTCAACCCCTTTCCATCCCGTGGTGTCTTTTGGCTTTCAGAAGTCTGGGTTCCAATCCCACATGTGCCCTGAATTCACTGTCTAGCTAGAAAAGGAATTTGGAGAGCAGGCTTTATTTCTCTGCAGGAGGGTTTGTGGAATTGCAACTCTAAATAGAACAAAAAACTGTCTTAGGGATGAGGACACTGAGGTACAGAGGGGTTGAGTGGCTTGCGAAGAAAGATCGCTATTAGTGATTGCCAGAGCTGGACTCGAGTCCAAGCCTTCTCACTCTGAATTCATTATGTTTTCCTTGGTCTGCGCTGCTGGGGGGGAAACCGTCTCACGTGAAGACTGATCAGACCCGGACGAGTTGCACCAGGGGGTGAGTGCTCCATATTCTTTGACTTGAAGAAGAGAAATTAGTAAATAGCTGGGATGGGGCTCTGTGCTGACAGCTGGGAGACTGGAGCCTGCTTCAGATTCTGTGTCTCCCTCTCTCTCTGCCCCTCCCTGCTTGCACTCTGTCTCTCTCTCTTTCTCTCTCTCTCAAGAATAGACAAACACTAAAAAAAATAAAAATAAATAAAAAAAAAGATTCTTTGCCTTTCCAAGGAGAATACATACCATAACATTTACAAAAAATAACATCATCTCAGGATGGAAGTGGTTCTCAAGGCCAGTTCATTCAAACACCTAGCCATTCATGGAGACGTTAACTCAAAGGGTAATGGATTGGAATCTGAGAGTGGGAAGGTTTTGAGGAGGACCAGTAGGTCTATGGAACTGGATGGATAATGATTTGATTTCCTCAGAATCTATTGAACATTCATCATCATGCACTTGAAAATGTCCAACTCTAGCAAGCCTTCTAAAAAATCCATTCCGTTTAGAGGACTTTGAGTTTTCCTTCTTGGGGATGAGATCCATATTTATCACTGAGTCTTTTTTTATTTCTTATCCTTTTCTGTATGACTTGCTTCTTCTGTACTCTATGTAAACTTAATAACCCACCAGTCACTTGTTTATGAGTTCCAGTGAGGCCACATTAATAATAATACCTTACTGTGGTGAATCTTGAATTTTTACCCCTTCACATAGAACTTCTACCTCTGAACCCCTTCCTCCAACACCCTAGTAATTTCTTGGAGCCTAGCACTTGCTCAGCACTCTGACCAGTCATACTACCCTCCGGTGTCACCCTTACTTCACCTTGTCTTGGCCTCTGCCACTGGTGCCTTCCATTAAAATGACACCCTGCTGAGCATAGCAGTCTTATCTAGTGGCCTATTTGAGTTCTTAGGGCACTGAGGGAAATGGTGCTTGAGGAAGAACAACCTCTTTTCCAGTCCTGACCATGCTTTCTCACCTGGGCCCTGAAGCAGGAGTTGCTTGGTTTCATACACTTACAAAGTCTTTTATGAACACAAGGAAATTTCCTACCTTCTTTCTTCTTTCTGGGTCGGCTCTTGTCCCTTTTGCTCCATTGTCTCCATGTCTCTCATTCCCCTACCCACAATTTCTCCTCTCTTTCTAGATTTTCATAACTAAGTATGGCCCCTTCCTTCTTACAGTCTGTCTAATTCCCAAAACTACTCCCTGTATATCTACACATATAATAAACTCCTTGTCTCTAAGTTTCACAAAGAGGTGGACTGGATATTCCGGACTGGGATCAGGTAGGTCAGTCTGATACACAACAGCTTTAGACTGATGTTCTTCAGCTAATTCATCATTTTTATGTGGGTTATATGATGCTCTTTTTATCAGAAAACCACTGGGAAGCTCATCCTCATACTTACCAAATTATTTCAGTGGTAAGACTCCCCACCTCCACCCTATTCTCTTCCTCCTCAAAGTCACATTCTTTAATTCCCTATCCTTTATATTTTCTCCAGCCTAATTGAGATGATTTGCTTTCTTTCTTCTATGTCTCCATTTTTAAAATCCTCTCTCACAAGCTAGAGCATGGATAGTCTTCAAGGCCATCCTACTTGAATGTGATGTACTGAAAGGATATTGACTTTGGGGTTAGACTGACTCTGTGTTGAAGCCCAACTCCACCACTTCCTTCTCATGAACATCATTCATTACAGTGTATAAAATGAAGACAACACTATATGAGACAGAAGATAACTGCTGCAGTTAAATGAGTTAAAAGCTGAGGAATTTCCAAGTCGGTGTCCAACCACATAACCAGTGTGTCTGCTCTCCTTCTCCCCTCCCCCCTTTTTTTTGTCTCATCTCTTGGTGACAAGTTGCACTTAGTTGTGGACCCAGCTGTGGTTTATCACTGCATGTAGATCTGCATGACACTCCTGCAGCATGTGTTGGTGCCTTTCCTCATCTGGCTGTCCTTCATCCAGGTCACTCAGTACACCAGTGGCCTTTGCATCAAGTTCATCATGGAACCTGAGGTAGTGCGTGGGTTGATATTTAGTCAGAAGTCCATGTTCCACCTCTTTGTACCTCTTCGTAATGGTATCAGATTTTCACTAATACTATAAAGTCTCTGAGTACCTCGGATGTATAACAAAGGTCTCCCACCTGAATCATTGTGTTTTACACATGGTACATCATGGTGCCAGCTGAAATTAATACACTTGTATAATGACCACACTTCTAATTCTGTTTGTGACAGCCATTGTGTTAATTTTACTGAAACATTTTAGGATTGAAGACTAACTAGCTTTCATTATGGCTGTATTAGTAACATTTGGGATCTGACAAGCAGTGAGACTATAGAGAAGGAATGGGGAAATGTATTCTTTTAAAAAAATTTTCTTTAATGTTTATTTATTTTTGAGAGAGAGACAGAGTGCAAGCAGGGGAGAGGCAGAAAGAGAGGAGACACAGAATCTGAAGCAGGCTCCAGTCTCTGAGCTGTTAGCACAGAGCCTGATGCGAGGCTCAAACTCATGAGCCATGAGATCAAGACCTGAGCCAAAGTTGGATGCCCAATCGACAGCCCCCTAGGTGCCCCAAATGTATTCTTTTTTTAATGTTTATTTATTTATTGAGAGAGGGAGAGAGAGAGACAGAAGAGGGAGAGAGAGAGAGAGAGAGAGAGAGAAAGAATGAGGGAGGGGCAGAGAGAGAGGAAGAGAGAGGATCCCAAGCAAGCTCTGTACTGTCACCATGGAGCCTGATGCGGGGCTTGATCTCACAAACTGCAAGATAAGGACCTGAGCTAAAACCAGGAGTCGGATGCTTAACCAACTGAGCCACTCAGGTGCCCCGGAAAATGTTGTATTTTGTCTCCTAACATCGAGATTTAAGAAAACCCCATGGATCATTTTCACTCCATGAATAATTACATTCCAAGAACCATTGGTGGTATTAAATTTGTGTGCCCTGAAATTATTTATGTTATAAAGTGTTGGTATTTACTGAAATACTTAATATTTCAAAACATGCTTTTTGGAAAAATAAGCTGAATACTGTAGATTTTTTTTTGGTTCAATAGACCCCCCACCCCACCAACACAACCAAATGAATATTTCTCCTGATGACGTCAGTCCCTTTGAGAAGAGTTTTCTTGGTAGATCCTGACCTCTTAATCACACAGATTCCTCTCAACTGGAAAGTTGATATATCCTGCAAGTAACATGTTCACTTTACGGACCATTGTTACTTAATCCGATGACAAATATACTTGATAGTGTGCTCCCTAGTGGCCTCATCTGATTCAGATTTACTTTGCAATTTGTGAGACAGAAATTTGTGCCAATTGGAATTTTTTCTAAAAGGCTATAAAAAGTGACAGAACCCAAGACCTTAGTTTCCTTATCATTCTGTATTCTAAGTATCATCACAGATCTGTTGTTGTACCCAGCATTTATTTGCTTTTATTTCAAACTATCTTTGAAACTGGCCACAGGCAATGTAAAATTTTCCTGATTAGAACCATGTTCGGAGTCCTTTATTCCCAAGAGATTCTCTTGTGCGCTTTTAAGGAGGAGAGACTGAGAGACCTACTCCTCTTCACTTTGGGAATCAAAACAACAGCAGTTTGTCTCAAAACTCATTTTCATTTTTTTATTGTGCATATTTTTTCCTCTGTCCTTCTAAGCAGTTTTAGCAATCTCAAATTCAAATATATTTTTATTAAATTGTTTTATGTTTTTCAAAGGATTTTTTAAATGTGTTTTGAATCCTGGGAACATGAGAGCTCTGGAAGCAACATGAGGCTGCTATAACAAGTTACCTGGGCAACCATACATATCTCAAATCTTTGGGCTTTCCATCGGTTTCATAAATGCATATATACCGACCTTCACCTTTATTCTTTCCAAGCCTACAATAGGGATAGCTGCAATTTTTAATTTCTAATATAGTAGTAACCTTTTTATGTTTTTGCCTTTCAATTGAAATCAATTAATATATTGTTGAGAATGAACTTGTGGAATGATCTGGAAATGCTTTTTTTTTAATAAGTTTATTTATTTCTATTGAGAAAGAGAGAGTACACGTGCATGCGCATACACGTGCAAGTGGGAGAGAGGCAAAAAGGGAGCAAGGGAGAGAGAATCCCCGAGCAGGCTTTGCATTGTCAGCACAGAGCCCAAAATGGAACTCAGTCTCACGGTTCATGAACCGTGATGTGAGCTGAAATCAAGAGTCAGACTTAACTGACTGAGCCACCCAAGTGCCCCTGGAAATGCTTTTAATATTGTATGTACGTGGTATGAAAGAACTGTTAAACACCTATGTGATTTATCAACCTGCATGAATTGTGGCCATTATATGGTTGCATAAAATAGTGAAATTGTAAGTGTCAATCATACGGGGAATTCTTGGAGCAACTTGGTTTTTTAAAGGAAGATGTGAATTGAGCCCAAGATTGTACTGTTTCCTTTGCTTTGGGTCTGACTGCAGCCACTTTGGTATAAAGGGTCTGTGTCTTTAAATCTGTTGAAATTAGGCATAAGATAATTACCCTCTGTGGCTGAGACTTTCTTTTAAATTCAGATGTCAAACAATAGAGTTTAGTTAGATGTTGGGATAATTCTCTTTAAAGATTCAGCCTGCTGCCAAGGGTGGAATTGGTTTAAATATTTAAGCAAGCAGTTCCAAGGGCCCACACCACAAGGACAACTGCTTCCAGGGTGGGGGATTGGGAGGAGTGCTCTGACACTTTTTAGTACATTTCCTGAGGTAGAAACTTACTGATACTCACTCATAATTCTCTTACCTAACTTGAAACAAATTTAATGCTAATGTCCAATTTTAACCTTTATTATTTCCTCTTTGTGGGACAAGTCTTTCTTTAGGTAATCGTGGAAATCATAAGCCATGAGTACTAGTGTTCTTTCAGGACAAAGAGGAATTCCTAGCAGGATTTTGCAAGCATACATCTTTTTCTTTGTTGCCAACTGGGTAATTGATATTCTGGCTAAAGTGTAGATTATGTTAACTTGCTTAATAGCCATAATCTGTTAACCATCATTTTCTGAAGAGAAGAGAAATAATCCTTAGGTAGAAGTGTAAGAGGTCTCTTGAGGGTCTCCCATAATGAATTCATGACCTCTCCCTAAAGGTTTAGGAAATGCAGTGCTTTGTTACTTCTACATGCAAATTTTTAGGACAGACAGACTTGGATTCAAATTTCAATTCTGTGACTTAATAGCGTTGTGACTTTGGGTAAGTTGCTTAACCTCTCTAAGCTTATATTGTCCTCCTGGTTAAAATGGGGGAATTACCAAGAGGTATCTGATACGACAATGAGAATCAATGATGGAAGCATAGGAAGGATGAAGCCTAGAGCCCAGTGATGATTAAGAACTCCTGAGATCCCCGCCAAGGAGAAGAGCTCCTTCTCCTGTTCACACTCCTCTTTTTCCTCCTTCTCAACCAGGTGTGAATCCACCTATTTCCTAGCACACCTCTATCTTTAATTTTTATGGATTTTGACTGCCTGTCTCCAAATTGCTAACTTCCTGCCTCTTCATTGGTCAACTAAGGAAAGGCAGTTTGCCGGACAGCAGTGGTGATTCTAGTTGTTTGTGCTGAAAGACATGAACGCTGGATATGCACACAGTACTTGGCTGCTCTACCCCTTTCTTGACAGATCCTTGTTGAAATATCACTGTATTAGGGTTACTGGTACTATGCACAAAACATCTCAAAATGACAAACTCTTATGGCAGATTTTATGAAGATAAATAGGGCCTCCATCCCCATGGTAAATGTGTGTTTGTGAGTATCTAACACCAGTATGGCCCCCTCAGCAAGAACAGCCAAACAGAGAGGAAGCTGATGTACCTTACAGGACAACTGCTTATAAATTATAGTCCCGTATATGATCCTGAATATTTAATCAGAGATAGAAGTCCTCTAAAAATCATATTTAAATGAGAGACGTTTTCCAAGGAGTGGCTTTGAACTCACTTGCTTTCCTCTGTATAGTACTATGTTGCATTTAAAGTTCTACCTAGGGGCTCCTGGGTGGCTCAGTCGGTTCAGCGTTTGACTTCAGCTCAGGTCACGATCTTGTGGCTTGGGCTTGTGGGTTCAAGTCCCGTGTCTGGCTCTGTCCTGACACCTCAGAGTCTGGAGCCTGTTTTAGATTCTGTGTCTCTCTCTTCGCTCCTTCCCCCTCACACTCTGTCTCTCTCTCTCTCTCTTTTTCTCAGAAGTAAATAAACATTAAAAAAATTGAAAACACCACCACTGCCTGCTAGCTAACTGATGCATTTCCAATAGTATTTTCTTAAAAAAAAATAAGTTCTAAGTATAAATGTTTTTTATGGCATTTTCTACTTTAGTCTTCTTTTTTTAAAAAAACGGCTGTCAGTTATAGTGTGGTAGTAGAAAGAGCAACAAACTGAGAGTCCAGAAACCTGGGCTTGAGTCCCGTTCCCATTGCTCACTAGTTGTGTGACCAGGGTCAAGGCACTTTAGGCTTTCTAGTCTCCTTTAGCTTTGCTGTGTGTGCACTGACAGTGACATCTGTCACGTACGTCTGCCTCACAGAGTGATTGTAGGGCTCAAATAGAAATTTAAGCCATATGACTTCTCTTACAGAAGTTTTACACAAATGTCATATTATGATGATATATGAGAGTATTTGGGCCATTTTAGAAAATGAAAACACATAATATGAGACAGTTAAAATGGGTTTTCTTTCAATAGAGGGGCTGTAGGGGAAATGAGAGAAATGACCAAGGAGCTTTACCTCTGGGCCCCAATGTTCCTACCTTCCTCCTTGAGGGTGGTGTTCTGTGGCAGACACTGATTAACTGATTGATTGATTGAGAATATCCTTTTCCCATTGTATATTTTTGCCTACAGAAGATTAATTGGCCATATAATTGTGGGTTTATTTGTGGGCTTTCTATTCTGTCCCATTGATCTGTCTATTTTTGTGCCAGTGCCATGCTGTTTTGATTACTACAGCTTTGTAACATAACTTAAGTCAAAATTGTGATGCTTCTAGTTTTGTTTTTTTTTTTTTTCATGATTGCTTTGGCTATTTGGGGTCTTTTGTGGTTCTATAAATTTTATAGTTGTTCTAGTTCTGTGAAAATGTGTTGGCATTTTGATAGGGATTTAATTAAACGTGTAGACTGCTTTGTGTAGTATAGACATTTTAACACTATTTGTTCTTTCAATCCATGAGCATGGGATACCTTTACATTTCTTTGTGTTGTCTTTAATTTCTTTCATCAGTGCTTTCTAGTTTTCAGAATATAGGTATTTTACGCCTTTGGTTAGGTCTTATTATTTTTGGTACAAATAGAAATGAGATTGTTTTATTAATTTCTCTTTCTGCAGATTTCAGCAGATTTCTATGCATTGATTTTGTGTCTTGTGACTTTACTGGATTCGTTTATCAGTTCTAGCAGTTTTTTAGTGGAGTCTTTAGGTTTTCTATATATAGTGCCTTGTCATCTGCACACATTGAAAGCTTTACTTCTTCCTTAACAATTTGAATGCCTTTTATTTCTTTTTGTTGTCTGATTGCTGTGGATAGGACTTCTAGTACCATGTTGGAGAAAAGTGGTGAGAGTAGACACCCTTGTCTTGTTCCTGATCTTAGGGGGAGGCTCTCAGTTTTTCTCCATTGAAGATGATGTTAGCTGTGGGTTTTTCATATATGGCCTTTATTATGTTGAGGTTTTTTCCCTCTAAACCTACTTTGCTGAGGGTGTTTATCATGAGTGGACACTGCTTTATCAAATGCTTTGTCTGCATCTATTGAAATGATTATATGGTTCTCATCCTTTCTCTTACTGATATGATGTATCACACTGATTGCTCTGTGAATATTGGATCATGCTTACATCCTGGGAATAAATCCCACTTGATTGTGGTAAATTATTTTTTTTTAGTGTTTTATTTATTTATTTATTTATTTTTAATTTTTTTTAATGTTTTATTTATTTTTAGGAGAGAGAGAGAGAGAGAGAGAGAGCGTGAGCAGGGGAGGGTCAGAGAGAGAGGGAGTCACAGGCTGAAACAGGCTCCAGGCTCCGAGCTGGCAGTCAGCACAGAGCCCGACGCGGGGTCGAACCCACGAACTGCGAGATCATGACCCAAGCGAAAGTCGGACGCTTAACCGACTAAGCCACCCAGTCGCCCCTGTTTTATTTATTTCTGAGAGAGAGAGAGAGAGAGACAGCATGAATAGGGGAGGGTGAGAGAGAGAGGGAGATACAGAATCTGAAACAGGCTCTAGACTCTGAGCTGGCTGTCAGCACAGAGCCCGAGGCGGGGCTCAAACCCACAAACCGTGAGATCATGACCTGAGCCGAAGTCGGACGCTTAACCGACTGAGCCACCCAGGCGCCCCGTGAATGATTTTTTTGATATATTGTTGGATTTAGTTTGCTTTTATTTTATTGAGGATTTTTGCATCTGTGTTCATCAGGGATGTTGGCCTGTAGTTCTCTCTTTTAGTGGTGCCTTCATCTCATTTTGGTAACTAGTGTAAATACTGGCTTTATTGAATGAATTTGGAAAATTTCCTCCCTCTTCTATTTTTTGGAATAGTTTGAGAAGAATAAGTATTAATTCTCCTTAAATGTTTGATAGAATTTACCTCTGAAGACATCTGGCCCTGGACTTTTGTTCTTTGAGAGTTTTTTGATTAGTGATTCAATTTCCTTGCTGGTAATCGGTCTTTTCAAATTTTTATTTCTTCCTGCTTCAGTTCTATATACTATGTGTTTCTAGGAATTCATCCATTTTTTCTAGGTTGTCCAATTTTTGGCATACAATTTTTCATAATCTCTTAGAGTTGTTTGCATTTCTATGGTGTTGGTTGCTATTTCTCCACTTTCATTTGTGATTTTGAGTCCTTTCCCTCTCTCTCTCTCTCTCTCTCTCTCTCTCTCTCTCTCTCTCTCTCTCAAGAATCTGAATAGAGATTTATCAGTTTGTTGATTTTTCAAAGAACTAGCTCCTGGTTTCATTGATCTGTGCTATTGGCTTTGTTTTGTTTTTGTTTGTATTTAGTTCTATATCATTTAGTTGTGCTCCAGTCTTTATTATTTCCTTCTTTCTGCTTGTTTTGAGTGTTGTTTTTCTTTTTTAGCTTCTTTAGGTGTAAGGTTAGGGTGTTTATTTGAGTTTTTTTTTTGCTTCTTGAGGTAGGCCTGTATTGCTGTAAACCTCCCTCTTAGAATCATTTTGCTGTATCCCAAGATTTTGCACCATTATATTTTCATTTTCACTTCTCTTCCTGTAATTTTTTATTTTCTCTTTGATTTTTTGGTTCACCCATTCATTATTTAGCAGCATGTTGCTTAACCACCATGTATTTGTGCTCTTTCCGAGTTTTTTCTTTGTGGCTGATTTCTAATTTCATATGTTGTGGTTACAAAAGATACATGCTATGACTTTAACTTTTTTTTCTTGAATTTGTTGAGAATTATTTTGTGGCTTAATATGTGATCTATTCTGGAGAATGTTCCATGTGCACTTGACAAGAATGTGTATGTGACAGACCTTTAAACAAGAGTGCCCTCAAAGCAGCCTGCCTGAGTCTTTATTCCTCTAAAATGGGTCAGCTGTTGCCCATTGAACAGAAACACCTATTTTAACCCCTTAGTCTGTCTTAGTTTTTCAAGAGCAGCTTCCTTAATTTGGAAATGCAAATTAACTTAATATATGCAATGAGTTTTCCTGATTTGATGTTCTCAGAAAAGCAAACTCCAAAGCATGAGTTTGCATATTTAAAAAGATACTCTTAGGGGCACCTGAGTGGCTCAGTCAGTTAAGCATCCAACTTTGGCTTGGGTTATGATCTCACAGTTTATGGGTTCAGGCCTTGTGTTGAGCTCTGTGCTGATAGCTCAGAGTCTTGAATCTGCTTCATATTCTGTGTCTCCCTCTCTCTCAGCCCCTCCAGTGCTCATGTTCTGTCTCTCTCTCTCTCTCTCAAAAATCAATAAACATTTTTAAAAATCTAAAAAAAATGATACTTTTAATTTATAAAAGGGAGCTACCTTTGTTTTACCAAGAATTTACCAATCCCACTATTGTGAGATACTGTGCAGTCAAACATTGGTCATTGGGCCTTAAGCATTCAATGAGTAAGAATCTCATATGCACATATATATTTTTTTAATCAGGGGGAAGGGGTTGTGAGTATAAGCCCCATATTTGGTGTAAGGGTTTCTTAAAAATACAATCTTTAGGGGTGCCTGGGTGGCTCAGTTCCTTAAGCATCCGACTTTGGCCTAGGTCATGGTCACACTGGTCTCTAGTTCGAGCCACATGTTGGGCTCTGACATCTCAGAGCCTGGAGCCTGTTTTTGGTTCTGTGTCTCCTTCTCTCTCTCTGTTCCTCTCCTACTCACACTCTGTCTCTCTCTCTCTCCAAAATAAACATTTAAGAAATTAAAAAAAAATAGCAACAAAGACAATACCTTGATACCTCATACAAGCTATTCTTATTTTCTTCTCTTAACTACCATCCTCTCTCTTGCTCTTTGCAATATAATTTGTGTGTCCTCTTACTCTATCAAAATCACTATCTAAAACTCTGCTTGTAATTTCACTTTCTTATTTGTTTCTTTTTCAATCTCTTTACAGAATTTGATGTTTTCCAGAGCTCCTCATTCTTGACTCTCTGATCTCTTTCTATTCCATTCTGTTCTGACATTACTGCTAAGTTCATCTTCTTAAGTTTGTACAGAACAAATTACTTATTTAATCAAAACCCACCCATGTCTTCCCATTTGTGTAGGAAGTTAGCATTAATTTTGCACCAACCTGGATTCAAATCTTTTTAGAGTTTGTTGTCACTCTTTCTTGACTTAACTCTTCTGGCATGTGTCTAACAAACAGGCACAGAAAGTACTCATTTCCTCCGTACATGTTAGCAGATTTTTCAGTCTTGTATAGTGCATTTCCTCCTGGAATTTCCTTTTTTAAAATCACACCTGTCAAAATCTTATCCTTTAGTGTGGAGCTATTTCAAATGCTTTCTTCTTTTGAAGGATTTTCTCATCCTACAAACATAATGTGTCTCTCCTTTCTTTAACCTCCTCTGATCTATTCTTTGATATCTTATAGAACGAGGCTCTTTCTGCTTTGTATTGCAATAATTTAGCTATTTCTTTCTTTTCTATTCTTACAATGTGTAGATTCTTTGAGGAAAAATACCTCTGGGAGAAAAGAGCTGGAAAGCTATTGCAGACATACCTTTATTTTTATATCTTCTATATGAAGAACAGTACTACTGCATTCCATCCTAGGATGGGTTGGGAGGAAATAGACAGGCACTAGCTTTTCCAAAATCACACACAAGAGGCAGAATTCAAAACTACCCAGGCCTGGATGAGCAATGAGAGAGAATTGTAATTCATACCCAGGGACAGTAGCTATACCTGGAGGAAGGCTACCCAAGAAGAACTGTGGTCTTCATTAGAGGCTGTACCTATGAGGGAGGGAGCCAGGGAATAAATATGAACTTTCTTGCCTTCTGCATTTCATCTGCTGCTAGTATTTCCCAACATCTAGACCCAATAGAAGCCAGAGTGCCAGGGAGCTTGTTGAGTCTATCACTTGGAGTTTAAAGTGGTGTATAGAAGGGTAGAGCCTGAATCTGAATGGACAAATGGACAACTTCCAGTTTAATAATGGAACTTATAATATATCTTATCGGTATTGGACTCAGCTGGAATCGTAGGGCATTGCTTTGCCAATGGCTAAGCAAATAAAGCTTTGCATTGACCTTCTGGGGCCAGAATCAATTACAAAACTGACAGTAGGCAGACAGGATGGCTGCAGCTAATTCTTGGATCTTATTTTAGGCATTGGCGAAATATGTTATGAGCAGCAAATAGCATCTAGTAAAAAGACAATTATTTCCCATTATGATGAGTTACAACAGATACTTACATTTGGAGTAGAACGAAATCATGTACTTGCTTATTGAAAAAAAGAGTCAGGGAAGAAATCACCACAGCAGTGTTGTCTTGGAGAGATTGTCAGCCTGGAGTTTGCTAGAGGAAATGGGAGACATGAAGAGTCCCCGGGAAGCAAAGTGCTTTTACACTGAGCATAACCAGAGAAGGTTACTTTGTAGGCCAAATTAAGATGTATAATTTAGTGTGCGGAGCCTGCAGAGCTGCTGTATTTTAGTCAAAGCAGAGTGAGCCAATGCTGCTGGAAATAGTCCTGTGAACTCAGCATGGAATTATAGTGCTGGTGTATTTAACCCCACTCCATATTGCTTTCTTTGTTATTTTGCTTTTTTTTTTTTTTTTTTCCTCCCAAGACATACAGTTTTTCCCCCCTTCCGGTTCCTCAGATAGAAAATATGTGTGATGATTCAGCACTGCCTTCTGATTGGCGAATGGGCTGTTGCAGCAAAGTGTTTGCCCTGCTCTGAAGCCTGCCTTTGCCAGGGTGCCCAGTAGAGTGCTGAGGTTGGAGCTCCTTTACTCAGGGCATAAATTCTTCTTCAAAGAGGAGTTTTGGGGTTTCTCGGCCAGCTTGTAGGTGTCACCAGATAATATTTTGAATTAGTGAACTGGCAACTCAGAGATTAAATTCCTCACTTCACAAAGGAAAGAAGAAAATACATGAGGGGTATTTATCCATATACAGACACTGGCAGGGATGCTAGGCTGATGGCTGAATGCTGCCAGTCTTTTCTTTGGTTGAGAGAGAGATCCTGGGAAGAAGTGTGGATAGTTGTTCTGTGCTCCCGAGGCAGCCCTGTAAATGCTTGTTGATAGTGGAGGGAGTGCATAACACTTTTGATAAAAATGGTTTTAAGCTACTGAAGAGAATGGGGAAATAGGAGTTTGAAAAAGGTTTGTATTCTTTGCAATTCTTTGCAATAATATATCTTAAGTTTTTGGACTTTGGATGTCCAAAATTTTAGCAAAGCTAATGCTGAAACTCATTTTCTAATATGGAATCATCTTTTTGTCCTTCGTAAATCTCCTCCAGGATGCCCCGTGGATGCTACTTGCAGGCAATTCTGATTGTCTTGTACAGATACTGATGCATCAGTACCTGTGCTCTTGTGTATTCACAGGAGAAACTTGTCCTTTTCAAGCAACTCCACTTTATAATTAAAACAATTCACTTCTCAAGCCCTACCTTTCATTGCAGATAATGTCTTTTGCTTCAATTTTTTGTTAAATGATAACGCCTAGAGAGAGAGGTACCAGGAGTATCACCCCTGTTTGCTTACATGATCATTGGAAACTCAGAAATTATGAACCTGTAATGAAGAAGCCCTTTTGCACCTGGATTTGGACCCACAGAACTGGTAGAAGAGTATTTTATTTTGGAAGCAAGATACAACTTTGCAATCTTTTTTTTTCTTTCTTCTTCTTCTAAGTTTAGAATTCTAAGAATGGGATACTTTTCTTTTATAATTGGTAGGGACTTTCTTTGCTGTGTATCCTGACACAGGCCACATGACCAATGTTGAGACCTACAACCCCAAAAGGCATTCCTTTTATCTTCTACACTGTATCACTTGATCCTTAGTTCCTTAGTTGAAAGGTCTTCATTCATGGTCTTCTGGGTGCAACACCATGCCTATGACTTTCACTATTTTTACACTTTCCTCTGCAAAAGAAAATGTAGCAATTGAGAGAAAATGCAACAGGTCTTTAAGAAGAGATGATAGGTCAGACTGAAGCTAAGAATTTGAAGATACAACTGGGTACCTGACTCCTGTTATTGTCAGGGAAGGGAAGAAGAAAGGCTGGCTTATATTATGGAAGCTCTCTGGTCTAATCTAACACTAGTGTCTGAGACGTGGGTTCTGGTCTCAGTTTGGCAACAGTGACTGAAAGATTGTGGAGCTAGGGTTTACACACCTATAATAAAAGCATATAAGAAGTTTAATCACTGACTGTTAATTTCTTTAGCTATAAAATATGGAGAATTATCTTACTACCCAATCTTTTTTAGCTTTGCTTTAAGTCTTGTTTCCCTCCATTTATCCCTTAAGTAGCTGTGTTTCAACTACTCTGTTCTACAACTTTTTTTTTTTTTTGGTCTGTCTAAAACTGTGTAGTATTCTTTTTTTAAAAAATATTTTATTTATTTCTGAGAGAAAGAAAGAGAGCGTGAGCCGGGGAGGGTCCAAGAGAGAGGGAGACACAGAATCTGAAACAAGCTCCAGACTCTGAGCTAGCTGTCAGCACAGAGCCTGATGCGTGGCTCAAACCCACGAACTGTGAGATCACAACCTGAGCCGAAGTCAGACACTCAACCGACTGAGCCACCCAGGTGCCCCTAAAACTGTGTAGTATTCTTGAGTAACTTCATCTAAGCCAATGACTTTAACTGCATGTCATACAGATTCTGACAATCTTTGTTCTTTGCTTTTTATTAATTTTTTTAAAGTTTATTTATTTGTTTTGAGAGAGGCAGAGAAAGCATAGTAGGGGGCTGCAGAGATAGAGGGAGATAGAGAGAGAATCCCAAGCAGGCTCTGCACTGTCAGCACAGAGCCTTGATGTGGTGCTTGAACTCACAAAGCCATGAGATCATGACCTGAGCCTAAAGTGAGAGTCAGACACTCAACTGACTGAGTCACCCAGGCACCCTGACAATCTTTATTTTTTTAATGGTGTGTGTAGATCGTTTATTTAATATTTATTGATATGTTTAGATTTAGGTTTACTGTTTTATCATTTATTTATGTTTATTGCCTCTGTTTTTTGGTTCCTGTCTTTTGTTTCCCCTCTCTTGTTTTCTTTTGAGTTATTGGAATGCTTTTTTTATTATTCCATTTTAATATATCAATTGTATTTTTCATTATATCTCTTTTAGTGGTTGCTCTAGGAACTAACTATGCATGCCTAACTCTTCACAGTGTAGCCAGAATTAAATTACTATTATACTTTCCCCATCTCCTTAATGTTGTAGCTGTCTTGTGTATTGTACACATCGCAACCCCACCAAAAATACCACATTTTTTATTTTCAGCTGTCAAACACCTTTTCAAGAACTCAGCAGCGGAATAATACCATATTTACACAGATATTACCATTTCTTTGCTTTTTCTTCTTTCTTGATGTTACATGTTTCTTTCTGTTTTCATTATCTTTGGAAAGCTTCCTTTAGCAATTCTTTTAGAGCAGGTCTGCTGGCAACTAATTCTTTCTTCACCTGAAAATGTCTTTATTTCACCATCATTTTTGAGGACTATTTTAACTGTATATAAAATCCTGGGTTAACACATCTTTTCTTTTAGCACTTTGAAATGGTGTTCCACTTTCCCTTTCCCTGAGAACTCTGAGTCCTTCTGGCACCTGTGGGTTGACCAGACGTATGGATTTTTCTTTTTAAGCCTTCATTTTTATCATTCTTTATCTGTCTTCTCCAAGGAGTTTCTGTTACAAAATTCTTTTCCCCTTTCTCTCTTATGCCACTCAAAATGTACTTTTATGTAGCTTTTTATTATTTAGAACTAGTTATAAAGTACCTGAGGAAAATAATTCATAAAGGATATCAGTGAGAAGTAAATGGTTATTGTGTTACCCTTTCCCAGGGGGAATGTCCTTTAGCCACGAAAGTCTTAAAGAGTAGGAAGTGTTTGTTTTGTTGTATTACAACGTGAAGTATTGTAATACAGAATTCTAAACTCCATATTTCTTGGTCTGGGGAGAGAGGAGGATGTTAGCCACAAAGACATTCTTGGTATTCCTCAGATCTCAGGAGAGAACAGCCACCTTCACTGCTTATGTGACTTCTTAGCTCCGTTTTTGGTTAAGACCTGGAAACTCTATACAGGGCCAGCAGTGGCTTATAGAGATTTGCTCTTTCTCTGTCATTCCATTTGGCCTTAAATAGGCAAGGAGTTGGGGAAAAGACAACCTTGATTAAGACCCCTGAATTATTTAAATTTCAAACCTAAAATTTTTCACTTTTGGCTATTTTGGCAAAAAATAAGAGTCATATTCAGGAAAGATTCCAAATTTGTGGCCTAATACCTTTCCCCCATACTGCTTTAAGTCAAAATAGATAATTAATCTCAAATGTTAGCAGATGCTTTTTGGAGATAAAAAAGCTTGACTCGTTTTTGGAAAGTAATATTCCCAGCACGAATTCTTAAAATGGCTATGTTTTCTAAGGATCTCAAAGTCCCCTTTCCATGGGATTTCTGGGAGTTCTATTAGCTGTGTTTAATAGAATAACATAAACTGAAGCCTAGAGAAGTTGGCAGACCTGCTCTAGGGTTTATTGTGATTTCCCTTGTGGGGAAAAGCAACTTTCATCTTAGGGCTGAAATTAGGGCACTCTCCCAACCCTCAGCTGTAGAAAAGCTCTGGTACAGCGTGGGATGGGAGTGGGGAAGAGGTTGCAGTCAGTTTTCTGGTTGGTGTGAGTTGAGTTGGTTGAGGCTAGCTAGAGAGGAAGGCTAAGTCATGGCTGTACTTTGATTGGTGTTGGTTTGTGATTTATGCACTCCGTTACACAAGCTGCTTTTTTCCCCTCTTCTTCTACCAGGCAGTCTTGTTGCTGGAGATGACTGTCAGCTGCTTTCCCTGCCTAGCCATCATCACATGCCCCACCACCAGAGCCTGGGAAGCCTGACCACAGACCAGCATCTCCAAGGCATGAATAATTAGGTAGGCATAATGGAAGGCACTCACTGCACCCTCCAATTGCGCAAGCCCATTACTGAAGTCTGCTACATCAGCTTCTATCTTCCAAGGGGGGAAGTCAGAGGATTTTCATACAAGGGCACTGTAACTCTAGACAGATCCAATAAAGGGTTTCATAACTGCTACCAAGTCAGGGAGGGGTCAGACGTCATCAGCCTCAGCCTGCAGCCGAATGAACATCCAGGCGACATATTTTTCAAGCAAACCCCCACAAAAGACATTTTAACTGAGCTGTACAAACTCACAGCAGAGAGGGAGAGACTTCTGGCCAACCTGCTGAGCTCAGACCACATCCTGGGGATTACGATGGGGAACCAGGAGGGGAAGCTACCGGAGCTGTCCGTGAGCCTGGCACCAGAGGACGACTGTTTCCAGAGTGCTGGCGGCTGGCCAGGTGAGCCCCCCGTGGGCTGTCTCAATAAGAGGAGTGCCCATGGGAACAAAAAGCCCCGGAGGTTTGGTGGAAAGAGAGGAAACTTTCAGGTGCTTCCACAGAAGAGGACAAGAAGAAAAGGGCGTGGGGTCCAGGAATCAGCTCCTCAGATGGGGAAAGACCAAATCTGTTCCAGTAACTCCCTCTCTATTTCTAGAGCAAGGCCTAATCTTTGGCTTCTAGAGGAGAGAGGCAACTTGCTCCCAAGTGGAACATTTATGTCTTCCCTACAGTGGAGAGAGAGCTGTCCCCCAGAGATGCCCAGTGCACTGCATGCCAGCGGGAGCTTCAGGAAGACTTCTGAGGACACTGGGCTTGGAAGAGGAGGGCTGCCCCCCGACTGCAGCTCCACAGAGCCAGGAGATGACAGTGGTGCTAGAGCACCAAAGAGAGGCCCACGCCGGCTGGCGCACCAGCAAACAGATTTGTCTGAACGTCATGAAGACCCTGAGAAGCATCCAGAGGCAGAAAAGGGCCGGAGAGAGAAGTCTGGTGAGCGTGTGTGCAGGAAGAAGCCTGTTTCCAAAGTGGTGGCCAAAGTCCAGGACCTGTCCCCTCAGGTGCAAAGAGTAGTTAAAACACACCTTGAGGGTGAGGAAAGCTTTGCCATTTGTCCAGAAGCTCAGGCTGAGTTTATACCCAGAGCAGATTTGTTCACCATCCCAGGAGCTGAGGCTGAGACTCAGGGTTCCAAGTGGCCGGGCACAGAGCAGCACGGGGCCAGGTTACTGCAGTCGTTGGACAGGGAACGTACCCCAGCCAGCGCCGAGGGGGCTGTGAACAAGGTCCTGCTGAAAGTGATAGAGAGTGAGAAGGTAGATGACGCCACCGAGGGGAAAAGGCTGGGCTTCCCCACAAGCTCGCCAGCCACCCATAGCCTCCCAGAAACTAGAAGCAAGAAACAAGCTGGGCTGCCTCTGAGGGGTCACAAAACCTTGTTTCTGGATCCGCCCCCCAGTGTAGGCCCTGCCTGGTCACAACCCAGAGGCGATGAGAAGAGGCCGTCCCCCCCAGCCCTGGCAGCGCTCAGCATGCCGCTTAATAATTCATCCTCACAGTGCTGCGCACACACACGGATGTCACCTGTTCCCTCGGCTCCTTCCCCAAGGCTTCCCAGCCCTCAGCACAGGGTCCTCCAGCTGCCGTCGCCTGGTGAGGGGGAAGCCGCTCTCAATGACTCTCCTGACAGAAAGAGCAGTACTTTCTCTGGGTCCTCCTCTGCTGACACCTTGGAGCCACCATCCTCTGCACAGGTCACGGAGACCAAAGGAGACAGCTCGACCTCCCTCGGAGCAGGCCAACCTCGGTTGGTGTCTGGGGAACCTTTGGAAAAGAGCTCGAGGACCGGAAAGACCACAGCTGGGCCCCAGTACCAGTCACCTCCAGGTAAGTCCCATGTGAGATACTTTACATCTGTTCTCCAGTGGCTCTCAAACTGTAAGAGTGCACATCTGCCTGTGCTCTTCAGAGCCTGGGTACTTAACAGCCATCCTAGACTCGCAGGTCTGTGAGTTCACTTTGAGGCAAGGAAAGTGGGAGCGACACAGGAGAGTGTGGAGCTGGTGTGGCTGGTGCTGGCTTACAGGGTCAGGGATCTAAGTGGCTCCCAGAAACAGTACTTTGTAAATGTGTTTTAAAAACACTTTATTTTTGCCTATTCTAAACCGCCTCCATGGTTGCTTAATGCAGGACACTCAAAGGAAACAGGGACAAGCAGAAAGAAGTAGCAACTTGTCTCTGCCTTTGATGCCTACATTGGGTAATTGGCCCCTTGACCTAAATTCTGCTGTTCATGCTGCTGGAGTAGCTTGGGTTTGTGGGGATTCTCTAAGCAGAAGGGCAAAAGCACCGTGTGTCTGTTGTAAGAAGCTTTTCATTTTTGGTTTTTAATAATCAATTTTATAAGCATCATTACTTTATGACAGAAACTTTCTTTTGTACTAGAAGAGGGATGAATTCAGTCTCTCTTGAAGAAACTTAAAGTTCAGATTTTCTTTCTTTGTTTCCCGTAACTCTTTATTTCCCAAACAGGTGTGAAGTAATGTGTATTCTATTTTACCTATGGTATATTTTACTATTATGTTTTACTTGTGGGTCCTAAAGAGCTAGTCTGGCTTGTGTGTTTAATGTGATTTAAAATTTTACGTGAAATAATTTTGGGGGTTCTATAAGAGGATTCAATAAGACCAAGAAAAGACAGTGTATAAAAAGCACCACTCCAGTATTTCTTAGATTTATTTGTCCAGGCCAATGTGGCTGAGGGCTCAGGGTTTCATGTGCTGCTCTGCAGGTGACGGAGTCTTTTCGGGGGTAGGGATGGGGGAGTCCTCCCACAGCATCTGGTCATCGCTTTGTCTAGGGAATGGGTCGTAATACGATACATGGTCTCTTCGAGGTTACAGAAAACTTCATGCACAATTTTTGAGATAAAAATGTCTGTCTAAGAAGGAGGAATTTCAATAGCTTTCTGTTCATTTGACCCTTGACATTTAAAAAATTTCTCTAAAAGTCATTGAATCAGGGGTGGTTCTTTATAAACACGGGGTAAATTCGTTTAATCTTGCTTTTGTGATATGTTGATCTTGGTTTGAGAAGTCTTGCTACTTTCATGATGTAACCAGTCTGGTTCACCAGGAAAGTCATATAATTACGGATTTTATATCATGTATCATGGAACCCTAGTGATGAAAAATCTTTCTCTGTATAGATGCTGGAGACTTTGGAAGTCTCTGTACTTATTAGTTGAGTGACTTCTGGAGGCTCGGACGTGGAAGAGCTGTTTATTTATTTATTTTTTTAATTATTTTTTTTTTTAATTTCTAGGAGAGAGAGAGAGACAGTGTGAGCAGGGGAGGGTCAGAGAGAGGGGGAGTCACAGACTGAAACAGGCTCCAGGCTCTGAGCTGGCAGTCAGCACAGAGCCCGACGCGGGGCTCGAACCCACAAACCGCGAGATCATAACCCAAGCGAAAGTCGGACGCTTAACCGACTAAGCCACTCAGGCGCCCCCTTTTTAAATTTTTTTTTAATTTTTTTATTTTTAAGAGCTGTTTAAATTCTAAAGGTTCTTTTTAAGAAATCTCACCAAATTCTAGGATTGTGTGCATCCCTCATCTAGAAACTGCGCATCAAATATGTTGAGCTTCAGTAAATCTTTTTTTCCTGATTGAGAATTATCTTTTTATTTTGTTGCCTACTTTCTATATGAAAAATATTATAACAACTCCCTTGTATCTGGGTCAAGGCAGACACAGTTTCTATGGTGACTGACCATGAGCCCACTAAGGAGTAAGTTCAGTGGATGGTCACACTTTCCTTGGCCTCTCTATACAATTGCTCAGAACTATAGCCTTTACTTTGGCCCCAGTCTTTCATAGCACTTTCAGGAGCCAGTCCTTAGAATCATAATAAGGTTCTTCTAACCTTATAAAACAAGGAATTAGAAAGGAGGAGAATAGGAGTGGCTGAGACTGTTTCTTCTGGTGTGGGTGACTTCCCTTCTGCCGGGACCTTCCTTTGGGGCCTCCAAATGTTGTTTCTTGTCATCGTCCCTGGGAGTTCTTCAGATAGTGGGTTTTTGATTTATCTCCTGTGTTCCTGTGGCCTTTTCCCTTGAATTCTCCTTTTCTGTGGCCATGAGTTCTCTTCATATTCTGGATCCTTCAGTGACATTCTGCTGCTTGTGGACCCATATGTGGGAGAATTTTCCTGCTTCCAGCTGCCTTTCACTTTATTTCCCATGTCACTCCTTCCCAGCAGAGGCCTCAGACAGTCCCCAGCAGCCCTGATGGGGGGTGGAGGGGGCAGAGGGGCATAATTCATTTACTATCACTGCACAGCAGCCTTTATCTGAGTCCAACTCCCTCCTGTCTCCCATGTTAGCTATTAACCAGGTTGAGTTTATGGTCTGTGGACATTTATTTCCTGTGGAAATAACATCTAGGTATTTTATTGAAGTGATGTGATTAAGATTATTGAAAGCTCTCATTAACTGCTCAAGTAAGAGATTAAGTCTGGCAAAAGTAATCAGATCTGTTTCCAGTTGGAAGACTCTTTAGTGTTACGGGCATGTAGTAATTCTTGGAAAAGAGTGGAATCTGCTTCTCCTTCTCACAGGACTAAGAGTTAAAGCCAGTATTACCATCCACAGAGGAAATAGCATAAAGGCATCAACAGAGGCTACTGGTCTATCTCCTATTTGCTTTGCAGTTTTCTTAATTCTTCATTCCAAGGGCTACACACAGGAATTTCTTGTCGGGTGGTGATATGATCAAATAGAGAATATACTAACAGTGAAGGGTGGCCAGATTTGCCTTCTTACGCCCTCTCCCCAACATACACACTGCCTTCTCCCCACTCCCCCTTTGGAATTGGTTTCATAGTATTTTATGTGGGGATGGAAACTGCTGCAGAATGTTCCTAAGCCTTTGTGGAATGCGGTATTTTCTCAAACCCTGAGGGACTCTAGTGATGCTAACCTACTCAGTGGTATCCTTGAGGCTGGGATTCATTTCTGTTTTGATGGCTTTCTTTCTACCTTTGATCTGGAACAGACCCTTTTTAATGCCAGAAGAATCACATGGAATTTGGCTCACCACACTTAGGAAAATGCCCAGTGTTTCTCTGTGCTTCTTGGCAATCTCATGATCTTTGTCTACTGATTGAAGTCACTGAGGCGCTGGTAGAAGCAGATGCCCCGGGCGTAGCTCTTCTTGATATTGTGAGTCACTTGATCGATTCTGGTGCCCATCAAAAGACGTAGTTCATGTCAACTGATTAAGAGTTGAGATGCACACTTGGAATAGATTTTTTTAATATCTAATGCTACTTTCAAAACTTTTATCTCTCTAAGTGTATATTACAGGGAGTGGATATAAATTTTTCCTACAATAATACTAAGGTTTGATACAATTCCAATCAAAATGTAAAGACACTTCATAACAGTGGGCATATGCAACCATTTAAGAATACTGCGGAAAGTATATAGCACACAGAAAGCTAACTGTAATTCACGTTAAGAGAGAAAATAAGATTCAGAAATTACATATACCATATCATACCCATATAAAACAAATATAAGAATTAGATAAGAAATACATTGCTATATACTTTTAAGAAAGTAAGGGGGTGGCATTTGAAACTCTAGGTAATTTTGACCTAGCAACCCTGCAATTTGGAATTTGGTTTACATAAATAGATACACTAGTAAATATATATGTATACTTATATACATACATAATATATACATAATATGTAAATATATATGCATATACATATATATGCATGCATAAGGGTGCTTACCATAGCATTGTTTGTAGTGGTAAAAAATAGCTGAAAGATTTTGAGTGTCCATCAGTAGAGAAATGGTTAAATAAATTCTAGTACATTTCTACTATTTAGTATTATAAGGCTGTTCAAAGTGTTGAACTAAATCTGTATCTAGCAAGTTGCAAGGTAATGTGTAGCATCCTTGCAGTTTTTGTAAAGGTATACACTACATATGAGTGTATATATGTTTGGTATGAGCTTGAATATAATGGAGACAGGTGTAGAAAAAGACTGACTGACCAAAATGCCATTCTTTATCTGGGGACAAAGCAGGAGGAAGGTGGGAAATGAGGTAAAGGGGAAGGATCCAGAAGCATTGGGGAAGAGCATAAATTATATTTAAAAATTTTTTAACATTTATTTTTGAGAGACAGAGAAAGAGCACGAGCCATGGAGGGGCAGAGAGAGAGTAAAACACAGAATCCAAAGTATGTGGGGCTTGAACCCACGAAACATGAGATCATGACCTGAGCCAAAGTCAGACACTTAACCGACTGAACCACCCAGGCACCCCCTATAACTTCCTTTCTTTATATATTTTTACATTATATCACTGGTTGCTGTAAACATATCATTTTTATGGTTTTTAAGGAGTGATTTAAATACTTTTAAGATGGTTATCTTTTATTTATTGAAGTATAGTGGACATATATGTTATATCAGTTTCAGGTGTTTAGTTACTGTCTGCTGTCATACAACATTATTATAATATTATTGATTGTATTCCCTATGCTGTACTTTTTATTCCCATGACTTATGGGAATGACTTATTTTATAACTCTAAGTTTGTGCCTCTTAATCCCTTTCTCCTATTTCATTGATATACCTACTCCTTTTAAAGAGTGATTTAGCTACCTTCTAAAGTGGGGGACCTGGGTGGCTCAGTCAGCTAAGGATCTGACTTTGGCTCAGATCATCTCACATTTCATGAGTCTGAGGCCTGCATTGGGCTCTCTGCTGCCATCGCAGAGCTGGCTTCATATCTTCTGTCTCCCTCTCTCTCCCCTGCTCATGCTCTCTCTCTTTCTCTCTAGCTCTCAAAAATAAATACTAAAAAAAAATTAACTACTTTTTAAAGAGGAAAACAAATGCACCAAGAGTGGTTATGTGTGTGTGGTAGGATTATAGCTAAACCACCCTTTCCTGTATTTTCCCCATATCCTTTAATGGCCCGGGAAGCTCAGCACTGAGATTACATTGCTACTCAGGGAAATGCAGTTCACTAGAGAGCTGGGAATGCAGTGCCCACAGAGGTATAGTCAGGCAGGGAGGATTAGGTGGGGACAGCACATTACCCAGAAACCAAGAGAAGAAGGAGCTTTATGAAGGCCTTGATAGAAAAGGTCCTGATAGGGAATTGATACCCCCAGGCCTGAGGTTGTGAGCAAGGGAAGCAGTGGTCACTGGAACCCAGACAGGGGAACTTAACAAAGGGGAACACATGGCAGCAGCAGTGGCCTCTAGTAGAGGCACCTTGCAGAGAGGAAGTTGTGGGAGTGAGTACCCTGGTCATTCTGTCCTTTGATCTTCTGCATGGAAACCTCTAACTGAACCAACTAGAAGGCAGAGTGTAAGGGAGCTGATGGATGTGGTCTGCAAGGTCAGCCTTCCAGGACTAAGAGCAGGTGGGGAAGGAAAGAGAGTGGATCTCGAGGGGCAAATGGAAGACGATGATGCAGATAGGTGAAGACCAAGAAGTGTGCAGGAAGACACAATGGTATTTTAAATGAGCAACAAGATGCAAATGACATATCAGATAAAGGGTTAATATCCAAAATCTATAAGGAACTCACCAAACTCCACACCCGAAAAACAAACAACCCAGTGAAGAAATGGGCAGAAGATATGAACAGACACTTCTCCAAAGAGGACATCCAGATGGTCAACAGACACATGAAACGATGCTCTGCATCCCTCATCAAGGAAATACAAATCAAAACCACACTGAGATATCACCTCACGCCAGTCAGAGTGCCTAAAATGAGCAAATCAGAGAACTCTAGATGCTGGCGAAGATGTGGAGAAATGGGCACTCTCCTACGCTGTTGGTGGGAATGTAAACTGGTGCAGCCCCTCTGGAAAACAGTGTGGAGGTTCCTCAAAAAGTTAACAATAAAACTCCCCTATGACCCAGCAATAGCACTGCTAGGAATTTACCCAAGGGATACAGGAGTGCTGATGCATAGGAGCACATGTACCCCAATGTTCATAGCAGCACTCTCCACAATAGCTAAAACATGGAAAGAGCCTAAGTGTCCATCCACGGACAAATGGATCAAGAAGATGTGGTTTATCTGCACGATGGAATACTACATGGCAATGAGAAACAATGAAATCTGGCCATGTGTAGCAACATGGATGGGCCTTGAGGGTGTTATGCTGAGCGAAATAAGTCAGGCAGAGAAGGATAAATACCATATGATTGCACGTATAGGAGGATTAGGAGGAACTTAATGGAGGACCATGGGGGAGAAGAAGGGTGAAATAGTGGGGGAGAGGGAGAGAGGCAAACCATGAAAGACTCTTGAATACTTAGAACAAACTGAGGACTGATGGGTATGTGTATGTGTGTGGGGGGGAGATATGCATGGAGGAGGGCACTTGTGGGGATGAGCACTGGGTGTTATATGGAAACCAACTTGACAATAAACTATTTGTTAAAAAAAAATAAATGAGCAAGAAGATAATGAAGAATGTATGGTGGATGTTTTGGTACAAAACAAGCGGTTATCTTGGTAATAAATGGTAATTGCACCTTTCATTTCTTTGTCATATGACCTTCATACCTCTAAATTTAAGTAGGTTGACTGTTTTATTGTTAAACACTCAAAAAGAGAGGAAGTAAAAGAATTAGAAGATCTGGTGATACAGGTTTCAGTCCCGGATTTAGAAAACCTTATCTGGGTTTTAAAAGCAAAGCTCTCGTGCTTAACAGTGATTGATATCACTTTGTGTTTAGTTGCTTTTTGTGAAAAGCACAACAGGAATTTAAAAATATCTATCTCAATTATTGCAAATTAAGATAGGCTCATTAGCATATGAAATATGAAATAGATTTTCTACCAGTGAACAATTTGTATTTTGAAGTGAATTTCCGTGTCAGATAAGTGATAGGTGTTTCTCTCATTAAAATTCTGTTTTTCTTTCTTTCTTTCTTTCTTTCTTTCTTTCTTTCTTTCTTTCTTTCTTTCTTTCTTTCTTTCTTTTCCAATTCTGTTTTTCAAAAGATAGTGTGTTTCAAAAGCCAGGACCAGGACTAAGATTTAATGTTTTAAAATCCTGAACCAGCTTTATGTATGTGAATTTATTTCCCCAGATTAATATCCAATTATGTTTTGTGGATAGTATCTTCTATTAAATTGTTTTTCACTTGTTTCTTTTCTATTCTTGGATTTGGAGCACAAGATTTAAGGCAAGGCTGACAATCTGTAGTCCCCAGCCACACACATCCATCTAATGCAATTCTAAAGACATATAGAAATAACAGAATTAATACTGTGATTAAAAGTAATAGCCACTGAAAACTCTAAAAGAGAAAAACATTTTTTGAAATAAATACATACATTTTTTTTGGTCACATAAATCAGCCATTCTCTCTCATAGCATTATTCGTTAGGACATTAAAACAAAACAAAACAGAACAAGAACCATACAAACAAACACAAGCTTTTAAGGTAGTAACTGTATCAAAAGTGTTTTATCAAATTGGTAATGCAAAGTACTGAATTTTGCAGGTGTCTGTTTTGTTTTATTCCTTATGGACTCTTCTGGGAGAGGCTGCTTTTTGAAAATAGTAGGCACCTCCTGGGGCTACTTTCTTCCTCTCAGTAGTTCTCATCAGGGAAATGATTGCTACTGCCTATTTTACTTTATCTACTTTTTAAAAAAATTTTTTTTTAATGTTTTATTTATTTCTAGGAGAGAGAGAGACAGTGTGAGCAGGGGAGGGTCAGAGAGAGAGGGAGTCACAGACTGAAACAGGCTCCAGGCTCTGAGCTGGCAGTCAGCACAGAGCCCGACGCGGGGCTCGAACCCACGAACCGTGAGATCATGACCTAAGCGAAAGTCGGGCGCTTAACCGACTAAGCCACGCAGGCGCCCCTTACTTTATCTACTTTCTGATCACTTACAAGGACAGCAACTCCTGTTAGATTGTTCTTAAATGCTGATGCAACCATAGTACTTACTAAATTTTTGTGGCCTCTGGCCTGTGATAGTAGGCCATACCATCCTCCTGGAGGTTTTCTGTGTGCCCTGGTAGCTCAGCCTCCTGCCATCGCATGTTTGGAGTTTCTTCACTCTTAACAGGAGGCCCTGCGAGTTTTTTTCCACAGCCATGGATTGTTCCTGTACGTTGACCCAGATGCTTTCTATATGCCCCCCAGAGCCTTACAGGAAAGAACTTGGAAGTAGGTTAGAATTGGGATTCACACATGTATAGGATTTAGAGCAACTGTGGGGTCCTTAAAGGATATTGAGCAATAGTGAAGAACAGTCACGGTGGAAGGAGAAGAAGCATCATGAGACAGTAAGTTTGGGCCCATACTGTGTGCATAGACATTTCCTGTCTTCGTACAAATGTCTCTGTACACTGGGGAGGAGGGTCTCTGGCATGAAGGGAAGGAGTAACTTTGTCACGGGAAGCCCAGCCCTCTTGCAGCGTGGAGTTGCTGTTCCAGACAGGCAGGAACTTTCTTACTGAGCCAGCTTCAGTAGTCTGGAAGAGGTTGCTAGAAACCCAAGGGCAGAGAGTGACAGAGCCACAGGGCAGAGAGTGGCAGGAGCAGCCAGGCCCTTGAGCACAGAGATCTTGTGGGGCTCCTGGAGGGCATTGCTGGGGAGGAAGAGCCTGAGAAAACACTGGATTTCACAGTATGCAAGTGGGGTGGGCGGGGGGCGGCTTTGGACATTGTGATTCAGATCTTCGTGACTCACGCTACAGAGTTTCATCCATGATGAGGTAGTAAGTTGGATCGTCTGGGTTTCAAATATTTTTCCTAAAATGTTATGATACAGGTTTTTTTGCTTGTTTGTTTTAAATCCAAGTTAAAGTTTTGAGGTTGAATTATGCACTTGGAGGGAGAACCCAAAAATAATCCTGTGGCTGATTAAAGCTGTTGGTTGCCAGGTTAGCCCAGAGGAATTGTGGAGAGTAAATAACATGTGCAGCTTGAGCATAAGTGTAGTCTCCCTGGGATTCAGACATAGGTCTAGGCATGTCTGGGTGATTAGATGGTTAGGGCTGTCAAGAGGCTTTTGCTTGAGTGCTCAGAGGATGGTCACAGGGCAGGGCTCATCCTAAGGAAAGCAGGATTTGAGGCACATGAGAAGGGTACCCGCCTCGGGGAGGGGTAACACCAAAAATAGCAGAACGTGGGTCCTCTAGACTCTTTGACCCAACCCCCTGGACTCATGCGTGGAATGTAGGGAGAGGGTGCTACAAGAAAAAGGCACTGTGAAAATTTAAAGGGGAATTTTACTAAAATTAACTTAAGATGTTAAAGGCAGGGTCTACGCAATAGAGTATAACAAACTTGTGGATGAAGGGCCCCTCCTCCAGGTGCTGTGGGAGCACGCACGACATGACAGGAAACAACAACAAACGGCCTCCTCAAGGACAGGAAAGGTGTCCCATTCATCACTATTTACCTGCAGTCAGATTCAGTAACTGACACAGGGCATGGATTCAATGAATGTTTTTGTAGGAAGGAAGGAAAGAAGGAAAGTGAGAAAGAGTGGATAAATGATGAGAAAACATGGCTTGCAAACTGGTAACAGGGGCAAATTTTTCCTATTTGTCTTATGTTAAACAGAATGGAAATGGTTTTATACCATACTACGTGATGACCATCATGTATTTTCATAGATGATTCTTTATTTTGAAAGTAACCTTAAAACTATTAATCTCGGTGTAGATTTAGGAATCGGAATGTACCCAGAGGATGGGAATGAAATGAAATTAAATTAGTGAAACACTTCACAAAACCAAGTGTTTTTGTGAACAAAAAACCTCTTCTTTTAATTGAAATAACTTTACAACATGATTGGTTTTACCGGAACAGAACTTTTTTAAATATTAAAATGAGACTTAACTTTATTCTCAAAGCCAGTCACTGAGGGATAGTCGATTGACCCAACCTGAAATGGAAACCAGCGTCGGCTTACCATTTCATGTATTTTGCTGGTCACAGATTAACCATGTTGTGTTACGCATGAACAAAGACCAGTGCATTCGCACCAATGTACCCTTTACGACCCAACATGCTGGTGAAGTAGAAGGCTGGGCACTTTCTTATGACTCTTCTAAGCTGTGATTCAGGGGGTCCTGTGTGGCCCACCTGCTGGGTACCTGACACCCACCACTGAAGTTTGAAATCTGTGCAAAAGAAAGCACTATTGCTAGAATGGTTGTGTATTATGCCAGTGTAAATTGAGGCTGCGTGATTGATTTCCAAAAGCTACACACAAAACTAAGGCATATCAATTTGCCCATAAGGCTCCTGTTATTACCTAGCAGAGCAGGATCCATAAAAAATGGGTTATGGGTCAGGGTTCTAAGAATGGAAGCAGAAGTCAGGGCCTGGAAAGGAATGGACAAACATGGATAATGGCATGAGAATTTGAAGACCCAAACTAGTACAGCAGTATGGTAATACCAGGGACATCAGTTATATCTGCAGAATTCCTTTGCCTTTGTCACACAATTTAAGTGAATCATGGACATGCCATGCCATCATCTTCACCAGGTTCTGCCCTCCTCACTTAAGGAAAGGGGATTATTCTAGGCATGTTCCCCAGGGAACAAGAATCTAGGAGACTATGTTAGAATTCTGCCTACCACACTATCCTTCCATTAGCTAGGATTTTCTTGTCCTTTTCTGGTCTGGTCTTTTGCTTCCCTGTGCCTACAATTTACCCTAATGTAACATAATGTGAATACACAATGGACTTTTCATTTACATTTCTGCATCATATATCATCCTACACTGGTTAAGAGGATGTGTGCCAAAGGTGAACATTTTATGGTCAAATCCCAGTTCTACTATCTACTAGAAGATTGGCAACTGCTTCAGTTTCCTTATCAAATGGGGTGTGACAGTAGTATCCACATACTAAATAGTATATTAACTACTTATGGCTTGTTGTAAGGATTAAGTGATATATTATGCTTAAAGGGCTTGCACATGTCTACCACATAATTCTCAGAAATGTTTAGATATTATTAGTATAGCCTGTCTCAGTGGTTGTATTCATCTATTATTTATTTACATGAGATACCTTAATAAATTCCTAGGCACCCTTCAACATCCATCTTGACCTTGCTTGTGCAAAATGTCAACATCGGGGTAATGTCAGCAAGCTGAATTTAAGGTATATAGGGACGTCTATTTTTAACTTTTCTGTAAATCTAAAATTATTTCAAAATAAACAGTTTTTTAAAAGTCAGAATTGTTATCTCCATTATAAAGACTTTTGATTCCCTTCAATGTAGAATGAACACTTCTATTCTACTCTCAGGAAGCTTTACACATGGTGTTTATCACATTGCATCATGATTATTTATTTGCATGCCTGTCTAGAATATAAAGTCCACGGATGCAGAGACTAAGCTTTATTCGTCTTTGTATCTCTAATATATGGCATCACGCACATCTGATATAGCTTACAGCATATGTTATGTACATAGCGGCTCAATAACTAATTCTGGAATGAATTTTTATTTTTCATGCACAAGAGATTTACCAGTGGCCAAACTGTTATGTGATTTTAGGAACCAGTGGGAAGATCAGGGTGGGTGGTACAGAACAGCAGTTTTCAAAGTGTGCTTCCTGGACAAGCAACATTATTAGCCACAACTGGAGACTTGTTAAAATGCTGTTTCTCAGGGGGGCCTGGGTGGCTTAGTTGTTAAGCGTCCGACTTTTGCTTAGGTCATGATCTCACGGTTCGTGGGTTCGAGCCCCGCGTCGGGCTCTGTGCTGACTGCCAGCTCAGAACCTGGAGCCTGTTTCAGTCTGTGACTCCCTCTCTCTCTGCCCCTCCCCTGCTCACGCTGTCTCTCTCTCTGTCTCCTATAAATAAATAAAACATTTAAAAACAATGCTGTTTCTCAGGCCCCATTCCTTAGATCTATTGAATCAGAATTTCTGGGTGCAGGGACAGGCTGTCTGTGCTTAATCACTTTCGTGGAAACTAAGATTGAAAACATAATTATACTAATGTATAGCTATGTTATATGAATTCAAAATCTTTTAAGTACAAATATTTTATTAGAGCAAAATGATATAGATGAATTATCCTCACCATTTTTGTAATGATTTTGAATATTATAGAATGTACCCGGTATTAGGATCTGTGCACTTGTAAACATGAACAAGCTTTTAAATTTTGTTAGCCTTCTGCCAACCAATTACTGTGCATTGCTCTAATACAGGAAAGTAGAGGCTATTCTTGAATATTTTCCTTTTTAACTATGTGTTGCTATGATTACAACCTTTTTTTCTTTTTCTTTTTTTTTTTTTTACGATTAATCATATTAACCATTCTGGCATCAATACAGATGTCTTCAAATATCTGTCTATGCCTGCCAAGTGCCAGCTCCTGCCATGCGGTCCAAGATACTACTTCTCCAGATTGTATTTAAGCGTCCATTAGGCCGCCAGTATATAGCTTTTATCATCAGTTTCATGTTATCAGCAAATATTGGTGGAGTCATAGGATTTCAACTAAGTAAAATATTACAATCACACATCTGCAGCTTCATTCTGAAGAGCAGTGCTACTATTTTGTTACTGTCTTTCCAATTCCTTTAAGAGCAAGTGTCCTGGAAAACCGTATGCTAATGTATGACTAATCTCACCAAAAGCCTGCAGGAAAACATTTGCCTCTTTGCCACAGAAGTTGTTGACTGTTAGCCTCTGTGTTATTGGAGAAAAATCACTTCCTTATGTCCTTTGGACAGTGTTTTCCTTTCAGAGACATGGAGGCTGCCCTTTCTGAACTCACCTGCCTTTTGAAGCTTTTGTTTTTTTCCTTTTCACATGAAAGAGACCATCTTTACACAACTATTCACTTGAGCTAGATTGGGGAAGAAGCCTCTGCTTTGAAATCAGGAAGCCCAAGTTCATACCTACTTCTGTCAATTCCTAGCTACGTGTCTCAGAGTAAGCTACCACTTCTCCAACTCTCACACTTAACAGCAGGTTACTAATAACACTTTTTGGTGATTACAATTGGCAGCCTCAAAAAGAATAATCACTTGTGAGTTATCCTTACCGAGTCCAATAGTCTTTATGCCAAAGAGTCCCAAAGATAAGTGGACATTGTCTGCAGACTACATTCTGACAAGCTGCATTTATGTTCTTATCCCCCAAGAGTACTATTTACTGTCACTTTTTCCAGATGGGGGAAATCGTAAAAGGTCACAACTTTACCAACTTTGTATTTCAAGGGAAATAGGTTTGGCAATAGTGAGAACATGATCAGTTAAAAAAACAGAGGTAGGAATCAAGAAGGTCTATAATGGTGTTGGTGACAGTGGTAACAAGGGATAGATTCCAGATCACTGTGGCCTCAAAACTAGATGAATCTGATTGGGTTTTCAGTTGAGGAAAAAAATGATAAAAAAGAGTCAAGGATCATTCGATGTTTACTGTCCCAGGTGGCTAGGAAGAAAACCACTATATTGGGGCGCCTGGGTGGCTTAGTCGGTTAAGCGCCCGAATTTCCCTTAGGTCATGATCTCGCGGTTCGTTGGTTTGAGCCCCGCGTCGGGCTCTGTGCTGACTGCCAACTCAGAGCCTGCAGCCTGTTTCAGTCTGTGACTCCCTCTCTCTCTGACCCTCCCCTGCTCACGCGCTCTTTCTCTCTCTCTCTCCTAGAAGTAAATAAAACATTAAAAAAAAAGAAAAAAAGCAAACCACTATATTAAAACATGCTGGGTCTGCAGCTGGGCGAACAGTTGATCAGTTGACTTGTGTTGAAATGTAGAAGGGTATCACCGGCATGTCACAAGGCTCATCACCTCCCACTGCCTTCAGCATACCTTTTGTTTTCAGTATCTTCCTTTTTTTTTTTTTTACATTTATTTATTTTTGAGAGACAGAGCAGAAGTTGGGGAGGGGCAGAGAGAGAATGAAACACAGAATCTGAAGCAGGCTCTGGGCTCTAAGCTGTCAACACACAGCCCGACGCGGGGCTCGAACTCATAAACCGTGAGATCTTGACCTGAGCCAAAGTTGAAAACCTAACCAACAGACTGAGCCACCCAGGTGCCCTCTTTTTCTTTTTCTTTTTTTAATAGTTTATTTCCATGTTGGTTTCCATATAACAGCCAGTGCTCATTCCAACAAGTGCCCTCATCCATGCCCATCACCTCCCTTCCCCTCTCCCCACCCCCATCAGCCTTCAGTTTGTTCTCAGCATTCAAGAGTCTTTCATGGTTTGCCTCCCTCCCTCTCCCCAACTATTTTTTCCCTTCTCCTCCCCAATGGTCCTCTATTAAGTTCCTCCTAAGCCTCCTATATGTGCAAACATATGGTATCTGTCCTTCTCTGCCTTACTTATTCTTTCTCATTGTCATGTAGTATTCCATTGTATAGATAAACCACATCTTGATCCATTCATCCGTTGATGGACACTTAGGCTCTTTCCATGTTTTAGCTATTGTTGAGAGTACTGCTATGAACACTGGGGTACATGGGCCCCTATGCATCAGCACTCCTGTATCCCTTGGGTGTATTCCTAGCAGTGCTACTTCTGGGTCATAGGGAAGTTCTATTGTTAATTTTTTGAGAAACTTTCACACTGTTTTTCAGAGGGGCTGCACCAGTTTACATTCCCACCAACAGTGTAGGAGGGTGCCTTTTTCTCCACATCTTCGCCAGCATCTAGAGTCTCCTGATTTGTTCATTTTAGCCACTCTGACCGGTATGAGGTAGTATCTCAGTGTGGTTTTGATCTGCATTTCCCTGATGATGAGGGACGCTGAGCATCGTTTCATGTGCCTGTTGGCCATCTGGATGTCCTCTTTGGATAAGCGTCTGTTCATATCTTCTTCCAGGCACCCTCTTTTCAATATCCTGTTGTCATTCTCTCTTTTTTTAATTATTGAATTTGAGAGAGAGAGGGAGAGAGATCCCAAGCAAGCTCTGCTTTGTCAGTGCAGAGCCCAACATGGAGCTCAGTCCCGTGAACTGAGAGATCATAACCTGACCTGAAACCTAGAATCAGATGCTTAAACTAACTGAGCCACCCAGGCACCCTTCTTGTTGGCATTCTTAATCAACTTTACAGAAAAACTGAAGTTGAAAGAGGTGTTAGATGACAGAATCAAAGCTTGTTAAATTCTTCCTAGGCTAAATGTAATAAGATTAAAGTCAAGAGGATACTGGAAACATTCTACATTTAGATTAAAATATCCGCCTCACAAGCAAAGGACATAAGAGATTTGTGTTTCAGCTTTAGTTGACAACAATGATTCAGAGCCAGTTGGGTCATGTGGCTGATTCAAACAAAAAGCTAGGCTATTTTAGTAATAGATATTCATATCAAGGGAGTAAATGTGCCACTATACTACATATAGTCTGACATATCTGAGGTTTGAATATAGTTATTGCTATGTATTTGAAGAGGACTATTGACAAATTGGATTATATTCAGGCTGCAGAAAGGAGATCTATCTGGAAATTATATTATAGGAAAGAGATTCCAAAAGAATAGTGAGCCAGGGGTGTCTGGGTAGCTCAGCTGGTTTAGTGTCAGACTTCAGATCATGTTCTCATGGTTTATGGGTTCAAGCCCCACATCAGGCTCTGTGATGACAGCTGAAGGCTGCTTTGGATTGTGTCTCCCTCTCTCTCTGCCCATCACCTGCTTGTGCGCTTTCTCTCTCGTTCTCTCTCTCTCAAAAATAAACTTAAAAAAAAAAAGAGAGAATAGGGAGCCAGTAAAATTAGAAAGAGGATACTTGAAGGGATGCCTGGGTGGTTCAGTTGGTTGGGCATCTGACTTTGGCTCAGGTCATGATCTCGCAGTTCACGGGTTCGAGGCCCGTGTTGTGCTCTGTGCTGACAGCTCAAAGCCTAGAGCCTGCTTCAGATTCTGTGTCTCCCTCTCTCTGCTGTCCCTGCTCATGCTCTGCTTCTGTCTCTCTCTCTGACTATATATATATATATATATATATTGACTATATATATATATATATATATATATATAGTCTGTAAAATTTTAAAAATTTTTTTAAAAAAGAAAGAGGATACATGACAGAGGCTGTGTGGTGGGTACCATGTGTGCCACCTAGATCCTTCCATCTGGGTCAAGACCCTGGTTTCCTTAGCTGCTGGAAGTGTTTGTTGCTGGCTGATGGCTAACAGGTGACTTGCTCCCTAAGCCTGACCCCCTGCCCAAGGGAGTTGCCTTTCTGGAGCTTCTAGCCATTCCTCAGGGGCAGCCACACCCAATGCCTGGTGTGGGTGTGAGGATACAGAAACCCAGCTCTGTTGCCTTGTACAGGACAACTCTGAGGGCCAGCCCAGCTTCAGAACTCTGTGTGTGATCAGCTGACACCTCTGTTGCAGCTACATCTCCTTCTGCCTCGTCCTGCTTCCCTTACTGTCTTATCAGAATTGTTCTAGAAATCTCTCCCCACTAAGTCTTCTCTGTGGGAGTCTCTTCCCCGTCTGTCTTCCAGGGAATCCTACCTGCAACAGCTGACATTAAAAAGACTGGAAAAGGATACATTATTCAGCAAATGGTGCTGGGACAATCGATTATTCATGTGGGAATAAAAAAATAAAGTTGGAACTATCTCATGTACAAAATCCATTTCACGTGGCTTTAGAATTAAAATATGAAAAGCAAAACTTTCCCGTTTTTAGTAGAAAATACACAAGGGATTAGGATAGGGTTTCTTGAAAGCACAAACCATGAAGATTTATGAATTTGTCTATATTAAAATAATATAAAATTCAAATTAAGTTGAAATTGCTTGACTATGACAAATGATAATCATTTTTAAAAATAATAGGAAAAGCTGGGAGAAGACATTTGTAGCACTTATGACTAACACAGATTTAGCATCAAAGATAGATAAAGAATTCATATAAATTAATAAAGGGAAGGGATTGCCCAGGAGAAAAAATAAATAGGCAGAAAAGATAAATAGTCAATTTGCTTAAGAGAAGGTCTGAATGATGAAAGAGTATATGAAAGTATGTTAAGTCTCACAAGCAATTAGGGAAATGACAATGAAAATAAGATTCATACACATCAGATTGGGGAAATTATTTTACATTTTTTTTATAATACCTTTTCTATAAGTTCCTTTCCTCTTCCTTCCTTCTTCTGTTTCTGTGCCTTTACACATGCCACATTTCCATGGGTACTACTCATCTGTCAAGACCTAGAGCAAAGTCATCTCCATGCAGCTCTCCTAACCTTCCTGTTCCAAGTTGAGACCTTTCCCTTTATATATTCCATACAGCACTTTGTGCTTCTTCCATTTGAAAACACTTTGCATCGTTGTAATGTTTTGCTTATGTGTGAGCCTCTGACACTAACTAGATTATGGGCTCCTGCATGGCAGGAATCACATTTATCTGTGTACTCCTGGCATTTACCATGGTGCATGGCACTTGACTGGTAAATATGCATACTGGATGGGGGAACGAACCAGTTCCTTGTCCCAGTGGCTTTCCCACAAGATCAGACTCCTAAACAGAGGCATGAAGAGTCAAGTGCTCTACAGTGGTTCTGAGTTTGCTTTTTGATGCATCCTCTAAAATTAGTTCCAGATAAACCAATTTAATTGCACATTGCCTGCAGTGGAGCATATGGTTAAATGTGGTCCTCACCCTCAATTTAATTAAGAGGATATGCAGAAAGAAAGTTCTTTTTATCACAGGTGGAAAGTTGCATAGGGACAAAATAAGTATTGTTTTTCTTTGTTATTCATTGTTTTTCTTCCACGCCTATTGCTGCCTAGTGGTACCATCAGGATTTATTTTTAATACTGAAAAAATGAAAAAGTATACTTTGCCTAGAGAGATAAAATATGTTGACATATTTAAAAAAAATAAAATATCTCCCTTAGGAAATCTAACTCTTTGGGAACATACACCCTCAAGGCATTTGAAAAATTTCTAATCTCTTTTTTAAAAGCCAGGAGCAGCAGTTCTATAAACTCCAGATGAGAGCATATGATTTAGTTGGCATTTGTTAACTCCTCCAGTGATTATAAAATATTAAAGCTGGGAGGGGTCCTTTGGCCCAGTGCCTTTATGGTACAGGTAATGAAAGTAAGGTTCCATCTAATGTGTCATAATTGTTTAGTGATAGAATAGTCCAGATCTCCCACCTTCAATTTTGATTCCTTCCTTTTCTCCATATACTGTCTCCCCCCACCACGAATTTGAAGGTAGCAAGAAAATTACTTGGATTTTCAGGGGCTTTGAGCTATAACAGCTACTTAGGTATTTCCTTTGAAGCCCTTGAAATTTCCCCCATAAGCAATTGCCTGTTGGCCTTTATACCATTAATAATTAGCTTTCATTAGCACCTAAACTCAAGGGGGTAGAGCAACTCCATTCCAGACCAATATAACTATTTGGGCTCATGGTGAATATGGAATAAGAAGTAAAGATATGGAAATACATTAAAATTTAACTCAATGAGTAAATTATAGTAAAGATTCTAAGTGTAATAATGTTATGTGATAATTGAAATAAAATTAGTAATATCTCTAGGCTTCTCTTTTCTCACTGGTGAAATAAATAACTTCGAATATCTGAAGACAATAAACCTTTGAGGATCTTTTGCATCAAATATTTTGATTCTGTGATTGTAAATAACAGAGGATTCACCCAGAGTTTGCTTGCCTTGCAATGTTAATTGATGTTTGAAGTATTTTTTAACAAAGAAGGCCTTCTTCTTCCTCTTCCTCCTCTTCCTCTTCCTCCTCCTCTTCTTCTCCTCCTCCTCCTCCTCCTCCTCCTCCTCCTCCTCCTTCTCCTTCTCCTTCTCCTCCTTCTTCTCCTTCTTCTCCTTCTTCTCCTTTTTCTTCTCCTTCTTCTCCTTTTTCTCCTCCTTCTTCTTCTGAAAAGTTATCTGTGACTAAAATGTTGCTTTGTTTTTCTGAGAGGGTCTCAGGAATCTCACTCATTCATCTCCGTATATGGGTTTTCTGTCCTTCATTTACTTGGTAAGACTACCATTTGTTGAAACTAAATAAATTATTTAGTTGTTCAAATCATACTGCTTCTCTGTACTTGATTAGATGCATGTAGGGTTTAAAGGAGACATTGTGAGAAAACACAGGTAGTCATTGCCCATGTTTGAATATGAATTTTGCTGCTATGGGCTAATGCAAGCTACACAACCTTTTAGTCTCTGTTTGTTCTCCAATGTGAATCACACAATGTGCCTCATAAGGTTCTTATGAAGAATAAATAAGATGCCAAGCACAGTGTTGGGCACACTGTATGCATTCATGCCATTAAGGTGTATCAAATGCAACTGCAAGTGTCATTGAGCACCCTTGCTCAACTACAGACCCCAACAGTTAAAACCAGAAATAGACATGACCCTTTAACTCATGCTTTAGCTAAAACCTATTATGCTCATTTCTTATTGCACTTTCTTGAGGCATTGACTAAAATGTTTTGCAGTGACTGGAACATTCCAACCATGAGACCAGAAAAGCCCCGATAGCAATAGAATGACTAGAAGACCACCCCAACATGTCCCCTTCCTTGCCCATGATCATGGGTTGAACACATACCGACCCCACCCATGATCATATGTTTCCTGCCTTTTCTCTTGCACGTACTTCCCTGAAGTTATCTTATACAACTCTAGATGTCTATCTTGTGGAAAGTTCAATTGTTAAAACTTGAGCCTGTCACCGTCCCTGGCTGCCCACACCTGAAATAAATCTGTGTCTTTCTCTTTCCCAAACCCTCATCCATTGAGTTACTGGCTTCTCTTGTGACGAGTTCACCTGCTTTCTTGGAGACAGCATTGGCATGCCCACTTAGGAGCTAGGCTCTACCTTACCTAGCTCCCTTGATGTTCCTGGGATGGAGACATTGGCCCTGTGTTCATCTGTCTGTTTCCTGAGTTAGTGATAGATTAATTGGTAATACAACTAGTACTAAAAGTTCTCTTTTAGGTGCTGACATATACTTTTCCTATTGATCTCATTGAAGCCTTAAGTACTTTGTTGTTCTTGTCCTGCAGTATGTGTTTAAAAAACTTACTTTTTGACCATATGCTAAAAAGATCGTATATTAAAAAATAATTTGATGTGCCAGTGAAGATAGAAGTGTATGTTCTTGATTCCACTCCAAATTCACTGCTTCCTTTCCCTACCACTCCTCTCTGTAGAACAGCATCACAAAAGGGTTGCTGGATTTCTATAAAAGTCTTCAGAAAAGACCAACGGACAGATTCTCTATTGTGAATTTCTTTAGTAGAGTGTTCTTTCTCATGTTTGCCTTCCCAGCACCCAACTGGCATAAATAAATCCAGTAATGAACATTTGATAGCACTCATGGGAGGGAGCAAACCTCCTTTCAAATTCTCATGATAAAGATTTGGTACTTAAAAGGAACTTTAATCAATTGCATAAGCAGAAAATAATTTTCTGCCCATATTCTTAATGTCTCTGATATAAAGGAGCAACAAAAACCATTGAAGGCTGCATGGGATTGAACAAGGATGTTCACGGTACTTAAGCAATGAATGAAGAAGATTCGGTACCAGACTTGACCTCACCTGACACTGTTCTCATAAACATAACTGGCAATGGGTTTTCAATTGGCTTTCCATAAAGAGGATCTAGAACTTTCTATCACAATTTACTGTATTGTTCATAAGCATGTGTTTATGCTTAGGTTAGTATGCACTGAATTGCATATAGTTCTTCAATGTTAATTAATTCTTTTATTGTCACCACAGAGTCATAACTTAACAGGTAATGTTATAACAGATTAAAAGACCTTACATAACTATTATAAACAACATTTTGATGCCCAGGACAAGTGAATAAACAGTAGCTCTTACAGAATGCTGCTTTCACAAGAATTATTTCTAAACAGGTGTGTTATGTGTTATACTGGAACCAAGGCTTTTTTTTTTTAAGTGAGTTTAAGAATATTAAAAACTTCTAATAACAAAATAATTTTTTTTACTGTTTACTGGTGCAAAAAATATCACTTTGCATTGCTGAAGCACTTTATTCCTGCCTGTGAAAATCCTTATCTAAAATTAAGTTTTTGATCAATGTGCCACTGCCACCCAGAATCCATTATTACAACTCAAAGTTATTTTTTATTATTTTATTTTTTAAATGTTTATTTATTTTTGACAGAGCACAAGCAGAGGAGAGGGACAGAGGATCCCAAGCGGGCTCTGAGCTGACAGCAGCTAGCCTGATGTGGCACTCCAACTCATGAGCCATGAGATCATGACCTCAGCCAAAGTTGGATGCTCAACTGACTGAGCCAAGCAAGGTGCCACTCAAAGTTGTTTTTTAAAAAAATGACTGTGAAGATGTTCTCCATTATACACAATTTAAATGATCTCTGCTTACATTTACCAGTATATCCTCTCAAGCCCTCCTACTCCCCCATTTCAGAAGGAAAGGAGATTAGAGGAATCTATTCATCACAATCCACTCACTGCCAGAACCCAGCCCTTCTTTTCTCCCTTCCCTGGGCATCAGTTTCTAGAAGAACCAATAATAAGATTCATAACATAGAGCGAATGAAACATGGGGAGTTAACATTTGTTATACCATCCCCAACTGTGCTAGGCTAATTACATGGAATTTTCATTTCACCTCGAGGAGTCTGTGTCTTTCCCACCATCTCATGCCTGTGTGGATGCAGGAAAGGAAATAAGGTTCGCTGGAAGAAGGCTCTGGCACAGTACAGTCTTTGGCTTCTGCGTATTTATCCTTTGATTTTTTTTGTTGTTGTTGTTAATTGTTCAATTAGGTAAGTGCTCTTTTACGACTGAGAAGGTCATTTTGCCACTGTAAACCATTTTGCTTAAAGTCTAATCTATAGAATGACTTAAATACCGTCTATGCTTTTTCAGATTTTAGGAACTGGAGTTTATTCTCAGTAAGAAGTCTCCTCGCTGTCTCATTCCTGTCACTTTTTTCTATTAGATCCCATTTCATCTTCCAAACAGCTTGTTTTGTTTTTCCTCGGCTCAGGTACCATCCAAACAGCAGCCCGCCCACCTGGGGAACTTTTAGAGAGGCAGGCAGCTCCTGTTTGGGCTGTGCTAGAGGACGTTTCTACTGGCATCTCAGGAGCTGACAGATAGATTTCAAGATAGCAGTAGCTCCATAGAGTGGTCTTGGTTGTTTGGAAAATGAAATCATTTTCTTCATCAGATTGTAGACATTTCCTGGAATAAATGTTAGCTTATGGAGGGTTTTAGTATACGTGGGCTGAGTGTGTGAATTGATCACTGTGATCAAGAACTGGGTCCCAGGCGTGAGGCTTCCTGAGGAATCTGAGGAATTATTTCTTTTCTTAGGCAAAAAAAGGGATCCATGAAGTTCCAGTTGATGAATGTATACTTGAGTATAAAGGGCATGGATTATTTTTAAATGGTTTTAAAATAGGTAAGGTAATATTTTTAAATGTATGTTCCAGACATATGAAACTGTATGTCCCAGATCTGAGTTTAATATTTAAACCTTGATGCTCCCACACAGCCCCATGTATGGGGTTCTTGACAAAGAGCTGAATCTATAGGTAATCAGACATCCAGGGCTAACTTCCAGCTCTCAGGAAATAAAAAACCAGAGGGATACATTAAGCAACACCATGAGCAAGCAAATGGATAGGTTCGTATGTGGAACTGTACTGTCTGGTTTTTTTAAATTGAAATATAATTGGCAAACAACATTGTGTTAGTGTGAGGTATACAGCATGTTGATCTGATACCTTTATATATTGCAATATAATTTGCCACCATTTTTGTGGTACAAACAATTAAGATCTGGTCTCTTAGCAACTTTGAAGTTTATAAAACATTAAACAAAAGAGACAGATTGGGGGCAAAGGGAGAGAAGATTGATTGGCCTGGCAAATATATGAAAGAAACATAAGAGACATAGCAACCAAACGTAATGTATGGGCTTTGTTTGAAATGTGATTAAAATAAACCATCTGTAAAAAGGCATTTTTGTGACAATCAGGAAAATTGAATATGGACCAGATATTTGATCATACTGGGGAATTACTATGCAATCTGTTAGGAACGAAAATGGCATCAGGAGTATGTAAGGCAGTGGTTGTAATTGTGTGGCTTTGACAAGTATCACCAGCATCACCTGGGAATATATTAGAAATGAAAATTCTCAGCTCCACCCCAAACCTACTGAGTAAGAAACTCTGGGGGTGGGGCCCAGCACAACCATGAGAATCACTGATATAAGAAAATAGCCGTATTTGAAAAGAGATATACACTGAGGTGGGTAGGGGTGAAATGATACAAGGTCAGGGAATGCTTTCACAACACTTAAGTTAAAATAAAGCTAAGGATTTGATGAAATGAGTGTGCCAGAATCTGGATAGCTGTTGTTCTGGGGTGATGCATTTGTGTGGCTGCATTTAATGGTTCTCTCTCTTTTTGTGTAACTTGGAAATATTCCTTAGAAATTTGGGGGAAACCTTAATGTGCACACACACACACAGTGGACATCCTTCTCAGAGAAAAGAAACAAACAAAAACTTGATTTTAAATTTTGTAAAAGCTCCCATCTTGCCTCAGCAAACTGGCGTTTAGTCTTTGCTTTGCCACTAATCACTTTACTGGGTACTCTTGATAAGTCAGTTTCCCAGGAATGTAATTGTTCTTATCTGTGAGATAAAGGAGCTTCAGTATGTGATCTGTCAGGAAGGTTCTTTCTAGCCTGCTGTGCTTGATACCCTGTGCATTCTGGTGAGGGGTCAGGCCCCTCAGCAGCATTTCTGCAGTCTGGAGTGTGATCTGTGGCTGAGCGCTTTCTCAAGAGCATGCTCTCCCCCTCTCTTCCTCTTTCCCTCTTCCTCTCCCTCTGTCTCATTCTTTTTTCAGTCTCTGTTTTTCTCTGGCCTTACATCCATTTCCTATCTGGGGGACAGCAGCATTCTCTGGGATGACTGAGGCCCGGGCACATCATCCTCTGACAATAGATAGTGTTTGAAATTGCATGAAAAAGATATCCAGGGACGTGAAACATGAGGTGACTTTTAGGTTAGGTCAGGGATGGTGAAAGCCCAGAGTAGAGCCTGGGACCTGTTGCTCTTGGCGTTTGCCCTGAGCCTTTCCTGCGTCCACCCCTGCTGTGGCCATCACCTCCTCATAAACAGAGAGACAAAGCATAGTGGTATAAGCTCTGAGTGAATGTGGGAGCTCTAATTCACAGCTCTCATACTTGAAGAATCCCGTTGATCAGAATAATTAAAGCTGTGTACCAAGTTTAGCAGATAGCAATGGTATCCTCACTGCTAGGAGGAACCAGGTTATCTAGTAAACCATAAAAATGCAGAATTACTTGGCTAATTCAAGCTTCTCTGTGCTCATACTGAGGGGTTAGACAAGAGGAAGACTGTCTCTCCCTGTGGAAGATCGTGGGGGACACACCAGGTGGTTCATGGGGAGGGAATGGCTGCAGAGAAAATGATAGGAGCACAGGAACATGATGTGTGCAATGGGCAACACATGGCATTGGCAAAAGGGAAGGAAAGTGAAACAGGAGGAAGCTGGTGGGAGTACAGAACAAGATCTGCAGAGTCCAACAGCCAGGAGTTGGTGATGCTTCTTCAATCTACTCCTCTTTATATTTCCTTATAGACATCTAACTCCCATAAGTGCAGACAATCAGTGATAGTATTCCCACTGACACAGCAGTTCCTGGAGGCCTTTCCCCACTATTGGCATTTGCTCATTTTCACTTCTCCTGTTCCTCCATTCCTTTCATTTTTCTGTATTGACTTTGGCCCTGCCTGCACCTTAGCAAACAGGTTATGTATATAGACATTGGCAAAAGCAAAAAACAAACAAAAAACCCCAAAAAACTAACCAAACAAAAAACCCAATTGCTGCAACAGTAGTTGTTTACTGAGCACTTTGTACCAGGCACTGAAGTGAACACTTGATAAATATTATTTTTCATTCGAGCCACAATCTCTACAATAGTTTTTATTATCCCCATTTTACAGACAAAGAACAGAAAGGCAGAGAAGTGAATTTGCAGGGTCACTCAACTACTAAGTGGCAGAATCTAGAGTTGAACCCAGTTGTGACCCAACTACAACTATTGTCCCACATCTCTGCATCTCATTACTGTGCCTTCTTTCGTTGGTGAGGGGAATGGAGTGAGAACCTGGAACCAGAGAGGTAGGCCAGTCTGTGAAGCAGGCCACATGGTGGAGAGCACCTGGGGCTCCCCAGTTGCCCAAACCCATAAACACATAGAGAGGTCATTCCCCAGTATAGAGACACATGCCAGCACTTCACATGGCATGTCGAAAGGAAATACATTGTTTACTTTTAGTAGGACAATTAGTTTCTTGATTGGAGTATGAACAAAAATCAGAATCTTTCCTTAGGAAGAAATATGGATGCCAGGATATATCCTTGGTGATATTATTAAACCTTTTCCCTTGGGCTTATTACATGGGGGTTTTCCTGGGACACCTGGGTGGCTCAGTCAGTTAAGCATCTGAGTCTTAGTTTCAGCTCAGGTCATGATCTCACAGTTTGAGCCCCATGTTGGGGCATCAGCACAGAGCCTGCTTGAGATTCTCTGTCTCCCTTTCTCTCTGCCCTACCCCTGGTTTCTCTCTCTCTCTCTCTCTCTCTCTCTCTCTCTCTCATTCTCTCTCTCAAAATAAACAAACATTAAAAAGGGGGGGGGTTACTACCCAAAGCAATCTACACATTCAATGCAATCTCAATCAAAATTGCACCAGCATTCTCAAAGCTAGAAAAAACTATCCTAAAATTTGTATGGAACCACAAAAGACCCTGAATAGCCAAAGTAATACTGAAGAAGAAAACTAAAACAGGAGATATTACCATCCCAGACTTTAGCCTCTACTACAAAGCTGTCATCATCAAGACAGTATGGTATTGGCATAAAAACAGACACATAGACCAATGGAATAGAATAGAGAACTCAAAATTGGACCCACAAATGTATGGCCAACTAATCTTTGACAAAGCGGGAAAGAGTATCCAATGGAAAAAAGACAGCCTGTTTAACAGATGGTGCTGGGGGAACTGAACAACAACATGCAGAAGAATGAAACTAGATCACTTTCTCTCACCATACACAAAAATAAACTCAAAATGGATAAAGGACCTGAATGTGAGACAGGAAACCATCAAAACTCTAGGGGAGAAAGCAGGAAACAACCTCCTTGACCTCCACTGCAGCAATTTCTTACTTAACACATCCCCAAAGGCAAGGGAATCAAGAACAAAAATGAACTATTGGGATCTCATCAAGATAAAAAGCTTCTATCTCAGTGTGGTTTTGATTTGTATTTCCCTGATGAGGAGCGATGCTGAGCATCGTTTCATGTGTCTGTTGGCCATCTGGATGTCCTCTTTGGACAAGTGTCTGTTCATATCTTCTGCCCATTTCTTCACTGGGTTGTTTGCTTTTTGGGCGTGTAGTTTGGTGAGTTATAGGAGGATTAGGAGGAGCTTAACAGAGGACCAAGGGGGAGAAGAAGGGCAGAAATGGTGGGGGAAAGGGGGAGAGGCAAACCATGAGAGACTCTTGAATGCTGACAAAAACTGAGGACTGGTGGATGTGGGGGGAGGAGGGGTGGGCATGGAGGAGGACACTTGTGGGGATGAGCACTGGGTGTTATGTGGAAACTAATTTGACAATAAACTTCTACACGGCAAAGGAAACAATCCATAAAACTAATAGGGAACTGATGGAATGGGAAAAGATAGTTGCAAATGACATATAAGATAAAGGACTAGTATCCAAAATCTATAAAGAAGTCACCAAGCTCCACACCTGAAAAACAAATAATCCAGTGAAGAAATGGACAGAAGACATGAACAGATACTTTTCCAAAGAGGACATCCAGATGGCCAACAGACACATGAAACGATGCTCAGTGTCCCTCATCATCAGGGAAATGCAGATCAAAACACACTAAGATACCACCTCACACCGGTCAGGGTGGCTTAAATGAGCAAATCAGGAGGCTCTAGATGCTGGCAAGGATGTGGAGAAACGGGCACCTTCCTACACTGTTGGTGGGGATGTAAACTGGTGCATCCCCTCTGGAAAACAGTGTGAAGGTTCCTCAAAAAAATTCATAATAGAACTCCCCTATGACCCAGGAATAGCACTGCTAGGAATACACCCAAGGGATACAGGAGTGCTGATACATAGGGGCACATGTACCCCAGTGTTCATAGCAGCACTCTCCACAATAGCCAAATCATGGAAAGAGCCTAAGTGTCCATCAACGGATGAATGGATCAAGAAGATGTGGTTTATCTATACAATGGAATACTACATGGTAATGAAAAAGGATGAAATCTGGCCATGTGTAGCGATGTGGATGGAGCTGAGAGCTAATGGGGGTTGGGCAGAGGGAAGGGGGGTGATGGGCACAGAGGGGGCACTTGTTGGGGTGATCACTAGGTGTTATATGGTATCCAACTTGACAGTAAACTATGAAAGAAAAATAACCAAAATAATAAAAAAGGCGGGGCACACCTGGGTGGCTCAGTTCGTTAAGTGTCCAACTCTTGATTCCAACCCAGGTTATGATCTCACAATTGTGAGATGGAGTTCTGCGTCAGACTCCATGCTGAGTGGAGCCTGCTTGGGATTCTCTTTCTCTTCCTCTCTCTGTCCCTTCCCCATATGATGCTCTCTTTCTGTCTCTCTGTCTCTCTCACACACATACACACACACACACACCACACACACAAAAGAGCAACACTGGAAAAACTATAAATATGTAGAGATTAAACAACATGTTCTGACAACTACTGGATCAAAGAGCAAATCAAAGGAAGAATTTTTAAAAACTGACTATAAATGAAAACGAATGCAACATACTAAAATCTATGGGACACAACAAAAGTGGTGCTAAGAGGGAGATTCATAGGACTACAGGCCTACCTCAAGAAACAAGAAAAATCTCAAACAATTTACACCTAATGTATGGTCAATTAATTAATGACAAAGGAGCCAACCATACACAATGGGGAAAAGACAGTCTTCAATAAATGGTGCCGGAAAAACAGGACCACCATCTTACACCATATACAAAAGTGAACTTAAAATGGATTAAAGCCTTGAATGTAAGACTTTAAACCATAAAACTCCTAGAAGGTAATATAGGTGGTGAGCTCCTTGACATTATTCTTAGTGATATTTTTTTGATCTGACTCCAAAGGCAAGGAAAACAAAAGCAAAAAATATCAAAGTACATCATAAAACTAAAACACTTATGCACAGTGAAGGAAACCGTCAAACAAAAAGGCAATCTACTAAATGTGAGAAGATACTTACAAATCACCTATCTGATGAGGGGCTAGTATCCAAAATATATAAAGAACTCATACAATTTAATAACCAAAAAAACAACCCCAATTTGATTAAAAAATTGGCATAAGATCTGAATAGACATTTTTTTCCAAAGAAGACATACACGTGGCCACAGGCCAGTGAAAAGATGCTCAATACCACTAATCATTAAGAAAATGCAAATCAAAACTGTGATGAAATATCATCTCACACCTGTTAGAATGGCTAGTATTGAAAAGGCAAGAAATAACAAGTGTTGGTAAGGATGTGGAGAAAAGGCACTATTGGTGCAGCCACAATGCAAAACAGTGTGGAGGTACCTAAAAAAATTAAAAATAGAACTGCCATCCGAAGTATAATTTACATACAATATTATATTAGTTTCAGCTGTACAACATAGTGATTCAACATTTATATAAACACTGCAAAATAATCTATTCCTAGGTATATATCCAAAGATTATAAAAGCACTCATTCTAAAATATACATACACCCCTATGTTTATTACAGCATTATTTACAACAGCAAAGATATGGAAAAAAATCTAAGCATCTGTTGATAGATAAATGGATGAAGATGTGGTATATATATGGAATGGAATATTACTCAGCCATAAAAAAGAAGGAAATCTTGTTGTTTGCAATGACATGGATGAAACTTCTGGGTATTATGCTAAGTGAAACAATTTAGACAGAGAAAAGCAAATACCACATGATTTCACTTATATGTGGAATCAAAAAAACCCAAAATGAACAAACAAAACAAAATAAAACCCAGGCTCATTGACACAGAGAACACATTGGTGGTTGTCAGAGGGGAAGGGGTTGTCAGAGGGGAAGGGGTTTGATAGGGGCGAAATGGGTAAAGGGGATCAAGAAATACAAACTAAGAGTTTTTATAATACAATTGTTTATGATATAAACTTATTGTAAAATAAGTAAGTCATGGGGATATAATGTATAGTATAGGGAATATAGTCAGTATTACTGTATTAACTTTGTGTGGTGACTAAGGTAACTAGGCTTATGGTGGTGACCATTTCACAATGTATACAGATGTTGAATCACTATGTTGTACAGCTGAAGCTAATATAATATTGTATGTCAATTTAAAAAATGTGCCAAACTTGTGGGGATGAGCACTGAGTGTTACATGGAAACCAATTTGACAATAAACTATTTGTAAAATTTAAAAAAAAAAGAATAATAAAGATAAAAAATTTAAAAAATAAAAAAATTAAAATAAAAAATGTGCCAAAAAGAACCACCAAGTGCAATGATAGCTGTGGATACACATTGCTGCTTACATAGAACTTCCACATGCATTATCATCAGATCGTCACAAAAATCCTCCTGAGGTGGGTGGCTATATTTCTCTCTTCCTCTTAAAAAACAACTTATTTGGTTTATGTCATGCCTTGTTCCAGAAGGGATTTGAGGGATTTGCATTCAACATAGCAGATAAAATACATTTATTAAAACAGATGATAAAACATTCTTTTGATAGGGTTTTATTGATCTGAACAAATTTTGGATCCAAAACACTGTGGAGCTTTCAGCATGATCCTTGCTCTGTTTCCAAGAGGACGTAATTATAACGTTGTTCAACAAGAAAATCACTCTCTTAGCCACTTTCCTCCTGAAATATCGTGGTTTAAAATGAGGAAACAAGAGTTTAAGAACTATCCCATACTTTTTATTTGTTGGTTGGTTTGCAACCTTGGGAGTTCCCTGGGTGAAATCTGTAACTGGGCCCATACATGGAGGGCAGGGAGAGACTGAAGAAAGAGGCAGGCCACTCCAAATTGGCAAGTGGTGGGTTTAATAAGCAAGGGAACTTAGGTATGAATCTTGTCTTCCATGGCCTCAAGACAGGTAGAGCTTCATGCCTGCCCACTTGAATCTTAAAAGTTTATATAGAAACCTTAACTGGGCTTAGTCATGTATACCATTCAGCTGGTCTGAACAACACATTGCTTTCTCGTCTGCGTCTCTGAAATGGCTACTAGTGTGGGGAGTAGTAGACAGGATGTGCATTCCAAGGATGGGGTTTGAGGGAAGGGAAAAGGAGCCTCTGATTGCCCACAACCTGCAGTCATATACCCTTGATGACCTCCAACATTGTTCCTACTTGAAATTGTTCCCAAACACTTTCATCTCTGTATATGCTTATGCTTCTGTCTTTGTCTCTGTGAGTATGCAGTATCTAGGTACAGAAATATGTAGTTTTCATATTCTCCCAAGAGATGTAAACCTTTTCAAGACCATGTCCTTTGTGTGTGATTCCTAACAGTCCTGGCCCTGAAGCAGGGAGACCACCTCCGTGTGGCTGAGGGTGGAGCTAAGATGCAGAGGGTAACTCACCAGGAAGAGAGCAGATAGAAGACTTTGATGTCGAAGCACCTGTCCTTCTTGCTCTACCACATCGCCATGTCCCCTGTGGCCATGGAACCATCTTCTCTGTACTGTGACAGTGAACATGGCTGACATTGTGACCATTTGTGTTTATATCTGCAAGGCACTCAGAAATCATTTATTCATGCAGCAGTATTTATAGCGTTCTTATCGTGTCTCCATCACTGTGCTAGGTGTAGTGGACACAGCAGTGGATAAAATAGATCAAGGAAAAAATGGTGATCCCTGTCCTCATGGAACTCACATTTGTTCTAGAGGGGTGACACCCAAAATATAAAGTAATCTGTAAGTTCTGGACTATGTTAGCAGAGCATAGGTATGATGGGGAGAAACAAGGCTGAGAGTAGGAGGGGGAGAGCCTGAGTCTATTCCCTTGTTTTATGGACCACAGAACAGGAATCTCATAATGGTATATAATGCACCATAAAAATTCTATCCAGTCTGAAGTAGTATATTTTAATAATGTTGCATAACCCCAGAAAGTAACCTAATTGATTCCAATAGCATTCCATGGAGAGAGTCACCTCTTACCCTGGCCTTGCCAGCTACCCTTTTGGTTTCTCCGGCTTTCCTGCCTGCCAAGAGGCCTCCTTATTCTTCAGGGGGTTGCTTTTCTCACATTTCAGAAGGACAGTGCATAGTTATGTCAGGTGTGAAAGGGATCTTTCCTGCCTGATGCCAATGACAAGAAGCACTAGAGAGGGCATCCTGACAGAGCGGACATTCTCCTCTCTAACCGGGTTATCCTGTGCTCTGGCTTATCTTACTGTGAGATCTTCCTCAGTTCGTACCAACATTCAAAATCTGTATTCTCTTTCTTTTAAGGGACACATCTTTACAAAAGAGACAGGGTGAGATTTCAAAGACTCTCAACACTTTACACTGGCCTTTTGAAGACAAATGTGTAGACAAACTTCAGGGACAAGCCCCTCCCCTCCACAAGTGGTTGCGTATTTCACATCTAGAGTGCTTATTGGTCTCGTGTTCAGGTCAAATAGCCCATCATTTGAATTTTCATACATCCAGAAAATTTCCCCGGGGGGGCCATAAAAAAAGAAAAGAAGGAGGGGGATTGGAAGGCAATTTGAAGGGAGATATTCAGTAAAGAAAATATCTCAAATGTAGGCTGTCTTTATTTTAACTGCAAAACACTATGGCCCAAATGTAATTTTTAAAGGTTTTTTTTTTTTCTTAAAAAAAGAAAAGCCAAGATAACTAAGTATCAGAAAGGTTAAGCAATTTTTTCAGAGTCATAGTTTGGTTTTTCCTCTCAGTGCCTTTCCATTTAACCTTGTGGCTGACAGTCCAACAGTGGGTTATGAAGCTGTTACAATCCACTGCTGTTTCCCTAATGTCTGGGGCCGACCCAGCACAGCATGTGTGGGGGCGGGGTAGGGAGGGGTGTGATGCAGCCGGGGCACTTATTTTGAAACCGTGTTTGCACGGCAGCACACTTTTTAGACAGAGATTGTCATCTACTGGGTAGATGGGGTACTTGACCTATTAGCTTAGTGATCCCCTCTTGTACAGATTCTAGAGCCATCCTTGGGCCACTAGGAAACAACCTTGCCATTGTTTAGGTTTTTTCTCTTCCTTTAAACTTTATGCCACTTCCCATAACTCCACTTAAAATTAGTGGAATTACTGATCTAACTTGGTAATTTATTAGGTCTACTTATTATTTCAGAGAAAGCAGGGGTTTCCTTGCTGTTTTGTTGTATGTATGGTTCACGAAAGCTTTGTGGTTTGATGGTAGCCCCTTGAACTAATGTCCTGGCAACTGCATACATAGGCTGGAAGTAGGTGTACCTCCTTGTGGTCTTCTGAACTCAAACAGTCTGGTGTATGTTCCCTTAGTGATATTTATTACAAAACTTGTGGAAAGGTTAATGGCTCCCTTCTTTGTCTCAAAGACATGTGAACATGCCTCTGTGACTTTAGGATCCTTTGAAGAAGGCATCAAAATGCACAGTTATTATTATTCATAAAAGTAGAAAATTAGGGATTGAGAAGGTATAATCTTCCCACCAAGAAGATCATCTGGCTTCATCTGCATTCCTATGACAGAGTGCCAGAGAGATGAACTAGGTAGCTAGTTGGTACCAGAGCCAGGATTAGGGCAAGGTCTCCAGAATTCTGGTCAATGTACTTCCCTCCACACTGCTTTGACCCTGTGTGCACTCCTTTGCCCACTCATTTACAGTCATAGACCTCATGGATTCATATTGTGAGAGATCATGTGTTCTAAGTATTTCACTTCACACAGGGAAGCCTAGAGACTCTAAGTGTGTTGCCCAGACTCATGGGTTGTAGGTACTTGGAACTGGGATGAGAGACCAGGTCCTCTGACTCCCAGTCTGAGGCTCCATCAGCCAACACCTTGCTTTTCCATCAATGGCTGTGCCTTGGAGAGTGTTTTAACTTGGAACCTAAGGACTCCCATGAACTCAGTTGCATAATCCTCTCTTATGAGTTGTACTTGTAAAGGATGCAAGTAGTTCTGCATTAATGATGGCACCTAACACGGGAGCCACAGGGACGTGGTGCTCTGCCTCCGGTTCCCTTTGTCATTCTGTTGACTCATGGTCTGTCGGTAGGCTCGGCTTTCTTTGAACAAAGTGAGGGCCTTGAATTAGATGCTCCTGATGGAGAATTCTGTGGTTCTTTCCAAGACGGGTATGTTTCTTTGTGTTTTGTCCAGTAGAGGGGGATGTGTGCTCACAGACCAACAGCCCCTTAGGCTCTTCTTCCAGGTTGGATTACTGTGGAGACCCATAGAGGGTGTAGTAAAAGAGATGCTAAGTCTGAGCAAGACACCATGTGGGAAGAGATGGAGTTAATGGTGGAAGAGCTGAGGTGGCTGGGCTGCTTGGAATTAGCAGAGGAAATTAAAGGTATTCCTAGGAGCCAGATCACAGGGCCCCCAGGAAGTCTTTTTAGGTTGATACCACACCAAGAAGAGTAATAGGCTGGGAAGCTACAGGTTTGAATGTTCCTGTTGCAATTTTACCCTCTGCTCTTAGATATGGTGAGTATCTTGGATGTAAGGTGGCATAATGTCATGGCAGCCCTGGTCCGGGGCTTCTTTTCCAAGTGGCATAATGTAGGCTACTTTAGGAAGAAAGGTAACATCTCCTTTTGGCACCCCACTGCACACAGGCAGCTTCTGCATACACGAAGCCTATGTATGTGCTGAGGTCTGGGAAAGATCAGCTGACTCTTTCATCTTTAGTTAAGGTCATAAACCACAGTGGATCACAGTGGAGTCCCCCCAAAAATATGAAAATCCATTTCTTCAGTACAGAGTATGGAAGCACAGAAAGGAATATTTTTGTTATAGGCTTAGCCAGAGAAGTGGAAACTGTAGAATAGTTTTGGAAAAGTACTGCTTTATTGAAAATACCCAGCTAGTGATATTTTGGACTCTCAGAATTGAGACAAGCACATACAGCCAGGAAAGGAAGGAGGGATAGCAAGAAAGGGAAGGAGGGACAAGTTTTGGAGTTAGAAGGTTGGTTGTAGAGACCAAGTAAGGAAGAAAAAAAAAAAACTCTTGATTTTCTTCTTCTGACCCAGCTGTGGAAAATACTATTTTCGGTCCCTTGCCTCACTGGTCTGAATGATTACCCTGGGTTGCATAGGTCATTTCAGGGCAATTCCTAGGACCTGGATGTCCTTATCTCTGTTCTTTCTTGTAGAGTGGATCTAGGCAGGCATGGGAAAGTCTTGTTAACAGGCTTCATCTGATCAGTATCTTTCTCCGAGGAACTCAAAGAGCTTTTCTCATGTCTTTTTAAGTAACAGTTAGGGGCTGGAAGAGTTTCTGTCAGTTGAAGCTGGATTACCCCCAGAGGGCATTTATCTAGCAAAGGTTGACTGCATTTCCCCTACTTTTCCAACCTCTGCCCTGCCCACCCTCATCAATTTCCTGGTGCCCCACCCTTGTGGCCACTGAGGAAGTTTCCTTGAGGCCCTGGCCTGCAGTGTGGTGCTCATCCATCTGCCTGTGTAAAACTACCAACAGTGGTACTTGTTGTCTGTGAAGGATCTTTCTTAGGCTAAAGACTTGGCATTGTATATTCTGTTCACAATTGGTGAGAAATCATGCAGAATATTCAGTGATGTGATCCCTGTCCCATAGGAGCCAACTGGAATATGCTGTTGGCCACGCTGACCCACGGTGAACGCATATACTGACGACCAGTTATGATTCGAGACTTTTCAGAACCTATTTCCATCTTCAATGACACTGATTTGTTCAGAAAGAACACCATGGATGCAAATAAAAACAATCACCATCCTCATCCTCGTTTCAATACGACTCTTTGTAATTTGCAGTGTGCTAGCACAGACATCTAATTTGATCTTCCCACCAACTGCCACTGCAAATAGTGGAAGAATTACAGTGTAGTAGAAAGAATCCAATAATTTCCTCAGCCTTCTGAAATAAATACTCTCTGATCAAAAAAAAATTCATTTGATATGTCACGTATGTTTTTATATATCTCTTTGTGGAAATTTTACATGTATATCTCATTATAGAAAAGTTTGGAAGCACATCAATTATTTTAAAAACTAATAAATGAAAACTGCCTAATCCTTCAAGTCTAACATAATCACTAAATGGGCGCTTGGGTGGCTCTGTCGGTTAAGCGTCAACTTCGGCTCAGGTCATGATCTCATGGTTCGTGGGTTCGAGCCCTGCATCGGGCTCTGCTGACAGCCAGCTCAGAGCCTGGAGCCTGCTTCAGATTCTGTGTCTCCCTCTCTCTCTGCCCCTTCCCCCCTCAAAAATAATTATTAAAATTTTTAAAAAATAATCACTAAATATAATTTGCGGTATGTGGGTGACTCAATCGTTAGGTGTTTGACTTTGGCTCAGGTCATGATCTCGTGGTTCATGAGTTCAAGCCCCATGTTGGGCTCTGTGCTGACAGGTCTGAGGACTCTCTTCAGCTTGCAGACGGCTGCCCTCTTGTTGCCTTTTCACGTGGTCATCTCTATGAGCACTGGTATGTGCCTGGTGTATCCTAATCCCTTTTTACAAGAACACCAACCAAACTGGGTTAGGGTCCATGCAAGTGGCCTCATTTAAACTTAATCACTTCTTTCAAGTCCCAGTCTGCAAATGCAGTCACATTCTGAGGTACTGGGTAAGGTTAGGGCTTCAACATAGGAATTTGGGAGGAACATAATTCAGACCATTACATTACTCTATACATAATTTTATTGTGAAGTTTCTGACATGCTTGTAGATGGATAAGAAGATAATATTTACATTCCGCCCTCCTACCCTCTGGGTGAGAGTACCTTCGTTTCTAGCCAGAGGTCTGAACAACGGAAGCAGTCTGGTGTCTTACAGAATGCAACAGACTGGGAGTCAGAGCCCTGGGTCCGTATCCTGGCTCTGCCGGTTCCCAACCAGGTGACTGCCCCTGGCATTAGTCTCCTTGTCTGTAAAATTAGGATAATAACACCTACCGCAGTAGCTGGTTGTGACACTGGATGAGATCATGCATGTGGGGGCGTCTAGCATAACGCGTGCCATGAAGTAGACATCAGAAATTGCCAGCTTAACCTGTCAGTTGAAAAGTATGTTAGAAATAAATATTTCACTTTAGTGATGAAGGAGAGCACAAGTACTGACAGAGCCCTAAAATCTCACCACGGTCGTTTATACACACTGCTACTCCAGCCCCATAATTCTTTCAGCTAGGATTAGCAGTTTACACAGGGGAAGGGAAGGGAACATAAGATAAAAACAGAAAGGGAGGAAACCGTAAGAGACTCTTAAACACAGAGAACAAACTGAGGGTTTCTGGAGGGCAGGTGGGTGAGGGGATGGGCTATATGGGGGATGGGCATTAAGGAGGGCACTTGTTGGGATGAGCACTGGGTGTTATATGTAGGTGATGAATCACTAAATTCTACTTCTGAAATTATTATTATACTATATGTTAACTAATTTGGATTTAAATAAAATAGGGGCACCTGCATGTCTCAGTTGGTTAAGCATCCTACTTCAGTTCAGGGCATGATCTCTTGGTCTGTGAGTTCAGGCCCTACATCAGGCTCTGTGCTGACAGCTCAGAGCCTGGAGCCTGCTTTGAGTTCTGTCTGTCTGTCTGTCTCTCTCTCTCTTTCTGCCCCTCCTCTGCTGGTGCTCTGTCTCTCTCTCTTTCAAAAAAAGATTATCAGTTTACTGATTTTTTGTTTGGAAAAAAATAGGACAGACCAGTTAGATTTAAAGCATTTATTTATAACCTACAATTTCCAGATTTCTGGAAATCACTGAGTGATTTCATGTCTTACTCCAAAATTCTGGCAGCTAATTGCAATTGTGGGGTTGCCTCACTGCTCTTTTCATTACAAGTTGTGTTACTTGAGCTTTAAAATATGTCTTTACATAAAATATGATATCTCAGTGTAATGACCACGATAACTTCTGTGAGGCATTTTATACATGGACCTTGAAACGCCATAGGAATAAAAATTCTCCTGTTAGGATATGGAGAGTGTTTTGACTGATGAACAAATAGCAGGCTTTGGCAGCACAGATAGAGGCCAATGAGTCTTTAGGATCCTTCCAGAAGAAGAGCCCTTATTGCTGGTCTTGTCAAAGTAAGTGTCATGGCCAGATATTTGGCCGGTCAGGTTCTCGTTGCCTCCATGTGAGGATGTTAGGAATTATGCTCTTTGGTCATTTGCAAATCTGCTTTTCACTCTTTTTTTTCCAGGTCAAGTTGTTTGCTTTCTCTGTTTCTCCATCTTGCTTCAGTCAGGCGTCTCCCCTGGCCTCATCACCATGCTCTCCTCTTTTTTCTTTTCCCTGCCTTATTCCTGGTTTCTGTTCCCATAAGCCTGCAACCTACATCTCACTTATTGTCCTCTCTTCCTATCTCCAGACCTGCCCCCGTGTCTGGGCCTCCTGCCATGACTTGCTTCTCTGTCGCCTCTCCTACTGCTGACTGTCCCCCTTTTGTCTTGGACTCCTTCTCTAGAAGGAGTAGAGGCGTGAGGTCCCTCTGTGGCACAGCACCATCTTGACCCCCCTTACCCTTCCAGGGAGACCTAGGCTTAGGGTCTCGCATTCGTTGCACCTACTTCTCCACAGACGCTGCTAGTGGGTGCGGCATCGGTGTCTGCAGAAGCATCACTACAGCAACACCTTCCACCTTCCTGAAGTCATCGCCTGGGTGCGGGATAGTCTCAACCTGAGGAGGAAGTTTCATTGCCCCGGGGAGGGCGATTTTGATCAAGTAAATGAGAAGGAAATGTTGGCGAGAATGGAGCTGGGCTGAAAATACTTTGATTTCAACTTTTATGCTGGTTGAGTTGCTTCAGGACACTTGCACATTTGGCTTCTATTTAAAAAATCTTTGTTTACTGTTTATTTTTGAGAGGGACAGAGTGCCAGCAGGGGAGGGGGAGAGAAAGTGGGTGGGAGACACAGAATGAGAAGCGGGCTCCAGGCTCTGAGCTGTCAGCACAGAGTCCAACACAAAGCTTGAGCTCACAGACCACGAGATCCTGACCTGAACTGAAGTCTGATGCTTAACTGACTGAGCCACTTAGTCCCACCCCCTGGCTTCTATTTTAAAAGGCTCACTAGTGTTTAAAAAATCCTTATTCAATGTCATAAAGACAGTTATCCTTGGATTTCATTTAGTAAGCAATAGTGATCTGTGTATGTTGTTCTGTTTGCAGTTAGATCTGGATTTATTCATTAACTCAACTTATTAGTTCTTTGAGTCCATCCCTCAAGACTGTGGTTAAGTGGATGGTCCATGCGAAGACAGAATCGAGTTGGTTAGAGGGATGTAGGGTCTGGTTTGAATCCAGAGGAGCATTAATCATGGCATTACTGAAAATTATTGGGTATCTGTGGTTGGGTCCGGATGATCCAGCCAACCACTGGATTCGTTTTGAGATCATAATCATGAAGGAAAACAGGTCCAACCTGACCTCCTTTCTGTTTGAGGGAAGGTGAGCTGTGAAATCTCCTCTTTGCTTCTTGCGGACAGGACTTTGTCTCCTTTGCCTCTCCCCACCTGGCTCCTAATGCTCAGTGTGTCTTTTGCAGCATGCATCTTGCAGTTTTCTCAGATCCATGAATGTAACCACACGTGCACCCTCTCTGCAGAGGTCCCTCTTTGTCAGAAAAACCACTTTGCCTTTAATCAAAATGAAGCATTTATGCCACTTCGCAGTTACACAGCCACAGTTATTTATGGGTATCGGTTTTCCTTCCCAAAGTTTCGAGCCACAGGAGTCCTCAGGAAGGCACAGCCAGAAGAGTTCAGGTTTCACGGTGCTGCAAAGAGGGTTACAGTCATCTGTCTTCCTGCCTTGCTCTGGTGTCTGCTCCAGCCAGCCTGCTGCCTGCATTGCCGCTGTCTTGCCCTCTCTTCCTGTCTGCTGAACCGCCCCCATTCTGGGCCCACCGCCAGGGTCTGCTGCTCTCCCTTCTCAGCCTGTTTCCTGCCTCTTTCCTTTCTCTCTCCGGCCCACGGCAGGATGAGCACAAGTGAAGGAAGCCCCAGCTCAATCTGTAGGACTTTCTCAATGAGTTTGGGAGGCTGACATATGATCACATTGGCCACAAATTATCTAAATAGCAGATAGGAGATGTAGAGCTGGGCTGCCTTGGAAAACTATTGGATATTGTAGGCATCGAGTCTCCACGATTGGGACCCAGCTTTCTTTCCAGCTTCATCTCACGCTCTGCTTCTCTGTGCAAATGGCATGTGTCAGGCCTCTGTGTTATTTCAGAGTGCTCTGTGCTGCTCTTTCAGACCACCTGCTCGTGGTGTCCTTCTGCTTCCTCTGCGTCCAACCCTTGCCCATCCAGGAGGCTGAACCCCTCATCCTGCCCCCTTTTCAGTGTCACTTCCTTTGGTCCATGTCTTCCTCTTCTGAATCTGGGAGAACTCTCTGCCTCTCTTCCCATAGAGCTTACTCACACACTGTGTCTCTAATGAGGACGCACATGTCTCGTGACCGGGGATACACTCCTTTTAGTCAGCAGCTGTGGCAGCCGCGTCTGCAAAAGTGTAACATTTACGTAGTGCTTCATCCTTTGCAAGGTCCTTTCATCTGTGTTATCTCGTATGGGTTTCAGAATCGCAATGTGAGATTGGTATTATTATTATCTTGCATATAGGTTTTTAGAAGCCACTGTCCAAGCTTCATGACATATTTCAAAGGAGGACCCTCAACCATAAATTATTAAAAAGAGATAGGTTTTACAAAGAAATTTGGCATTTTTCAATGGGCTATAAATAACCAATCAATCATACTTAGGACATTCAACATTTAGACACTTACTGTTAATGAGAAGCTTTCTTGACAAACTCATATGAAGAAAGTCTCATTCACTAAAACTATGGGAACTTTTATGAAAATTTCACCTTATAAAGTTGAACACTTAAAGAACTCTCTTCTTATTTTGTAGCTGCCATTTAGATATCCAAACTCAAGAACTGTTTGAACACCAAACACTGCTAATTTGTAAACCTCAATATTTTCTTTAAATAATTATTTACATGTATTATCCTAGTGTCTTAGTACTTACAATCCAGGAAAAGTCTTTCTTCATTTAGAAGTCATTCTTCTGGACTGGATTTTAAAACAAAATTACCTTCCCAAATGACAATAGTTAACAACTATTGACAGGTTACTGTATGTCACATGCTTTCTATGTATTATGTCTAAACTCTTCAAGAGTCTTTGGGAAAGGGTATTGCCTCCATTTTGTGGAAGACAAAAGTTAAGCTTAGAGAGGCTAACTTTCTTAAGCTGAGCTCCCACAGCTAATAAGTGTTGGGTCTGTGATTCAAAATCTGCGTTCCACTATATCATGTCGCCTCCCTGATAAATCTTACTGTATAGCCTCATGCTATTTTAGAAAGACTGGTGATACAGAGAGACTCAGTCCCTGTAAGTTATGTCAAAATTCCATGATAGAGTAAAATTGGGCTTGAGAAGACATTTGGTATATTCCAGGCATATAACCTCATTGAATTGCTTCTGATTTCAAAAAAGTGAAAGTCTCAGAAGATGAGAGGAGGACGTACTCACTCTAACATTTGCCCTTATAGCAAGCAGGGCTCCCTGACTTGTTTCTCCTCCCGAATAAAATTTAAAAAATGCTAAGCAATAAAAATTAAGCCCACTTTTACTCCCCCCCCCCAACCTAGTATTGAAATGCTCTTGTGTAAAGAACATAATGAACGGGCAAGAAGTGCTTTAACTGTAGTATTTGCTTTCTGGATATCACCCCTTTCACTCCAAACTTTGCGGATTAGTTTCTGAAAATGAAAGCACCTGTCTCAGATCTCCAGAACACAGACTATTAGGAGCGACAAAACAGATACTATAAGATGTAGTCAATATTTATATGTGCCGATGGTGAAGACCGAGTGCTTTTCTCAGCCCAGGCTACATATTAGGATCATTTGAGAGCTTTAAAAAAAATCCCAGTACTCAGTCCCAGGTGGTGAACCAGTAAGGCCACTGCAACTGACCTCTCCTGCCAAGTGGTAGGGCCATGGGAAGCATTGTTGATGAAGAAGCAAAATGACAAAGGTGGGTGAAATGACCAAAAGGATGTACAGGGCCTCATGGGTGGCTCAGTCAGGTAGGCACCCAACTTCAGATCAGGTCATGATCTCATGTTTTGTGAGTTTGAGTCCCATGTTGAGCTCTGTGCTGTCAGCACAGAGCCTGCTTTGGATCCTCTGTCACCTTATCTCTGCCCTCCCCCCCACCAATATATAAACATTAAAAAAAATACCCAAAGGGATGTCCAGAGGTGTTGTGTAGTAGACAAAAGCTGTGAGTGGCACATAGAAGCTATAACAGCATAGCAAGCTGACTACCTCCATCTTATTTCTGGGTGTCAGAGCTTTTTTATGGTAGGCCCTCAATGTTTTTTCAAACCATATGGAATTAATTGTCCCTTTGTCTGGTAATAGTACCCCATTTTTCCTTTGAGTAACCACCTCTCACTCTCTCACTTTATGGGATGAGGATGAGGCTGATCTGGATTTAGAGGTGATGATGTGATCCAGGACTGGACTGGGCAATGGGAATTCACATCATTTGTCTTCTGTGATCGGTTCAGGGATGGTCACATTTCCAAGTTTGCTATGGAGAGTGATCCTGAGTGTTTTTTTCTCTAGAAAAACCTGGGGCACTTTCTGAGTAACTATGAAAATGAAGCTAGAAGGGCATAGTTCTGAAGCTATACAGGACCATCTTGACTCCACACAGGGAAAGCAGAATCAAAAGATGTAGAGATTCCTTATATGATTTGAGTACCTAGATTCAGCCATGCCTATACCTTGGGCTTCTGGTTATATGAGCTAATAAATTTTGTTTATGTCAGTTTAGTTGGATTTGTGTCACTTGCAACATGAGGAGTTCTAAATACACCTCTTCAGTGGGGACAAAAGGCCAACTAGAAGAAGTATGTTGATATTAGGGTAAAGGAGGGCCATATCCTTGGATATCTAAGTCTGTGGCAAGCACATATCCCATCAAATATCTACCTTTGTTTGACCAACAACTTTCACCATATCTCTGGCCCAGGTGTTTTAGATTTAATTTTTCTACTTCTGGGGCAGACAGATTCTAGACTTTATTATTTATCTCTTGAAGACATGTTTGGACTTAATATGCTATGACAGTACTTTGGGGAGCTCTTGCTGCATAAAGTGAGCATTAGTTTTGTGTCATGTATTCATTCAACAAATGTTGATTGAATCAAATCCATATCTTGTATGGGGTAAGGGGGCCTTGAATGCCGGGTGAAGGAGTGTTTACCTAATTCAACAGACCATGAAGAACCATGGAAGACCTTTGAGCAGAAGAGTGATATGGTCCCAGCCCTGATGCAGGAAGATTAACCAGGGAAGAGAATGAAGGGTGGCAAGAGATTAGAAGAAGGAATGTCAGTTGGTCATGATTGAAACTGACGAGAACTCAAAGTGGATCTGGAAAGAAAAAGGCAGATATGGAAAACATTGTATAAGTAGATCCACAAAGCTTAATCAACTGGTATTAAGAGAAAGAGAGGGGTCTTGGTGATTCCAAAATTTAGGCTTTAGCTGCCAGGCTCTGGAGGTGCTGCAAACCCATTTAAGTGTGTGAGCGCAGAAAGATTATTTAACTTCTCTTTGCCAATCTTCACTTTTAAGTGACATTAATAGTAACTACTTAACAGGGTGGTTCGAGCAACAGCTGTAAAGCGTTTAGCTCAATGTCTGGCGCATAGTGAATGCTAAATAAACATAAGTTTCCTTTATTAAGATTAGAAAGCCTGTATATGCCAACCTTCTACCATCCCCACATATAGGAGATAAGATCAAGAAGTTCCTTCTCCTTTCAGATTACATAGCAAGATGATGGCACCAATCAGGACAAAGACCTTAATGTGCAGTTCTTTAGAGGGGCACACTTAGAGTGAGACAGGTCAGTACAAGTCAATTCAGCATTTAAGGATTTGACACAGACTTTACGGTTTCTCTTTCTCACACTGTATATGTCACCAGTGACTATTAGATTCTCATGCTGCTACATTATTGAGTGGAACTACTTAGAAGGTGATGTCAGGACATAGCCTGGCTGTTGATCCTGCTGTGTTTTATACACTCAGGATGCCTAGAAGGCACACAGGAAACTTGCCGTGGAACAGCATTTTAAAAATGAACCTACAGTGCATAGTCTACAATGAACATGAAATCTCTTCTGAACTACCTTACTTTCTCACTATTGCATGTACTATCTTATATATATATGTATGTGTTAAATGTTTATTTTTGAGAAAGAGAGGGACGCAACAAGCAAGGGAGGGGCAGAGAGAGAGTGAGAGAGAGAATCCCAAGCAGACTCTGGCTGTCAGCAGAGAGGCTGATGCGGGGCTGGATTCCATGAACTGCATGGTCAGGACTGGAGCTGAAAGCAAGAGATGGTTAACAGACTGAGCCACCTAAGTGCCTCTGACAAGTACTCTTTAGAAGAAAATTGTTGATAAATGACTGGATTAAAAAATAACATTTCTTCTGGAAGAGCAGTTACTTGATCACTTGAACCTAGAAAACACAACATTTTAAGAAAGGAAAGAAATAGGGGTGCCTGGGGGGCTCAGTTGGTTAAGCGGCCAACTTCATCTCAGGTCATGATCTCACCGTTTGTGAGTTCGAGCCCCACATCGGGCTCTGTGCTGATAGCTTGGAGCCCGGAGCCTGCTTCAGATTCTGTGTCTCCCTCTCTCTCTGCCCCTCCCTGCTCACACTCTGTCTCTCAAAAATAAATAAAGTTAAAGTTTAAGAAAGGAAAGAAATAAATAGAATCAGAATATGATAAGAATGCTTAGGGGCACCTGGGTGTCTCAGTCGGTTAAGCGTCCGACTTCAGCTCAGGTCATGATCTCGTGGTTCGTGGGTTCGAGCCCCACATCGGGTTCTGTGCTGGCAGCTCAGAATCTGGAGCCTGTTTCAGATTCTGTCTCCCTCTCTCTCTGCCCTCTCCCCAGCTCATGTTCTGTCTCTCTCTGTCTCAAAAATAAACTATAAAAAAAAATTTAAAAAAAAAAAAGAATGCTTAAAAATAAGGTTTCTTAGCTTATTTGCTTTTCTGGTGAAGATTTTCAAAATCTTTTAGGTGTCACATGACCAAAAGCATTGTACTTCATTCTGCTGGCAAGATTGTTGTTGTTGTTGTTGTTTTATGTTTGTTTCTCTGTTTAATTAGCTATGAAAGTCTCCAGGAACCCTTTCTTGCACTTCCATAGTATTATGATTCATTGGCTACTTTCTCTGTCTGAGGCCCTGATGATACTCTCAGCCCCTTGAAAGCAGGGACTGTATGTTGTTCACATTGTTTGCTTCAGTACATATTTGGTAAGTGAAGAAATGAATAAATTAATAGAAAAAAACTTACAGTGAGTAAGTTAAGGTCTATCGTTTGCTTGTTGTGGCTCTAAATTTGTGGCTTTATTTTTCTTCTTTAGTATTTTCTTTTAATTTTTTTAATGTTTATTTATTTTTTGAGAGAGAGAGAGAGAGAGACAGAGCATGATTAGGTGAGAGGGCAGAGAGAGAGGAAGGCACATAATCTGAAGCAGGCTCCAGGCTCCAGCCTCCAGGCTGTCAGCAGAGCCCGACACAAGGCTCGAACTTACAAACTGCGAGATCATGACCTGAGCTAAAGTCAGACACTTAATTGACTGAGCTACCCAGGTGCCCCTCTTCCTTTGTTTTTAAGGTAGAAAAGCAATGCTTGTCAGCCATGTACTTAATTGGGAAGTAAGATAATCTATACAAGATGTCAGTGTGGACATAAGCATGATACTAGGGCAAATCCCACCAGAAACGAGAGAAGAAAGCATTCCTTTTGGGCTCTCAATTTATACACGATCCAAAAAACTGTAAATGAAAATGCCATTGAATGAATATGACACTGAATCTGCCAAGTGGACTGAGGGAGCAGAGGTGCCAAGAAGTCAGTCATTCTGATACTCAAACTCAGAGACCTAGGCATACGATCAGAATCTTATTTGTAAAGCACCTTTTCTTCTAATATATGGCCCCCCATTCTGTCTATTAGTAAAAGGCCAAGATTTAATTTCTCTGTTGAGCTAAGGCCTTGGAGAAAGTGGGTTGTTTGTTGTAACCAATGGGTGATTGTATGCATTGGTTTCTTACATCATCTAGCCTTCTTTCCATAGGTCCCATGCAGAATGTTTTCCAGTTCACATTTGTGGGTCGTATGGATAAAAGCAGGCTAGTATCCTATGCATAAAGCCAAAGTCTCTGCCAAGCAGTGATAGGAAGGAAGAGGGGAACTGATTACCATCCAAAGCCACAGGCTCACAATACAATCAGCAGCTCAGTGCATAGATTAACAGGTTTATTTTCAAAAGTAAGAGTCCTAGATCATGTAAAAAATGGGAAGTAGATCCAAAAAGAATATTTAAAAAAACATAGAAAGCTAAATATATAAGGATATTTATTGCAGTGCATAGGAGAAAAAGAAAAGAAATACCCAAATGTCCAGTGAAAGGAGATTGGTTAAAATAAATTTCTGTATTGGGATGCCTGGATGGCTCAGTCAAGTAACCGATTCCAGCTCAGGTCATGATCTCACAGTTCGTGGATTTGAGCCCTCTGTTGGGCTTGGTGCTGACAGCTCAGAGCCTGGAGCCTGCTTCAGATTCTGTGTCAACCTCTCTCTCTGCCCCTCCCCTGCTTGTGCTCCCTCTTTCTCTCAAAAATAAATAAACTTTAAAAAGAATAAATTTCTGTATATTCTTATACATCTATCTATAAAAATAGATATGTAATCTGTTAAATGAATGCTCTTGACATATATATGAACTGACAAAGGGCATTGACCATTGGAAGAGGAAAAGGCAACCAGAATAAGCTGCAAAATATGGTCTGGTATCATTCCATGTGTGTAGTCACACATCCCCACACATACCAATGGTAACCTCAGGGGGTGGTGTCATGAGATTTGTTTCACTTTTGCACTTTTTTTCATTTTGTATGGAATTGTACAATTCCATACCGTTTGAATATCTCACAATGGACTTGCATAGGATTGCCAAAATCGATAACCTCTTTTCTCCTCGTGCACAGAAAACAGTGCACTGGCTAGCCATTCTACATGGACAGTGTGAGCACTGTGTGTGGCCTGATCCATTGATGGGTAGGTAGTGGTAGCCTTTGGAAAGGGTAAGGAGGGGCAGAAAGTGACTGCACTTAGCATATCTGTTATCTTCAGCACACGTGCCATAATTTGAAAACATCAAATAATTTTTATTTGCCTTATTTTTATGTTTTATAAAGCCTTAGAACAAAAGAACAGAATTTTTTTCATGAAAGGTGAAAACGAATTCTCATTTCAGCACGAAGCTCTCTCTTGGTTAGTTGGATATGTCCTTGGAAAGAGAGGTCAGAGTCCTGAATCAAACTGTGCCTTCAGCCAGCACTGTGACCTCAAGTTGAGTCATTTAATCGCTAATTTCTCAGTTTCCCCAACTATTAAAATGGATTGTAATAACCCTTACCATCACATTCTTGAGTGGGGTGTTGTGAAGCTTAATAAGATTATGTTAGCAAAATGCTTTGAGCTCTTTAGATGAAAGATGTAATGTAAACACAAAGTCTCATTAAGATAATTATACAGTGGTTTTTTTCATAATCCAAGTTTACATCTGAGGCTCAGTATAGTGATGGAGGTCATTTTATAGGGACAAGGAAGGAGACTAGCTTTCAAAATCTGGAAATAAAATCCCTAACACATTTTGAAGACAGCTATAATAGAAATCATCCGTTTTTAGAAATGAGGGGACTTGGTTTTGAGAGCTGATTCAAAAACTGAAAATTAAAAAAAAAATAAGTTTCTGTATTTCATTGAAAACTCTTTTGGGGGCACCTGGGTTGCTCAGTCGGCTAAGCATCCAACTTCAGCTCAGGTCATGATCTCCCGGTTCCCTAAATTTGAACCCAGCATCGGGCTCTGTGCTGACACCTAAGAGCTTAGAGCCTGCTTCAGATTCTGTGTTTCCCTCTCTCTCTGCCCCTCCCCTGCTTTGCTCTATCTCTCTCTCTGTCTTTCAAACAAACAAACAAAAACATAAAAAAAAAAAGAAAGAAAAGAAAACATCTTTTGAAAAGCAAAGGGATCGCTTTTCCTATTCCCTAAAAGAAGACAACGAAAAGTTCTCAAAGAACATCGTTGTATTTTTTTAAATAAAGTTTTATCATTAATATGACGGAAAGGTGGTAAAACCTGTCTGGCCCATTGTGCTTTCGGAAGGTTGACTCATTAGTGTGAGGTGGAGTCTCTTCCCAGGTAGCACTGTACCAGCTGGCTCCTACGATGGAGCCGGGGAAGTACATTCTTCACACATTCCTTCTTCTCATGCTATCCTGAGAAGCCCTCCATCATGTTTGCCGCAGGCTCCCCACCCTTTGGCACCATGGGTGCATGCTACTACTATACCCCAAGACACGGACAGTCAATTTCAGTTCCCAAGATTTGGAAGTGTCGGCACAGGAGGTCAGTAGTCCCAGAGGAAGGTAAGCTTGAAAGCCAAAGCCCATGCTCTTGGTTGCAGGTGGGGAAAGAAGAAAGGTTTTCTGTGTAAAGTAGGAAAAAGAGAGTAAATCTATTCAGATGATCAGAATTGAAATTCCTCTTGATGCAATGAATGCTTTTAATTTGCTGGTTTTTAAGGGCTGAACCATGAAGGAATTCTTGGTGAATGGTCACTTTTTGGCAGAAGACAAGTTTGTTCAGGTGTTCTCCGATTGTATCCTGCAGGCCTGCTGATATCAAATTTTAAAAATCATACCATCTGACTGTTAATATGTTCACACAATTATGCTGGAAAAAAAACTAAGGATTAGTGTGTTTATTTTGTGTGTGTATGAAGAAAGCCTTAAGGATAATCTTCATTAGAGAGATTATTTTTTTCAGAAGGGCTCTAGAGTGTGAGTATGACTAATTGTATTTTCAAAATACAAAGATTTGATACAGCTCTATGAAGATAGGTTGGTGTAATAAAATGCTGTATCAATATCAAGAAATATTTAATCTTTATTATTTAGCCAGGATAGGTGAAAACACTTTGTATTTAATTTTTAGTATGGATATTAAAAAATACTCTTTGCATTTAATGTCTAATATGGACATTACAAGGATGCAAGAGAAAGTGATTGTCTGATTTCCTCTTTCCTACAAGAACTGTCTCTCATTCCATTAAACAAGTTTTTGTGGTAGGGAGGTAGACACTTTCTAACTTTATATTCAAATTAGATAAATGACCTAAGAAAAATAAGTTATGTAAAATAAATTAATTTCAACCTTAAGGGGGACATTGACATTTTTTATTCTCCCATTTCCTTCTATTTGCTGATGTTCATTTGAAGCTATACCCTCTATTTTCCAGGTTTATTCTAATCTTTTAGTTGGACTTCTTAGTATGCCCTTGAGAATCTCTTTGTTTGGAAAGGGGGTCATCAAGGATTCCAAATAGAGTGGATAATAAACTGTGATGAAATTTATTAATAAAGCAAATGAGAGAATTCCTTAAGTTATAATTGCTTAGTGGGAACTAGTAATTAAAACAGAAGAAGCTCAAGTTTCCCATGAAAGATATTAGGCAATGAGTCAAATAATTTTAAGTTTGCAAGCTATGTTTTGAGATCTAAAAACATTTCTTAAAGAGACACATGCACATATATTCACACTTGCTCAGAATTCATATGATTTCATTTTATGACAAAATCAGAGTCAGTTTAGGAAAAGTTTGTCCAAATTTACAACACGTCGTATCATTATTTTGATTTGAGGAAACGAAGTTTTCTTTCTAGGAACATAGAGGAGAGTATTATTTTCCTTCCCTACTATCTATGCCATCACCAATAATCTAGACTAGATAAAGAAGGGGCATTCAAATACAGGGTAAATCTGAATTTTATTTCTCGTTCAAACATGTTTGATTTTGTTAAATGGCCCGAAGTATGTTTTATCACCATTATTTACTATAGTGGTTCTTGTTTAGGAGGTAAAATGTGCCCTTTCCATCTCATCAAAATGGTACAAAAAAGCTCTTTGCAGTATGGTAACTATCTCTGGTAGATATAGGTGAAGGACGTATCAGAAATTAATGTTGTTTACTTATTGGAATCACAGAATATTTATTAACTTTAATTTCTTGTTCTCTAGACCTATTAATTTTTTTGTGTCTATTACTTTTTATCTCTGAAGGGGATTTGACAAATTATTGAGGTGCAAGGAACGGATGTTGAGTTCAGTCCATAGTTGAGATTTTCCAACAGGAATTGTCAAGGTTAAATAACTTGGGGGGCAGGGAGGAGAAGCTGTTCAATAGCATACCCCAGTTAAATAAGAATACCCCAAGGAGGGCACTCGTTGGGATGGGCACTGGGTGTTATATGGAAACCAACTTGACAATACACTATTTTTTAAAAAAAAAAGAATACTCCAAGAAATAAATAAGCGTACCTTGTAAATCTCATGGCCCCTATATTTCTCAAAATGCCACTCATCAAAAGCAGCTATGATTTCTGTAACTTCCAGATTTTAAACTACTCTTACATTTCTGCATTGTCTTCTTTACAACAGGAAATTACAAATGCTTTTGTTGTTATCGCCAGAATCTGAGGGCGTCTAGCTTCCAGCACTGGCACCTGGATTTGTTTTCATTCTCTGTTTTTTGGAGTGGGGGTTGGGCAGTGCTTAGACCTGGTGGAGGGGAGTAAGGTGTTTGCCAACACTCAATAGTTAAAACAGTTTTTTCCTGTATTAATCATCCAGAAACTCAACTAGTGAAGACCTGTGCCCCTTTGACTACTGGAATATTCCCCAACTTAGATCTCTTGTTTTCTGCTTGCACTATACTTACACCTCTCCCTCTTAATACGTAAGTCACTCAGATGCCTGGATCCGAGTCTAATTCTAATTTCAAGTAGAATATTTCTCAGTATTTGCAGGATCATCCATCAGCTCAGGTTACAGGTGGGTCATTGACTTTAGTGCCATATTTGATTGATTGTGATAGTAGAAGTAATAGCAGGAATATCAGTGGTCATAAAAGTATTAACAGCCACTTTTTGAGTGCTATATAAAGTACCTTAAATATTTCATACTATTTAATCCTCACAAAACTCTTAGGGAATCTCTATTACCTCTATTTTATGGACGAAGAACCTGTTCAAATGGATATAGAGTAACCTTTCTGAATCTCCAAGGTCCATACATTTTCCACCATTGCATATCTTTCGTGAGAAAAAAAAAATTCATATCTGGTATTATTTATCTTTGCAGCTTTAAACCATGTTTGGGCTTCAGTATGAATTTTCCTTCTACAGCTGCTTTATCACAGGCAGCTTTGCTGGGAGATGTGGGAACAGAGTGCCAAAAAGTGAGCAGAAGTAATTTAATTGTGAGAGGTTGAATGCACATCTAGATTTTTCTATATTTTGTTTTTGGGTGAAACAAGAATTCATGTGAGCCAAGGATATTTTGAAATAGCTTCAGGGTTATTCCAACCAGATGGAAAGAGAAAATTAGGCTTCCTAGTCTATAGATGAACTCCAGTGAAAAAGTTAATCTAGGTCTTCATTTTTTTCCTCTGTAAAATGGGGATTCAAGTGACTAGGGCTAAGGAAGATCACAGGTCTAACCGAATACCAGAGACCTCGCTAAAATTTGGAATCCCCCCCTTTTTTTTTTCTTTTTAAATGATTAGATCTCTAGTCTTCCTGTATATGCCTTTATGGTGACAGACTACCATACCCAAATACCCCAAGAAAATGAACACAGCCCAAAGCCACTCCCGTTACTATTATTGCACGCAGGTGTGTGAGAGACTAGTTGCAATGAATAGCAATGCAAATGAGTCTGCTGGTAGAGGGCCATATTGTAACCTGAAGTTAAGGTCTCTACAGTCACCAGATGACAAAGAGTAAAGAATCAAGCAGCAATGGGGGCGCCTGGGTGGCTTAGTCGGTTAAACGTCCAACTTTCGCTTAGGTCATGATCTCGCGGTTCGTGGGTTCGAGCCCCGCGTCAGGCCCTGTGCTGACTACCAGCTTAGAGCCTGGAGCCTGTTACAGTCTGTGTCTCCCTCTCTCTCTGACTCTCCCCTCCACAAGCTCTCTCTCTCTCTCTCCTAGAAATAAATAAAAATATTAAAAAAAAAAAAAAAGAATCAAGCAGCAATGCAGAAAGGGAACTTCTAAGTGGTAACAAAAATCATGGCCAGAAGCAGCAGTACAGAAGCTGAGAATAATTTAGGTATTTGAGAGGCAAAAGTAGGAAGAACAATAGGTGAGGAGAAAACTGGTAAGCAGTTGCAGTTAAGTACCTGATACCAGTGCTGTCCCTAGCTGGATTTCTGGTGCTCATTGCATTGTTGCTTGTGGGAGAATCATTTGCATTTAAAAGGCAGGGGTGAGGTGCTGAGGGGGACTGTCAAGACATGGAGTCTCTCTCAGATAAAAATATTTCTTAAAAAAATTGTTTTCCTGTGACTTGGGAATGAAATCCAGTCTCCTTAGCAAGGCTGCACACACGTCCTTAACCACCTGGTCCTTGCCTATCTCTTCTATAAGCAGCCCACGTTCCAGTCATATTGAAACATGTGCCATCTGTTGAGCACACACATTCTTTTATGTGTATGTGTCCTTCCTGATTTGCTGAGCTAAATCATTCTTCTGGTATCAATATTATTTATCCTGAGAAGTATCCCATCTCTGACCTTCAGCCCCAGCCAATCCCCTTGGGACTGTCCTAGGTAGCTCTACCCTTTATTCCCTTACTAGTCTCCTTCACACACTTACATTCCAAGAAATGTATTCACTACTTCATTTTCCCTATGGGATGCTGGGCTCCTTAAAGGCAAAGATTTGTCTTGATTAGTTTTGTATTACATGACTCAGTGCCCGGCACAGTTGTGCTTTATCAGTATGTTGACTGAAAGAATAAATGAAGTTTTGATGACCTTGTACACATTACTTGTTAAATCAGTACACTGATCGTACTTTGAATTAAAGATGAGCACAGGTCATATACCTTCCCAGCTAAGTTCAATGACCTGAGCCCTAAACTTTTTAGTGGCTGGTTGACCACTAACTATAGAGATGTTTGCAACTTTTCAATCAAACATGGATAGGCAAAGTGAAGAAGAAAAATGAGATAATTTCCAGAAGTCAAAGATTTTACATTTGTCAATGAAAGTAGGATTGTTTCTTTCTTTTAATTGTAGTACTTTAGGGGCATTTGGGGTGTGCATTCATTCATTCAAATGAGGAGGAATACAGGCTTTATGGTTCAAGAGAGACATGGTAGCAGCCATTCCTTTTTATTTACTGGCTGTTTTTGATCACGTGGCAGGAGAGGGAAATCTTAGGTGCTTGGCTTATGAGGCAAGGAGAGACTCACACTTGTGTGGTGTTCTTGTGGTATACACAAACCATCAAGCGGCTGGGTGACTCCAGCGGTTGAACCCACAGTTCTGACGTGTTCCAGAAAAGGAACAGATGTGACAGAGGCGGGCTTCCGGAAATACAGTGACTAAACACTACATGTGCAATTCTGTCATGAAACGTTTCTATGTATTTATATTTAGGTTCAGGAAGTGAGAGGCCAATTATTTCCTCTTATATCACTGCCCTGAAATTCGACTCTTTGGAGAGTCCTGGGCTGCTTGAATTTTCCTCCTTGGACAAGCAGGGGCTCACAGGAGTAATACCCCACAGGCCTGGACTGGGCAGAGGGTGTGGAGCCTCCTGTCCTCACTTGTAGAGCACCCGGATGAAGGCCGGACAACAGCAATAGGGTCCTATAGAATCGCCAAGTCAGAGTGGTTGCAGAGGGAAACCAGGCTGACCTTCTGAACAAGACTGTGTAAAGAGCAGGAAGGTAGGAAAAAGAAACCAGCGTAGGAGGCCATGTATGGAGAGCTGACAAGGGAGGATCTTGACTTGGACTTAGAGGAGCTGAACCTGGGGAAGTCCCTGTACTAAGGAGTAGGCAGCTGGCTGTTTATCCAATTTACCACACTTACATGTCAGAGCATAAGGAGAATAATCGAAGGGACAGTAGGAGCAGTTTTCAGTCAGGAGTTTATTATTATAGTAAATTCTGCTTTGAAATCTGGTGGTACCTCAGGGATCTGAACTCTAATTAGGGGGTGGTCTGGAAGGAATCAGAGCTGGAGGAACTGACCTGGCCATGGGGCTGGCTCTTTCGGTTAGTCACCAAAAATCCCACACACAGTGGTCAGAGTGACACAGTAAATCTGTGCTTGCTTGTAGCTGGTAGTAGAATCCAAGGGGCTCCTGTATTAGAGTGGGGAGAGTAGGAACAGAATGGAAACAGTGGTACTATTTAAATTGGGGTGTGGGTGGAATGTAAAGAAAGGCGCCTCAGCTTATTGACAAAGGGCAATTTTTCTGTTTTCTGCAGGAGCCCTGACTGGGTTTTTTTTTAGTGTTTTTATTTATGTGTGTGTGTGTGTGTGTGTGTGTGTGTGTGTGTGTGTGTGTGTGTGTGAGTGAGAGAGAGAGAGAGAGAGAAAGAGAGGGAGAGACAGCATGAGCAGGGGAGGGTCAGAGAGAGAGGGAGACACAGAATTGGAAGCAGGCTCCAGGCTCTGAGCTAGCTGTCAGCACAGAGCCCGGCGCGGGGCTCGAACCCACAAACCATGAGATCATGACCTGAGCCGAAGTCAGACGCTTAACCAACTGAGCCACCCAGGCACCCCGTTGTTTTTCTTTAACTTGTAGATATTTTCTAAATCCTCAATATAAGCAAATTCTAACTTAATGAAGAATAAAACAATATTTTAAAAAAATTTATATCTTTATTTTGAGAGACAGAGACACAGAGCAAGCAGGGGAGGGGCAGAGAGACAGGGAGACAGAATCTGAAGCAGGCTCCAGGCTCTGAACTGTCAGCACAGAGCCCATTGCAGGGCTTGAACCCAAAGGACGTGAGATCATGACCTGGGCTAAAATCAGATGCTTAACGAACTGAGCCACCCAGATGCCCCAAAACAATATTTTTTAACCTGAGAATAGTTTATTAATTCATTTCCTTAAATTGAAGTATAGCTGACATATAGTATTATATTAGTTTAAGGGGTACAACACGGTGACTTGACAATTTTGAGCATTTCAAAGTGTTTACCATGATAAATGTAGTTACCATCTGTCACCATATAAAGTTATTACAACATTATTGATTATCTTCCCTATGCTGAACTTTTCATCCCTGTGATTTATTTATTTTATAACTAGAAATGTGTACTTATAAAAATTTTTTTTAATGTTCATTTATTTTTGAGAGAGAGACAGACAGAGCATGAGTAGGGGAGGGACAGAGAGAGAGACACACACAGAACTCAAAGCAGGCTGCAAGCTGTAAGCTGTCAGCACAGAGTCCAACGTGGGACTCAAACCCACAGGCCACGAGATCATGACCAAGCCAAAGCTGGATGTTAACAAACTGACCCACCCAGATGCCTCTACAAATGTGTACTTCTTAATCCCTTTCACCTGTTTTACCCATCTCCCATCCCACTTTTCTCTGGGAGCCATATTTGTTCTCTATATTTATGTCTGTTTCTATTTGCTTTTTTGTTTTTTGTTTTTGTTGTTTTTGCTCTTGCTTGTTCATTTGTTTTGTTTTTAATTTTTTTAATGTTTGTTTACTTTTGAGAGAGAGAATGAGAGCTTGAGTAGGGGAGGGGTAGAGAGAGAGGGAGACACAGAATCCAAAGCAGGCTCCAGGCTCTGAGCTGTCAGCACTGTTCTGCTCTCTCTCTCTCTCTCTCTCAAAACTAAATAAACGTTAAAAAAAAAATTTCAAGTTTACTGGCTTCAGAGTTTTGTTTCATTTTTATTAACTGCTAATTAAAAGAATAAGATGCTTGGATAGTTCAAAGCAATAGGTGATTCAGACTTTTAGTGGCCCTAAGTTACAAATGCACAGGAGTCCTCATTTTGTTAACTCCTGTGTGGACGTTGATTGAACCCCGTGTAGAGGACCCAGCTGTCCTTTGGGAAAGCGTATGTCAGAAAGTAAGTAATCCATGAACAATGATCACAGGTCGAGCTTTGGAGTGAGGCATCCAACTTGCACCAATACATTTGAAGCATAATGTACATATTCTTTGGGGAGTATTAAACATTTTGATTACATTTTAGCTGTAAGGATTTTGCTTCTTCACCCCCTGTATACACTGAAGCACTGCAAAGAAACAAAGCCATATTCTCTATTCTCAACATGAGGTTTCTTTAGCACCTCTCTGCTTTTAACTTATTCCTCGTTCGTGCCACTGAGGGCAGCCGCCATGTGGAGGCTAAACCTTTCGGGCAATGTAAACACAGTAGCTATAGTCCTCGGGATTTGTATATCTTTGTTCTGAATGCCCTTCATTTTATGCTATCTTCACTCATCACTTCCCAGCAAACCACATTCATGGCATCTGTCTGTATACTCGTTTTACTTAAGTATTAATTAAGTATTATGCTATTACTTAACTTTTAGGTATGAGCTCTAGAATAAGGACAGTATCTTAAACTTGTATTGATTGAGAAGCAATGACTGTTACCATGTACTTGATGAATACCAGGGGGAAAATACCAGATGTAAAGGTGGAACATGTGCCAGTCACTTAATGAACTGGAGTTAGGGAGATTTTTTTAATTAATTTTTTGGGAGAGAGGGCACAAGCCAGGGAGGGGCAGAGAGAAGGGGGGGTGGGGTGCAGCGCAGAGGATCCAAAACAGGCTCTGTGCTGACAAACGGACAGCAGTTAAGTCAGATGCAGGGCTCAAACTCACGAACCATGAGATCATGACCTGAGCCAAAGTCAGACACTCAACCACTGAGCCCTCCAGGTGCCCCATGAACTGGAGTTTTGTAACCACCTTGCTGCCTCTGATATCATCAGAGTGATTTTTGGTGGTAGAATTTAAATTAACACTAGTACCTGAAATTCTTCCTCACAGGTACCCAGTGCTCTTTCATTAGGCATCTCCAAGGAACCTTTTAATTTTATTGGATTGCTTTGCTTATTACTGGTTTAGTGGAGCAGTAGTAAATTTATTTTTTTCAATTAAAAGGATCATATTGACAACTACTATAGAAAACAAAAGGATGACAATAAAAATCTTCCATAATCCAATTGTTTTCATAGAGATAGGTGTTTTAAATGACTAAGGTTATTTATTTTTTATATGCTTCATACCTAACTAGGATTTTTTTTCAAACTTTTCATATTTCTATGTGACCTTACTACCTACAGCTTTATAATTTTAATGGTTGATAATCTTCTGTCAGGTAGATGAATCAAAATACCAAATCTATTTTTAGACATTTAAATTGCTTTCAAGTTGAAACTAATAGAAACTGCTGTGGTTCGTCTTTAATCACATAGCCTTTTGTTTTTATTAAATGATTTCTTTAAATTCATAGAAATACAAAGCCTGGGTAGTTCAGTTAGTTAAGCATCTGACTCTTGGTTTTGGCTCAGGTCTTGATCTCACGGTTCACGAGATTGAGCCCCACATAGATCTGCCCGTGCTGTCAGTGCAGAGCCTCCTTGGGATTCTCTCTCTCCCTCCCTCTGTCTGCTCCTCCCCTCCTTGTGCTCTCTTTCTCTCTCTCAAAATAAATAAATAAACTTTTAAAACTTCTAGAAATATAAGAAGTAAAAAGATACAAATATTTTGTCTATGCTGCTTTTTTCTCCCCAAAAGTTGTACCAATATATGATACTACCAACTTATATAAAATGGTAACTCACTGGGTCTTTAAAAAAAAACTTTATGGAGGGGCACCTGGGTGGCTCAGTCGGCTAAGCGTCGGTCTTTGGCTCAGGTCATGATCTCATGGTTTGTGGGTTCGAGCCCCGCATCGGGCTCTGTTCTGTCAGCTAGCTCAGAGCCTGGAGCCTGTTTCAGATTCTGTGTCTCCCTCTCTCTCTGACCCTCCCCTGCTCATGCTGCCTCTCTCTCTCTCTCTCTCTCTCTCAGAAATAAATAAAACATTAAAAGTTTTTTTAAATTAAAACAACTTTATGGAGATGCAATATATATGCCATGTAATTCACCCATTCAAAATGGACAATTCAACAGTTTATGCTATATTCACAGAGATGTGCAATTATCACCACAATCAATTTTCGAACAGTTCATTATCCCTCCTAAAAATACCATTCTTACTGCCATTCAGTCACTATTTCTCAATTCTGCCCAGCCCTAGGTAACCACTAAATTATGCTCTGCCTCTAAGGATTTGCCTGTCTGGACATTGCCATAAAAATGGGATCATTCAATATGTGATTTTTGTAACTGTCTTCTTTCACTTAGCATAATGTTTTCAAGATTTACCCTTTTTATTGCCAAATAATATTCCATTATATACATATAGCACATTTTTTTGGATCTATTCATAAGTAGATGGACATTTGGGTTGTTTCTACTTTTTGACTGTTATCAATAATGCTGCTATGAACATTCATGTACAAGTTTTTATGTGGACATATGTTTTCATTCCTCTTGGATATATACCTAGGAGTGGAACTGCTGGGTCATATTGTAATTGTATAGTTAACCTTTTGAGGAAATAAACCAGATTGTTTTCCAAAGCTGTTGTACCATTTTAAGTCCCCACCAGCAATATATAAGAGTTCCAGTTTCTACACATCCTTGTCAACATTTGTATTATATGCCTTTTGGATTTTAGCCATCTTAATGGATATGAAGTGGTATTTCATTGCAGTTTTGGTTTGCATTTCACAGGGCTCTTTAAAATTGTTTTCATGTTTTAAATGACCTTTATAGGACTGAAAACATTTTACAACATATGTTAAAAAAAATCAGTGTAACTTGTAGAGGGCATATACAAAGCATCATGGAAAAGACAGAAATGTCATAGTTCCAGGGCACCTGCTTGGCTCAGTCGGTTAAGCATCTGACTTTGGCTTAGGTTATGATCTCAATGGCTTATGGGTCCGAGACCCACATCAGGCTCTGTGCTGACATCTCAGGGCCTGGAGCCTGCTTCGGAATCTGTGTCTTTCTCTCTCCCTGCCCCTCCCCTGCTCACTCTCTGTCTCTCTTTTTCTCAAAAATAAATAAACATTAAAAAAAAAAAGAAATGAAACAGTTCATAAAATGGGAGAGATATATGCCATCAGAAATAAATATAAACTAATAAATGACATACCATAAAAATTTTGAAACTAACATTTGAATAGCAATTTATAATTACCTAATAGTTATTCACATGTATATCTCATTTTCTCTGAATATATATTATCTTGGGTGCTTTACAAAGACAACTATAAGAAAATATAAAGAGGTTGTCTCTAGAACTTCATTATAAAGTTAATATACTATACTGATGATTAGATAAAAATATACTGTATGCCTGAGTCATTAAAAATTATTTTAATGTAGAAAATTTTAGTTGATTGAAAATACGGACAAGTTGTCTCTATCTTCATTGATAACAAATAGAAAATGGCTGAAGGAATAGCAGAAAGATTTTAATTGAGATTTAATAATTTTAAAATAAAAGGTGTATTAGTCTTCAGAATGCCTTGATTTGCACTTATAAAAATCTATTCTGAATATAGTTAACCATTAAAATAAAAAAGAGAAGTGGGATACCTCAGTGGTTCAATTGGTTGGGCATCTGACTTTGTCTCAGGTCAGGATCTCATGGTTCTTGGGTTCGAGCCCCGTGTCGGGCTCTGTGCTGACACCTCAGAATCTGGAAGCTCCTTCAGTTTCTTAATCTCCTCTCTCTCTGCCCCTCCCCCGCTTGTTCTTTCTCTCTCTTTCTCTCTCTCAAAAATAAATAAACTTAAAAAAAAAAGAGAGAAGTGTGAGGGGCTATGGGTACATATCTTAATGATTTTGTTTTAATGTTTATTTTTGAGAGAGAGACAGAGTGCTAGCAGGGGAGGGGTGGAGAAGAGGGAGACATAGAATCCGAAACAGGCTCCAGGCTCTGAGCTGTCAGCACAGAGCCCAACGCGGGGCTTGAACTCAGGAACCGTGCGATCATGGACAGAGCTGAAGTCAGATGCTTAACCAACTGAGCCAGTAGGCACCCCTAATGATGTTTTTTCGAGTGTGTCACAGAATAACTCTTTTTAGAAAGCAATATTTCTGTTCTATTAATGTGGAACTTTACCTTTTTTAATTATAAAAGTATTCAATGGCCATTATAGAAAAATATAGAGAGATTTATAAGGATAGAAAAAACCTTCTATCATCATAGCACACAGAAAATTTACTGTTAAAATATACATTTGTGTCTATTTTTTTTACTTTGCTTAAATAAAATTTTTATAGTCATGTAAATATATAATATTTGGCTTAACAGGTATAAACCTTTCCCCATATTTTCAAATATTTTATAAATATTATTTTAATTATTGCAAACTATTCTGCCCAGAGAATGGGCCATCCATTTAATATCATTTACCTAATTTTGGACATTTGGCTTATTTACAGTTTCTCAGTGTTTTAATAATGTAACAAACACTTTTGCATAATAGTATGTTTGCAGTTTTAAAGAATTATTTGGTAGTGGATTCCTAGGAGAAGAATTACAGTGTCAAAAGTATGACTGCTCTCTGTGTTTTATTTATTTATTTATTTTTTTAATTTATTTCTAGGAGAGAGAGAGAGAGAGAGACAGCGTAAGCAGGGGAAGGTCAGAGAGAGAGGGAGTCACAGACTCTGAAACAGGCTCCAGGCCCTGAGCTGGCAGTCAGCACAGAGCCCAATGCGGGGCTCGAACCCATGAACCGCGAGATCATGACCTAAGCGAAAGTCGGACGCTCAACCGACTAAGCCACCCAGGTGCCCCTACTCTCTGTGTTTTAATATGATGACTTTGTTCTTATAAATTTTACTCATACTCCCATCAGCAGAGTATCCATACATTGCTTTTATTTACTTATTCATTTATTTATTCAACAGATATTTAGTGGGCACTTGTGATGTGCAGGCACCACGTGAAGTGCTGTAGCTGATTTAGGGAATGAGATAGGCACTGCCCAGCTTTCCTAGAGTGGGATGCCCAATTTCCTGCTATTTTACCAACATTGCATATTTTCAGTGTTTAATCTTTCTGATTTGATGAGGTCACAAATCTGACTTACATATTAGAATAACCAGAGACATTTGCTAATTAAATACCATGTTTTAGTACATTTGCTACTAAATCAAGTACTCATCTTTATCTTGAGTAAGGCCTTGAAGCATACTCTAGACTGACTATGGATCTTTCCCTCCTTGACCTGGGGGTAGGAAATGGATTGGAAATGATTTCAAGTTATGACAAGTTTGCTAGGTTGTCTGGTTTCCTCTTGGGTTAATCATAGGTCTTGGGGCATGAGACTGGACAACTCTTTCCCTTTTCTGGGAAAAGATTGATTGTCTGAAGGATTCATATTGGGAGGCAGAGTGGTAATCAATATTGTCGGCTGAGGTCACTGACAGGGGCCAAAGACAATAATGTGTGAAATTTAGGATGGATTGCATTTTGGGTTTTTGTCTGGATTTACTAAGACAGGGGAGTTGTTTGGGCAAATGCTGCTGCTTTGGAGTCTCTTTGAAGTGACCATCTAATGAATCAAGGAAAGGGCAGTTAAATACCTCTCAGTGAGAACATCAAAAGAGGAACAGGATATAGTTACATGTCAGGAGCCAAGGGCTATCAGTTGACCTTTCTTAAGAGTGGGGAGAGGAATTTGGATGGTTGGGAAGTTTTTGTTATATATGACCTTTTTATCCGTTTGCCTTTTTTTCTTTTTTCTTTTTCTATCTTTAGTGTCTCTAGGCCTATCCTTGCTTAATCATTCAATAGCAGAGTGAGGGAATTAGAAAATAAAAGTAATGTCTTATTAATGACAAAGACTCAAGTGTCTTCCAATTACTAATCTCATAATTTCATCATTCAATCTGTCTTTTCTTGAAGGGCAAGGTAAGAAAGATAATCTCACTCTCTTATAAACAGGTCTTTGAAATCACTTCCTTCTTCCTGTATGCCATTATCTCCTTTCTCTACGAGTGGGAGTTAAGAGATATATAGCTTCATACCTACTGAGTGTTTCAGCATATCTTTTGGCCTTATGTGGTTTTCCCCCTCCATCAAAACTTTTAAAAAAGCAGCAACTATTTAGTTATCTGATTCGGTTTCATATCTCTTCTGTTTTCTTGTTATATCAACGAGGATGCCAGTGACTAAAAACTGCCAATGAATGAGCAGACAAAAGAAGAATCAGAGGGCTTAGTTAAAGGATGGCAAAAACATGGCACACACCCCACCACTCTTCCCTCCTGTGTCAGGAAAGGCATTGCTAATCAGTCATGAGACTCTTCCCCACTGAGCCTGGACATGGCTCCAGAAATCCTGCCAATGCTGCATTCTAGCCGTTCAGTCCCAGTAACACGGCATCCAAGCTGAAACCTATTTTATATCTACTTAAACATAACTTCATCTGAGGCTAATTAATTTACATAGCTTCAGGTAATAGTAAGTATTACAGTTAAAATACTTCAGAGAGAGAATGTTGGAAGAAGGGCAAGGAAGAGAAGGCTTCTTGGCTGGAAGGATATTTTAGCAGAAACCTGAGTGATAGGAGGAAGTCAGCCATATGATGATCAGAGAGACACGTTTCCAGTAGAAGAAACACCAATGTAAATGCCAGAGGAAGGAGTGAAGTTGTTTTATACATAGAACAGCAAGAAAGTTGAGATGGCAGGAATGCATGAAGTGAGTAAGGGAGAGGGTAGGAGATGGAGAGGAGGAGATATAGACAGAGTCAGATTAGGTGAGGTTCTTTTAGGCCAAGAATTGCCTTTAAAAAAAAAAAAAAAAACTAGGATGGAAAACCATTGCAGGATTTTGATCTGAAGAACTGTGTGAGATTTTTACAAGATCCTGTGGATGCTTTTGGAGAACATTATAGGGGATAGGCATGGAAGAAGAGAGAAGAGCTGAAAGATATTATTTCAGATGGTCAGATGAGAGTAGATAGTGGCTTAGACTGGGTGCTAGCAATATGCCAAGTGGTCAGATTTGGGATACTGTTTGGTGGTAGAGTAAACATGCTTTATTGATAAAATGTATGTAGAATGCAAGAGGAGAGGATCCAAGAATGAAGCACGTTTTAAATCTTAGAAACAGAGTGATTATTGATGGAAGGTTGAGTAAGGGGCAAAGTTAGGAGGAAAACCAAGAGTTTGGGATTCATGATAGCCATGCAGTGAGCAGTCAGTGCCTGTGTGAGGCAGGAGAGAAGTCTGGGTGGATATATTAATGTGGAAGTCGTAGAATTTAGATGGCATTTAAAACTTTGAGATTGGATGAGGTGGCCAAGGAAGTGAGTAAAGATGGAGAAGGGGGGACCCAGAACATATTTGGGGGGAACTGAAGCATTAGAGCCATGGTTCTCAGCTAGTTAACACTTGGCAATGTCTGGTGAGGAAGAGGAGGTGCTCCTGGTAAGTAGTGCACAGAGGCCAGAGATGCTGCTAACCACCCTACAATACACAGAACATCCTTCCACAGCGAAGAATCATCTAGCACCCTTACTCTCCCCTTCCCCAGTGTCAGCAGTACTGCGGTTAAGAGCACTGATTTAGAAGTAGGAAGAGTTAGGAGCCCTCAGGGTGACTGAGGAGTGAGCAGCGAACTAGGAGGAAAGTTTAGAGTTTTGAGGATGTGATTTCTAGAAAGGAATTTCAAGGAAAATAAAAGTGTGCTCAACTCTGCCTGATGCTACTGAGAGGTTCCATGGGATGAGGATTGAGACTTGGCCACTGGATTTGGTAAGGTAGAAGATTTGGGGATGCTTCCATAGGATTTAAATTCCTTTCAAGGCTAATAGATTTGCCTTCTGTTAACCTGATAACCTTCAGACTCCACCCATATCTCACTGAATCCCCAGTGATTCTATTTCCCTTTAATAGGATAAATCATGCTACCTATTAATCATAACTCTACCTCCCTCCTTGCCTTTTTTTTTGGGGGGGGGGACCTCTTTCTGGCAGGAAGAGCTCAACATGGCCGAGAGAAAGTCTCTGTTTCTAATTCTGGGGGAGACCTCTGCCTCCCACCTCTGCCCAGTGGGAACACATCCTGAGCATCCAGAGTACTTACAGCATGTGGCCTAGAATCATTAGAATCAGAATAAAAATATTTAATGTTAACACATCAATTTTCAGTCCTTTGTATACAGTGAAAGAGATACAATCGTTTATTGGTCCTCAGGGTCAGAGCATGTACTTCCTATTTAAGACATTTCCTGAGCTTACAAAATGCTGCCTCCTAGGGCAATCGCCACTATCTTTGAGAACCCTTGAGGTGGGTCAGTCTACCCTCTGCTCGCCATGGAAGCCATCACAATGAGATTTCAACATGCTTCTTGCTTTTTATTCTAATGGTACAAATAGTAAGATTCAAATTAGCAACGTTTTAAAAATATAAATGGTTTTTAAAAATTTCTGTGAAGACAACAATGTCAAATCCCTCCAACAAGGTAGCATCTTTACTAATTTATATCAAATTGCCCTTTTTTCCTTTATTCTTCTTTCTTCTCAGTTAATTCAGACACTCCTTGATTTCATGGAAAATCACAAAATTATTTTAGGATCAAGTTAGCTGGATTTCATTGCTGCAGGGATAGATTATACATATTACCAGTTTCCCTAGTAAATGTGTTTTCATTTCCCTTCATTTTCAATGGCTGGAGCCATTTTGCATATAACTCCTGTTTTAATTGTGTTGAATCCTCTGATATGGCATTTCCCCCTAACCTTGTACTAGGGTGGTTGTGACTTTCCCTCCACATCCCTCTCATTAATAGATAGAGCTGTCATTTCAAATAAAGGAAGAGAGAATAAATTATTTGGTGCTTCCATTCATTAGCAACAAGTCACTGCAAGGGCTTATACTATTATTTTAAGTACAAATTGTGAAAATTTGGCAAGGAATTCCACTTCTATGTATGTAAACAAAATGTAAACCCACAGTAAAAATCTTACTCCTGAAATACTTGCCCGTGCAATACCATTCAACCAGCCTTCTTTGCTCTTTCCGAAGCCATTCCTAACAATCTTGTTCTTATAATTTTTCAGCAATGCTAGACTCGAAAATTCCTTTCTATCATTTGTTTGGTGGAATCATTCCAGAGAAATGAACTTGAATATAGTGATAAGTTCTTCTTGACTGAAAAATATATAATAAATTCAGTTCTATTCTTAGTATAGATTTAGATCACTTTATGGATCAGTTACTTTCCTAAAAGATTTGCCTATGAAGTTAATTTTCTTTTAGTAAATTGATTTTTCTACTGACATGCATTTTAAATCAGAGCTGTGTTTTTCTGGTAAGACAATAGCCCCAGGACATAGTAAAATCACATTTGAGCTAATAGCAATCCCCTCAGGAAAAAAGGCAATTTCCAGATAGTGATAAAATGCTAAAACAAGTCATCAACTTGAACATGATTAGGGTTAATTTTATATTTGACTATATAGGTTCACAGCATACAGGATTATACTGTAATTAGTGAAGAGAGTATTCTGAAAAGATCTGACTTTTCTTATCTTCTAACATGAAACTCATTTTTCACATAGGTGTTAGGGGTTTTTTGGTGGTTGTCGTTTTGTTTGGGGGCATTTTATAGTTTGAAGGGTGAATGAGAAACAACAAAATATCTCAAATATACAGTAGAATATGACTCATCCATTTGAACTTGAAAGAAACCCTTTGGAGAAATTGAGCTCTGTGCCATTCTTCCACAGTGTCTAATTCAGCATGGAACCAAGAGGAATAATTTTAAGAGCAAGGGTCTATATGGTGTTTATGGCATTTAGTTTCTTATCTGTTTTGTTTCATAAATCATACTTTGATAGACATTTTATAATATCTCTTTATAATAGATCTTGAATAATAAAATGATTATTCCAGGATGTTTGTACACAAATCAATTTTTACTGGTTAAAGGATAGGAACATGTGTAACCTTTTAGGATGGAAGCTAAGCAAACTTTTTTTTTAATTAAATTTTTTGGAGAGAGAGCAAGTAAGCTAGGGACAGAGAGAGAAGGGGAGAGAGAGAGAGAGAGAGAGAGAGAGAGAATCCCAAGCAGTCTCCAAGCTCAGCATGGAGCAGGATGCAGGTCTCCATGCAGGGCTGGATCTCACCACCAAGAGATCACAACCTTAGCTGCAGTCAAGAGCGAGACATTTAACTAACTGAGCCACCCAGGCTTCCCCAGACTTCTTGTGTAAAGAGCCCAATAGTAAATATATTTGACTTTGCAGGCCATAAGTCTCTGCTACTGCTTCTCTTCCTCCTCCTCTCCCACACACACTCTTCACCCCTCCCCTCTTTCCTTCTGCTCCTTTGAAAATGAAGATTGCAGGGGCACCTGGGTGGCTCAGTCAGTTAAGCATCCAACTCTTGATTTTGCCTCAGGTCATGATCTCACAGTTTCATGAGTCTAACCCCCATGTCAGGCTCTGAGTTGACAGTGCAGAGCCTGCTTGACATTCTTCCTCTCTCTCTCTCTGCCCCTCCCCTGCTCACACTCTCTCTCTCTCAAAAATAAATAGTATTTTTTTAAAAAGCTTCAAAAGTGAGAAACTGCAAATACCACTCTTAGCTCAGAGGCTATACAAAAATAGCCTGTGTGCTGTTTTCAGCTATTGGGCCATAATTGTCAACCCCTATTTCAGATATATATTCCCTTTTACCAGGAATCCTGGAGAGTATTTGTTTCATAGTAGCTTCTTTCTATCCTTTAATATTAATATGAGGACATTTATTCTATACTCTTTGTTCTATACTGTTTTTCAAAGTATATAGCTTTAGATTTACTACTGCTTTGTTTTGTTTTGTGTTTTGACTATGGAAGCTTAATACTCTAGATCCAGTCTAATATATTCTATGAAAGACACTCATTTTGTAAGGCACTGAAATCAAATACACGTATCTCAAATGCGTAAGAGCCTAAAATGTGCAAGTTGCACTCTTGGTTTCCTGACTAATGAAACCATGACTATGTTTTCTAGTAGAAGCATTTTTCCTTGGGGCACTAAGATCCAAACCCAGCAAGCCCAAGGTTGCAAGGATAGGAAACAAAAATTATGCAAGTTATTTATGAAGCGTAATACTGTGATTTATTAAGTGTAATAGTGTCAAGGCTAGTGTACCTTTGGTTCCCAGACCTACATGTTCCAAGAGGAATGGCACCATATTTTTCCTACTAGTTGAAAGCATACGCTATATTCTCGGGGTAATTGCAGAGATTTGTGCCACCATCAGAGATTTGAAAGATGCAGGGATGCTGATTTATACCGTAGTCCCATTTAAATTCTCTTTTGGCTAGTGAGAAAACAGATGGCTTTTAGAGAACGACTGGATTCTTGTAAATGTAATTACATGGGAAGCAATTTGCAAGCACTGTTTCAGATATGGTATACTTACTGAGTATATCAACATAGCCTCTGGGAGCTAATACACATTTATTGATTTAGAGAGTACTTTATTTTCATGCCAATCAATTCATCTTCATCTGCAAGGGACAGCAGTGTACCATCACTGTCTTTAGGGCAATGACAACTTACCTTTTCTCTATCACAATATAATCTGAAATGAGTCTGATTATTTTGATTTCTCTTGAAAGATTACACTGGTCCATTGTATTGCTGCTGTTATTCTAACTGGGTATGGTAAGCATCAGGTAGCAAGCACCCTAGATGCTTCAGTAATACACAAACATGCTACAGGGCAGGAAATAAACACCGTTCCTGATACCAATTACTCTATTAGTGAGAGTCCTGGGAGGAAATAGATGGTACATTCAAAAGGGCTTAAAATGAAAACAACTTAATGAAGAGATTATGTCCAGATCAATTAAGAAAGCCAGCTTGGGTTTGAGAAGTTCCCAGAAACTAGGAACAGCAAAAGTCATGATTAGCCCTAGGCCCGAAGAGGGAATAGGCGGGGCAGTATTACAGGAAGCTGGTAAGGACTGGAGCATGGAAGAGGGTTATGTAGCAAGAGATGTGGTTGCTGAAGAAAGTAGCCACCACCAAAATCTTGATCCAGTAGGTATGAAGTGACACAACCTCGTTCTTCATTCGCTTTCTGCTTTCTTGCTTTTTAAGTTAGACGTTCTGCTTAGCTATCATGTGATCACTGGTTGTTTGTACATGCTTAAGGTCTGAGGACTAAAAAGCTGACTGGAAGCTATGAGTGCCCATGAAAGGTTTGGATTTGAGATTCACTCTAGGGGGATCTAGGAGAGCAGTTTATGGAGGAATTGAAGGCAGTGTCAATGTCTCCAGGTTCTTTCTCTAAGCTAGTCCTGTTTCTTCTGGAATAATGTTCTAGTCCCTGTCTACTGTAGAGACTAAAAGTATTCTGGATGCCTAATGGGGCAACAAAGGCTAACACATCAGCTTTTAGCATTCAAGAAGATGGTTACTGAATCCTCTGTTTTCTGTGAGTTGACCATATATCAATTGAGCCTAATATCCCCTAGTCCAGGGAATAAATATTAAGATGTTGATCAGTATGGAAAAGAGGCTGTCACTCAGTGTTAAGTAAGGCTATAAGTTTTCCCCTGATCACTGCTTTAGCTCATCTCAAAGATTTTCTAATTTCCCTGATGATTCTTCTTCAAACTATGAAGTAATTTTTGAAGTGTGGAGTCTAATTTCCAAACACTTGGGATCTTCTAGATAATTTTCTGTTATCAGTATCAGAATTTATTTCCAGGGGCGCCCGGGTGGCTTAGTTGGTTAAGCGTCCGACTTTCGCTTAGGTCATGATCTCACGGTTTGTGGGTTCGAGCCCCGCCTCGGGCTCTGTGCTGACTGCCAGCTCAGAGCCTGGAGCCTGTTTCAGTCTGTGACTCCCTCTCTCTCTGACCCTCCCCTGCTCACGCTGTCTCTCTCTCTCTCTCTCCTAGATATAAATAAAACATTAAAAAAAATTTATTTCCATATGTTGGCAAACATATTTTTATGATATTGATCATAAAATTTATTTTCAGATTTGTTAAGACTCCTTTTGTGGGCCAGTATTTGGAGAATTTTGATAAACTCCGTATGCACTTGAAAAGAATATGTATTCTGTAGTTATTAGATAGTGTATTTTATAAATATCAATTAGGTAAAATTGGTAATAATGTTGTTTAGTTATTCTGCATTCCTACTGATTTTCTGTCAGCCTGTTCTATTAACTACAAAGACTGGAGTATTGAAATGTCTAAATATGGGGCGCCTGGGTGACTCAGTCAATTAAGTATCTGACTTTAGCTCAGGTCATGATATCATGGTCCATGGGTTTGAGCCCCACATCGGACTTTCTGCTGTCAGTGTGGAGCCTGCTTCAGGTCCTCTGTCCTTCTCTTTCTACCCCTCCTCAGCTTGTTCTCTCTCTTCTCTCAAATTTAAAAAAAAGATAAACCCCCAATTATAATTGTGTGTGTGTATGTGTGTGTGTGTGTGTGTGTGTGTGTGTATTTCCTAGACCAATTCTGATAGTTTTCCTTATGAAATTTGAAGTTCTGTTACCAAACAAATTTAAGATTGCTATTTTTTTCTGATGAAGTACTCCTTATCATTATGAAACTTCTTTCTTTATCCCTGGTAACAGATCTCATTTCACAGTTTATTTTTGTCTGATATTAGTTTTGCCACTCAAGCTTTCTGGAATTAATGTTTGTATGTATAGCTTTTTCTATCCTTCTACTGTTAACCTATTTATAACTTTATTTTTTTTTTAATGTTTTATTTATTTCTAGGAGAGAGAGAGAGAGAGACAGCGTGAGCAGGGGAGGGTCAGAGAGAGAGGGAGTCACAGACTGAAACAGGCTCCAGGCTCTGAGCTGGCAGTCAGCACAGAGCCCGACGCGGGGCTTGAACCCACGAACAGCGAGATCATGACCTAAGCGAAAGTCGGACGCTTAACCGACTAAGCCACTCAGGCGCCCCTATAACTTTATATTTAAAATTAGTTTCTTTTGGATAGCATATAGTTGATTCTTACTTTTTTACCCAGTCTGATAAACTCTGACTTTAAATTGGAATTTTTAGGTGATTTACATTTAATGTAACTATCAGTATAGTTTAGTTTTAATCTATCTTCCGTTTGTTTTTTGTCCCGTTTTACATAATTTTCTGTCTTCTTTTGGATTAAGTACTTTCTAGAATTCCATATTATATCCACTGTTGGAGATACCATTTTTCAAACTAGTAACTCTACAGTTTATAAATGCAACTTTAGTTTATCACAATATATTTTAAATTGTACTGCTTCACATAAATGTCTGACTCTTACAACAGAATGTTTCCATTTCTCCTTTGATGTGCTATATTATCAGCATCTCATATCCCCATATGTTATAAACAACACAATATATTATTTTTACTTCAGTTAATTATATTTTTAAATAACTTCAAAAATGAGAAAACTATGTTGTGTATTAACTTACATGTTTATTATTTTTTGTGTTTTCAGATTTTTCTTCTGGATTTCTTTTTTTCCTTTGCTGGGAAAAAAATTAACACTACTGTGATTTAAGTCAGCTGAAAATGAATTGTGTAGCTTTCAATTGTCGGAAAAAGCATTTTCCTTTCATTTTGGAAGATATTTTCTCTGGATATCAAATTCTCGGTTGACTTTTCAAGTCTCTTATCTTTCAGGACTTCAAAGTTGTCATTCCATTGTCTTCTGGCATCATGTTCAGACAAGAAGTTTTTAATTGCTCTTTTCTTTGGTTTTCTATATAATATTCTTATTTTCTCTGACTGCTTTTATAATATTCTTTTTATCAATGGTTTTTAGCAATGTTACTTATTACAGTTTTATTTATGTTTATCCTCCTTAAAAGTTTATCCTTTTTATCAAATTTTTTGAAACTGTCAGCCAGTATTTCTTTAACTATTTTTCTGTCTTTCCTAGATCCTACTTCTAATTTTACATATGTTAGACTGCTTGACAGTACCCCATACATCACTGGGCCCTATTAATTTTAGTCTAGAAATCATCTTTTCACTGTAAGCCCAAGGAATTGTGGGACTCACTTCACTTGTACCTCTTTCAAAGATGATAGTCTTCCACGGCTTACTATCAAATGCCTAAAAATCATTGTTTCCTGTATTTTGTTTAGTTTGGAGTTGTTTATGGCTGGAAGTTAATCCTAGGCTCTGGGTTCAGAACCCAGTTTTCCTACTTACTGCTTGACCCAGGTAAAGTTAGCTTCTCTATTTCATTACTGTTCTCATCTTTAAAATGGGATTACTTCAAACTGACCTTGCATGATTATTGTGAAGATTCTCAATAATGTGTAATGTATACAAAGTGTGTGACACATAGTAAATGTCCCATATGAAGGACATTACTCACCCTTAAGAAAATAGATTTGTGGGAGAGAAAGTGATAAATCAGTCCTCAGCTAACATTGTCAGGATAATGTGCAGGGCTCCTCCTTGGTACTAATGACTGGTGGAGGAAGGGAGGTAGAAAAACAGTTGCCTAAGACACCTTGGCAAAAGAAGGCCATTTATGGCTGTTTCAGGGTAGCCGCTGCTTAGTAGCACTGTTGAAGAACTCATCATGTTAGTTTGAAGTCATTGAGTGGTCAAGATAATTTCCAAGCGTCTCTGGTTAGAAGGACAAAGGCTATTGGTATACAACTAGATTGGCACCATTAGCTCCTTGAAGTCACTTGGTCAAAACAGCTGGGATAGAGCTAAGGCTCAAGTGGGAATTGACTGTATTATGTAGCAGGGTCTCTCAGTCTCTCAGAATTTAACATCAGAAAAATCTTGATCAGCCCTGAAGGATCCATATGCTTTCTCCTTTTGAGAATAGAAGTGAAATAAACGAATGCTCTTTCATTCTTGCTTTTTTTGACAGGACACTCGAAGTCCTATTGAGTTCTTAGTCTCTTAACTGTTCACCCTTAATCTTGGAGTATGTGCTGTCTTTTTTTCTTTGTCTCAGTCTTGTTATGCATCTTCATGTTTTGTGACTCCCGAGATCATTTCTTTTTAGAAAGAGATTTTTTTTTTTAATTATTCATTACTTATTTTATAATCCAACCCTTAGTATTTTATAGTATTTTTTTCTTCACGATGCTCCTCAGCTATTAAGACAATTAGTAATTATGTCATATCTCATCAAGAGTTGGGTACCCCATTGCTATAACTATTCCTATAATAACTGGAACAATGTGAAATAAAACAGAAAAATGTGATTCAAATTTATTTAGAATGAATACGATAAGAGATGTTTTCTGTATTCTTGTTCTTCATTTCAATAATGTTTTTTGTTAATAAGTAAGTCTATTCCATATGATCAAACATACCAAAATGTTTTGATAACTCAGGCATTTGAAGTACCAGCATTTAATTTTCTTAGCATTTACTATTGGAGAATGCACAGAAGCTCCTAATGTCTCAGAATAGTACAAACTTCTAAATTTGATCTTTTCTTGATCTCTTCTGCACCAAACCTTACTTAGAAGCATCTGTTCCTACCTTCTGCTATCCATTCTAAAGCAAAGTGACTCAGCATTATTTGTGCTACTTTAAATACACATTCCTGTTTTTCAGGTGTTAAAATATTCAGTACAACTAATAGGCACAAATGAGTGTCCTAACTTGAGCAATATTTTCCCCTCATCTAACTATCTGTATTCTTTGCAGGAAAAGATCATAGAAGTTAGTGTTATAATAATCATAGACATATATATTTATGTACCTACTTAAAATGCTACTTCATTTAAAGTGATGCCTATAAATAGTTTCATTCATGGCCCTAGGCTCGGGTGTTTGACGTTAGGGGAGATGTGTCATTGGGTGTCTATGAAATGCCCTGAGGGAGCTGCTCTTTTGAGAGATGATCAGCCACTTTCTTGGAGCTATTGCATTTGATGACGTGCATTCTATTTTTAGGACTTAAGCAGATTTGGGATCTGCTGCATTGGAGTGCTACTGTGAATTCTTATGAGCTTAATTTTTCTTTATCTTCCTAGACAAAAAAACAAAAAACAAAAAAAACAAAAAGTAGTCCTTAACATGAGTATGTTATATTTAATGTATCCTCATTGAATACAGGTTTCTTTTCTTAAAGCAGGGATTTGTTTGCATCCTCAATCAATCTGTCACCCCCAGCCCAGGTCAAGTTTCCTAGAAGAAAGCAATTTTGAACACAGCTTACTACCAGGCATATTATTATTATTTTCATTTTATTAATGAGGAAATAAAGATTCAAGGGGTTTAGTAATTCCACTAAGTTAAAACAGTTAGTAAAGGTCATAGTCAGCAATTAATACCACCTGTCAAAGCATTCACATCTACTTCTTACTCAGACCTCTATGTTCTAATCTGTGGATTGGCAATAATGTCCTTCTCTCAATAACATAAAAGATTTCCCCAGAACCTGGATTTTAGGTTTGCCTTTGCCACTAGGTGGGTATGTTGCAGAGATCACAGTCTTCCTGGGTTTCAGTTTTCTGAAGTATAAAATGAGCAGATAGGTGACATACAAGACCCTTCTAATTCTAAATTCTACTTAGTTTCATTTGAATTTAAGCCTAACAATAGAAATTCAAACATTGCATTTGCTTGATGGATATGGATGCTTTCCTCAAAGATTCTGAAATTGACATAGCCTACTGCCCATTCTTTCCTACTTTCCTGACTTGCCCGCAGCCTTTCCCTGCTTCTGTCCACCTTCCATCTTCACCTGTCTGTCCTTGCTTATATGTTCTCTTTCCGTGTACTCCTCATTAGGAGAGTTAGAGGCTGGGATTGACAAATAAGGTGCTTTCTCAGAATTACAGCTACCTATCTGCTTAGTGACACTGTAACATTTAACATCACAAGATGAGAATGGGGGCAGTGGGATTGGGAAGTGTTGATCTCAAATGGACTGATACCAGACATGAGACTATATTTTGGCCAAAACTCTGTCTTCTTAGATAAAGACATGAATAATTACATACAGGCACACATCCTCTTTACAAGTACTTAACAATGTCACTTTCCATTAGCTACACATCTAGATTGCTGTCTCTCTTGCTTGTAACTACATGTTTGAATAACATAAAGAAAGACAACCTGTCTACCTTCACATATCAGTTCTGATATTCACGGTTGAGAAAACTTCAGCTCTTTGAATTTATTTTAAGTCAAGTATGATGGATGGCCTTGGGAACTGTAGTAAAGGAGCAAAAACTCATGAGAATCTCAGGCTGAGGTTTTTTTCCCCCTTCTCCTTTTGGAGGCATATAACTACTTTATCACTGCTGTCAAGTGAGGGCTCAGTGTGACAGGAAAATTGAAGGAGGAAGGCTGAAAGGCGCTGTGATTTTGTTCCTTAGGGACTTTTGTCCAGATCTGATTATATGATATGTTTTCAAACTTCTCTTTGGAGGTGGATTTATATATATGTTATATACATATTTATATATACACATATATATTCATATTCTTTAGATTATTAAAGACAAAGCCTGCTAAATAAGGCTAATTTTTCTTTTTTTCCTTTTTTTTTTTTTTACTTATTTTTGAGATAGAAAGCACAAGCTAAGGAGAAGCAGAGAGAGAGGGAGATAGGAACCAAAGTCACCTCCGTGCTGACAGTAGAGAGCCTGATGCAGGGCTCGAACTCATGAATGATGAAATCATGACTTGAGCTGAAGTCAGATGCTTACTGGGCCACTCAGGCACCCCAGGTTAATTTTTCTAATGAGATGTAGTTTGTGTGTGAATCTTGGTATGAATGAGGAAATGGGTATGCCATGAGTTTTTGCTTGATTTTCTAAAAATCTGATATGTTGAAATACTGAATTACAAAAAATATATATTGTACTCATTAAGCCCTCTCAGCTGAAATGGTTTAAAGTTCTTAATAGATATAGTGCTTCTGGTGGGGACAGATGATAGTCTAGTGGGCAGCTATTTCAGTAAATAAGCCCCAAATCTCAATGGCTCACAGCAAACATTTATTTTCCTCATTTATCATCCTAAGAGTTGGTTGGCTGAAGTTCGCTTGATGCAATCTGGGTTGATTCCAGACAACAGGATTGTGTTTGGGTTTCTCTGCCTGTCTAATTTGGGTTCCCTAGCACGTGCTTGTCTCATGGTGATGGCAGAAATATAAAGCATGGGGGGGGAAACATGAAATGCCTCTTAAGGCCTTGGCTCAAAATTGGCATCTTGTCACATTGCCCACGTTCAACTGGCTAAAGCAAGTCACAAGGCCAGGTTCAACATCATGAACCAGGGCAACTATACAACATCTGTGCCAATGGGTGGAGCTACAAAGGCAACTGGAAAAGGCCTTGAGTGAAAAATTGTAATGCAGAGAGGATCTGAAGAAGTGGAAACAGTAACCTGATGTACCTCAGGTAGGGACGCTTATCGCATTTTGGAAAGATGAGCAATGGAGACTGCTTCCAGTTTTAAATGGCATATTATCTTTCCTTTATGTCTGCTTCTATCGTGTTGATAATTGACAGCAAAACCTCAGTCTGATGTTGTAGGTTAGCATCAGGAAGTGCAGCTCATCATTTGAATGGTTGGGAAAAGCACAGACTTTCAAAGTGGTCCCAAGGTAAGTCGCCTTTCCTGTATTGTTGACCGTGCTCCATGTTGTATTAACAGTGGTCAGCTATAGAATTAACCTGTGTGCATGTGATTCATCAAGCTGTTGAGATGTCTTTGAGAAACCAAATAGCCAATAAATATTCAGTAAAACACAGACTTACAATATGCCCATGGAAGGAAAAGACATAATTGAGTTAAGGAGACTGTTTTAAGCCTTTTGCAAGATGTCCAATGAACATCTAACACCTCAAAATCTATATGTGTCAAAAACATTTGACTATTTGACAGAATATACTTACCTAATTTCAGGTAATTTTGCTCTCTTTATGACATGTATTCAGCTGAAGAGAGTAATGGGGCCACTACCTATTTTCATCAATATGAACATGTGCTTTATTTTTGACTGGTCAAAAATGTTGGGTTGGTATTATTAAACGTATCTATTCAAAGACTTTGTAAGTTTGTGGCATCCTTTCCAATGGTGAATTTGTCATTTGCACCTATTTTGTCAGACTTTTGAGAATAACAGTTTTGTTACTTATTTCTTCCCTTGGTCCCTTCCTGTCATCATGATATTTACCAAAATTACTATGCGTCACCTTTATAGCTTGTGCATTTCCTTCTTAGGGATATTGTCTGGTTAAATATGAGACATTGCAAAATTGGCTCTTTAAAAACTATCTCCAAAACAAAGTTAGTTTTCATTGCTTGTGCCTAAACTTGATGTTGTTTTTCCTCTGCATAGAGAGTGAATTGGACTGCACTGCACACATTCTTAATGAAGTGTTGCTTAGCCACTGCAGGGTGTGGGAGTGTGTTCGTGTGTGCATCTGCATTTCATCAAGGACACCGGATCCTTGTTATTGTGGGAGTTTATCACTCTCTTATACCTAAATGACCAACTTCCAGTCACCAGACAATATGCCTTTGATGACATAGATGTCTTGCCTTAGGTGTTGTATATTATGTTGTTTGTGATATACAGATTATGTTTTATGTTGTCTTATTAATCTGTGTAAACTTTATCCAAAGTCAGCAGCTATCCCCCCCCCAAAAAAAAGGAAAAGTGGAGGGATTTTAAAAGAGGGATGTGACTAGTATTTAACATATTTCAGAGTACACGGATAAATTTTAAAAAGGTTGATTTCCTCTTTCTTGCCAGGTTTAAACATAAATATTGTAGGGAAGGGATGAGCCTTATAAATGGAAGTTAAACAGAGCTTTAATCTCTCCATCTTTTAAAGCACTGCCAGCACTACCTTCTTCTCATTACCTCTAAGAATAAAGGGGAGGGAGGTGCTTCACAGCGTGCTCCTCTCAGAGCTTCTTTTAGGCAGTAGCCCTTTTCTGTGTCTTCTGAGCAGGAGTGGGGACACTCTGCAGCACATGAGGCCCTAAGCAAAAGCCCAAGAGGCAGTCTGTCTAGAGAGAGGAGGTAGCATGGGGCATATGGAAAGGGCAGGCCTGGTGAAGAAAAAGGCCCTCTTTCTATATGGCTTTCCAGACACCCTATGTCTGCAGAGGAGATGCCTGAAGTCTTGGATTCTTATTTGCTCGGTGGCTACAGAAAAGCATTTTGTCAACAGTCTGCCAGCAACTGTAGAGACACTGTGACCTCTGTCATCTTCCACTCTGAAGTGTGATTGGAACCCAACCAACCGAACAAGCAAACAAAAAGCAAAACATTGGCTGTATTCAAATTTTCTTTCTTCTAAAACTCAACATTAATAGAAAGGAGAAGCATGTTACCCCACAGTCCTGTTGCTAACCAACTTAGTCTCAGCTCACATAACTCATACGTCAGGTTTTCAGTATGGCAGAAGTCGTTGGCTGGCTTTGGGCCACTATCAAAGAGACACAATTATAAGGATTATGTGTAATTAATACCCTATCATATACCCAGTAGCAGTCTCTGTTGCCAAGTACACTGAGCCTAAACCCTTCTGCCTAGTTGCTTAATATTTTGCCAAGGCTGCTTACCAGGAATTGAGAGGCCTAGGAACTTGAGAGCTGTGTGAGACTTTAGAGGTGATCTAATCTAGTGTTTTCCAAATTTTGTTCCAGAAGAACACTAGAGGCTTCCAACATGCTTAACAGGTATCCTTTAAATGGATTCTGTGATCAAATAAGTTTGGAAAACACTGTCACACAGAGCTAAGCTCCTTTCCTGAAAGGTGTTGCAAAGTCTTTAATACAGTAACATGAATTGTGGCTCCAAGGGATACAGCATGCAGCTTTTCTCACACTTACTTGACCATGAAGTCCTTTTGTCATACAGCATGCATTGCCATTTCAAGAATGCCAGGAAGTGGCCATAGAGTCTAGTTATTAAGAGCCTGACTTCTAGTGTTTAACTGCCTGGGTTCAATGCCTGGTTTTACCATTTATTGACTTTATGATCTTGAGCAAACTGCTTTTCCTCTTTTGTGCTTCAGTTTCCCCATCTAAAATGGGAGCACACATTTTACCTGCCTACAGTGTTACTTTAAAAATTAAAGAAAACAGTGCCTGGCACATCCTTGACAATTATCATCCTAATGTAGCGTAAGTAAAAACGAGCACAATACCCTCATTCCGGAGATGAGAAAAGTGTTCACTCATGCGGTGTCATTCAATTCAACAAAGTGACCAAGTACCAGTATGCATCACACATGATAATTCTGTCCCCGGAAATAAAGATGAACACGGTGCAGTTCCTGTTCCATAAGAACATGGACACTAGTGACTAGCAACTTGGCTCAGGTAACACCTTTTGTTGGTGAAACCAACAACTCAGGCCTCCTGACTTCTGTCCCTCCAGCTCACCCTCCAATTCTGCTCTGAAAGAGAATGATCTGTATGCCCTGGATTGGTAAGTAAGGATACTGAGCATAGAGGATAGCTAATAGACTTCTCTTTTTAAATTAGGCATGAGGGCAAATTTTTTAATTCCTTGTTAGTGGTGATCCGGAAAGAGTAATTGAGACAGGCACATTTGGAAGAAAGTGAACTCTAAAAGCACACCCTAGAAAGGAATAGAAGAGGCAGTATGAAATGGCCCAGATAGGAGTCCCCAGATATGGCTGGCTTGGTGTTTTTCCTGCCACTGTGTCACTGATGGTCTTCTCTGGTTTTGTCCAGGCATCTCCTCCGAGGCCTTCCCCCGGGACTGTTTCAATGAGCAGACAGCCACTAGAGACCTTCCCAACAGGGATGGGAGTGCATGGTTCCTGGGCTATAGAGCAGGACCAGCCTGTCCATTTCTGCTCCACGAGGAGAGAGAGAAGCCAAACAAAAGCGAATTGTACTTGGATCTTCATGTAAGTAGAAATAAATCTTTGTGCTTGAGCTGTGATTCTCTGCAGTCAACAGAGATGCGTTTAATGGAAATTGTGTTCGTAAAACTGCCCAAGCTGCGTTTTGTGTGGGGGGGTCATTATCTGAAAATCAGTCGATGGCAGAAAACGGATACACCTCAGTGGTCTTGAATTTGTGGCACCAGAAAATGACTGTATTTACAGTTTACTGAATGTTTTCCGAGTGCTCTCTTCCATATGCTCTTTATTGCCTAAACCTTGTTGTGGGAGAACCCGTTTGCTGCTTGCTACCTGTTAATATCATTTTTCTAAAGTGTTGAGAACACGTGTTAGCTAACTAAGTCTGGAGTTTCCAGAGCCATGCAAACAGCCTGTCTTCCTGACACATTCCTAAACCTTTCTTTCTCTCCAGCTGCTCCAATGACAGGTGACCAAAGCAGCAGGCTGGGCTTTAGCTCCTTTCACGTTGTAGATGGCCTGACAGAGTGACCAGATTGTCAGGGTTGCCACCACGCCTCTCCTCCTCTTGGTTTCTTTTCAGAGATGGGATGAACATGAGGAATCCAAGGATTTTTCTTTCTTTCTTTTCCTTCTTTCCTCTCCCTTTCTTCCTTTTCTTTCTTCCTTTCTTCCTCTTCCTCTTCCCTTCCCTTTTTTGCCATTAACTTTAATGCACATTGGCAAGCTCCTGTCCCTGATTCCTTTTGATACCTTCCAGTTCATTACTTTCAGGCCCAGAAGGAAAAGCCCAATGAACCTTGCATTTTTCATAATTATAACCGCATAGTTACTGGATGCCACTTAAGAAAAGCATTAGACAAGGGGCACCTGGATGGCTCAGTCGGTTAAACATCCGACTTTGGCTCAGGTCATGATCTTGCAGTTCATGGGTTCGAGCCCCGCATCGGGTTCTGTGCTGACCGCTCAGAGCCTGGAGCCTGTTTCAGATTCTGTGTCTCCCTCTCTCTCTGCCCCTCTGCTGCTCATGCTCTGTCTCTCTCTGTCTCAAAAATAAACTTTAAACATTTTTTTAAAAAATTAGACACCCCAGTTATGGTAAAAAGGAGGTTTGGAATGAAGGTGAAAGATGAAAAATCTACAAACCTTTGTGAGAGGAGACCTTTTGTAATGTTTTTGTTTTTGTCTCTCTACCTCCAAAGTTTGGTTGTTCATCTTGAGATGTGGTCATTGAAAGCAGTGTAACAGTGACATCTATTGGTCGGATTACTTGACATTGCATTTGCGGCAGCCAGGAGGCTTGGGGGTCTGAAGATGCTGAAATGGATTTTTTTTTCAGAGTTTTTATTTCTTTAAGTTATCTCTACACCCAGCATGGGGCTCGAACTCATGACCCTGACACGAAGATTCACAGAGTACTCTGATTTGAGCCAGGCAGGTGCCCCTAAAACGCATTTTGAAAGACTACTTTTTTTTTCTTCTGTGTTTTTTAAAAAGTATGTTTATACATGTTTTTAAACACATTGGCTAAACTATGTATTTCTGGTTTCTTAATTTTACTTATTTCAATTATGAAAATCATACACAATCCTTTTGGAAATTTCAAAAATATACTAAAATTGAACAAAAGGAAACAACCCATAATTTTAGGAGGCAAGGACACCAACTGTTAAAATTTGATAAATTTTCTTTGCATTTTTCAGGGAAAATATGACTTTTTAAAATGAGAGATATTTTAACCTACAAGCATAGATTTTATGTTTCCTCCTTTTTTCTTTCCTTTTTTTTATCAATTACTCTTACATTGCTCATCATGTTATTATATATCCTTTCTAGATGTATTTTAAATGAATGTTCTTCTAATTTCTACTAATATTCTACTAATATGTTCTTCTAAATATTCTACTACATTGTATCTCAAAAGTTTTTTTAAATCATTTCTCTGTTATATGACGGTGACATTGTTTTAAATTGTAGAATAGTCCACATTTTGGAAATAAATAGCACTATGCAACATATAATTTTTCCTATACCCTTTCTCCTCCCACCAATATTAAGGACCATTTCTTTAAGATAAACTTGGGATTATTATAAATACAAGTAAATTTAGGCTTTTGGCTCATACCACTGCATAAAAGAGGCATATCTACTTCCTAACCAGCCTTAATAGTGTATGTATTTATAATATTTATATCATTATATATATTATATAATGATATAAAATTATATTGGCATATAAAATAATTACATAAACACGATAAAACACAAATATTTATGTTTTAGTTTTCCATTAATTATAATTTTTAAAAATTGAGCTGGTTTCTCTAGATCATTTTCCATATTAGCAAGTTTTGTACGTTGGGCCCTAGGGCTCCTCACCTCCAAGCCCTCTCCCCACTTCAGATGGTACAATGTAATTCCTATGTTTTATTTGTTTGTTTTATTATTACTATTATTTTAATGTTTATATTGTACGTAAGATTTCCATTTGAAGGGGTTCTACTCATTTAGTAAAAGTTTTGATCCCCACACCAGCTTTCAAGGAGCCCTTTCTTTGGGGGGGTGGGCTTTAAACTGTAAGGTCAGGGAGACCTGTATTGCTGTGTGATACTTTGATCAGTTTTAAATGTTAGACAGGACTGCTCTGTTTTCATTTCTGGAGCTGATTTGCAGCATTAACGTCAGGAGTTACTTTCCTCAGACTTTTTCTATAGATTTCTCAGTAGTATGCAGGGGTGATAGCTAAAACATTTAATTTGTGGGAGTCTGACACCCAGGAATCAGAATAGCTGCTGGCGTTAGGGCTGGAGATGCTATTAAGTTCTCTTATGTAGCCATGCATTAATTTTGTTTTGTTTTTTGTTTTTTGTTTTTGGTTGTTGTTGTTGTAGTGATCCAGAGAAGAAATATTTTAGGCTTTGGGGACCGTATAGTCTCTGTTGTAACTATTCAACTCTGATGAGAAAAACGGCCGTAGAGAATATGAATGAGTTTGTGCTCCAGTAAATGTTTTTAGATGCTGAAATTTGAAACTCGTATAATGTTCACATGTCAAAAAACATTCATCTTTTTATTTTTCTCCCACCATTTAAAAATATAAAGATAAAATATATATACATAAAAATCATTCTTAGCTTACGAGTCATTCTAAAACAGGCAGTGGGCCAGATTTGCAATTTGCCAATCTCTGTTCTAGACCAAGATATGGAGATGTCCTTCGCTTCCACTCAGCTCAACTACTGACCAGCTATGGGATTGTGGGCACTCGCTTACCTTCAGTTTCTTAATCAAGCGTGTTTTGACAGAATGGAGAAGAGCAGGAATAGATGAAACAGAGAGTCTTTTACCTATAATATTAAATTTCCTGATTCTGTTATAGGAGTGTAAGTCAACCCAGGCAATACTAATATATGGTGAATGGGAATTATTTACAGAAAACAAATAGATCTGAATATGCTCAATGTGAAATCTCTGTTCTAAAAGGTGAAACCATGTCACAACTCTCATCGCAAGACCAAACTTTGTAGTTTCCTAACTCTATGTGAAGGCTCATAACACTTTTTTCTCTCCAGTGCTATCCTCCCATTCTCCCCAAGTTTTACTGAGGTATCTTGACATATAATATTGTGTAAGTTTCAGGTGTAAAACATAGAAGTATATAATATGAAATTATTACTGTAACAAGTTCTGTTGACATCTATCACTTTACACAGTTGCACATTTTTTTAAATTAAAAAATTTTTTTTAACATTTATTCACTTCTTAGAGACAGAGATGAGTATGAGCAGGGGAGGGGCAGAAAGAGAGAGAGGGAGACACAGAATCAGAAGCAGGCCCCAGGCTCTGAGTTGTCAGCACAGAGCCCTATGCAGGGCTCAAACTCACAAACCGTGAGATCATGACATGAGCCAAAGTTGGATACTTAACTGACTGAGCCACCCAGGTGCCCCGACATATTTTTTTATTATGATGAAAACTTTAAGATCTATTCTCTTTGCAGCTTTCAAACATGCAATACAGTATTGTTAACTCTAGTCACCGTGCTGTACATTACATACTCAGAATTAATTGATCTTTTTATTGGAAGTCTGTACCTTTCCACCCCCTTCCCCATTCCCTGCCTCTGGCAATCTGTCCTCTGTTTCTGTGAGTTCAGTTTTTGTTTTTTGTTTGGTTTTTTGTTTAGATTCTACATATAAGTGAGAACATAAGGTACGTGTTTTTCTCTTACTTCATTTAGCACAATGCCTTCCAAATCCATCCATTTTGTCCCATGCCATATTCATCTTTTAGTTACTGAATTGTGAGAAGATATAGAGGTTCCTTTGGGGAATGGCAGGAGGTGAGGCTGGTGTAGGGCAGGCACTAGGCAGGCTAAGGGCACCATTGATTTATGAACTGGTATGTATTTCAATGTTTAAACATCCGGTGCTGCTATCTTAGTGTCACATGGCTGAATGTCAACCAGACCCCTGTACAGAGAGGTTCTGTCTGCGTGATTATCTTCTAGTCCCGCTCAAACAAATTCTGTAGACCATTCTGATCGATCTGCAAAACTCCTGAAAGACTAAACTCAACGTGCAGTCAGCTCTACTTTTGGGTCATGAGGTAACTAAATATTGTATAGGACATACGTGTAGTGAAAAAGTATGTGTTGTTTATCTGAAACTCAAATTTAACTGGTTGTTCTGAACTTTATTTACTGGATCTAGCAACCTTAGGTATCAGTTTAGGGGCAACATCCAAATGCAGCAAATGTGTGAATTGCTCTGAGGTAGCATCTGTATATGATAAACCTTTGGTCATCCCAGAGTGCTCATTTAGAATATGAACATTACAAAGTTACCCTTAAAGGGCAGTACCTTATATTCCACCAAGCTAGGAGGTGTCATTAGCCATGTTCCTCAGTTTTTGGTACACCTTGAACCAGATGTGTCAAAGGCAATTGACTATGGACAGACTAGAGAGTAAATGGGGCCTAACTTCTTACAGTGAGTGAAGTTTCTCACAGATTCCATTTGAGAGGAATGTTCACTGATGAAGTGTTGGGGTGATGGGAGGGATCAGTGCTGATGCCCAAGAACGAATTCTTAAACACATCTGTGGTGCAAAAAGGTGATTTTTTTAAAACAAGGGGATGGGATCTGAGGGGAGGAAGAGCTACCTGGGGGTTGTGAAGAGCAACTAGTTTTGTACTGTGGAATTGGGGGAGGCAAAAACAAAAGGAAGACCTCTAGAGGGACATTGATATGCCAAAGAAGACTCCTAAGATACCTGAGACCTTGCTATTGTCAAGCTAAGGTTGTTTTCCTCTAGTAAGTCCTCTAGTAGGACTGTAGGGGGTTACTGGAGAAATGTCCTACTCTGTGTTTGCCTCAAGTATTTGTCAGTGTGCTAAAGGTTATAAGGAAATTTAATTTTACCTGCCATTTCCTTCCTGCCTTTGTTTCCCACAGCACTACGGAGGAGAGGATGATACTAGGGGCTCCAGGAAACTGAGTCTACAGATTTCTGGAGATTAGGCTATTGATAAGATTGACTTTTTCTTGTAACTTACTAAGATATTTGTAAACTGATGGAGACTCACTGCGATCTCTATCAGTTAACCCTTTGTTTCCCCCTTTCCTTTGTTCTTGGGCATCCAGGAGTACCTGAGGAATAGCACACATATCCCAACTTGTGTGTGTGGTGGTGGGGTATTGTGCTAGCTTGTGCTTGGCCCCCACCTTGCCTTATGGTTCCCTCATCATATCCCCCTGTATAATCTTGACCCTTAAATCTTTAAGATTGCTGAAGGTGGAAGGTCTCATCTTCTATAGCTTCTTCCTGTTGAGTAGGGGCATAGAGATGTCCCTATCTGTGGGTCAATATTGATCATTTGGGAAGCATACAGAGACAGAGACACATGGGCGAAAACAGCAAAACATAATTAGAATAACGAAAGAAACCCTAATAAAAGTCCTTTGGTAACTGACAAAAAAATCCTCCAGTCCAAGAGTTTAACCAATCATCAAAGGAAAGAGAGGGACTGTTTAAAGCACCAGTTTGAGTGTTCATGTCAGTTAGAAATCCAGAAATATTTGTGTGATCATCTGGAATGTATACATAGCATTTTGTTTTTATAAGAGTATAAGTTCCACCTTGTGCAGCAGTTAAAACATCTAATGTCATTCTATTTTGTAGAACTGTTCTATGCATATGAGTTATTCAGTATTTAATAATAGAATATAATGTTATTTTGAGAGTCATTTAAGGCCGTAACATGTGATGTTTAACCATTATATAGACTGTTTTGGTTAGTGAGCAATCAGGTAATGAATAAGACATTTTTTTATAGAAACAAGAAAAATATAGGTTAATGGTCAGAGCAAATTACAAACCCAGTGTCTGGCAGTGATAAGATTTTTAGATGTCTTGGCTTGAAGCCTCTTCAGATGGAATGGGAGCAGGCAGCAGGAATAGGATGGTTTTTGTTTTTTGCTTTTTGGATTTATTGTTTGTTTTTTGTTTTGTAATTCAAATGTCTGTGGTGATCCTTTTGAATGGCCCTTTGAAAGAAGGAAGAGTGTTAAGTTGGGGAAAGGAGAATGAAAAAGAAAAGTACAACCATCATAAGAGAAGTTTGAGGTCTTCCACAGGTTTACAGGAATAAAAAGGCACGTTAGTTTGCCCACTGGTTTCCTGTGAAGGAGGTACAGTCTTTATTTTAGATACAGGAGCCCATGAAGAGTGCCCCCTAACTTTACTGCCAGGGGAGTACTTAGTATGACCCAGGTGGGGGCCCTTCCATTTTGGAGTTAAATCTCCTACTGTGTTAGACTTTCAATCCTTTAAATAAACCAGTTCTCTTACATTTATATGGGGTGGGTGTTTAGGGACTGTCATATCAGGTTTAGGGAACATATGGTTTACATAGAGATTTGTGAATTGACTCGGCCTCAAGTGAATAATAAGGCACTATCGGCTTTATCTATTGATAGGTCTACGTTGAGACAAGAATTTTCATACATAATTGTTGGGGGAATCCATCCCATTTTTTAGCTCTTTCATTATATGCCCATGAGGTTTTGTTATTATCCCCACAGAATAACAAGCACAGAAGTTTGTCTGTACATGAAATATTGTGACACTTTTTCTAAAATTTCCTTAAAGTTTTCTAGTTTAGGCAAACATTTAAAGACAATCAGAACTAGAATTTACCCTCTATAAAAACATAGTTTTTTCTCTTAAAACCCTCATTTCCAGATATAGCCAAGTCAAGACTAATTCATTTGTAAAACAAGTCCAGCTTTAATAAACTTGACTTAATTATGTACATAAGCTCAGCAAGAATAGTGATTGAGCATATAGATCTTTTATAATTTGCTTTGCTGGAGCCTTTTATAAGGAATCTAGATTGAGGCTTTTCGTAGCCTCTCCATGCCAGATGCCAAGCCAAGTACTTGCCATCAGACATGCCTGCAATACTTATAGATTTGGGAACATTCCTTTTCATGAGGTTCCCAACATATCCTGAGGTTCCTGCACCTGCCAGGAAGTGACATTCTTCACTCACCTGGTAAGGCTTCTGGGACCTCTGTAAGCAAGATATCAGGCCAACATTTCCAAGGGGCTTTATGACTTCATGTTTCATAAAGTCACCTGGTTCCTTAGAGCTATATGGTCATATCTGAATCTATGCATGACTCTGAAATATGACATTCCAGTCAAAGCCTTGGTAAAATAACCAGTATTTCCAATGGTGTCCTGTTACAAGAAGGTTCTTACTAAACTTATGAAAATGATTATAAATGTCATAAAAGAAAGGTCACTGAGAGTTTACAGGGTTCAGGTTGAGTTTTAGAGGGTTCAGGTAGAGAGAAAAATGAAATACTTCAGTTTGTTCACAAATGAATACTTTATCACATTCCTGTGTTGTCATAGAAGAGCAAACTTTTAGGGGTGCCTGGGTGACTCAGTCAGTTAAGCGTCCGACCTCGGCTCAGATCATGATCTCACGGTTCGTAGGTTCGAGTCCCGCATTGACCTCTGTGCTCACAGCTAGCTCAGAGCCTGGAGCCTGTTTTAGATTCTGTATCTCCCTCTCTCTCTGAGCCCCCCCTGCTCACTCTCGCTATCTCTCTCTCTCTCTCTCTCTCTCTCTCTCAGAAATAAATAAAACATTAAAAAATTAAATACAAAAAGAAGAACAAACTTCTAGAGAACCAGCACTATTTCAAAACAAAAGTTGCTGGGGCGTCTGGGTGGCTCAGTTGGTTAAGCATCCAACTTCAGCTCAGGTCATGATCTTGTGGTTCATGTCAGGCTCTGTGCTGACAGCTCAGAGCCTGGAGCCTGCTTCCAATTCTATGTCTCCTTCTGTCTCTCTGCCCCTCCCCTGCTGCCACTCTATCTCTCAAAAATAAAAAATAAACATTAAAACAAAACAAAAGTTGCAAAACTATAACCATCTCCTTCAGTTCATTTAGTCCCATGTTCCTAATTCCCAATTCTTACCCATTTTAGTGTTAATCTTAAAGGTATTGAATACCTGTATTTTTCCTAAAAGTCCTTTTTATAAATCTTGAAGATGAAACATGGTTAGCATGAGCCTCAGAATAATTATAAATGGCAGAAATCTTAGAAATGGACATGGTTAACAATCTGATAAGTGTTCATTGTGATGCCATTGATAAGGATATTTGGTCATTTCTGTGACACATAACACTTTGATAATCAGAGTATCAAGTGATGACCTTATTACCAAAGCATTAACTTAAGAAATTACATTCATATTTGAGCAGGTGTATCATTTACCCAAGCAATACAGTCTAAGGTTTACCATTCATTTGTTTGACCATGTTTCCAGAGTAACTTAACATACCAAAAAAAGGTCAAAAAGACTTCAGTTACAATTTAAATCTTGGGAAATTTATTAAAACCTTAGAAAGTTATAAGACACATCCTAAATAGATTACAGATCATTACAAATCTTAAAACTTTAAATCATTTATTTGCCCAAGGTGGCAATACGAGATAAAGGCAAATATGTAGGGTTATATAGTTGTTAGCAAAACTTAGCTTCTTTAACATTGACAAGTTTTAACTAAGTAATCAAAGGCTTGATAAAGACAAAACAGAAGCTTTGGTTTTCTAGGCAGACAAAAAGAGAAAAAAAACCCACCCTTTGTTTATATTTCTTATCAAGAGCAGATCAAGGGTCCAAGAAAACTTCATCTTTTGAACTGAGAGAGAAAAGCAGAATCCATTTCAACTTAGTCCGTCCTGACCACACATAAAATTCTTTTCCAAAGATTTCCCTTTAGGAACCTTCTACAACCTTCCTTTGCCTTCAGATTTTGTCCAAAGCCATTTATCTCCAAACAACCAGTCTCATTTAGGACAAAATTACTTTCTTTTACCTTTGACAAAAAAAGTATTTTTGTTCCTTATATCTTTCTCGCACATTTTCTACTTTTTTACACAGAGTTGCTTCTCTGATTTCCATCAGTCTTTATTATATTTAGCAGAATTTTAATTCTTAGAAACCTTAGTCCCCAGTGAAAACTTAGTGACCAATGGAGAACCATCAAACCAGAATTGGATGGCAAATTTATGAATAGTTATCATATTTAAATAGAAATCCTGGTTTATGCCAATTATCAAGTTCAGTTCTTATGCCATTTTCTACACTTCCCTTGAGATCCAGCTGTCCTCTGTATATACTGCAAGATAATGACACTTCTCATAACATCTCAGATTTCTTTATAAAACAAAGAGAACAAATATATGGAAATTCGACTCTTTCACCCACTGATTCCTGCAACTAACCACACTCTGCAAGGACAGCCCGTATTTATTTAATGTCTTTGGTGATGAAGCAAGCACTGAGTTAGATATATTAGCACATTCGATTCTTAGTACAGTCCTATGAGTTAATTATTATTTTTCCCATTTTATAAATGTAGATACTCATTCATAGATGTTAAGGAACTTGCCTAAGTGACACAGCTAGTATGTGATTCATAAGTAATAATTCATATTAAACTGAAATATGTCCCATTTCAAAGCCATAGCTCTTGCCCCTTCTCTCTTTACCCTCTTTTTAACTGTGTTCTAGAATAGGATCATAGCTGTGACAATACCTACCTTTCTTTCTCCTTTGTAATTTTAATGCATTCACACTTGTTTCCATAATTTTCTCTTAAAATGACTAAATTGTGAGTATTAAAGCAGTCATTACTGATCAAAAGAGGGCTCATAATCTTTGTTTCCTTTCTGTCCTCAGCAAACTCTTTCCAGCTTCAGTAGCCATTTGGTTCTGATAATGAGACGAACTATTTTGCTTCCATTCTGACTTTTCAATTTGAAGGAGAACTATTAAAAATATGATAGTTTGGCTTTATGGTGATGAAAAGAATGAACATTTAGAATCAGATTGATCCATTTCAAATCCTGGCTTTGATACTCATTGGCTGTATAATCTTAGAATTGACCTAATTTCTTTGAACCTCAGTAATAACATCCATAGCAGTGTCCAGTACAGCAGTCACTAGCCAGAGATGGCTATTAATTAAAGTTCAATAAAATTTAAAATTTAGTTTCTCAGTCACACTAGACATATTTTAAGTGCTCAGAAGCCACCTGTAGCTAGTATCTATTGTTTTGGACACACAGATAGAGACCACTTCCATCACTGCAGAAACTTGCACTGGACAGCATTAATCTATAAAATGGTGTTAATGATACTTTTCATGGAGCTATAGTAGAATTAAGGAAGGCACGAGAAACCTTGCATAAAGATAACATAAAGAACCCACACAGGACAACAAAGACACCTTAAAAAATGCTCATTCTCTCCCCTTTCTTCCCTCATGCCTGCTTTTTTCATCCACCTTCATTTTGTTTTAGGTAAATCCATACCTGCCCTAATTTTTGCTATTACCTCATTTAAATATAAAATTGTTTTAAAATAATACCTGGATCTTTGGTGTTTGAACTAATATTCCCAAGATAACTTGATAACTTTTACCTAGAAATAGTTAAGGAAAAGGAAAAGATACACAGTTATGGCATAGCCAATGGCTATTGGGAAGCCATATTTACTGTTTGGGAAGAAGGAGAGTACAGGTAGGAATAGGTTATCTATGGTTTATTAGATTCCAGGTCTTCATCTAAAACTGTTAATCAAGAGAAACTTTAGCTACAATGAAATGCTTTCTTTATGGACTCCATGCCTTCCGAAGTGATTGTCCATGTGGAGCATAAATAGTATTGATTTTGGAAAAGCTCAGAAACCTTCACAAACATGTCCCAGGAAATTGTGTACCTTAAAGAACACTCCTTTTCTCCCTCCCCTCCAGCTTCACAAGTGAAGTCTTGGCCTTTCCTTTTACCTCTTACATTATTTTATTTTGTCCTGGACATGGAATCCATTTCCGGAGAACCTTTGATACAGTTTGGTGGAATCAGTCTTAGAAATATTTGATAGTAAGACTGTAACCAGTTAATGTAATAACTATTTCAGCCTTGATTTTGGTATTTGTAAGAGAAAGGAAGTTTTAAATGAAGTAACACCTTTGAAGTCTAATGACCTGGCGTACAAACAGAAGAAGAAAATGGTTAGTGCTCTGCTGGGGATGACCTGGGCACTTTCCCAGGCCAGCCACTGTCTGGGAGCACTCCTTCCCTGCAGTGGGCTGAGGTCATAGTGCTTAGGGAATCACACTTTTGAGTTTCAGCAGCCATGTGTGTCAACAGGCTCTTGAGAAAAGGAATTTCTTGAGAAAATCCAAATTAATGTGTTTTTGTTTGTTTCCTGAAATGATTGAGTTGGTTTATCATGTTGGAGCACAGGAAAACTATTAAAGAGCATGATGAATGTTGTCTCCTTCTACAGTGGCCACCTGGGAGAATTTTAAGGTAATTTACTCCCTTCAGGTGATACAGATGGGAAAAACATATCCAGAGAGCATTGGCCCTGAAGTGTTCAGAAGGACCCCTTGAAAGAATTTTCTCTGATGCTCTCTTCACTCTTGGCCCAGATGTGGCATGGGGAGGTGTAGTAGGCCTTTCTATAACAAACGATCCTGTTCAGACCAAAGGGCCCCTCTGCCCAAGTAGATATTGAGGAAGGAATTGGGTGGGGAAGCTTCCTATATCGGCTGTCAGTTTATCAGTAAATACTTGTTTCACATTGGCAAAGCTAAAAATATCTGTTCAATACAGGTTGATGGCCCTAAGAAAGTTGTTACTTTGCTATGAAAATATATCATACACCTATAGTACCTACTATGTGTCAGGCATTGATGAAAGTGTCAAACTTATTAGTTCACTTAATGCTCCTAATAACCTGTGAAGTAGGTACTTTCCTTATTGCCAGTATCCTGGTGAGGAAACTGAGGCATAGGTTGCTTGCCCAAGCTTCTTGAAGGAGCAGAGTAGGATGTAAGCCTAGGACCCAAGGCCAGGATCATAACTGTGCACACTGCCCTGGTTCCTGATCATTGAAAGATTCCATACACACTGCTCTCTAATTTGCTTCCATCCTCACAAGTATGCACCAGCCTCTCTTTTTTGACGTTCAGAGTCATCTAGTTTGTTACCGACGTTCAACCTATTTCCCCCTGGAGATTTGGTACTGCTCAGTGGGACCACCGTCAGAAACATTTTACACTAACACTGCTCAGTGGGAGAAGGCCTTAATCACTGAGACCCGCCCTCGCAGTAGGGCAGGTGCAGCCTGTTGTGTTTTTTAAAAAACAATTGGTAAAAACTGTTGTTGGCTAATTGTGGGCTGACCTAAAGGCGGTGTTTAAGTGTTGTGTTAGTGGGCAGAGGGAAGGCACACCATGAAGTCAGGGAGGATGGTGAACTAGAAAGAGAAGCCTAAGGAGGTCCCTGGCTTGGTCTTGTACTTGGTCTCATGACTCCATTTCCAAGATGTGGAAAATGAGCATAAGGAGGATGCTGTTCAGGAGGAAGGTAAGCTCATGGGCCATCCCCATCTTTTTGCTCACTTGAGCACTGTGAACTGGCACCAGTAATGTAGCTTCTCTTGATTTCACACGGCTTCTTCTTTAAAACAAGAATGTAGAACTAGTTGATTTCTAGTATTTCTGCAGTCCCGTTCAGCTTCCCACCAATTTGATTCTACCCACATTCTTTCATAATCCTCAGCTCCTTTCATGAGATGTCATTCATTTAACAAGTGTCTTTTTTTGAGTGCTTGTGATTTCATCATTTCCTCAGATCTCATCATTTGTATCCAACTTCGTTGAGTAAGTTAAAGCACCCTTCCTGGACCAAAAAACCCATCTTTCCCCATTACCCACTCACATCTTTATCCACAGCTTCCTTCCTTTTTACCCAATCCAGTGGTATAAATTTGTCTTCCACAGTAAGAGTTTCTACACCCTTACTTACCTTTAGTAATTTTAACTCCTTTCTACTTTTCTCAAGCAAATGTTACATGAACCTAGTTGAACCACTTTAAAAGTTAGAAGCAATTAGTCACTAAAAACAGGCCCAGAACTTGTAATAAATTGGTGAGAGAAACAGGAGGAGAATCATGTAGACTGATGCTGTGAAATTGATCTCAGTTGCTTTACTTTTCCCTTGCTTTTCTGGGGTCTTATGAGAATGTGGGAGGAAATTATCTAAACTGAAGGATTGGGTGGGGGATTCCAAAGAGTAGAGGTTGAGAGGACTTGAGGAAGTTTTTCTGGGAAGCAATGTCCAATTTCTACAAAATGACTTAAAAATACTTTTTAATGCTGATTTCTCTAATCGTATGAGAGCCAAGAAGCTACGTTCTACTGACTGGTCTCAGATGATATACCTTTTTGTTGCAACCACCCTTTTAGGCTTATCTTACCAGGTGTCTGTTGGACTGATGTTCTTATTATCTGAGGTACAGTTGCTCTCAGCCTTAGTATGAGAAGATGATGAGAAGGGAGAAACATGGAGAATTCACTAGTGGTAAATTCACACAAATAATGTGTTCAGTTTTAAAGTAGTTGGGTACCAATTGTTTTTAACAAATAGTTACAAAGAACATCACGTGGGTCAAATGCTACCTGTTTTAACTTAGCTGTGTAAGGTAGATCATTTTATCTGGCCTTTTGCACAGGTATAGCAGTTAGAGGGCTTCAGGGTCTCAGGGTTAGAACTGTCAAGGAGCATGTGCTTCTTGTCTCTATGAATCAAATGATGAACACGAGAAAATCAAATTTAATTTCATAAATACAGGGAATCCACACAGACATGTAAATTCTGAAGACAAGCAAAATAAGGGATATATGGCATCCTAAACGAAAAGGGGTAGAGGTCTGGGGCTTCAAAGGGAAGGAAGGCTATTCACAGGACAACAAAAGCAGATGTTTGGAAGCTAGATGTTTATCTTCCCAGATAGATGGATCAGTTAGATAAAATTTGTCCCTGGTAATAACCATTATTCTGGGAAGACCCTTCAATTTACAATTTTCTGTGAAGGGAAGGACAAAAAGTTTTCTCTTGAGCCTGCAGGATCTCAATTGCCTTCAATACCAAATAGTCTTGATGCCAAAGTGGCCCATCTTGGGGTGGCCTGCCCTGGGCCCCTACAGAACAAAAGAGATTCAGGGGAGGTTGTAAAGGAGAAAGTCTTGGCTGCTGCTGGTTTCGTATAGTAGGTATTTAATAAGTATTCATCACAGAATAAGACACTGAGATAAATGATGTTCAAGAGAAGTGATTATTTTTCCTCTTGAAAATGTTAAAAGGATTAAATAGACTCATTTTTCAAGACCAATCAACTAGAATCAAATTTGCAGGCTTCTTAAAAATACTAGAACAGACTACAGGCAGTAATGCCTCTGACATTGGCCGTAACAACATTTTTCTAGATAGGTCTCCTGAGGCAAAAGTGAACTATTGGGACTATGTGAAAATAAAAAGCGTCTGCCCAGTGGAGGAAATAACAACACTAAAAGACAACCTACTGAATGGGAGAAGATATTTGCAAATGACATATCTGATAAAGTCTTGGTATTCAAAATATATAAAGAGCTGATACAACTCAATACTCAAAAACAAATAATCCAATTAAAAATGGGCAGAATACCTGAACAAACATTTCTCCAAAGAAGACAACCAGGTGACCAACAGACACATGCAAAGATGCTCAACATCACTAACCATCAGGGAAATGCAAATCAAAAGTACAATGAGACCACTTCACACCTTTTCAGAATAGCTAGAATCAATAACACAAGAAATGGGGTGCCTGGGTGGCTCAGTTGGTTAAGCTTATGACTTTGACTATTGTCATGATCTCATGGTTCGAGCCCCGCGTCAGGCTTTGTGCTGATAGCTAGCTCAGAGCCTGGAGCCTGTTTCAGATACTGTGTCTCCCTCTCTCTCTAACCCTCCCTGCTCTCTCTCTCTCTCTCTCTCTCTCTCTTTCAGAAATAAATAAAAAAAAAACATTTAAAAAGTTTTAAAAAAACAACAACACAAGAAACAAGTGTCAGTGATGATGCAGAGAAAAAGAAATCCTCTTACACTGTGGGAATGCAAACTGGTGCAGCCACTCTGGAAAACAGTATGGAGGTTCCTCAAAAAGTTAAAAATAGAACTACCCTATGATCTAGCAATTTCTCTTCTGGGTGTTTTCTCCCAAAATACAAAACCACTAACTCAAAGGGATATAGGCACCCCTGTGTTTATTGCAGTATTATTTACAGTAGCCAAGATATGGAAACATCCCAAGGGTCCAACAAGAGAAGAATGGATAAAGAAGTGGTATATGTATATATGTATATATACACACAACAGAATATTTTTCAGTCATAAAAAAACATAAAAACTTGCCATTTGCAACAACATGGGTAGAGCTAGAGTGTATTATGCTAAATGAAATAATTCACTCAGAGAAAAACAAATACCATATGGTTTCACCATGTGGAATTTAAGAAACAAAACAAATAAGTAAAGGAAAGAGAGAGAGAGACCAAGAAAGAGAATCTTAACTATAGAGAACAAACTGATGGTTACCAGAGGCAAGTTGGGTGTGAGTATGGGGAGAATAGGGAATAAGGATTAAAGAGTGTATTTATTATGATGAAAAATAAAATGATTTTAAAAATTGCCAGTCTTGGGGCGCCTGGGTGGCTTAGTCGGTTAAGCATCCGACTTTCGCTTAGGTCATGATCTCACGGTTCGTGGGCTCGAGCCCCGCGTCGGGCTCTGTGCTGACTGCCAGCTCAGAGCCTGGAGCCTGTTTCGGATTCTGTGACTCCCTCTCTCTATGACGCTCCCCTGCTCACGCTGTCTCTCTCTCTTTCCTAGAAATAAATAAAACATTAAAAAAAATAAAATAAAAATTGCCAGTCTTCTTGTTTGAACATTATGGTCAGACATTTTTTTGATTTCTTAAATGGCCAGCAATAGTAACATTTCTAATGGTCTGAGAGTCAGTGACTACTATTTGATCTATTTGAAATAACCATGCTGCTCTTTCTTATTCCTCTTAATATTTAAATGGTAACTGCTTGCTTTCATTCAGATTGTTTTAGGTCCAGGGGCACTTGGGTGGTACAGTCTATTAAGCATCCAACTTTGGCTCAGGTCATGATCTCAACAGTTCATGAGCTTGAGCCCCATGCCCGGCTCTGTGCTTGACAGCTCAGAGCCTGGAGCCTGCTTCACATTCTGTGTCTTCCTCTCTCTCTCTCTCTCTTAAAAATAGGTAAACATTAAAAAAATTGTTTTAGGTCCACCTGTTGCTATTCAAACTGAGTCTGGGGTATAAAGTACTTTATGAACAAAGTGTCACCTTTTTCTTGGCTGATTTCCCCTATTTAACTTCACGTTTATGAAGGCGGAGGGCTGGAGTTTTCCTCATCTTTATATCCCTGGAGCCTGGTAGATAGTTGGTGTTTAATGATGATTGTTGGATGAATACATCTTTATAACAGAGTTATGTTTCATAAATGAAGGAGGGTTGTATGGGGAAAGCTTCTTTATGTGTTTGACTCCAGGGGATCCCGTGTCTGTCTGTGATTAGTGCACAAGCCAGCTAGGCATTTTTTGCTTGACTTTTATTTTTCTATTTTCTTAGTAGCCACTTGAGATTTTCCCTTAAATTACTTGGGGAAAGAATGATCATTCTCACATTAAGTGTTTTGTGAAGTTGGTCTTCTGTGTCATCTCAGAGGATAAAATACACTTAGTGTTCTGGTGAGAGGCAAAAATACCTAGCAGTGAAATTCCTGGATTATTCTTTTGGTCATGGTTGCTTAACGCTTTTTTTTTTTTTTTTAAGTTTTATTTATTTAAGTAATCCCTACAGCTAACATGGGGCTCAAATTCAAGACCCTGAGATCAACAGTCACATGAACTTCCAACTGAGCCAGCTAGGTGCCCCCATGGTTGCTTAACTTCTAAAATAAAACTAATACCTTACTTACCTCTAGCCAAGGGGCTGGGATCAGATGATCTCTTAGGACTCAAGACTTGCCACACCTTCCATGGAATTGTTTTGGCATCTGTGGGTATTGAGAGAATCCTGAAAACTGTAATTCTGCTCCATGCTGTTGTATCGAAAGACCAACAAACTTTTGGGAACACCTTATGTCTCGTTTTGCCCAGATCTGCTGGGGGTGCTCAGAAACTTATTCTGGAAACCAGTAATTAGTTAGATGTAAGGACATGGAGGCTCTCAATTAAAAAGGTCAACACCAAATAGGTGTCATGTCTCTTCCCCATACCACAGTGTTGGATGGTCTAAGTAGTTCTTACGAAGACTGATCTTATGATCTGGTGTGGTGATTCCTTTTTTCCTCACTCTTAAAGAAGCAGAAGTCTGATTTTTATCAAAGGGCATTTCCTCTGGACAGGAAGCTGGTCCGAGACTCTAATGGCACCTCATGAAACTTTCTGTGAGTCATGGCAGTCTTCTGATGAAGTGTGCCCTGGTTAATAACCACAAACATCCGAGCATCAGGAGTGAGTGGGAAAGTCTCCATTTAGACACAGGGTCAAACCAGGGACCAGGAAGTCCTGTTTTAACTTTCCCATAGGAATTGGTGGGATATTGTAATACGTTCCCTTTTTGTGTGAGGGTTTTTTAACACATTACTAGAAATGTATTGCAGTCAAAATTTCTCAGTGTGAATACTTCTTGGGGAACATGACTAAAGTCATCAGTGTGACAGTCACGGCTATTCACTGATGCAGATCAAGCAAGACTGCCGGGTTGTGTGTGTGTGTGTGTGTGTGTGTGTGTGTGTGTGTGTGTGTGTGTGTGGCTCCAGCTTCTATCTTGGAGAATAAATTGCTGTTTGTGTTTAACACTTGGGCTCAATCTTCTGGCAACTTTGCTCAGAGAGCCGGTGATTCCTCTTAAGCCAGTTTGACTGTGCTGATCCAGTGCAGTAACTTGTCCATCCCAGGTGCTAACTAAATGCCTGCTGACTGTATCAGATTTGAAAAACACTGAGACCTTCAGGTATGATGTAGCTAGGAAACAGAACGGCTGTTTTCCCATGTCCTTCGTTGCCAGGTTCCCAGCATATGGTCAGAGTGTTGGAAACTACCTTGATCTGATGGTTGGTAGTGATTTTGTCTGTCCTTGTTCTTGTTTTAGGCAAATTGGGTCTGTGATAGAAACCTGATTGACAGAGACCTTTCAGATGTGTTGCTCTTTAGGGGAACGTGGCTCCTTGGGGACCTTTGATGAATCGCTTTGCCTACCAGGGTTGATTGTGTGTTTGTTACCTTGTATCATGCCAGGTTTCATTTAGTTGGTTGGATCACTGAAGCAGAGAGGGTGCCCTTCAGCCATCAGGATTCCTAAGGAAACCAGGAAGTCAGAGCTGCTGAGCAGAAGCCTGGGGTTAGCGCACAGCGTGTGGAGGGTAATCATTCCTGCCGGGCTGGGGCTGTTTACTCTGCCCGCCTAAGGCTGGTGGCTACTGGGTGTGGTGGGCGTGCTTGCCTAAGTACCTGTTTGTAGAACAGTGAGCCACCAGGGCAGAGCTAAAACAGCAGTAATCTGAAACCAGTCGTGTTGGGGTTTTTTTTTTTCTACCCCCGCCGCTAAAATCTGCATTCCAGATGAAACCTGCAGGGAAACGGAAGAAAGCATTAAAAAAAAAAAAGAAAGAAAGAAAGAAAGAAGAAAAGAAAAGACAGCTTCAAGAGCAGTAAATCAACTACTTTTGAGAGTTGTGGGCATTTTGAGATCATCTGTTTCCTTACTTTTATTTCTTTGCTCTGGGCTTTGTAAGTGGCTGTTGATCTGTGTGTGCTGCTGGGTTTTTTTGGCCTGGATGGTGCACAGGCTTCAGATCAAAATTTAGATGGCGAAAGGGAAACGTTTCATCATTTTTCTGCTGATTCACTTGTGAATTTCTTGGGCTACTCCGGGGTGGGGGTGGGGGCTGGTGGAGGATGAGGGCTGTCAGGATCTGCTCGCCAGCTCAGCACATTCGGGAGCCTCCCTTGCTCACCAATGAGGAAGTTGAAAGCTATCGGGAGAACTGCAGGCAGGCACTGGGGCGGAGCTCACAGTGAAGTCCTGGGCCGGGATGACCGGGCCCGACTGACTTTCCGTCCGACAAAACCCCTTTTGTCCTCGGGAATAAATACGGAAGTCCCAGCGGAGCAGCCTCCCCAGCCCGTGTAGAGTAAGGTGCGCAGCCTGGGCTGCGTCTGGCCATTAAGCTCTGCGGACTTCTCACTGCTGGCCCTGGGCGCACCATCCTCGCTCAGACCGGAAGGAGGGCACAGCAAGTGGCCTGAAAGAGACCAAGTGTGCTTGCTCTGGGGCGGAGCCAGGCTGCCCGGTCCTGTGGCTCCCGCTGTCCTGGAAGTTCAGAGCCCATGGTGTGGATAAGCTGAGCGGGTAGGGCAAGTGACAAAAGTCAGAACTTGCACCGAGGACGTTGCCAAGGCATGGAGGACGTTGGAGACTCTCCGAATGGCAGTGATGATGTCTCAGAACCAGAAAAACCTGAAGCCAGACTTGAAGTGGCTCAGTCAATCCTGAGCAAGTTCTCCATGAAGACTCTGTTTGGGTTTACAAGTAAGTTAGAATCTGCGAAGCCTGAAGAGGAAGACGCGGTTCTGAAGGCGTTCCACAGTCTGGTCCTGGATCCAGTACCTCAGCTGGACGATGCCAGCAGTGGCTCCCGTCAGCAGGAGGCAGAGGCGCAGGCCCCACCTGACCTGGGAGATGATGGCAAGGCAGCAGGCGTGGGGACGGAATCCGAGGGAGATCAGAGCAGAGTAGATGCAGGGATTTCTCCCCTCGGTCAAGAGCTTCTTCCGCTCGCTCCTCAGAGTGTGAACAGAGAGGATGTCATTTTGGTTCGTGGGACTCTTGTGAACACCACCAGCGATTCTGACTCTGATGATGGTGGCCAGCCGCCAGAAGAGGGAAGCAACACCAGTCGCCCACAGTCCCCCAGTGTTGTATCTGAGCCATCTCAGGAGCCCAAAGAGAAGCCACGTGATTGTGGGGAAAACAGTATCACTGGGGAAAAGGATGATGCAGAGCTCTGTGCAGAAGGTTCTCAAAGGACTCCGTCGGAGATAAGTAGCGGTGGTGGCCTTCAGATAGAGCACAGCCCCGTGCAAGGGCAAGCTGGAGAAGAGAGTTCCCAAGCCCCACCCGTGGTAACAGACCAGAACTTGGTTGTTGGTGTTGCTGAGAATGCCGTGTCTAAAAAAGAAGTCCCTGGAGAGAAGTCATTCCAGCTGCCAGCCTTTTTTAGTGGGCTTCGCGTGTTGAAGAAAGGGGCTACGGGCGAGGGAGGGAAGACCATCACTGAAATTAAACCAAAGGATGGAGACCTGGCTTTGCTCAAATTGACGCAGCCTGTTCAGAAGTCCTTGGCGCACGTGGGGCCTCAGACGGGGAAGACTGGGGAGAAGACAGCTGACCCGAAGACCACTCCCACTCTTCTGGAGCAGCTTTCTCAGCTGTTCATCCTTGACATGCCCAAAGCAGAAGTGAGGACTGGAGACCCTGAGCAGCCCAGAAAGGAAGAGATGGGCTGCGGAGCTGCGCAGGAGAGCCAGAGTGGCCCCAGCGGAGCCCAAACCCAGGGTGGAGAGGTCAAGCCAAAGTCTCCAGAGACCGCCCTCGAGGCCTTTAAAGCCATATTTGTTCGTCCCCCCAAAAAGGGGACCACAGCTGACACCTCGGAGCTGGAAGCTCTCAAGCGCAAGATGAAGCATGAGAAGGAGTCCCTGAGAGCTGTGTTTGAACGATCCAGGTCAAGGCCAGGGGATGGCCCCTCTGAGTCCAAAAGCGTATGTAGAGCTGGCTTTTGTGTTTTGTCCTAAGATGCAGTGCTGTGTTTTTCAGGTTTCCTGTCAAAGTGAGTCCCAGTTACCTATTGTTACTGAGTCTCTTCTAGGTGAAAGAGCATTATGATCAAATCATCTTTGTAAGAGTGAAACTGGCATTTTCTGTCTTCCTTATATTTTTCTGGAGTGTCTCTTAAAAGGGATATACATAAAGATGTGTGGGTAGGAAAGGGAAACTGTCACTCTGAGTTTAAATATTAACAGTAGATGTTCTTAGAAAAATTAGGCAGCATGAGGCAGCAATGCAGTAGGGAGTTATAGCTCAGATTTCCTCATCACCTAATTATACCTCCACAAAAACTATATTTTAACTTTGAAAGTCTGCCATTTGGCAAAAATAGGTGTTTGTGATAGGATTAAAATGTCCCTGTGTTGGTTAAAAGGCATCCTGATCTCTAGGGTTAGGTTGTGACCTGGTTTTAATTCTAACTCTGCCGTTTCCTGACTGACTGACCTGGGTTCCCTCTGAGCCTCCATCCTCTCATCTGAAGAATGAAGGGAATAACCTTCACCTTTCAGGGCAGTTGTGAAGATTAAATCAAGTTAGCACCCGGTAACCACCTAATTAGTGAAGGCTGCTACTATTAAAATTCAGGTAATTTATAAAGACTAACAAACACCTGTCTAGTCTAAAAGGTTCACGAGAGCCATGAATAGACTTTTCATGTTAATTCAGCATACACTTATCATCCCCTCTTACATACTTGATCAGTTAAGAAGTTAAGAATTTAAAAATCTTTGGAAACATTCTTAGGATGTAGTTAAAAACTAAACACAATATAGCATTCTCCTAGTTGTAAAACTCAACCCCTATAAACATGGTTTGAATGTGAAGGCCATCTCATTTATTGAAAGGAAAGGAAAACAAATTGAAATCAGCAATGTGTGGTTTTTAGAGACATGTGTCTTGACCTACAGCTAAGGTGTTTGGGATTTATCTATAAACATTCCCATTAATATACCTGATGATAGTACATTTGTATCTGTATCTTCAGCTCAAAGTTTGTGATTTCCTTTTAAATAGTGGTGGTATGATAAACATCATCTATTAATGGTTGTATCACACATGGCCTTGAGTGTGTGTGTGTGTGTGTGTGAGATTTTTCACCCCCTCTCCCTCACACTGATTACATTACTTTTCTGGAAAAGGGAAAAGGGTCATTCTGCAGTGAGCAGTTTCAATTACAGTGAATGAGTGCAATGTGCAATGGGCCATCACAATTAATTTTAGAGTTGGAGTTAGCATGTTTTCAGGGATTGATTGGCATTGGCCACATTTCATTTAACTTATTCTTTTCTTTCCCCACTTTTCGACAGCCTGACCACAGCCCCACTGAGCAGGACGATAGGACTCCGGGCAGACTCCAAGCTGTCTGGCCACCCCCAAAGACAAAAGACACAGAAGAAAAAGTGGGATTGAAGTACACCGAAGCAGGTAATGGGAAGAGAAGGCAGGTACCCAGGACTGAATGCTTTGCTACAGTGGCTTTTAGTGCTACTTCAAGCCTCCCAGAATTTGAGTTTTTGTTTCACTGTAAAATGTAAGGTTGAAGTCTTTTCTTTTGGGTTGTGCTGTTAAAGGGAACCTTTGCACAGTTATCATTAATGAATCTCTCAGAGATGAAAGGTGAATGCAATGGAATCAATGACAGGGGGCAGGTGTGTAAAAGTAGTAGCACCTTTGGGAAACTAACCGAGCAGGTAGATTACACATTCCTCGGAGAGCAGGTGGTATTCCTTATACTGCTGTGAGCTGGCGGGGTTGCTGGAAGAGGCAGAGTATGATTCTCCAAAGCTGCAAACTGATTTGTTGTTTGTCGTTAAGAATGCTTTTGGGCCACAGGGACCTTGTGTGGAGTGAATGTACAGAGGCTGTATCAGTTACTCTTTCACTTTTGTTAGACAAAGCTTTATTTAAGGCCTGGCCAATTTTAAAGCAATCTAACTCTCTGGAAACCTTCCCAGGAGCTTTGCTTGAATATGTTGAAGTGGGCATTTAGATATTTTTACTCGAACTGAAAGGTACACAGAGTGGGGGTGGGGGGGCCAAGAAGTAGAAGATGGCGTATCTTAACTGAATATATGTGTTTATGTATCTTGGATGAAAGCTCTTTGTTTTCTTTGTGATATTTGAGGATAATTCATATAGGCTTATATTTTGCTGGTTGTCTTCAAGTATGTATGCATGTGAATATTAGTCTGTTTATAGAAAAATGCTTCTCTTCCTATTCACTGATAAATATGAATGGATCAAATTTGGGGTGGTTTAGTAATATGTGGGCTTTCTGCAGAATCATAAATTACTTTAGTGACTGAGAATATAGTTGCATTTTGAGTTGGCAAATGAACCTTCACTTCTATAACCTGATGGCTTTTAGTCTCCATTTGCACAATTGCAAACTTGTGACTCTTGCAAGACCTCAACTATTCCCCTCACATTTTTTTTCCTGTAGTGCCTGACTTACAGAATGAAAATGTCATTGCCTAAGTGAAAAAAAAAAAAATATATATATATATATGTATATATATATATATATATACACACACACAGCTGTTCGAGTCTTCCTGCCTACAGGTGATTTTTTTTTTCCCAGAGTTGGAGTGTTGGCGGTTGCAATAATTGAACCACCTACCAGGTTCTTTCTCATGATCTGGCACAGTTTGAACAATGAAAAGTGCTAATGTTTGCTTTCATGGGAAACCAGAACACTGGGAATTCTGATTCCTAGTTCATATTGGTGATCTAAATATATTGTGGCAGTCTTCCTTGTAATGATGAGCACTTGCTGAATAGAGAAGTAACTAAATGTCATACATGGTTTTTTTAAACCCACTTCAAATCATATTTGGGGGCATTTTACCTCTACAGAGATTGCTTAGTCCATTTCCAGAAAGTCAGAGGAACACTCTAGTTGACCTCATCAGTGGCTTTCCCAGTCTTTGCTTGTCATGAAATATATTCTCAGAGCTTTCTAAGGTCTTGGATGAGGTGAGGGCGGGAAGGACCCATAACGGTAGTGCTGCTGGATGAGCTGAAACAGTGCAGTGACCGAGAGGGCTGGGTGTTGTCCAAAGAAGGTCTCCCAAGTCCCCAGCCACTTCCCACACGTGGCAGTGCTTACTTCCCATGCTCCCAGGTCTGGTGCTTTGCTTTCTGAGAGGCTTCTAGGTGCTCCTTATTCTGCTGATGTCCATTCAGTGTGTATTAAAGAAGATAAAATTTCTGCTGTTACCTATTATTTACTCCATTACTTGATGTAAGCATAGGGTTGCCTTATAATTTATTTCTAATTTTAAAGAAGTTAGCATTTTCCTTGTGATTTTCTTAAATTGTTCAACAGATAAAACTGGAGTCCTACAAGCATTTGGTTTATTGTTTAAAGCATTTTATGTTACTTCCATTGGTTTCCGTGCCTTAAGGGAAACACAAAATTTGCCACTCCACAGAGACACAGAAACAGATTAGATTCTAGATGTGTCAAGGTGTTTGAAGTCTTATGCTTTTACATCTTCCATGCTCTTTATTTATCCTTGGATGTATAAGACTCTAGCATTCCTATTTCAAGTGTGTTGTTGAAGTTCTGTGAACATTTAGGCCCGGGCCTTGGCAGAGCTGGGAGAGAAACAGTTTCTCATCCTGAGTCCCACACTGTCCAAGTGCTGCCCTCAGCCACTTCAGACTTGCTACTGCTTGGATTTTCCTTTATACAGAGTTTATCATTCAGTCATTATTTTTCCCCCAAGGTCTTAAGAGGTCACCTAATTACTATAAACTTACCTTTTGTTCAAGTATGAAAAGAAAGCTAATATCAGAGAGCCTGTCCCTTTGTGGCTTCTGGAGTCCTCTTAGTCCTAGGGAGTTGGCTGGTGCCCACTGCTAAGAGGCTTTCTGCCACTTGCAAAGCCATCAGCGTCATTTATAGTTAATGATACCGTCACTACCTTCCTTGGCAGCTAAAGCCCACCAGAGCCTCCAGTACCATCCTGATAACACTGTGCCCACCATCAGGGCTCTTCTGCTACCACTGTCTGAGCTCTTGGAACTTTGGTGATGTGCCAGCTAAGAGAATCACCAGCACCCATCAGAGCCATCGTGCCGGGGACTTGCTACAGGTGCTGGAGTTGATCTCTTACGGTCAGCGAGAGGCCCGGTGTTAACTCACTAGGCCTGAATTGCTCTGCTCAAATAAGAGCCCATTGCTTTCTGCCGTCTTGTGTGCTGCGCTCTCTTACGTCATTGTCTATGCAGTCCTGCTTTGTGTTTGGGATGCCGCACACCAGCTTGGAGTGGAAAGAGCATTTCCCTCCCTGTTCCTGGAAATTGAGATTAGGACAGTCCCACCAACAGACCCCATGTTCTTCTCAAAATTGTCTTTCCTTTTTTGGGTATGGGAGAGTCTGCTGTTGAAACAAGCTTTGTGGGAAGATCTTGGTTTTGTGTTTTTGTTTTTTATTTTCATTTGTGTGTGTTTTGGGGTTTGTTTTTAGGGATCTCTTTCAGCAGGTTCCTCACATCCTTAAATGGTTAATCAACTCGTGTTGATTCTGTGCCACTTTACTGTGCTGCAAGACCAGAAACATCTGGATGCAGTAAACTTGATTAGCTTTTGAAGCTTGAGGCAAAGTAAAGCTCAGTCAAAGCAAAGTGAAAAGGTGTGTTGTGAAGCCTATAAGAGGTGCCTAAGAAAAATGTCTACCTTTATATTTAATGTGGCAAAAGCAATTTGTCTCATGAAAAATAGACAACCAATGTTCTCTGCTGTTTCCCTTCTGATAATACTGTTTGGTACATGCTGAAGTTATATAAAGTTAATAACTTGCCCAGTCTTTTTTTTTTTTTTTAATGTTTTATGTTTATTTACTTATTTTGAGAGAGAGGGAGAGAGGGAGACAGACAGATGCGGGGACTGGTCAGAGAGAATGAGAGACAGAATCCCAAGCAGTCTCTGCACCATCAGCACAGAGCCTGATGCAGGGCTTGAACCCACAAACTGTGAGATCATGACCTGAGCTGAGATCGAGTCAGATGCTTAACCGACTGAGCCACCCAGGCGCTCCAGTAACTTGCCCAGGGACTTAAATAAAACCTGGAAAGCACAAGGATCTTGATATCATAGAATCATTGAATCATAGAATTAACATACGGTTAAACATCTTTTTTCTCAAATATGAAGAAAAATTTTCTAAACCATGTTAGGTTAGTTTTCGCTTTGTGACATTTCTTATTTTTTGGCTTTTCTTTTTTTTTCCTTTTGATAATTCCATATATTACTATATCAACCAGGGTTCTGTCAAGAATCAGTTGACCAACTTAGGGCACCTGGATGGCTCAATTGGTTAAGCATCCCACTCTTGGTTTCAGCTTAGGTCATGATCTCCCAGCTTTGTGGGTTCAAGCCCGTCATCAGGCTCTGTGCTGACAGTGCAGAGCCTGCTTGGGATTCTCCCCCTCTCCTCTCCTTCTCTCTGCCCCTCCCCGGCTTGTGCTATCTCTATCTCTCTCAAAAATAAATTAATAAAAACTTAAAAAAAGAATCATGTGACTAACTCAAACTGGATGATTTGATTGAGAGTTTGTTAGAAAGTCTTTTTTATAAAGGCGTGGGCAGAGTTTAGAAAAGGCACTAAGAGCTGGAGTAGCATTTGGCGCTCCCAATAGTGAGAAGTTTTTAAAGCCTTAGATTTGAAGGGGCAAGAGTAAGAGAAGCTACTGAGGAAACCCAGAGAACTTCAGAGGGAGGCTGAGGGCCGTGTAGTGAGGGCTACCCTCAGGAGCTGTGGCCCTCAGTAGAGGGATGCAGCCAGTCCATGGTGACTGGACAGGGAAGGATGTGGGGAAATAAATAGGCTTTGTTCTTTGCCTTGTCTCCCACCATCACTCCCAATGGCCAAATCCAAAGACAAGTCAGAGGACTGGGAGCCATTTTATGCCATTCCTTTAGGACAACAGGGCTCAGGGTAGGGCACCAGAGTGGGAAACGTGGACCTGGAGTGGCAAAGACAAGTTATCCTGTAAAGTTTAAACTCTTGGCGGACTCCAGGTTAGAGAAGAATGTAAGTCTCCTCAGTCTGCGTGGAGAATTGGCATGCATTTATCTCCATTATGGCTTGACCATACGCGGTTCTAATACAATGGCATGAAGAAAAAGTCCTGTGGGGCTCTTTTTTAGTTTTGGTTTTGGGTTTTTTGTTGTTGTTGTTGGTTTTTTGTTTTTTTTTGTTTTTGTTTTGGTCCTGTGGGAGGATTCAGTCTTATTCTTTAATTAGTTCATAGAAAATGTAACTGCCATCATTCAGAGCCTTGTTCTCTGAATACCTTCTTTGCCTTTCTGTAGAGACTTTGTTTACTGATCTTAGAAAATCTCTAAGTGTTAAATGTTTCTCTATATTACAAAATAAAATCATATATTTTGGAAATAACCAGAAATAACACAAAGCAAAATAAAAACCAAAACAAACCAAAAAAACAAAGCATCTCTAATTCTGTTTCACAGATAAACCATTGCCAGTGTTTTGAATTCTGATGGGCCTATGTGAGTTGAATTCTTAAAAACGTTTTGATCATCTTGTATAGGCTGCTTTCAGTCTTGAAAGTGTGCCTGTATTTTTTTTATTGACTACATCTTAACAATGCTTATAGAGATTGAGATTTCAAGATATTATAAGTTACATTAAAAATAACAATTCTGTAAATATTGTTGTTTGTAAACATTTAATTGGGATAGATTCCTTGTGATAGAATTGTTAAATGTAAGAGTATATGCCTTAATGTTTCTGGTGTATATTAATTGCCATGCTAATTTCTTATATTTAGTATAAAAACAATACTTCTAAAACGCTGAAAACAAGTTTCTGTCTTTATCATATGCTTTTAATTTTACTTGTGTCTGGTGTGAAGACATTTTAAATATTTGTGTCTATTTTCATTATATAGCTTTTTTGGCTGAAGAAGACTTTTCTTTGGGGCACCTGGGTGCCCCAACTGGTTGAGCATCCGACTCTTAATCTCAGCTGAGGTCTCCATCTCAGAGTCGTGAATTCAAGCCCTGTGCAGGGCTCCATGTTGGGCATGAAGCCTAGTTAAAACAAACAGGAAAACACCTCTCCTGACTCAGATCATCTCTATTTTCAAATTTCTTAGGTGATATTTTTCTTGACTTTCCCTTTCTTCTTTTCATGTCTTTCCATCTCAAAAATTCTTTCTGGTGCATAGCTTGAGGTAGAGATCTAAGACCACTTTTGTCCCCCTAAGTTGCTAATTTTACAATAGGCTCCTGTAGTGACTTTGTATGTGAAGTTTGGGACTGTTTGGGGTTTTCTGTTGTCCTTGTGTTTGTATTTTGTATTGGTATCTTAGTGATTTCAGCATTAAACTACATCTTAGGCTCTGTGCAAGTTCTTATGAATTTTTTTTCAGTATTTAAGATCATGTTTTGGCTTGCTTATTATTCCAGAAAACTGCATTTTACCTTTGTTTTAAAAGGATCAATTTGGGATTTTTGCTGGGAGTTGCATTAATGTATGATTAATATGAAGGTATAAATGAGAATTGAGGTCTTGGGGCGCCTGGGTGGCTCAGTTGGTTGAGCGTCCAACTTCGGCTGAGGTCATGATCTCACGGTTTGTGGGTTCGAGCCCCGCATCAGGCTGTGTACTGACTGCCAGCTCAGCCTGGAGCCTGTTTCGGATTCTGTATCTCCCTCTCTTTCTGACCTTCCCCTGCTCACGCTGTCTCTCTCTCTCCCTCTCTCTCTCTCTCTCTCTCAGAAATAAATAAAACATTAAAAAAAAAATAAAGAGAAAAAAAAAACTGAGATCTTGAAAATGCTTAATGTTTCTATTTAGGAACATAAAAATCGATTCAAATTTTCTTTTTTGACTCCATTAAAAAAAAAAAAAACAATGCCTGAATGTTTTCTAAATATATTCCAAGGCATATATTTTTTAAAAAATGACATTAATTTATATCTTGTGATTCATATTTTCTAAGGCAAACGCATTCCTAAGAATCCAGTGGCTTAAGTCACCCCAGCTCTGAAGGCAAGGTTAGACTGAATCAAAGCCACAATTTGGACTGACTAAAGACTGATACCAGGGGAAACTTCCCTCTGTTTTACTCTGGTTAATGATTCTAAATATTCTGAGCCTCTTTGAAAAATCTAACGAAGGTTGAAAGCTATGGAAGAAGGCACTGCAGTGAATTTTGCATAACATTTCAGCCTCTCCTGCCCCTCCCCCACAACCATCCCTGGACTTGCCCCCTCCTCCCTCTCCCCTTCCGTACAGCCAGAGCTGGGCTTCCTTTCCTGCTTCTCTGCTGTTTTAGGTTATGAAGGATGGCCTGAAATATCTAATTACTTATCAAGAAATTTAAAAAAACTATTATCATAGTGTGCGCCTCAGCATCCTGAAAAGAAATGAAGTTAATGTTTGTGGGTTTTACATCAAAAGCGCGTTGTACAATAAAATGGTGCTATTTGGGAAACTGGCAGTGACTTGATTACTCACGGAAGGAGAAAATACAAAGAAAAGCATTTGTGTTTTGTGAAACAAAATGACCTGTGCTTTCTTGGTTTCTCTTCCAATATGCATCTGGAAGAGGGCTTTTCTCTGGCTGCATCTCAGACCCAGCCTGAGGGTGGGGGATGGCATATGGATGGCCCTGTGGAGAGTGAGCACCAACTTTTGAAGAAATGAGGACCTAGCACAGTGTTGTGATTGTTGTGAGCGAGCAAGCTGTCAGTGCATGTGGCATTTCTGGGGGCTTACTCAAACCACTCAGAACCTCAGAGTAGCTCAGGAGAGTCCCTCTATAGAGTATGTTGGTGCAGATAGGGAAATAACCCATTCCTCAACAACGCTCCGCCTACCTTCTGGTTTGTTTCTAACGTGGGTTCCCTTGGTTATAAAGGATAGAGCTGTTGGCTACCCTTCCTGGTGAGTCAGACATCCGTGCCTCACCAGCAAGGAAGAGCTATAAATATCTTTGAATATTTTATTGGCCTACTGTACTTTAAACTTCTCCATTCATAGCTAACAGGCTGCATTAGGTATGAGTAGATTTTCCTTTAGTGCCCTGTATCTAGATAAATCATCCCAAGTATCTTCTTTCACAATCTAGGCAATAGGTTTGTTCATTGTGTATTTTGTAGGCCTTTGTCACATGTCATCATCACATGCATGGAGTTGTGATAGCGCAGAAATTGAAAGCTGTACAGACTAAAAAGCAGGAAAGTCTTGCATTTTGTGACTGTAGAAATAGGGTGTACTGGGAAATGAGAGGTGATCTGAATGTGTGTTAGGTTTCCACTTGCTTCATAGATGGGTGCTGTAGAGAGGGAGATGGACTTTTCCAATACAAGTGAGAGCTAAAGCTTGACGTGTAGCAGAGGAAATCCCAAAATGTGGACCAATGACTTGGGAATCTCCTGTTGTGTTCCAAGAAATATCAGTACAGGTCTGGCTCAGGGAAGTAGAGGCAAGAGATTAAAATATAGGACCTGAAATTTGAGGCTGTTAAAAACTTAGAGCTGCAAACATTTTAGGAATCATTTAGTTCATCATATTCATTTTACCTATGGGAGCCAAAGAAGTTATGACTTCCTGAAAGATACACATAATTAACAAAATCTGGAATTACAATGGGAAGAGAATGGCTGCTTCGAGTCAGGGAGGGTATGGAGAGTGATAGATTTTTTTTTTTCCTGCTGATAAACTGACATATAAAGATACAGCAAGGAAAACACATGGGGACAAGGAACATTTAAGAATTATTCTGATTACAAAAAAGAAAAAAATGGGACCTTTAGTGAGTCAGTCAGAATAATAAAGGAGATCATAGGAATGCCGTATCCGCTCATAGCTTCAAAAATTAACTAGATCATTTGATGTTGCCTTTTTGATTTCCCAAATGTTTAAAAAGGGGAGTTTTAATGGTATTTTTAATGCTATCAAAGGTTCACTGAAGCATTTAAAGCAAAAACTGCTTCTCAAAAAAAAAAAAAGGCTCTGGTTTGCAGATTCTTGTAAAGTTCAGGTAGAGCTCATTTTTGGACCGCTATTTGTGTATGCCTGTATTTGATTATAAGAGATATTTGAACATTTTTATTTTAATGGTTGTATATTTCAGTAGTTTTGTTGTATCCTAGAGAAATAAACTGAGCTCTCAAATCTACTTTGAAGCTTCTTTTAGGAAGATGAGAATAAAATCTATACCATATCCTATACCACATCTTTACAAATCCCTCCTGCCAATTATTTTCCTTCTTCCTTAAAAACCTATCCAGGAGCGCCCAGGTGACTCAGTTAAGTGTCTGACTCTTGATTTCGGCTCAGGTCATGATCTCACAGTTCATGAGATCCTGACCATAACTGGATCTCTGCTGGGTGTAAAGCTTAAGATTCTCTCTCCCTCTCCCTCTGCCCCTCCTCTGCTTTTGTGCAAGTGTGTGCACACACGCTAAATAATAAATAAATGTTAAGAAACAAAACAAAAACCACCTATCTTGGTGGCCCCATTTTTCTTCTCTTTCTCAAATCTCCATCTGTTTGCAGCTTGCTGAGGGTTCTTTCTCTGGCTCCTCCACCAAGTAGCCACTCTACATCCTCCCTCAGCATCCTCCCCTGCATCTGCCACCACACCTTGTCATCTGCAGCCCCTCTTGTTTCCTTCCTCTTGTCCCCATTTAGTGGGCTTATAGCCATCAACTAGCTCAGCAAAGACAGAGCTCTCACTTCTTCCTAGAATGCAGCTATGAAACTGGAAAAATTTGCCTCCTCTGCAGAACAAATTATTGTTGAGAAATAACTAAACACAAGGTTTCCATGTCTAAACTCTAGAGCATCTCCCTCCAGATAAAGAGAGACTGTGGAAAGGAGAGTGAGAATGTACAATGAGGAAAGAAAAAGGTCTCAAGACAGAAACTAAGGAGGAAAATCTTGAGGACATTTCTATGTTTGGAATCAACCTTTGCTGGTTTCATGAGGTTCCACATCATGTGAACTTGAGCATGAAGCTTGGCTCTGTTCTGTAGTAGCTATCACCAGAGTTCATACCCTCATGAATAAAAGTGAGGATGATGATAATTGTAAATAACTATTGTAAAGATAAATTAAGATTATCATGCCACTGAATTGACTTTTTTAAAGCCAATTTTTATTATAGTATAACATATATATGGAAAAGTCAAATTTTAAGTGTATAGCTCTGAGTTGTAATGAAGACAACATGCAAATCAGAAGCCTCCAACTTGTCCCCCTTCTGGTAACCACAATTCACTCTTCTTCAAAAGAAATCTTGATCCTGACTTCTAACACTATAGATGTATTTCACCTGTTTTTGACCTTTATATAAACAGACTTATTTGTGTCTGGCTTCTTTCCTTCCATATTGCCCTTTGGAGAACCAAACATGTTGTATGTACCTGTAATTGAGTTATTTTCATTGCCTTATAGTACTTCATTGAATGAATATATCACAATTTATTCTAATGATGATGGACGACTGGTGGTGTCCCCAGGTTTGGGCTGTTAGGAATATGTTGCTGGAAACTTTGATGTATATGTCCTTTGGTGCACATAGTAACAATTTCTCTTGAGCATATATTCAGGAGTGGACCTGTTGGTCACAGGGTATGTCTGTATTTCATGTTGGTAGATGATACCAACAGTTTTCCAAAGTGATGGTAACACTTTTTTCCTTGTACAAATGCAGCCATGGAACAAACCCAAATGTCAATCGTTAGGTGAAAGAGTAAACAAATTGTAGTATGTAATATGTAGTAAATAATATGTAGTGTGTAGTAATAAGTAACAGGATACTTCTTGGCGATAACCACTGATACACTCAATAGCATGGATTAATCTTCTAAGCTGAGCAAAAGTAGCCTGATAGGACGTCATAACATATGTTTCTATTTGTCAGGTTTTCTAGAGTAAGCACAACTAACCACTAGTCATAAAAACCGTATCAGTGGTTGTGTATGGCTAGAGTGTAGTTGACTGCACAGGAGTGTGCGGGAACATTTTGAGGGCACAGATCTTATTGTGAGGTTGAACCTTGGGGTTCACTTGTCAAAACTAATCAAACTGTACACTTAAAGTTGAGCATTATCTTTTGCCTCAAAATTAATTCACAAAACATTCTTTAACCCTATACTCAATCATTTCCATAGCTATATTTGCATATAACCTTACTTATTGACTAACAATAGGTCCTGTTCTACTTTTATATTACTTTATTCTCCACAATTTTCCTTTCTGATTGGATTTTTCATTTTTAGAGCTTTCCAATATTATGTTCAGAATTCTGTTTGTTTTCATGATGGTAACCATTTACACTCTAACACCAGTACGTTACAGTTCTGGTTACTTCATAACTTTGCCAGCATTTAGTGGTGTTGGTCTTTCTAATTTAAGCCATTCTGGTTTTAATTTGTTTCCTGAGCAAGCATTCTTTGATATGCCTGTTGGCCATTGGATGGATATTTAAGTTTACTGTTCAAGTCCCATGTCCAACTTTAATAAGTTGTCTTATGTTGTAAAGAAGTTCTGTGTGCTGCACGTGAGCCCTTTAGTTAACTGTGTTGGAACTGTTTTCTTTCACTTTTTGGGTTATCTTTCCTTTCTCTTTTTGGTAAAGCTTATTTATTTATTATGAGAGGGAGAGAGCCAGAATCCCAGGCAGGCTTTGCACTGTCAGATGCGGGGCTCGAACTCATGCTCATGACTTGAGCTGAAACCAAGAGTCTGACTCTTAACTGACTGAGCCACTCAGGTACCCCTATATTTCCTCTCTCTTAGTGCGGACTTTTGATGAACAGAAATTCTCAGTTATAGTACAATCTTTTCCTTATGGTTAGAGCATTTTGAGCTTTTTAATCTTTTTTTTTTTTAAAACATTTATTCATTTTTGACAGAGTGTGAGCATGGGAGGGGCAGAGAGAGAAGGAGAACACAAATCTGAAGCAGGCTCCAGGCTCTGAGCTGTCAGCACAGAGCCTAATGCGGGGCTCGAACTTGCGAGCCGTGAGATCATGGCCTGAGCTGAAGTTGGATGCTCAGCTGAGTGAGCCACCCAGGCGCCCCTTGAGCCTTCTTAAAGTAACCTTTCCCTGACCCCATCATGAAAATACTCTCTTAAGTTATCTTAAAAAGACATTAGTGTCTTCAGTTGTCATTTAGACCTACAATATTCTGGGAATTGATTTTTGTTTTATGAGTTGAAGGGGGATCAAGTTCGTTTTTCCCCTACTCAAATTATCCTGAATGTTTTCCTCAAAAACCCACCTTCCCCTGATTGTACCAACTTTCTATTCTGCTCCACTATCCTCTAAGCTTATCTAACCTGTAACAGTTTAACACTGTGTTATTAATGAGTATAAATTTGTAATAACTCATGAACTGCTAATATGTACTCTGACCTTGGTTATTCTCAGCTCTTTGAATTTCCATGTGCTTTAATAATTTTTATCAAGCTTGATATGATTTTAATTACATTGACATCTTGACAACACCAAGTTTTTAATTCCATAAACCTATCTTTCCATACTAAAATACTAACTTGAATACTGTCTTCTCTAATTTCTCTGTGTTATAGTTTTATTTGTGGAGGTTTTTATACCATTTCCTTTAAACTCAAATTATTCCTTATGTATTCTAAAATTTTTGATGCAGTTGAGCATGTTTTTTAAAAATCTATTTTCTGACTTTTTGTTAGAATCTTTTTCTCTCTCTCTCTCTCCTCTGCCTTTGACCTTGTATTCAACTTTGTATCTTGCAAACTTGCTATCACATGGTTGTTTTTATTAAAGAAAAGTAAGATCTTTCCATGACAGTACATAAAGAACATTTTTATTCTACCTCATTTTTTTAATGGCTGCAGAGTAGTCAATAAAATAGTAACTGTAACTTATTGAACTATTCCCTTATTGATCCTTTTATTACTTAGAATCTTTCACTGTTGTACAACAATCCTGAACACATTGTGTGCATCTCTGTTGTGCATCCCTATAAGTACTCAGATCGGAGAGAGGCAGAATTGCTGTTACAGTCCTGGCCCCTTTTAACCACTGGTAGATATGGCAGAATTGCCCTCTTAAAATATTGAATCAATTAATATTAAACTAAAACAAGAATGTCTATTATTCATATTTCCCCAATATTTGTTTAATATATGCTAACCTGATGTTAAAAATGCCTAGTATGGTTTTTAATTTGTATTTCTCTGATACTAACATGGCTGGACATCTTTTCATTTTACCTTTTGTGACTCCCTTTCTGTTTTTCTTTTCCCTTTTGTAAATTGGGTCTTAGTCTTTATTCTTACTCATTTGAAGGAGCTTTTCATATAGGAAGGGAATTAGTCTTTTGACTCGTGTATGTACTGCAGGCTTAGTCTCCAGTTTGCCACGTTATTTCCCTTCTGTCATCCTTCATTATGGGAAACTTTATGTTTTACGTAGTCATAGTCCTGTCTTTTCTGGATTTGTTGTTGGTGATGGTTTTAAAGATTTCCCTAACCTAAACTTTAACAATATCTATGCTTTAGCAAATACACACCTACATATATTTAGACTTTTTTTTCAATCCAGGATTTTTGTGTATGGTTGGTATAGATAAAGGTGTGTCCAGCATGGCTCTGTGCTGTAATGATTAGGTAGCTTGGCCTGTGGAATCTAATGTCATGGGGTTGAATTTTAGGCCTCAGCAATTATTGAAGCAAGTTAATTACCTTTAGTGGACAAATTACTGGGCAAGCTAATTATGCTTCAGTTTCCATGTGTGTGCGTGCACACGTGTGTGTGTGTTGTGTGAAAGTTATTTTAATAGTGAATGAACTAATGCATTTAAAGACCTTAGCACAGTGCCTGGCACATTGTGAAACCAAAATAACGTAAGCTGCTCTAGTTTTGTTTTGGTTTTTGTTCCAGATTGATAACTATGTGTTCCAGTACCATTTCATAAATAATTATTGCTCTGCAGATATGGAGTGCCAACTGTCATATACATAAATTCCATCTACATGCTGACCTATTTCTAGATCATTTAATATTTTTTGTTATTAGGTTTATCTAGGCCTGTGCCAAGTTTTATGTCTTGCAGTTGGAGTAGTTTTAAAGTTATTTAATTGTCTGGCAATTCAAATCACCTTAGTTCTTTTTTTCCCCATCTAAATTTTGTTTGGGTAGTTGTATACATACAATCTTGTATATGAACTTGAAAGTCAGTTTCTTGAGATCTATGAAATGATCCCACTGGAATTTTATATTATTACATTTAATTATATTAAATTATAGATCAATATAAGGAGCACTGATAATACTGAGTCTTCCCAGGACACCTGGGTAGCTCAGTTGGTTACATGTCTGACTCTTCATTTCAGCTCAGGTCACAATCTCATGGTTCATGAGACTGAGCCCCGTGTCAGGCTCTGCACCGAAAGTGGGAAGCCTACTTGGGATTCTATCTTCCTCTCTCTCTCTGCCTCTCTCTTCCCTTCCCTGGCCCTTCGCCTGCTTTCATGTGCTCTCTCTCAAAATAAATAAACATTAAAAAAATACTGAGTCTTCTCCAGGAAGATAATTTATCCTATTCAGGGTTTTTATGTTCTTCAGTAAACTTGTACAGTTTTCTTCTAGTTTGTGCACATTTAAATTTCTGCATTTAATGAGATCTCATTATAAATGAGATCCATTTCTCATTACGTTTTAAAACTGTCTTGTTGGTGTAACAAAGTGGTTTCCATATTTCTAGTTCTAACTATACTCATATTGGTTCTACTGGTTTTTCAGTTGAGAGACTTGGATTTTTTTTTTTTTTTGTAGACAAATCATGACTGTTTGTGTTTTTTAATTGTAAAATATGCGTAATGTAAAATTTACCATCTTAACCATTAAAATTTTTATTTTATTCATTCCAAAGCATTTATTCACAATTTGTATATGTAGCATGTCATGATTTTTGTAATAGATTAATAGGTGATAAGTAGAGTTTAGGATGTTAAGTATGTTCATGTTGTACAGTGGATCGCAGAACTTTTCAATCTTGCTGAATTGAAACTATACCCAGCACACAACTCCCCATTTCTCTTCTGCCCTTAGACTTGGGAACTGCCATTCTACTTTCCATTTCTATAGATTTGACTCCTCCAGATACTCCATATTAGTGCAAGCATACAGCATTTGTCTTTTTGTGACTAGCTTATTTTACTTAGCATGATGTCCTCAAGATTCTTCTATGTTGTAATGTATAGCAGAGTCTCCTTTATAAGAGTGAGCAATACTCCATTGTATATATACCACATTTTGTTTATCATTCACCTATTGATGGGCACTTGGGTTGTTCCTACTTTCTGGCTATTGTGAGTAATGCTACTATGAACACGGGTGTACATATCTCTCCTTGATCCTGTTTTCCCTTCTTGTGGATGTATACACATAAGTGGGATTGCTGGATCATACAGCAGTTCTATTATTTTTTGAGGAACCACTGTACTATTTTCCACAGCTGCTGCATTCGTTGCTCTACATTCCTCCCAACAGCGCACAAAGGTTCTGGTTTGTCCACATTATTGCCAACACTTTCTATTTTCTGTTTTGTTTTAGAGTAGCTACTCTGATTGGTGTGCAGCAGTATCTCATTGTGATTTTGATTTGCATTTTTCTAACAATGGGCATCTTCATGTGCTTACTAGTCACTTGATTATCTTCTTTGGGGACATGTCCATCCATATTCTCTGCCTATTTCAATCAAGTTTTTAACAGTAGAAAATAAAACATAGGTTGTTACCTATATTCTAGTCCTTTGCTACTGCCTGGGATGTCCAAAACAAAGCTGGAAAAGTAGTAAATAGTACACATTGTTGTGTTATTCCTGATTTTATAGGCTACCTTCTAATGTTTACACTTAAGCCTTGTGTTGGTTGCAGATTTGTGGTCCATAACCTTTATGAAGTTAAGGAACATTCTTTATAGACTGGGCTTTCTATATATTAATAGCACAAAAAGTAATTTGAATTTACCATATTAAATTCAAAGGGTTTATTTATTGAAATGACCATTTGATTCATCTGATTTTCTTTATTCTGATTACCTAGTGATTACATTTTAGATTTGTTACTGTGGAACTATCTCAGTATTCTTAGGATAGTCCTATTTCAGCATGATGAAATACTAAATTTGATTTGCTGATTTTCTGCTTATTTTAAATAAGCAAAAGTCTTAGCTAAAAATAATGAATTTTGTGAATTTACAATAAGGGAAACTAAAAAAAACTATGGAGACATTTCTTATATTTTAAGTAGCAAAGTATATGGGAACTTTGCAGCAAAGCCTTAGATTTGTTAGCATAGAAATGACAACCAAGTGGTTTTCAGATGATCTGCTCTTTGTTTTATTCTGATGTTCTCTTTTCCTAAACATTAAGATTTCTTCTTCAGTTGTACCAGCAATCAAGATAAGTAGAAGAGAGCTTTGAAAAAAGCTGCTATTGTGTGTTGAGCTACATGCCATAGCTAGGATGACTCCTAGGGGATTTCTTTGAACTTCATTAGAACACATATTCTATCTTGTGCTGTAATCTTAGAAGGTGCAGGTAAGTGGCTGTGACATCAGAGTTACTGATGCTCCTAGACTATATCTAACTCTTATTTAGCAACATCTAGCACATTACTAGTGTTGAATTCATTAATGTTATTAATTGCACAATTACAAATAATAACGCATTCATTTATTCATTTAGCAAATGTTTACTGAGCATCTGTTATGTACTGGTAAAAGTGTGATAGGTGCTTGGAATACAAAGATGAGTAAGATAAGATCCTTATATTCAGTCAATTTTCCCTCCCTCCTTTTTTTTGTGGAGGGGCAATAGGCAGGTAACAGAGTAAGGTGGGAGAGAGGTGAAAAGTACACAAATAATTACAATAAAACATTCTATGTTCTTAATGAGGAATATATATAAACATATATGTACCATATATATGCTATGTATTTAGAATGCATATAGAAGACCACATAGGAAAACATGATCAATCCTCTCTAGAGTAATTAGGATGGGCCTTCTGAGCAAATTTGGAAAACAGGATAAGTTAGGTGGAAACAAGGTAGACCAAACAGGCAGAGAGAAGACAGAGCAGGTTCGTTTGAAGAAATACTAGTAGTTTATTACAACTGATAGATAAAGGAAAGGAACTGATATGCAAGGGTGTTAAGCCTGTAGACTTGGAGGAGGCCAAGTCTTTGAGGGAGAGTAATTATATAGGCCCATGGTCTATGGATAACGGGGGGAGCCACTGAAAGGTTTTAGGTAGGGGAATAGTGGGACCAAATATGGGTTTTGTAAGATTGCTCTGCAGGTATTGAGGATAATTACGGAACAGGGATGGAAGTAAGTGGTTACTCTGGGGAAGTAGGAAGACCAGTTTGGAGTTCATTGTAGTGGTCCAGAGGCTGGATGATAAAGGCAGTGATAGATTGCTATCTTCTTGCGAATGGATACATTAAAAAATCTTTATTTGTGACACTGAATGATTATGGTGTTAGAGTTAAAAATCAGTAGATACTTGTGGTTTCATTTTAGGTGATGACTTAAATACCTCTCGCTGAATCTGTTGCCAGGGCTGTTAAGAAAATAAAATGAGGTAATTTCAATTGAAATCTTCTTTTCCCAGCGTTAAAAGCAATATATATAATCTTTATTATGTTCATAGATTACCCGATTTGTAGATAAAAGATTTTCAGCTCTAGGTCAATTTGCGTGAAACTAACTCACATAAAATCAGTTGCCTAAAACCAATTTAACTAGATTAATATTCTCAGCATTCTGTTTCTATTTTAAAGAGTAAGTAATTGTCATGATTGCAACACTCCACTCACTGCCAGACCACCAGGGCCTCTATAATAAGCCATTTGCTTTCTGAGGACATCAACTGCTCCTTCCTTGCCAACAAAATCAGTATCCCAGCTTTCAAACTTGGTGCATTGTTTACTTCTGCCTTTTTATCTTTCAAATTCTATCCACCCACCCCCCACCCCAACTTCCAGCATTGCTTCATTTAGAAAGCCTTGGACTCCCACTCTTTCTGGGAAACTTTCTGAATTCCTTGGCTCAGGTACTGTTGATTGGGGGGGAAGGGGGTCTTTTACTGTGGAATTTTCAAATATTAATATTTTTTTAACATGTTATGTGTTTGTTTTATCCCCTAATTAAGTCTTTCTTTCTCAATCTTGAGAGAGAGAGAGAGAGAGAGACAGAGAAAGAGAGAGAGAGACAGAGAGAGAGAGACAGAGAGAGTGTGTGTGTGTGTGTGTGTGTGTGTGTGTGTGTGTGTGTGTGTGTAGGTGTGCAATCTGGGAGCCTGCTAATTCAGATATGTAGAGTAGGTTCCATGAATTTGCTTTTATCGCAAGGTACCCAGGCATCTCAGAGCAGCAGTCTTGGAACTGGGGGACACAAGTATCTTCTAAGGGTTATAGTGGGGGGGGGGGTTGAGCAAATTTCCAAATTCTTAGCTTTCATTAGTATTCTTAATTTAAATGAGTCTTTCATCCAATGTATAAGGAAAAGCTGAAGCCTCACCTATACTAAATCTTGCTATACCTTTCTCAAGTGTAAAAACCTCCATAGCAGCAAAGAATAAATCCAAATAATGGTGTCTGGGAAGCCTTTTCTAGTAGAGCACCAAAGCAAATCTCTCCTGTCCATTCCAGTAAGAGATCCATTTCCAGTTAAATTTTAATGTTTAATAATCACATTAATGTGTTTTCATGTACTATGTATTAATAAAAGTGATAACTCAGTCTAGAAGTAAACCTAGAACTAAAATTCTTGTGATCCCAAGAAACTTCTATTTTTTTATTTTTTTAAATATTTATTGATTTATTTTGAGAGAAGGAAAGAACATGCACAAGCCAGGGAGGGTCAGAGAGAGGAGAGAGAGAATCCCATGCAGCCTCTGTACTATCAGCATAGAGCTCAACGTATGGCTTGAAGTGAGCCAAAACTAAGAGTCAGATACTTAACCGACTGAGCTGCCCAGGCGCACTTTTAAAAGTCAAATTATTTTTATATTTGTGTCCCATAGAAATTATCAGAATCAATAATAATAGACATTCAACATAAAACTCTACTACTTTTGGGTAGATTCTAAAAGAAGAAGAAGAAGAAGAAGAAATTGAAATGTCTTAAAGGCTGAAAAGGAACCACATAAAATTTCTGAATGTTAAAGCAGAGTTTGTTCATGGCATTTTAAAAAAATGTTTATTTATTTTTAAGGTTGAGGGAATGAGTAGGATAGGGACAGAGACATAGAGGGAGACACACACAGAATCCTAATGCTCTGTCAGCACAGACCCTGATGTGAGGCTCAAACTCATAGACCTTGAGATCATGACCTGAGCTGAAGTTGGACAATTAACCAGCTGAGCCACCCAGGCACTTTTTATACCGATAATGCTGAGTGGCAAGTCATAGTGCTATTAGATTCCATTAGCTACATTTAAAAGTGTAATAGTGGGGCACCTGGGTGGCTCAGTCAGTTGAGTGTCCGACTTCAGCTCAGGTCATGATCTCATGGTTTGTGGGTTCAAGCCCCACTTCAGGCTCTGTGCTGACAGCTAGCTCAGAGCCTGGAGCCTTTTTCGGATTCTGTGTCTCCATCTCTCTCTGACCCTCCCCTGCTCATGCTGTCTCTCTCAGAATAAAAACATTAACAAATTTAAAAATATATAAATAAAAGTGTAATAGTTTTATTTTTAAGGTCTTGATACCGACAAACTCCCCAGAGTCTGTCCTTTGTAACTGTTTAAACTTATAATGGAAAATTTTAGATTCCAACTTCACAATGTGTGAGGACTGTGTTATTTTGGGGGGGAAATTTCAATAAGTGCATGAGCAAAAGGGTTTGAAGAGCACCTTGCTAGTTTACAGTTTGAAAAATACTGCATGAGAATCACCTGTGACCAAGTTAAAACCGTAGATTATAGGATCTGCTCTAAGAATGATAATGTACATGATAATAAGTGGCATTTATTTAGCTCTGAGGGCCAAGTGAAAGTGGCAGTTTCACTTCTACAAACGTGTCTGTAGTGTTTGTCTTTCCTGAGGGCATGGCAGGCTCCCTTCACTGTGGCTTACTGCCTGGTTTTCAGTGGCTTTGACTGGAGCCTAAGGTTACAAAGGACAATTCCCTCACGTCTGAGCCTGCTCAGAAAACTTACTCCTCTCCCCAGCTCTCCCTGCACCTGCAGAGTCAGCTGGTCTGTATAGACTGAGAAGAAGCTCACTCACCTCAGTTCCGCTGTGAGGTCTGGAACCCCACAGGAGATCAGGAACGTGGCTGTGTCTGCTTGGAACTGAGAGATTCTGTCCTGTTGTGCTGTTCCTGGAGAACCATCCCGCTTCAGCGTCTGGGGTACGAGCTGATCTTCCAGAACTCGGAGACGGATCCCTGGGAGATGAGCAAGAAAGGAGTGTGGTTTCTGTTTTCACTTCATTTCTTAATTTAACTATGGGTCAGAAATTAAGTCAGTTACTGCAAAGTTCAAAGTCATTTAAAAAAAAATGGATGTGAATGGTTACAACTCTGATAAGATACATAGAACAAAGAACAGAAGGAAATGCAGCAAAATGTGAACTGTGGTTATCTTAAAGGGGCAGGCTTTCCTTTGTTTCCTAAGTTCTCATCCTAAATATAAGCATGCTTCTGTTGTCTTGGCAATTTAGAAATCATTTCTAAATTATCCTCTGTGAGAGAGGGGATGTTAGGCATTCATAAATGGTACAAATGGATACTCTGCACTTGTATGAAAAGAGGGAATTCCATATCTTACAGGTAATGAATATTTTACGTCTGCCAAGACAGAAATGAACTAAATGCTATGCATGGATTAAATAATTAAATTTTAATGCTTAATATAATGCTATGAAGTAGATAATTATTCTTTGTTTATTGATAAGACTACTGTGGGTTAGAAAACTTACATACTTTTCTTCGTCTTTACAAAGCTAGTAAAGAGAGGCGCCAGTTCTTGAACCCTGGCATTTGATTCCAGAACAATATTTTATGCTGTTAAACTGACATGTCAGCTCACAGCATGCTGTTTCCTTTCAATATCAATAAAGAGACATTTCTAAGAAGTCGGGATTTACTTTGAAATGAATAGAAAGAAATAAATACGGGATATACAGTAATAATGAGCAGATAAAAAAATCTCATAACATTGTGTTATTGTTTTTAATGATTATTTATTTTGAGAGAGAGGGAGGGAGAGTGTGTGAATAGGAGAGTGGGAGAGAGAGGGAGAGAGAGAACCCCAAGCAGACGTGGGGCTTGATCCCATGAACCGTGAGATTATGACCTAGCAGAAATCAAGAGTTGGACACTGATAAGGTCACCCAGATTTCCAATGTTGTGTTCTTAAATTTTGTGTGAAATGTTTAACATAATAGACACTCAAGTGTGTGTATTTCAAAATATTAAAAAAAATTTTTTTTTATGATTAGTTTTGAGAAGGGGGGCAGAGAGAGATGGAGACACAGAATCTGAAGCAGGCTTCAGTCTCTGAGCTGTCAGCACAGAGCCTGACGTGGGTCTTAAACCCATGAGCCATGAGATCATGTCCTGATCTGAAGTCAGATGTTTAACTGACGTAGCTACCCAGGTGCCCCTTGAGGTTTTTGGGTATTTTTTTTAATGTTTATTTTTGAGAGAGAGAGACGCACACAGAACCTGCGTGAGGGAGGTACAGAGAGAGAGAGAGAGAGAGAGAGAGTGTATATGAAGCAGGTTCCAGGCTCTGAGCTGTCAGCACAGAGCCCAATGCTGGGTTCAAACTCACAAGCTATGAGATAAAGACCTTAGCTGAAGTTGGATACTTAACTGACTGAACTATGTAGGCACCCCCTTTTTTTAAAATATAATTTAAAAAGTTTTTTTAATGTTTATTTTTGAGAGACAGTATGAGTGGGGGAGGGGCAGAGAGCAGTAAGTGTGTGTATTTCAAATAAAATTATTCAGTAGTAGTGCTTGAACACTTCCTACATACAGGCTATGTTTTAGGCATTTGAATTATATCAGTGAATCAAAACAGAAAAATGTTCCTGCCCTGAAGGAGTTTGCATGGGAATGGGGGTGGGAGTAGGGGCGAATACAGATAATAAAGAATTAGGGTAAATAAATCATAGAGTATTTTAGATGGCAATACATGCTATGGGAAGAAAAACTAGACAAGAAGCACTGGGACCGTGGTAGAAGGTTGGTTGCAGTTTTAGATAGAGGGGTTAGGGCAGGACCCAATGGGAAGGTGACGTGTGCAAAAATGTAAGGCAAGAGAAAGGGATAAGAGAACACAGGAGAGGGAACAGTCAGTGTGATGACTCTAAGTACAGATCAGGTGTGCTGTGGTCTCTGTAACTGCAGCACTTAATCCACCAGCCGGAAGAGGTGGTTAGTGTGGGGTCTATGGATCTCTAAGGGGTCTGGGATAGAATTCAAGGGTTCATTAACATGGATTAGAAAAAATAAGCTCATTTTTATCTATATAACATCTAACTGAAACTGAACATTTCTTTCAATCATGAATGTAGGCAAAAGACCTCTAACTTACCGGAACCTATGACCTCGTCAGCAAAAGAAATGGCATATTATTATCACATTACATTATAGCTGTTGTGGATATCTTAAAATATGGTTTTGTTCATCAACACAGCATATCAAAATTATGTTAGTAATTAGGCCTGCCATTAGATCTTGTTATTTAATGTGCTAATAAAGGAGTACACTTGATACTGTATTAAAATAAAAAATATTTTGATAGAGGAGTTGGTTTCCTTTGTAATCTATCGTATTTTGCTTTATACATTTAAAAATACTGTTCTGAGAAAGGGTCCATAGACTTTGCCAACTGCCAGAGGGGTCCATGGCACAAAGAAAGGATTAAGGGACCCCTGATGTGCAGCGTCCTGGGCCACTGCAGGACATGGTTGGACACTGGCCTCTGTGCAGGGGATGAAATGGGGAGCTGGTAGAGAATTTTAAGCAGAGTGGGACATGATTGACCTTGTGTTTGGGAAATCTCACTCTGGCTGCTGTGTTCAACTACAGACTAGGGCAGAAATGAGGCTGCAAGTAGCCCCTGGTCACAGTTATTGGGTTATCATGGTGATTCAGAGAAGAGATTGTACTTGCTCAGGATGTTGTAGCTTGGACTATGGTTGTAGCAATGGAGGCAGTAAAAGGTAATTGGATTATAGATCTATCTTGTAGATAGAACCATCCGGATTTGCAGATACGTTGGATGTGATGAAGAACACTTAGGGATGATGTCAGGGTTTTTGACTTGAGGAATGGAAGGATCAAATTGCCACAGACTCGGGGAGAAGGCTGGGTGGTAGAGGTAAGCTGTGGATATAAGTTAGGAGTCACTGGCACGTAAAAAAGTTGGTGTTTAAAATTCAGGCTGAATGAAATGTTGAGTGTAGGTGGAAAAGGGGAGCCAAGAGTGACCCTGGGAACTCCAACAGGAGGATATTCAGACAAAGAAGAAGAATCAGCAAAGTAAACTGAGAAGGAGTATCCAGTGAGGTAGCAGGAAAACCAAAAGATCATGGAGCCCTGGATGCTAAGTGAAAAAAGACATATCAAAGAGAGAAGGACTGTGCCAAATGGTAGAGTAAATAAAGTAAGGACTGAGAATTGGCAACTGGATTTAGAAACAGAGAATATTGGAGAGTACTGGGGGAAGAGGGGAAAGAGTCCAATTTGGAGTGACTTGAAGAGAAAATGACAATTGAAGAGATGTAGACCTTCTTTTGAGGGTTTTTCATTTTTTTAATTTTTTATTGAGAGACAGTGTGAACAGGGAAGCGGCAGGGAGAGAGGGAGACACAATCTGAAACAGGCTCCAGTCTCTGAGCTGTCAGCACAGAGCCTGACGCGGGGCTTGAATCCACGAACCATGAGATCATATCCTCATCCGAAGTCAGGTGTTTAACCGATTTAGCTACCCAGGTGCCCCTTGAGGTTTTATTTTTTTTAATGTTTGTTTATTTTTGAGAGAGAGACACACACAGAACCTGCATGGGGGAGGGAGAGAGAGAGAGAGAGAGAGAGAGAGAGAGAGAGAGAGAGAGAGAGAGAATCTGAAGCAGACTCCAGGCTCTGAGCTGTCAGCACAGAGCCTGAGGCAAGGCTTGAACTCACACAAACTGTGAGATCATGACCTGACCTGAAGTCAGACGTTTAACCTATTGAATCACCCAGGTGCCCCTTGAGTTTTATTGTAATAGGAACAAGGTTAGGGTAGCAGTGGGTGGAGCACATGGAATTCAAAGAAATGCTTCATTTTGTCCTAAAAAGGTTGGGAAAAATAATAGCTCTTTGTATGCCAAAGAGAGGGTTCCTGTGGAAAAGAGAAATTTGATGTAGGAAGAAGGAAAAGATCCCAAGTGGTTTCTTTAAGTACATGAGTGATGTGGAGAACTTGTGTACTAACACAGAGGTTAGCTTTGATAGGAGCATGGGAAGTCCTCAGTAATAGATAAAAGGGCAGAGAATATGGGTACCAATGGTGCTTGGTGGGAAGATGCAGAATTTCTTTTAGGGGATTCAGTTTTGTCAGTGAAGCAGGAAGCAAAGTTAGCAGTTAAGAGTAAAGATGAAATAATAATTTTATAACAGCTAAAGATACATACCTTTGTGCCAGTCGCAGCTCTAAGCACTGTATGAATGCTGTTTTCATGACAGCGTTGTCAAGTAGGAATCCTCATTCTCGCTTTTTGCAAATGAGGAAACAAAGACACAGACAGTGAAATGACTTGGCTCAGGTCCCAGTGTTTGTGAGTTGCAGAGCTAGGAGTTGAACCAGGCCTTCTGGGTCTAGAGTCTGTTCTCTCAGTCACAGTGATTTCTATTGCCAACTTGACCTTCCAAAAGGTACTCTTTCTTAACCAGTGACCCTCTGTGCCCTACAAAGTGAGATACTGTACTGTCTACCTCTAAGTAGACAAATAGGATAAAATGCTTACCACATTGCCTAGTTCCTAGAACAGTAGTCAATAGTAAATAAATGTGGATACTCATAAAGTGCTAGCAGCAATATTTTTTCATTGGTAATGAATTCAATACTTTATGATCCTGTTGCCTTTTAGACAACATTTTGATGATTTAAAAGCATTTCATGATTTAAAGGTGTTTTTCAAGCGGACAAAAATAGGATCTTAAGCTTTGTTAATTACCAGCTTAAGCTTTGATTACCAGCAAGGTTGAACACTTGTTGATGTGTTTATAAGACATGTAAACAAAGACCCTGACTTTGTATTTCTGGGACATCTGTTCCCACAGTAACTGGGGTAGTGAACTGTAAAGAGAACGAACAGATTCGTGAGCCTGGCCTCCAGCTTACTGGCTGTGAGAGCCAAAGGGGATGGACCAGGCAAAGGCCAGATGGCTGGCTGCATCTGGTGATTTGCTCAGCTATGGCTTCTCTCTTAGGAGCAACTGTGAATGTGGCTCCAGGAGTCGCCTTCATGAAATGAAGCACGTGAAGACAAGTGGAAGAGGGGAAGAATAAATGTTGCTAACGATGAGTGGATACAGTAATGGCCACATGGAAAACACTTGTGGATGTGTGGGGACGAGTTGGTGCTGATGAGTTGGTGCCATGAGCGATAGATTTCAGGAAACCATTAATTGGGGTGGGTCTCCTGGAGAGGACGGGGTCTGAGTCAGATCTGCTCTGTGGAATGTGAATCCTGAGGAAGTCCATGTCCTCAGGCTCACCAGCAGCAGATGCTCCATAATGCTGGTTCCTTCTGGTGGTGATGGCAGAAAGCTTAGGTTGGTGAACCATAATGGTTTTTGTCCTTTTAAATCAGTATTGAGCTAGCATAGTGTTAAGAGTGGACTTTATAAGCAGGCTTTCTGGGTATAAATCCTGGCTGTATTCCTTATTACTTATGCGAACGTGGGCAAGTACTTAATCTGTTTCTTGCTTTCCCTTTATCTCTAATATGGGGAGAATAATAACACTACCTCCCACATGAAACTTTCATGAAGATAAATGAGTTAAAAATATATTTCACTTAACATGTAATACACATTTTCCAGTTCTGGAATTGTGTGTTTTACAATTGATGACATTTTATAATTGGTAGCATTTTCTTCTTTCTTACTGGTACATAAATACCAATGAATCTTAGAATCAATGGGTGTCTTGTATTTGAGAAAATATGTATTAGCAAATCATTAAACATGGCTTGGTAACAGCAAATGCCACATAAGTGTTATCATTTATTTGGTTTTATAATCACAACCAGATCCTAAAGATTCCACTAAACCCATAAGGATATTTTTACTACAAGCTTCTTATTCTTATATTCTAGGAGATCTTAAAAGCAAAACAAAAGTCCAAATAAGTCAGAATATCAACCCATAAGGAGTCACATGATCTTTTGGTCCTTTAGAGCTTCAGGGATGTATTATGTGACTTTTAAGGCTACCTTGTTACAGTCCTTCCTTGACCTCTGAGGTCATACCCTCTACTTTCTGTTAATGACTGTGTGGATAGCCATATGGACCATAGCTGGTTGTATCTCCATGTGGATAACCCATTTCAAATCCTGGCCCCCACTCACAGTGGTATTCTTTTCCACCTCAGTCAGGTATACTCTATATCCTGGACCTTATTTTTATCTAGGAGAGCTTTGATTTTAAAAGTGAATGATAACCTCTCCATTTCTGTCCACCGCCTTCTGTCATTCCAGCTTTCCCCTCTGTTTTCCAAAAACACAGATGCCTTCTCCTCCCTAGGGGCTTGACTCCAAACATCTTTGTTCATGTCTATCCGCCTTTCCTGTCTTCACTTCCTCCTTAGGGCACTGAGATTCTGTCCCTTCAGTCACATTCTTGGTGACATCCTTGATCTCTTTACCTGTCACTTTGTGTAGCACCCAGCTGACAAAACCCCAGCCCTGGAGAGATCCAAATATTTGTTTCTTCCTACCTCGATCTGGACTCCAGTAGCTGTCAGAGAAAATACTACAACTGACTGTCCAGGCTCTGCCACTGTGACCGTAGTCTCTGATTGCATGCAGGATCTCCATGCTGTCCCATAGCTCTGATGCATGTTCCTGGTCTGTGCCCTTCTGTTAGCAGCAAGTGCTGCAGCAAATACTTACCATGTACTCCAAAACTTCTAGTTCTTTTCCTGCTCCCTTTGACCTCATTGTAAAGCCATAAAAGGCTTCAGAGTATGGTCAAGAGCATAATAGAAGTAGTCAGGAAACCATGTTCTGCTGAATAGCCATGTGACTTCCCCCCATACCCCACCAGTCATAACATGTGTTTTCACCCGCTGATGGAAATGGTCTGTGCTATATAGCAAATGAGTCATTTTATTTGAATATTAATTTCATGCCATGTACTCAGAGGGAGAGAGGGCTGAGATTCTTCAAGATTCTGTGACTTTATGATTTGAGTTTTGTATGTCTTTTAAAACTAGCTTTCATTCGCAGAAAAGAGATTACTTCTGACAGTGTTGTTTCTTTAGGTAAAATGTGAACGTTTTCACTTGTCATAAAAACCAGGAAATCGTGTGTTACCTTTTGTAATGGTAAATGTGTCCTTTGCTATATTATTTTTGAATTTGTGAATATTTCTTCGTGCAGTTTGACCTGTCATTCTAGCAGTAGGAAGGAGGAAAAACTCAAGAAATGTCTTGATCCTGTAATAATTAATCAGGACTTGGCCGTGAAGCTCAGACTGAGGCTTCGGGGGAAGAAAGAAGCGTTTCCTAGCCAGGTCCTACTCTGAAGGTGGGTAGGGATGTGTTGGCATCGCAGCCCTGGGAGCTTTGCTGCCAGACTAAGGCAAGCATTGCTATGAAATGAGCTGATACCTTCTTACGCAGCCCGGATGGTGCATTTCTAAATGATAATCTGGCAGGTTACATGGGGATGTACGAGTTAAGGGGGATTGCCTAAAAGATTCTGCCTTTTTTAGGTCTGTTTGTTCCCATCGCCACCCTTTCTATGTATCCCCAACATTTGCACATTGTTTCTGGATGCTAGAATTTTAGGGGAGCTGTAGTACAGCAAGGAGGAACCTAATTCCTATATAGTAGTTCTTGGCTCAATGCAGAGTTTGCTTTTGTGGCCTCACTGGCTTAGCTAGAGGAGAGCGTGGAGTCAGGAGTCAATGGAAGAGCATGCTTTTTACAGTCGAGATAGATGTCACTTTCTAGCCTTGCCAGCCATCATTGTTTGGGGATAAACTCACACATGCCGTGGTTGTCAACCTTGGCTGTATATCAGAATCACTTGAAGTGCTGTTAATCCCAGTGCCCAACATGCATCTCATACCGATTAAATCTGTCTCTGGGCTGGGATCCATGCATAAGTCGTTTTTAAACCACCTACATATTAGGTGATTCTGTTACATAGCCAAGACCGACAACCACCGAATAAGGCTTTATCCAGGGATTAAACGGGTTGGCTGATGGAGAATTTTGGCATTCCCAGATGACCTGGTTATGTATCTCCAGTTTATCCTTGCCCGGTTTTACTTCACTAACCATGTAGCAAGATCACTGGTGGTCAGCTGTGCATGACTAATTTTCCAAAGGGTGTAATGACCTATGAGTAGTGACTGTATTTTGCCTGTGAATCCCTATAAGTTTCTCTTCATATGCTCTTGTCGGTGGTATTCCATTCTCTACAAGAAGGGGGAGTGGGTGACGGATATATTTGTGTGTATATGTCGTGTCTCTATTTTAGTTAGTATGTTAGTGTTTGCTCTATTTACTTTAAAAACTTGATAATTGACTTCCTCATAACTTTTGGTGAGAAACTATCTGAAAATATGGGAGATGTCTAGAACCAGTGTTTCCGGCTGGTGAGAAGGCTGACATGACAATTTCCACCTGTATACATACATACAAGGTCTCCCAATTTCTAGAAGTTCCTGGCCCTTTGAATACAGTTCCCATTAAAAATGCTTAGAGATCCTAAAGTAGGATTGCCAGATAAAATATAGGATACAGTTAAATGTGAACTTAGGATAAACAATGGATAATTACTTCATATAAACAAACTGCAAATATTACATGAGCCATACTAAAAAGCTATCTGTCATTTATCTGAAAGTCACAGTACACCAAGTATCCTGTGTTTTTATATTTTAAATCTGGCAACTGCGTGGAGTGTGGGCTGGATGGAGGGCCAGAGCACTAGCCAGTTTTTCTGGGCTGGGCCTCCTTGATGTGACCTTGCCTCTCACCATGCTCCAACAGAGAAGCTGCCACCCAGCTTTAGAGAGTGTTCAGACTCTTACTTTGCTGTCTTCCTCTGTGTCTCATAGGTTTTCCCATCTCTGGCATTAAGACTGAGAGATGTAGGCTGGAAAAGAGTCGCCAAAATATCAATGATTAAATTCTGAATGGTAGGAGCAATGCAAGTTAAGACTGTAAACCCCCCAGGCAGGAAGCCCTGTGGCAGGTGTGGTATATTGCATTGGAGTACTTTTCCACCATTTGGGAAATGTAAGTGTCCTGTCTCCCTTAGAAACCTGGGCAGGAGGCCTTGCCTCCTGGGTACTTGTCTGGCCTGGTTTACTAGAAAATTCCACTCTCAATCAAGTTAAAGCTGGCTCGCTTTCACCTGCCTCTCTAGAGACTGACCTTCACCTCCGTCTCCTGAGGTTCGTTTGTTGGCCTGAAATAAAGGGCTCTGTCAGTTGAGGCAAAGCACAAGCTAAAGAGCCTGGAACTTGTCCCAAAGTTTTCCATCAAGTCAACTAATGCTTACATGTGCCACGTGAAGAGAGAGAGAGAGGGAGAGAGAGAGCGCGTGTGTGTGTATTTTTCCTCTCACTAGTACTTTCTATATTTGTTGTGTTTGAGGTGGGTAATTTTTCTTACTATAAATATAAAGCTCAACCTAATCTTATGTGCACAAAGTCTATCTGTGAAATTTTGGAGATATTATTGTTTATAGAAGAGAATCCTGAATCATTTCAAACTAAGAGAAATAGCAAAAAGTATGTATTTGTATACCATCTATATCTAAACATTTTGCCATAATGAGACTTTGAAAAGCCAGTGTTGAGGCCCCTCTCCTTAATCCAGTTTCTCTTCTTCTCTCCCCAGAGATAGCTACCTTCCCCAAGTTTGTGTGGGAGTCACTACAGTGTAGAACTATAGGAGGTGCCATTCGTAATCAGCACGTCTGTGTAGGCAACGTGTAGCATGGGTTTTCTAAGCCTGTGCAAACAGTATCAGTGTAGGGGCGCCGCAGTGGCTCAGTCAGTTAAACATCTGACTCTTAATTTCCACTCAGGTCATGATCTCACAGTTCCTGGGTTCGAGCACCTTGTCGGCTCTGTGCTAACAGCATGGAGCCTGCTTGTGATTCTCTGCCCCTCCCCCGCTCACATTCTGTCTCTTTTTGTCTTCCTGTCTCTCTCTCAAAACTAAACAAACATTACACTTCTCCAAAGAGGACATCCAGATGGCCAACAGATACATGAAATGATGCTCAGTGTCCCTCCTCATCAGGGAGATGTGGAGAAACGGGTACCCTCCGACACTGTTGGTGGGAATGTAAACTGGCACAGCCCCTCTGGAAAACAGTGTGGAGGTTCCTCAAAAAATTAACAATAGAACTCCCCTATGACCTAGCAATAGCACTGCTAGGAATTTACCCAAGGGATACAGGAGTGCTGATGCATAGGAGCACATGTACCCCAATGCTCATAGCAGCACTCTCAACAATAGCCAAAACATGGACAGAGCCTAAGTGTCCATCAACAGATGAATGGATCAAGATGTGGCTTATCTATACAATGGAATACTACATGGCAATGAAAAAGAATGAAATCTGGCCATGTGTAGCAACATGGAAGGAGGGTGTTATGCTGAGCAAAATAAGTCAGGCAGAAAAAGATACCATATATTTGCATGTATAGGTGGATTAGGAGGAACTTAACAGAGAACCATGGAGGAGAAGAAGGGGAAAAATAGTTGGGGAGAGGGAGGGAGGCAAACCATGAGAAACTCTTGAATGCTGAGAACAAACTGAGGGCTGATAGGGGTGGAGGAGAGGGGAAGGGGGGTGATGGGCATGGAGGAGGGCACTTGTGGGGATGAGCACTGGGTGTTACATGTAAACCAACTTGACAATAAAGTATTAAAAAAATAAAAGTTAAATTTTTAAAAAAGTCTATATAAATGGCATCCTACTGTGTATATTTTTCAGTGCCTTTTTCTCTCAGAATTATTTGTTGGATATATCTGTGTCAGTATATATAGCTCTAGTTCATTCATTTTGATATCTACATAGAATCACTTTGAATATAACATTTAATAGAAGCTCGCCTGCATTGCTGATAAAAATTTAAGTTTAGGGGCATCTGGGTGGCTTATTTGGTTAAGCATCTGACTTCTGCTCAGGTCATGATCTCATGGTTTGTGAGTATGAGCCCTGTGTCAGACTGTGTGCTGATGTCTCAGAGCCTGGAGGCTACTTCAGATTCTGTGTCTCCCTTTCTCTGCCCCTCCCACTTGCTCTCTCTCTCTCAAAAATAAGTAAACTTAAAAAAATTTTTTTAATGTATTCCCATTTTTCATGGTTAGAAACAATGCTTTCTTACATGTTCTTTTTAACATCTGTGTTCATGTGTGAATGTTTCACTAAGGGTAAACCTTAGGTAGAATTAATGGTTTTATTTACATACACTTTTAAATTTAATATTGGCAAAATGATCTATTTAAAGTGACTATAACAATTAATACTCCTATCAACAGTGTGGAATTCTCATTCTTTTTTCACACAAGCAGTTAGTATTAGCAGACTTTTTTTTAAGAATTCCAAACCTGATGGGTGTGACATAGTATCCCACTGGAGTTTTAATTTCCATTGTCTTGAAGACAAGTGAGTTTGTCCTTCTATATGTTTGTTAGCCATTTGGAGCTCCTCTTCCATGACTTTACTGTCCATTTGCTTTAAAAAAATCTTTGTTTATTCATCTCAGAGAGAGAGAGCGAGAGCGAGAGTGAGAGCACAAGCAGGGGAGGTGCAAAGAAAGATGGAGATCTAGAATCCAAAGCAGGCTCTAGGCTCTGAGCTGTTAGCAGAGAGCCCAATGTGGGGCTCGAAATCCCAAACTATGAGATCATGACCTGAGCTGAAGTCAGACACTTAACTTACTGAGCCACCCAGGCGCCCCCATTTGTTTATTTTTTTTTAAGACTTGCTTCTCTTCGGATTTCTTTCTGGTACTTGGATGTTAGTCTTTTGTTAGTCATATGCTTTGCACATGTCTTCTCTCTGTGTACAGCTGATCACTTTCTAATGACTTCTTTTAACATCCATTATTTTGGTAATTAAATAATTTGTTGTAAATGTTTGTTTATTTTTGAGAGAGAGACAGAGATAGAGCATGAGTGGGAGAGGAGCAGAGAGAGAGGGATACACAGAATCTGAAGCAGGCTCCAGGCTCTGAGCTGTCAACACAGAGCCTGATATGGGGCTCTAACTCACAAACGAGATCTTGACCTGAGCTGAAGTTGGACATTTAACCAACTGAGCCACCCAGGTGCCCCAGTCATTTTGGTAATTTTAATGAAACTGAAATTTTAAAAAATGTTTTACTCGTTAAAGCATTTTTCTGTGGGTGCCTGGGTGCTCAGTGAGTTTAGCGTTCTACTTAAGCTCAGGTCATGATCTTGTGGTTTGTGAGTTCAAGCCCTGTGTCAGGCTCTATGCTGACAGCTCAGAGCCTGCAGCCTGCTTCGGATTCTGTGTCTTCCTCTCTTTCTCTTCTCCTGCCCTGCTTGTGCTCTCTCTCTCTCTCTCTTTTTCAAAAATAAATAAACATTAAAAAAAATAATAGAAATTTTTCTGAACCCTAATTTCAGAAAGCTACTCTATCCTTTCCAAGGCTTTTTCTCTTATGCTTTTCACATTTAGATTTGTAATCCACTGGAACTGACTCTTGTGTGTAGTTTCAAATATGAATACTTGTTATATTTGGATTTAGGAATAATCTGTCCCTTCCCCACAAGTTTCATTGTGTCTTCCAATCACATTCCGTTTCCATATGTGAGTGGCTCTGCTTACAGACTTTATTTCCTATTTATATGGTCTGTTTTGTTGTTTATGTACCAATGCCAAAGTTCCCTAATTATGGCTTTTTTACTATCCTTGTCTTATGCTGCTATTTTAGTTATTCAGTGTTATCTTTTATTCACAAATTATGTTTTGTGCCAATATATCCAGTTCTTAAATTTTTCATTCCAATAACTATACTTTACACACACACACACATAAAATACTTATAATTACTTATAAATTCTTTACTTAGCTGTTACTTCTTATATATTTTTTCATAGTGTGCTGTTACCGTCATTGTTGACAATGGTTGTTATTTATCTTGGTGAGGATTCTAAACATGACTAAAATATTTTTAGCATGTTTAATATTTAAAATTTGTAGTGTGTGGGGTGACTGGGTGGTCCAGTCGGTTAGTGTCCCACTTCAGCTCATGTCATGATCTCATGGTTCTTGAGTTCAAGTCCCACATTGGGCTCTGTGCTGACAGCTCAGAGCCTGGAGCCTGCTTTGGGTTCTGTGTCTCCCTCTCTCTCTGCCCCTCCCCTGGTCGTACTCTATCTCTCTGTCTCTCTTTCTCTCAAAAATAAATAAAACACTAAAAAAATTTAATTAAAAAAATAAAATTGGTAGTGTGTGATTTCATGTTTCCATATTTGATTTTGTTGCTCATGTTGGCATTTAGCTTTCTTCACATGTACCTGCAGCTTGGTTTGAAGGCTCCTGATCTACAGGTCGCTTTAAAAGGAAAAAAAGAAGAAAGAAAATTCCTTCCTTCTCCTTTATGCATGTCTATTTTGCATCTGTGTCACCTGGTCCTTGCAAGGCCCCCAGATCAGAAGTTGGTCTTATAATGATGTTTGAGGTTCCCAGTCTAAGGTGGATGAAATGAGATGGATGGATGTTGCAGATTTGTTCAGTGGAGTCAGGGGTGAGCAGGGTTTGGAGTTTGGCCTTGATCTGTGTCTGGATTCTCCAGTTCAAACCACCCCAGACAGCAGTTGATAGCAACTCCTTCTATCTTCCCTTTACCTCCCATCTGGGAGCCACACCTCTCTCCCCTTTTTCTAAGCAGCAAGGCTGGCATTGGTTTCCTGCCCCACAGGGGCCCTTTCAGCCCCCGTTGCTCTGCAGAAACCTAACTCCAGGCCATCCTGCCGCCTCTGGAACTGGGGCACAGTAGGCCCGAGCTTCAGGCCCAAAGAACCATTTGGCTGTTCTGCTCCATTTCGGTTTCTCCAAGAGGTTACTCTGTTTTGGTTCTCGCCTATGACTTCTAACTTGCTTGTTTGATGGTTTAGATGTCATTGTTATGCAGGTTTAGGAGGGACCAAAAAATGTGAACCTGTAACAACTGAAAGTCTGTTGGGTCACTTAGCTTTTTGGAAACATGGTTGGAAATATTCCTTATTTGTTCCAGTTTTTCTCGTGGAGTTATCATGTCCACACTAGTTCATCTTTCTTAGTAAAGAAAAGTGTTTATTTCACAGCCCTGGTCCACCTGCCCTACCTGCCCACTCTATCTGCCCACCCTTACGGAACCCTTCAGGTGCTACCATGAAACTGGTAGCAAGTTTCATGTTTAAATATGAAGTATTGTGACTGCCACCTACTGGCAGTCATCAGGTACTTTCAGCTGTAGCCTAAATTTTTTTCTGAAGAGTGCGTGCCTTTGTAGATTTGTTTCTTGGCTTTCAACAGTACGGAGATATAAAGGGAAATATAAGTCTCAGGGAGCTTATGTTCCCGGAGTTCCAAACTGCTTAGCATCCCCCCTTTAACAGAATGGAAAATAAAGGTAACAGAAGAGGATCAAGTGAAACGCAAGTTATCCAAGCTCTTGGAGCTAGAATTTGATTTAGTAGATCTTGTCTTCATGGTAAACTGTTATCAAATGGGGCATGGCCCTTAATACTTAGCTTGGGCATCTGGGTAAAATCAGAGACATAGTGTGGCTGTGAATTTGCTGACCTTTGTATGTATTTTATCCCATCACCATCATAACAATTCAACTGTGGACTGTTGAAGAATATACATACCTTGATTCCTCTCCGCCTCAATTTATCCTCTTCTCTAAGCCCTTCTTTGTCTAAATTGGTTGGTGAGACTCCACCCTGGTTACTTAAAGCCTCTAAAACAGTATGCATCTCCACATAGTAAACTTGGCTAGAAAATTAGCATATTTGTCAGCTCTTTCTGCCATCATGCTATGTAACAAGTCATGCTGAAATCTAGTAGTTTTTGATAAGAAGCATTGATTCGCATAGATGTACAGGTCATCTATGGTTCAGTTGAGCCCAAGCAGGAAATGGAGGTGGAAGTGGATGAGTATTTGCTGAGTAGCGTTCCATCCTTTGACAACTACATATAAAATAATTGACTGAAATCAATCCTGTAAGAGAACAAAAGCTTACTGTGTTAATGCTGACGTATAAGTGAAAAACAGGCTTCTAAGGCATTTCAAGGAGTTGCGCCTTGATGTGTTCCTGTTCACTTTCTTGTATCTACTGCCTAGTTCAATGCCTGGCTTGTGGAGATAGTGAAACACATGAAGGAAGCTACCAGGTTTAGTGAGAAATTGGTGGGCTTGGAGTGTTGGGATATTTTCTTCATCTTTTAATATTGACATTTTTTTTATATTTGCCTGAGAAAATCCTAAGTGCTCTTAACCAAGGAGAGATATTGGAAGTTATAATTCCTAAACTTGTGAGGTTTCTCCCAGCTATTGTCCAATCATGTATTTTTCTGATAATGGAAACTAGTCCTCTCCTTTTTATACATATATAGAACAACATAAGAGCTAGATTCATTGATTCTTCAGATAATTTCTACATGTCCTCATCCCTTTTGAAAAGGTGGGATAGGTGTCTATCCAAAATTTGATTCAGATACCTAGACGGATGACTATACACATACATACACCACGCACAAAAAAAGACATAAAGAGCTTTATTGACTAAAATAATGAGACTTCTAAGGGAGAACAAGGCAGGCTCTGAAGTTGGCTGCGAGATGCCTTCAGAGAGGTAAAGGAGGAGACTGGCTAGGGGTTTCACAAGGTTTAGGGGATAGGGTTGGTCTGAGGATCCCGACTTGCGGGCAGTGGTTCTAATTTCCTTAGCATCAAAGCCTTTGTATTTAGACTGTACAGATGTGGGGCAGAGGGGAAAAGGGAGAGGTATTATCAGCAGTCCAACATCAAACACTATAGCTGGGCTCTTTATTATACTATGATTGTTGAAAGCCCACTGATAAAGAGGTGTTTTATTGACATTTCAGGTGATGGATCTGTTGGCAGCTGTTGACTTTGATTATACCCAACGTTTTCTCTGGACTTCACTGACTTTAACTCTTCCTCAGTTGTTTTTTTATGGATACCAAGGCAGCTATCCCTTTCCTAAACTACATAATTTCTGAATTGTTTATAGGCACCTGGCAAGGAAAAAAAAATCTAGAGGACCTACTGTGTGCCAAGACAAGGTAGCTAGTACACTTTGCCCTCTTAAGTACGTTAAATATGAGAGCTCTGATTTTATTCTTAGATATTCTAGTAAATGGTCTTTGATTTTTCCATCTCTGACCAGCACCCTTTTCATTAATGTTAGAGATGATTGGACAGAGTTTCCACATTTGTTCATGGATGACTTTGAATACTTTTCATCTGTCAGTAATTACTGTGTTTTCCCAAATGACATCTTTGTACCGGCTCCATGATTTGGAGCATACACTTATACCATTCTTACTATTTAAAAAATTTAAAACATTTTTGTGTGGGGCTTTTCACGTGAAGAAAAGTAACCTTATCTTCAAAAGCAGTGGTTCTTAAACTTTAGAATGCATCATAATCACTTGGAAACCTTGGTAAAGCAGCTTCTGAATTTCTTAGTCTGGGGTGGGCCTGAGAATTCACTTTTCTAAGAAATTCCAGGTGATGTTTAGTTCCAGGGATTAAATTTTGATCAACACTATCTTATAACAGTAATATTCATGAAATCATGGGTTTTATATACTGGTTTGTTTTTTTTCTAACATATATGAAAATAAGTGTTCAACTGTTAAAGTCTAGCTGTCTGTTACCAAAAGAAATGACCTCACCTGTATGCATGCAAAGCTTTGGAAACACTGACTAAATATTCTCCAAGTATAATTCTGAGGAAGATTCTTTGTCTTTAAGATTGAAGGTATGTGCTTAAGCCTGTGTTGTGGCAATGTGACGCAGTGGGTAAAGCCAATGAAGGGCAAAGGCAGTGCAAATTAGAATCCATGAGCAGAAAGAGAGCCATGGTTCTCATCCATGAGGGAGATTGGGAATTCTCAAATTCCATAACTCTATGTATAATCCAGTTCTTTGTGTGTGTGTGTGTGTGTGTGTGTGTGTGTGTGTGTGTGTGTGTGTGTAGGGAGGTAAGAGGTAGGAGGGGGTTGGATACATGTGACAGAATATAAATGAAAACCAGATATAATCATCATCTGACAATTGCAGTTCTGGAAGACCCCATAGAGAAAGTAGATGAATCATAATCACATCACTTGATGGGAATAACTGCTGTAACTCACACTGTTCATGTTAATCCCAGGCTCTTCAAACCTCCCTGGGGTTAATAATATCTCAGGCCCCTTTTAATGAGTTTTGGACAAGATTTACCGAGTTTATTAGTGATTCTACTGATTCGATGAAGCCAGCAACCTTTAATTACCTCAGAACTTTTAGTTTTGGTTACACTTGAGCTTACCCAACCATAAAAACAACAGCAGCAAACAAACAACAAACGGTGCAGGGTAAATGTCACAGGCTCTTTGGGACTGAATGAACTCGTTGGCACTTAACTAGCACGTATTTGGGGAAAAGTTCAACCTTTGTACCTAAGTTTCTGTGATCTACCTTGTAAGTGTGATATGAGGATGGAGTACATTCAACTGTGTAGAGTGCTTAGAACAGTTCCTATGAAATAGCACTCTGTTACCTATATCTCTATATAATTAAGAGAAACTCATCAGTGTGCACTGTAGTGCTGGTTACTAATGCCTCCCCCGTTAGTGAGATCTTTAGTTCTGTTACTGTTCAAAGGGAAGACACAGCATTCTAATGACACCTGGCAGAAAGGCTGTTTTGTTGTGAGCTAATAAAAAAGGAAGGTTTGTGCTTCAAAAGGGATCCATACTAACTAAGTAGACTTATTTATTTTATTTTTGAGAGAGAGAGAGAGAGAGAGAGAGAATAAGCAAGGGAGGGGCAGAAAGAGAGGGAGACACAGAATCCGAAGCAGGCTTCAGGCTCTGAGCTGTCAGCACAGAGCCCAAGGTGAGACAATGACCTGAGCTGCCCAGGTGCCCCTCTGGAGGGAAATTATTGTGTTTTCCCCCTAATGTTGAATCCTGTCATTCAGGATCTTTTGCCTATTTCAGTCTTTTCATATAGTGTATTATTTTCTTAAAATAATTATTTTTCTTAAAATGATGCATTATGTGTATTATTCAAGCTTCTTTTTTGCAGGCTAGATTAATTGAATTTTTGGTTAATTTCCTTTGGGGCTAATGTAGCTTTCAAGTGGTCTGGCCTTTTCAAGCCCTGATACTCAAAATCTTGATTTCTCCTTTTCACACACTATTCCCAGAACTACTGAATAAGGGTGAAATTCTCTTTTTAGCAAAAACATCCTTAAGTCTTGAATTGAGACCTCTGTCTCACCATCTTTACCTGCCAGAGACAGGGCCTCTACTCTTGAATTTGTAAACTCAGAAAATGTAGAAGGAGAGGTCTGCCGCTAACAAGACATATTTGAAAACCACCAACCTGGTTTAAATTCATTGTTCCCTTAGCATTCTCCTGTGAACCCTTGACTTGAACCTTCCCCCAGTGAAGGCATTAATTTCTTCCTTCTGTATCTTACCTACAGATCCTATTTTGTCATCCTTGTCGGTGAGGGGGAGGTGTTCTTTTGTCATTTGTTAAGACCATTGGTAAAAATATTTAAAGAAGGGATGAATCATGATTTACTGGGTGTTAGCTTTGCAATGGTCTCCTCATCGATCTGTAAATTAGTCACAATTATATCAGTTACACCCTTAGAGATAAAATTTACACAAAATGAATCATTTCAAAATATATTCTGTGTAATTGCTATTAGAATGTAGATGTTATTTCCAAGGGACATCGGTTTTGCAAGAAGGCTGGTTTAGCTAACATTCTTTTGCATTCTTTGTAGAAGTTTGGGATTAATTTTTTAAATTATTCTTTTTTCTTACATTTAAATATTGAGTGTACATAAAGGAAATGATACAAAACACATAGAGGTTAAAGAATAATTTCTCATTGAATACTCATGTGATGCCACCTTGCTCAGTCATAACCCAACTCAATTCATCTTTTCCTGGATCCCACCATTATCCTGACTTTTGTTACTATTATTTGCTTTCCTTGTATACTTTTTTTTTTCATTTAGGCGTAGCCAAGATAAAGATTGTTGGGTAGGAAGGTTTGATAGCTTCAACTTTATTAGAAAATGCCAACTATTTTTCATAATGATTGTACCAGTTTGCACTCCTGCCATATTATTTGAGCATTCCATTGCTCCACACCTTCACCAACACTCAGTTTGTCGGACTTTGAATATTCCTGATCACTAGTGAAAATGAGCACTTTTCAATATATTTGTCGCTTATATGTTGTCTTTATAGAGTGCCTATTGACATTTTTTGCCCATTTTTTATTTTCTATAGTTCTGCAGGAAACGTACACACACGCACACAAGTATATGTTTCAAGTATATTTTCCCTCTCTGGCTTGTCTTTTCTTTCCCTTTTTGGTGTATTTTGATGAAAAGAATTTCTTAATTTTAATGTAGTCAAATTTATCAGTTTTCTTTCCTTTATATGTAATGCTTTTTGAATCTTAACATTTTTCCTAACCTAAAATTATAAAACCATTCTGCTCTATTGTCTCATTAAACATTTGTTGTTTTGCATTTTATAGTTTAGCTTTTAATCAACTTAAAGTAGGTCATTATCTAGAATAAAGTTAGGATCCAGTTTTTGGATTACCATATGTATATCCACTTTTCCCAGCCAATAATTATGGGAAAAAAAAAAGTTCTTAGTTTAAACAAAGATCTTCCATGATATTTCTGTCCTATTAAGTGACCATGAATTCATGGTGTCTTTTTGGGCCCTCTATTCTACTTTAATTATATTGTGATAATTAAAAATAATTCCTATTAGAGTGTAAGGCCAGCTGTCTTATCTTCATATCTTCAAGAGTTTCTTGGTTCTTATTGCCTTTTTGCACATCTATGTTTCAATATACATTTTAGAATGAACTCCTTAAGTTCAAAAAAAAACCCAAAACCCCTAGAAATGTTTAACAAGATTGTACTGAAGCAACAGAACAATTAGGGAAAACTAACATCTTTACAATATTGAATCTTATCAAAAACATGGCTTGCTCACTCTCTGTATATTTCTTGGTAATACATTTCAACATGGTGTTTCTATTTTCTCATAAGGCCTTACATATTTATGAGGTTTTTCTAAGTAGTTGGTATTTTTAATGGTACTATGAATGTTTTCTTTTTGAAACTGTTGCTGGTATCAGGATTTTTGTATACTGATTTTATATCCAACAACTTTACTAAACTCCTATATTAGTTTCAAGGTGTTATCTGCAGGCATCCTTTTAGATTTTTCTAAATACATGATCATAGTGAATAACAGCTTTATTTTTTGCATATAAATATGTGTGTGCATGTGTGTATACACGTATTTTATTTTTTCTTGTCCTACTGCATCTGCTGGTACACTTAGGAAAATAATGAATAGAAATAGTAGCAGGGGCACCTGGGTCACTCAGTCAGTTAAACATTTGACTCTTGATTTTTGGCTCAGGTTATGATCCCACAGTTCATGAATTCAAGCCTGATAGCACAGTGTCTGCATGGGATTCTCTCTCTCTGTCTCTGTTTCTCTCTCTCTCTCTCTCAAAAATAAATAAGCTTAAAAAAGAAAAAAGTAATAATGTAACAGGTGTTCTTGTGTTATGCTGAATCTCCTAGGGAAGACATTTAAAAGTAAAATATTTGATGTAGATTTTTAAAAATTAACATAGAATTAACTTTTTCTTTCTGGTGCACAGTTCCATGAGTTTTAACTTGTGTGCAGATTCATGTAACCACCATGGTAATCAGGATAGAGAAAAGTTACATCACTCCCAAAATTTCTTTGTGTGCTGCCTCTTTGTAGTCAAATACCATACCCTCTTATCTCTCACCTTTGGCCCCTGCTGCTATGATTTGTTACTATCCCTGTGGCTTTGTCTTTTCCAGAATGTCATATCAGTAGAATTAAACAATAATTAGCCTTCAGAGACTTTTTTCACTCTGTACAATGTCTTTGAGATTGATTTATGTTGATGTGTATATCAATAGTAATTCCTTATTACTGCTGAGTAGAATTCTACCTTTTAGATAAACCACAGTTTGTTTATCCATTCACCCTTGAATTATGTATGTTGTTTAGCTCTACTACTTACTCATCTTAAGAAAGCTGCTTAATTTCTCTATGCATCGATTTCTTCTTCATTTATGGGGATAACATACCTACATCATCAGGTTATTGTGGGGAGAAAAAAACAGAGTCGATATTATGAAGTACTTAGATAATGCCTGATACATAGTGAGCACTCAGTAAATAGAATCCATTATTATTACTTTTGTCTCCGATAATAATAAAGATTTTGAGGTGGAAAAAACTTGACAAGTTCAGGGAATAGCAAGAAAGCCAGAGTACCTGGCATGTAATGAACAAGGCAAAGACCAAGAGAGGTATGTGGAAGCCAGGCCATGAAGGGTATTTTGGGATGCAATAAGGAGTTGGGATTTCACTCTAAGCACATTCGAAAGCGTGGTATGAGACATGATCTGGCTCATGCCTTTACTAGATCATTCAGGCTGCTGTGAGGAGAATGGGTTATGGTGGTGGTAGTGAGAGCAGCAATCTTTTTAGGTTATTGCAGAGGTCCAGAGGAAAGAGTGGTGGCTTGGCCCACAGTAGTAGTTGGTGAGTGGGGGGATGGTGCAAAGTGGTTTGATTCAAGCAATGGATGGCTTGGATGTAAAATTTACAGAACTTGCTGATGGATTGACAGCTTAGCGTAACACATTCCCTCATAAGAGCATCAGAGTGGCTATTTATAATAACAGCAACACTCCTCTCCTGTTGTGGCTTTACCAGAGATTTCTCTCATCCATTTTTGAACTGACACCTATGTTTTCACGCCTGGTTTCTGAAATCCACTTGCAGAAATAGTCTGGGTTTTCTTTTCCCCATACATTTTTAAATGACTTCTGACTGCTTCTTTAGTTTTATATTCACAAACCCCAAAGATATTGTTAAGAAAACAATTTATCCCACGTAAATATTTCCTCCTAGCATTTTGCTTTGTGGTCCTCTCCAGTCTGCATAGTTCTATAACCCCGCATACTTAGTAGTTGTGCTGGAAATAAAGCTGTCCGAGCTGCTTCATGTTTAGCCAATGGGATGGTAGTTTTAGTCGTTGGCTGGAGTTTCTGTGTACACTTGGGACTTCTTGTTGGAATAAACATTATTAGACTCATGCTAAAATTGGACCAGAAATTTATTTTTGTCCTCCCTTCAACCTTAACTCACCCTAGATTCTCTCATCCAAATGACAAATGGTCTTGACTTTCCGAAGTGATCTAAAGATAAAATCAGCCCTGGGTGCTTGCTTAGCCTAGCATTCAAATGGAGATTTTTTTTTAAACAGTTAAAAATAGAGTTCTTTGATCTCACATAGAAAGTTTTATTTCCTGTGTGTCTGCCCTTAACACGTCTGTATTTGTTCTCTCTGCTGCCTTAGCTTCCAACTCCTCCTCAAAGACAAACACCTGACCCAGTCTTTATCTGGAACACTCCTCATGCTTTTTTTTTTTTTTTAACCCTATCCTATCTGCTTACTTTAGGGCTTCTCGTAATTCAGGGTTTGCCACATGGAAGGAAATTTCCCTTCTCTGCTAAGATATTTGTCTTATCTTGCCCCAGTTTTCAACATCTCTTGTCAGATTAATGTCAAACTGTGCCATTTATTTACTCAGTTTTCTGGTAGGAGGGACTCTGGAGTCTTGGAGATGCTCACTTGAATTTTGTGCATAATTGTGTGCTTCTTTGTAATTGGCTTCTTTTGTGATCTTACAGAATACCAAGCTGCTATTTTACACTTGAAGAGGGAACACAAAGAAGAAATTGAAAACCTACAGGTATATCTCTTTGATTCTCCTGAACTGGTTATGTGAGACTCGATACTTAGTTTTCTCATGTGCCGAAGTAAATATTCCCCTTTCTGTTGCCATATTTGCCTAGACAGCACCTTCAGCTGGCACCTGCCGGTGGATACTGTGTTTATCCTGGGGAGGGAAGACTTGAACTCCATTTTTAATATAAGTCAGTTCCCAGTTCATTTCTTCAGTTCCCACAAGTGCATTTGGTTGGGAAGATGATATGCTTGGAGAAAATACTGGTTGTATTTGTAAAACAAGAAACAAGATAGAGTATTTGGGCTTCCACTGTTCATAAGAGGTTTTTAAAAAAAAAAAAAAAACCAACCTATTTTTTCCTATGCACATTCTAGACTATTTTGTTTGGCTTACTCCTATTCATGATTTGTATCCATCCATCTCAGGACATCCCTGCAATATGATGTCATGCAGACCAAGGTACTTAGAGAAGTCACCCTAGTAGGAGACAGGGTGTGTTCAGCCATCCGTTCTGTATCCCCAAGGAGGACTTGGAAAGTGCTGACTTGATCCTACTTTGTGGAGCCCAGAAATACTGGGGAGTTATTTACTTCCTCCCACTACGTAATTGTCATTCCCTTATGTTTGGTCTTTGCTTTCAGTGTTTATAACAGGAAGTTGTAGAGTCTTAATTTCAAATAACTAAATATTGAATTGGGCTCTGATTGTAGTTTACTGATGGCTGAGTTGACCCATACCTTAAAGAACAATAGTAAAATTTAAATGAAATTTGTGTTTATTCAGTGCTAACTCATTACTTGCTAATTTAATGAATTGTGGATCAAATTGTCTTCTATCTAATAAGTGATAATGTGCTTTTTAAAATAACTGAGACTGTTGAATTATATGTAAAGCCATTGCAAACAGCAAAAATGATTATTAAATAGGTCAGATGGTGTATAAATTCAGCTTGTTTTAAGTAGTTTGGAAGAGGGAGTGAGTCCATTTGACAAAGAAACAAAAACAAAGAACAAAAAAAAAAAAAAAAAAAAAAAAGTACCTCTGTCTCCTAGGGTGAAAAAGGAGATGGAGGCCCTTAGGTCCTTTGTTGCAAAATGATCTACAGAGACCTGTCTTTCTTCTTCTTTGTTCTGGTGTGCAAACAATTCTCCGCTATCTCAGAAGTGAAATGGGAATTAATTTAAGAAACAGATTGCTGAAGAGATTAGGCACAGAAGTGCTTCTGCGAGAAGAAGTTTTGTGTAACAGCTCAGTTTTAAGTTAACACTGGCTTCCCTAGGTTGTAGGGTTTTGATAGCTAAATGATATCACAGTAACAGCAGGCTTATACTGTTTGAGTTCTTACTTTGTGCTAGGCATTGTTCTGAGTATATTACGTATATTATCTTGTGTTATTTCCACAAAAGTCCTAAGATTTACATCTCAAACTAAGAAAAGGTTGGAGTGGTGCCTGAGCATCCAACCCTTGGTTTCAGTTTAGGTCATGATGTCACAGCTTTGTGGTTTTGAGCCCCACATTGGGCTCTGCTGACAGCATGTAGCCTCATTGGGATATTCTCTCTCTCTCTCTATCTCCCCCCCTCCCCCACTCCCTCCCTCCCCTCCTTTCCCTCTCCCCCCCTTCCCTCCCTTCCTTTCTCCTCCATTTGTGCTCTCTTTGTCTCTCTCAAAATAAATAATTTTTTTAAAAAAGTTGGAGAAGCAAAAGAGAAGAGTAAATGGAAGGGGGAAAAGTATACTGGGATCGTGATCTCCAGTTAAACTAAAAGTTACATCGGGATATGATTGACAATAGTAAAGATTAAAAAATGTTCCTAATTATGCCTTAAGTTTTCTTTATCTGTGAAAGAATTATCTGCTCTTTGGTTAGTATCAGTAAACTTAAATTTTTTTGTCCAATATTTGTGATTCATACAAAATTGCTGAAACCCTGTGGCCATGACATACTACTGTGCTCGGGACAGGGGCAGTGCACCCAAACTATACACTTACCTGTGGTTTGGAACTATTCATTCCATCCATCAGAGACTGACAAGCTTCAGTAAGAAACTGACAACTCTTACCCCTGATCTGACCTAGGGAAGTGTTTGGGGGCAAACACAGCATTTTAAAGATTGAATTAGGAATACACATTTTAAAATGTGGAGGGGTTTCTAGCTGTTTCTTAAAAAAAATTAGAAAATCTGGCAACAGTGAGCTTACTCTGTTTCTCCCATGACTTAAACAGGCTGCAGTTGAGTAAGCAGATGTCTGCTTCAACTGGCATACATGTTCTCCAGTTTGCCACTGTCCCCACTCTGGGCCATTTCATCTGCCTGTCCCTTCACTATTTTAATTAATCCCCCTGTTTTCTGGGAGTTGAATATAACTAGATTGGCAGCAACATCAAATAGAACAGATGCGGTTCATAAAACAGACCATGACCCAGCCTGGCTGTGCTTGCATGTGCTCACTGAACACCATCTCTACTTGTTTTATTCCACAAAGAAATAGTCACATCTGTTGTCATAGGACTAGTGGAAGACAATGGATGGCCGAGCTGTTACACTTGATGTTCATTTCCTTATGTGTGATTTCCATCCGCAGCCCTCATTGTCCGTTAGGCTTCCTTTCTCTGCTTACAGGTCATGGAGAAGTTGGATGTGTTTCAGGACTTCTTCAGCATGCCTTTCTAGAATAAGAAGGATTTCGTATTTAGCATATACAGGAAAAATGATTCATTCTGTCACTCTATACAAGAATCAGTATGTATCACATTTAGATTTTTTAGTTTGTTTTCACAGAATTTTTTTTTAATTTTTTTTTTTTTTATGTTTTATTTATTTCTAGGAGAGAGAGAGAGACAGCGTGAACAGGGGAGGGTCAGAGATAGGGAGTCACAGACTGAAACAGGCTCCAGGCTCTGAGCTGGCAGTCAGCACAGAGCCCAACGCGGGGCTCAAACCCATAAACCGCGAGACCATGACCTAAGCGAAAGTCGGATGCTTAACCGACTAAGCCACCCAGGCGCCCCTGTTTTCACAGAATTTAAAGAAGTGGCATGATTTAATAAACAGAGAACCTAAAATCAGCTGTCTACTGTTTTTGAGTATAGATGTGTGGAGAACTCACTTAATTATTCAGTTTCCTGACCCGCAAAATGGGTAACATAACTTACCACTTAAAATAATTTGATTAGAGGTTGACCTTGCTAGTCCAGAGTCCCAGTGCTTACTAGTGGGAAGGAGTCTGGAGTTCGTAATCTCATGCAGGCTCAGCAGTGGAATGCTGCAGTGTAGAAAGGGCCCAGGGCTTAGTCCTAGAACTGACTTGTCAAGATATGTACCAACTTAACACGCACATTCCCCTTATGTTCAACAGCAAAGATTTACTGATGACTTAAATGAAATACATTCCCAACACCTATGTTTACACACCTTGCACATAAACTGAGAGCACTTAGCTGACTCAGAGCTCCAGTAGGAGAGTAGTAGCAGAATCAAACAATTTTTTAAAGAATTTTTTAATGTTTATTTTTGAAGGAGAGAGAGAAAGAGTACGAGTTGGGGAGGGGCACAGAGAGGAGGAGATACAGAATCTGAAACAGGTTCCAGGCTCCGAATTGTCAGCACAGGAACCTGTGTGGGGCTCAAACCCACAAACTGCGAGATCATGACCTGAACTAAGTGGACGCTTAACCAACTGAGCCACCCAGGCGCCCCCAATAATTTTTATGACTTCATTATTTTCTTTCATTTATAATGTAACCACAGCAAATTCTTCACTTGTGTCCGAGTGTGCCCTTCATTTAGCAAACTCTACTTTGAGAGCTTGCAGTCACTTCATGACTTACAGCATCATATTGTTCATTTTTCATTTTTGGATAGTTCTGTGTTACTGACTTCATTTTTGAAAAAAATAGCACCTTTATAGGTTCTTACCTACATGAGAAAATTTTGCCTGGGGTAGCCATTGCACAAGTTCATGACTTGGGTAGAAATCTAGTTCAGATCTGCCATTTTAAAAAAGACGTATGATAAAATTGATTCTCCCATGGTACAAATATTCCTTGAGATTCCTATGATCAAGGTTTTTTTAAATACTATTCTAAGTTGACTCGTTATCTTATCTCAATTCCTTAAGTTCAAGTTAAATTCTTCAAACAGTTTTACTACCTTTTTCATACATCGAAGTTCTGTTTATTAATCTGCTGATTGTAGGCACCTTGGAGAGAGCAATGTTTTCTTTTCCCTCTCTGTTTTTGAAAATACATAATAAAGCACTTGGCACATAGATGATGCACAAACATTTCTTCTATAACAACCTATGACTGAAAAATAATAATACCTAAATGTAATCAAATCCCTCCTATATGCCAACCTTTGTTCTAGGCATTTAGCATTAGTAGTATAAAGAATAAACGTAGAAATATAAGCTAAGTAATAGATTTGTCTCCATTTTACAGATAAAACATGAGGCTCCCAGAGACTGTGACTTATCTGAAGTCCTAGATTAGTAAGTGGGGGAACTTGAATTTGAATCCACCTAGACCTGTCTGGCTTTGAAGCTGTTACCCTTTATACTATTCAGTGCAGCATTACTGGAAAGAATATTGAATTCAAAATCAGAAGGTCTGGATTGTGGTCTTAGGTTTGGAAGGATGAATGCTGTGAACTTCCGGCAATGCTTTCAGCCCATCTTCCTAATTTCTAAAATGAGAGATGAGGCCATGTGATCTCTAAGAGTGTCTTTGAATTTTATTATTGGCCCCACCATACTTTAAAACAACAACAACAACAAAACTTCAGTTTATCCATCATATTGTCCACTTAGCCTTGGGGTTATCGAACTCAGAATCTCTAAATCTCTATTATTTACACACATGCCCTTGATTTCTTTTTATTTTTTTTGGAGGTCCCCCTTTCTAACATGCTTGCCTCTGTTAATTTTTCAGTAGTACTTTGCTAGCTTCCTAGTGCTTTTTCTGATGCTTGACTCTGTGAAGGATGCAGCTTCTAGAATGGTAAATGAAACTTCTACAGCAGGGCCACCTCTTCTTTATGACAGGAGTGAAGTGGGAAAGTGGGATGGCCATGGCTTCCTTGGCTCTCTGCTTCTTCAATTTTGAAAGTTAGCTGGGAGTGTGTAGGGGGGTATCAGGAGGGGGAACGTGTATGCACTCTGTCTGGCTTTTGAGGAGCTTGGGATAATTTAAGAATGTTGTTTTTGACCAACACTTGAAGCAATTTGGAAGTAGATGCCATGGAAATGACAGGTTGTTTTATCTCTTTTTAACTAATGTTCCTTGCGTTGTAGGGTAGAAGAAAGAACTAGCCAACATTGACCTTTCCTTTACAGGAACCCTTCTCATTTACCCCATTCATCACATGCGTGTCCATAACTGAGGGGAAGCTTGACTGAGCGATGGCCTCTGGCAGGCCCCTGCTCATTGTGCAATGTAATCACATTTCTAATATGGTGACTCCCACTGTGAAATGATCCAGGGATGGATCCCAAATGAGACATTAACTTATATTGTACCTTGTTGTCCCCAAGAAAACCAATGGTGTGTTGGCCTCCATTAAACAAAACTTGTAAACTTCCTTTTCTGTCTCCTAACCCACCCCACGGGTCCATTCCTAATAGTTTACACATGCTGTTGACACAAAGTTGATTACAAACTACACTTGTGCTGATACAGCTAAACTTATAAAGATACATAAATCCTGTGCTGTTTCCATTTGTTCTTTGTTATCAACACAATCCATTTAAATCTGTTAGTTCCTGGAGAATACTGTGAGGGGAAGGGAGTAATTCGTAGAGGGATAAACAAGCTTCACAATTATGAAATATGGTGATTTTATTGAATGCTCATGGTATTCCCCTAAGTGTTCATATTAGTGTCATTCATTACTGAGATGTCAAAAAAGAGACAAAATTTAAAACGTTGAGAAATGTTTTAATTCATTCTTTGATTGCGGGTATATAATACAGTGTGATGTGTTTAGTAGATTTGCTGCTTTATCAGTGTTAAAGATGCCCCTTAGGCCTTTGGCTACCTGGAAGCCCACAAATCTATTTGGAGTTTAGTTTTGATGGAAAACACAAAACAGTGAATTCCTTGACTGACTTAGTGGCCCAGGAGGCCCTTGTCACAGCCTTCAAGGTGCTGTGTTGCCCCACATAGTTCAGCTCTTCTGTCAAGTCATGCTCACTGATAGAGGGACGCTGGCTGCAGAATGAGGACTATGTGCATTACTCATTTGTACCAGTGAGGCTGATGCTAGTTTTGTACACCTCCTTCATGTGCATTCGACTCCAGTCATCCCTGTGGGTTCTTAAATGATGAACATACTCACTCCTGGGGGCCAAGGTAGTTTTTCTTTCTTTGGATGCTTTTTTTTTTAATACTGTGTTTCATTAGTTTCAGATGTACAATATAGTGATTCAACAATTCCATACATCATCCTGTGCTCATCACAAGTGTGCTCCTATAATGCTCATCGTCTGTTTAGCCCATCCCCCACTTCCTCCCCTCTGGTAGCCATCAGTTCTCCATAATTAAGAATCTGTTTCTTGATTTCTCTCCCTCTCTCCCCCTCCCTCCTTCTCTCTCTCCTTCTCCTCACCCCCCTCCTCCTCCCTCTATTTTGCTTTGCTTTTTTCTTGTGTTTCTTAGGTTCCATATATGAGTGAGGTCATATGGTATTTGTCTTTCTCTAACTGACTTATTTCACTTAGCATAATAGTCTGTAGCTCCATCCGTGTTACTACACATGGCAAGATTTCATGCTTTTTTTGTGGCTGATTATTCCATTATATAAATATGCACCACATCTTCTTTATTCATCAGTCGATAGACACTAGTTTGACTGTTGTACATAATGCTGCTATAAACTAGCAGTTCATGTATCCCTTTAGATTAGTGTTATTGTATTATTTGGCTAATTACCCACTAGTATGAGTGAAAGATTATAGGGTAATTCTACCTTTGACTTTCTGAGGAACCTCCACACTGTTCTCCAGAGTAGCTGCACTAGTTTGCATCCCCACCAACGGTGCAAGAGAATTGTCCTTTCTCCACATCCTTACCAATACCTATTGTTTCTTGTGTTGTTGATTTTAGCCATTAAGTGTGAAATGATATCTCATTATAGTTTTGACTTCATTTCCCTGATGGTGAGTGATGATGAACATCTTTTCATGTGTCTGTTGGCCATCTGTATGTCATCTTTGAAAAACGTCTTTTCCTGTCTTCTGCCCATTTTTAATTGGATTATTTGTTTTTTGGGTGTTGAGTTGTGTAAGTTCATTATATATTTTGGATACTAGCCTTTATCAGATATATAATTTGCAAATATCTTCAATTATGTAGGTTGCCTTTAGTTTTGTTGATTGTTTCCTTCGTTTTGCAAAAGGCTTTTATTTTGACATAGTCCCAGTAGTTTATTTTTGCTTTTATTTCCCTTGCCTCAGGAAAGATATCTTTCTTCAAGAAAGAAATTTCTGTGGCCAATGTCAAAGAAGTTACTTCCTGTGTTCTCTTCCAGGATTTTCCTAATTTCAGGTCTTACATTTAGGTCTTTAATCCATTTTGAATTTAGTTGTGTGTATGGTGTGAGAAACTGGTCCAGTTTTGTTCTCTTGTATGTTGCTATCCAGTTTTCCCAGTATCATTTGTAGAAGAGCGTATCTTTTTACCATTGGGTATTCTTTGCTACTTCGTCAAAGATTAATTTGTCATATAGTTGTAGGTATTTTTTCTGGATTTTCTATTATGTTCTATTGATCTCTGTGTCTATTTTTGTACCGTGTTTTGTTTACTACAGTTTTGTGATATAACTTGAATCTAGAATTGTGATGCTTCCAGTTTTTCTTTTTGTTGTTGTTTTTTTTTCCCTTTCCAAGATTGCATTGGTTATTTGGAGCCTTTTGTGGTTCCATACAAATTTTAGGATTATTTGTTCTATGTTCTGTCAAAAATGCTCTTGGTATTTTGATAGGAATTGAATTAAATGTGTGGGTTACTTTGGGTAGTATAGACATTTTAATGATAATATTCTGATACATGTGCATGGGTTTTTTTTTCTTTTTTAAAAAAATTTTGTTTAAGTTTTTAAAATTTATATCCAAGTTAGTTAGCATATAGTACAACAATGATTTCAGGAGTAGATTCCTTAGTGCTTTTTACCCATTTAGCCCATGCCCCTTCCCACACCCCTCCAGCAACCCTTTGTTTGTTCTCTATATTTAAGAGTCTTTTAAGTTTTTGTCCTCCTCCCTGTTTTTATATTATTTTTGCTTCCCTTCCCTTATGTTCATCTGTTTTGTATCTTAAAGTCCTCATATGAGTGAAGTCATATGATATTTGTCTTTCTCTGACTGACTAATTTTGCTTAGCATGACACTCTCTAGTCTATCCATGTAGTTGCAAGTAGCAAGATTTCATTCTTTTTGACTGCCGAGTAATACTCCATGGTGTGTATTACCACATTTTCTTTATCCATTCATTCATCAATAGACATTTGGGCTCTTTCCAGACTCTGGCTACTGTTGATAGTGCTGCTATAAACATTGGGGTGCATGTGCCCCTTTGAAATAGCACACCTGTATCCCTTGGATAAATTCCTAGTAATGTAATTGCTGGATCATAGGGTAGTTCATTTTTAATTTTTTGAGGAACCTCCATACAGTTTTCCAGAGTGGCTGCACCAGTTTGCATTCCCACCAGCAGTGCAAAAGAGATCCTTATTCTCCACATCCTTGCCAACATCTGTTGTTGCCTGAGTTGTTAATGTTAGCCTTCTGATGGGTGTGAGGTGGTATCTCATTGTGGTTTTGATTTGTATTTCCCTGATGATGAGTGATGTTGAGCGTCATTTCATGTGTCTGTTGGCCATCTGGATGTCTTCTTTGTAGAAGTGTCTGTTCATGTCTTTAGCCCATTTCTTTACTGGATTATTTGTTTTTTTGAGTGTTGAGTTTGATAAGTTCTTTATAGGTTTTGGATATTAACCCTTTATCTGGTATGTGGTTTGCAAATATCTTCTCCCATACCGTAGGTTGCCTTTTAGTTTTTGCTGATTGTTTCCTTCACTGTGCAGATTTTTATTTTGATGAGGTCCCAATAGTTCATTTTTGCTTTTGTTTCCCTTGCCTCTGGAGATCTGTTGAGTAAGAAGTTGCTGCAGCCAAAGTCAAAGAGGTTTTTGCCTGTTTTCTCCTTGAGGATTTTGATGGTTTCCTGTCTTAAATTTAGATCTTTCATCCATTTTGAGTTTATTTTTGTGTATTTTGTGAGAAAGTGGTCTTTCCATTTCTTTGTGCCATCTTAAATTTCTTTCAGTAGTGTTTTATAGTTTTCAGAGTACAGATCTTTTACCTCTTTGATTAGGTTTATTCCTAGGTATTTTATTATTTTGGGCATAATTGTAAATGGAATTGTTTTTCACTTTCTCTTTCTGTAGCTTCATTGTTGGCACATAGAAATGCAACATTTTTGTACATTGATTTTCTCTCCTATGACTTTACTAAATTTGTTTATTAGTTCTAGCAAGTTTTTGGTGGTATTTGGATTTTCTCTATATAGTATCATGTCATCTGCAAATGGTGAACGTTTTACCTCTTCCATACTGATTTGGATACATTTTATTTCTTTTTGTTGTCTGATTACTGTGGCTAGGACGTCTAGTACTATTCTGCATAAAAGTGTTGAGAGTGGACATCCTTGTGCTACTCCTGACCTTCAAGGGAAACTTTTCAGTTTTTCCCCTAAGGATGATGTTAGCTGTGGGTTTTTCATGTGACCTTTATCATATTGAGGAATATTTCTTCTAAACCTACTTTGTGGAGGGTTTTTTTTTTTTTAAATCATGAACGGATGTTGTACTTTGTCAAATGCTTTTTCTACATCTATTGAAATGATCATATGATTCTTATACTTTCTCTTATTGATGTGATGTACTACCTTAACTGATATGCAAATATTGAGCCACACTTGCATTCCAGGAATAAATCCCTCTTGATTCTCATGAATGCTTTTTTAAAAGTATTGTTGGATATGATTTGCTTATATTTTGTTGAGGATTTTTGCATCCATTTTCACCAGAGATCTTGGTCTGTAGTTCTCTTTTTTAGTGGTGTGTTTATCTGGTTTTGGTGTCAGGGTAGTGCTTGTCTCATAAGACGAATTTGGAAGCTTTCCTTGCTTTTCTGTTTTTTGAATAGTTTTAGAAGAATAGGTATGTTTGGTAGAATTTACCTATGAAGCCATCTGGTCCTGGACTTTTGTTTGTTGGGAGATTTTATTATTATTTATTCAATTTCTTTGCTGATAATTGGTCTGTTCAAATTTTTTTGTCTTCTTGTTTCAATTCTGGTAGTTTATATGTTTCTAGGAATTTATTCATTTCTTCTGTGTTGTCTAATTTGTTAGTATATAGGTTTTCATCATATTCTCTTATAATTGTTTGCATTTCTGTTGTGCTACTTGTTATTTCTCTTCTCCCATTTGTGATTTTATTTATTTGAATCCTTTATCTCTTCTTTTCTTGATAGGTCTGGCTAGAGGTTTGTCATTTATATTGATTCTTATTTTCAAAGAACCGGCTCCTGATTTCATTGATCTGTTCTATTGTTTTTTCAGTTTCTGTATCCTTTATTTCTATGCTAATGTTTCCAGCCTCTTTAGGTTTAAGGTCATGATGTTTACTTGAGATTTTTCTTGCTTCTTGAGGTAGGCCTATATTACCATAAGCCTCCCTCTTAGAACTGCTTTTGCTGCATGCCAGAGGTTTTGGGCAATTGTGTATTTATTTTCATTTGTTTCTATGTACTTTTTAACTTATCTTTTTATTGCCTTGTTGACCCAATCATTAATTTAGCCTGTTATTTAACTTTCATGTATTTGTGGACTTTGCAGATATTTTCTTGTGGTTCACTTCTATTTTCACAGCATCAGTCAGAAAAGATGCATGTTTGATTTAGATCTTCTTGAATTTACTGAAGCTTGTTTTGTGGCCTAAGATGTGATCTCTTCTGGGGAATGTCCCATGTGCACTTGAAAAGAGTGTGTATTCTGCTATTTTAGAATGGAATGTTCTCATTATATCTGTTAAATCCATCTAGTCCAGTGTGTCATTCAAAGCTGTCGTTTTCTTGTTGATTTTCTGTTTAGATGATCTAGTAAATGATCTACTAATGTAAGTGAAGCGTTAAAGGCTCTATTATTATTGTATTACTCTCAATTATTTTTTACTGTTTATTTTTGAGAGAGAGAGAGTGAGAGCGAGAGAGAGAGAGAGCGAGAGAGAGAGCGAGAGAGCACGCGCAAGGAAGGGGCAGAGAGAGAAAGAGACACAGAATCTGAAGTAGGCTCCAGGCTCTGAGCCATCAGCACAGAGCCTGACGTGGGGTTTGAACTCACAAACCATGAAATCATGACCTGAGCCAAAGTTAGATGCTTAACTGACTGAGCCACCCAGGCACCTATATTACTCTCAATCATTCCCTTTATGTTTGTTATTGATTGTTTTATGTATTTGGGTCCTCCTATGTCGGGTGCATAAAATTTACAATTGTTATATCTTCTAGTTGAATTGTTTCCCTTATGAAAATAGTGCTCTTCTTTGTCTCTTATTACAGTCTTTGTTTCAAAGTCTTTTTTTTTTTTTGTCTAATATCAGTTATTCCTACTCTGGCTTTCTTTGGACATCCATTTGCATGATAGATGCTTCTCAACCCCCTCACTTTCAGTCTACAGTTGTAAAGTCTAAAATGAGTCTTTTGTAGGCAGCAGATAAAGGGGTCCTGTTTTTTTATTCATTCTGTCACCCTATGTCCTTTGGAGCATTTAGTCTATTTACATTTAAAGTAATTATTGGTATATATTTATTCTCATATTATTATTTGTTTTGTGGTTGTTTCTGAAGCTTTTCTCGATCCTTTATTGTCTTTCTTTCATGGTTTTCTGATTTTCTTTAGTGTTATAATTGGATTTCTTTTCTCTTTACTCTTTGTGTATTTATTAGTGGGTTTTTTTTTTGATATATGGTCATCTTTGGGTTTGTGTAAAACTTCTTTTGCATATGGCAGTCCATATTAAATTGATGACCATTTAAGTTTGAACCCATTCTTTAGTCCTTTCCTCCCCATGTTTTAGGTATATGTTGTAGTTTTTATACCCTTTTATTTTGTGAGTTCCTTGACTGATATTTTATAGAAATGTTCATTGCTATAGCCTTAGTGTTTCCTACCTTCATACTGTAAATTTTGGTTTCTACTTTCTACTCAGTCTTCTTTAATATTTAATATTAAATTTAATGTTAATTTAATATTTAATCTTTAATATTTCTTATTAAATATTGGCTAGTGGTCATGGACTCTTTTAGTTTTTGTTTGTCTTGGAAACTCTTTATCTCTCCTTCTATTCAGGATGATAGCCTTACCCCATAGAGTATTTTTGGCTACAGATTTTTCCCAGTCAGCACTGAATATATCATGGCACTTCATTCTGGCTTGTAAAGTTTCTGTTGTAAAATCCCCTTCTTGCTTTATGGGATTTCTCTTGCATGTTAACTGTCTTCTTTTTTCTTGTTGCTTTTTAAAATTTCTTTATCACTATATCTTGCCAATTTAATCACAATATGTCTTGGTCTGGATCTGCTTTTGTTGACTTTGTTGGAGGATTCTCTGTACCTCCTGGATCTGGATATCTATTTCCTTTCCAAGATTAGGGAAGTTTTCGGCTTTTGTTCCAAATCCAATGAATATCCTTATGATTATTACTTTAAATCCTTCATTGGGCATGTCATTTATATCTGTTTTGCTTAGATCTCTGGCTGTGGCCTTGTCATGTTCTTTCATTTGGAATAAATTTCTCTGTCTTCTTACTTTGTCTAAACCCCTGTGCCTGTTTATGTGTGTTGGGAAAATCAACTGTGTCTCCTGTTCTTGAGGGTAGTGGTCTTATGAAGAAGAGGTCCTATAGTGCCCTGCTGTGTAGTGTCCCCTATTCCCTAGGGCCAGGCACTTCGGGGAGTGTCTCGGACGTGTGCTCTGCTGTTTTGTCCTGGATGCTTAATCCTTCAGATCAATCATCTGCAGAAGCTGTCTTTGCCCTTTGTGGGCAGTCTTTGGTCTCTGGCCTGAATCTGATGTATTTTAACTAGGGGGGGGCTAGTTTGTACACACTCTGGTGTGTTTGTGAAATGACGCCTGTTGCTACTGCTGCCAGAACTGAGGCTCCACAAAACTCCTACATTGGGAGACACTATAAAAGCAGGGATTGGCCCTGTCTTCTGTGTATGTGTGTGTTGGGGGGACCCCTCATGCTGGGACTGAGGCAAGCATGACTTGATGGGGCAGTTTCACCCCCGTGCAGGGGGTGGGGCTTGGTGTAAGCAAGTTAGGTAGTATCCGGTGGGGCTGTGGTGGTTTCTACAGGTGGCCCATGCTTATGCTAAGGGATGTGGGAGGGAAATGACACCTGCTAGTTCCTTTGTTTCTGGAGTAGGCAGTCTCTGAATGCTGCCTCTCTGGGACAGAATGAGCACCTGACCTCCCCACTATCTGCCCAGGTACTCTTTAGATCACCCTTTCCACACTGTATGTCTGTGGGTTGTTTGCCTGCCTTTTCTCCAGGACCAGCCCCAGGAGTTTTGGCCTCTCCCAGAGCCAAGCATTCTGACCTTTAAAATTCTAGTCTTTAAGTCTCACTGGTTGCAAAAACTCATGAAATTTGAGCCGTTCCCTTTCCAAGCCTGTTGCTATGGGGATGGTCTTTTCCCTGTGCTCTCCTGTGTGCTAGTCTGTCTCTAACCCTTCTCTGCAACCATGGCTCACTCTCAATGAAGCAGCTATGATCAGTTTTTCTCCCAAGCCACACCTCTGCACTTCTTACTTTTTTTAATGTAGCATCTTCTCAACCTTTAGATGTGGAGTTTGTTCTACCAGTGTTCAGGTTGATTTCTTGAGTATTTAGGATGATTCAACAGTTATCTCGTTGTATTCCTGGGAGGAGAGGAACCTGGGGTTCCTCCTTTGCTGGCATCTTTCTTTTCTCTTAAAACCTGGGCTCCTTCATTTGTTTGTGTTGATTGCCTGGCTCTGCAGACATCAGAGTTGATGACCCTGGTGTGGAGCTCAGTGCTTCATATACATAATTTCTAATCAACTGAGACTCATAGAAGTAGGGCCCTGTCCTAAGTTTTCACTGCTGGTCATGTTCATGGTAATGAGTTACTAACTAGTTATGTCTGATTTCCAAATCTTCATTTCCACTGTCAATTGTCAACTGATTTGATTCACTTTCTTTAGTATAATGGTTTTCTTAATTTTCAGTTTACTTCTTTTCCTCATCCTGTGGCAAAAACTGCTGCAGATCATCCCATATTCTTATCATTTACAGGCTCTTCATGTGATTAAGAAAATAAACAATGGGGACGTTTTGCGGTGTTGGGAAAGATTCCTATTATTTCACTGGTTTCAGAACTCACAGGTTGTTCTGCTATTCTTCCCACCAAAGCACAGAAGAAAAGAGCAGGTAGAAGATTGCCCTCCCCAACTTCATTGCTCACAGCCTGCTCTGAGTCCAGTTAGAAGAGGAGACTCTAGTACTTCTCACCATAATCTTGATAATTGTCTATATTTATCATAGAGATTTGAAACCTGAGCCTTAAATCAATTTGTCAAGACCACGAAGTAAATTAAAAAATACTGGGGCAAAATTTCTAGGCATCCTGCCTGCTAGTTACTTCATGGATTTTTGCATCAGGATTTCTTAGCTTTCTCAAACCTTACCTTCCCAACACAGCCCCTTTTTTTTTCTTTTTAATGTTTTATTTATTTCTGAGAGAGAGAGAGATAGCTGTGAGCAGAGGAGGGTCAGAGAGAGAGGTAGATGTAGAATCTGATGGAGGCTCCAGGCTCTGAGCTAGCTGTCAGCACAGAGCCCAATGCGGGGCTCAAACCCACGAACCGTGAGATCATGACCTGAGCCGAAGTCGGATGCTTAACCGACTGAGCCACCCAAGCGCCCCGCCCCCAACACAACCTCTTAAACACAGCATTACTGATCCTTATGCACTTGGAATGATGTGGCTGTTACCTATGCTGTCACATACTTGTAGGAAGGATGTGCCCATGTGTGATAAATGGCACCTGTTGCCTCTTCTTTCAAGTCCAGCTTCATATGGTTTTGAAATCCAGTGTGTTAATGTATTGCATGTTTGTGTATGCACATATATGCCTGTGTTTATTCTGACCATTTTACTACAGATTAGTCTAGCTTGCTCTGTGTCCTAGTAGAGGAAGAACAATAAGAGTAGCTGGTGTTGATTGATAATTTAGTGTGTGCCAGTCTTTATATATGAGGATTATATGGGTTACTATACCAATTCTATGAGGTAGCACTTGTAACCTTCACACTGGCTCTGAAAATTCAAAACCTTGAAAGTCTTTACCAGAGAGTAGTCATGTTATGACCTTGTTTCAGGTCTGACCCTTGCCTTTGATCTGTCTGTCCTTGGGTTGAATATCAGTCCTCAAGAGTGGTGGTCCTTAGGAGCAGAACCTGCTGAAGAATGAATCTATATAGTGAAGTCAAATAACCATTTGTTGGATGAAATGCAACATAATCCTAGGCAGGACAGCTGAATAGAAACTGGGATGTGGAATCTTCCTTGAGTTTGAATCATAGCTTTACCACCATAATAATGTGTTGCTTTGAACAAATAAAGCTCTCTGAGCTTCAGTTTTTCATTGAAAAGAGGGTGTGGTGATACTGTAATTTGGTTGATGTATATGCTTTGTGCCAGTGTTGTAATAGGTATGGGACTGGAGGTACAATGGAATACAGCAGATGGCCAATAAATGATAACTATTATATTCATTCTGATGATCAGCGTGTTTAGTTTAAGTCAGTGGCTGTTGAAGTCTATTTTTTGGTGATAATGTTCTTTGAATACAAACTGTACCTATATAAAATAAAAACATATGTGATTAATGTTACACCTTGTCTTCTGAAGAGCATTGCTTTTAATAATTTTGTCGTAAAAATATGATGCTCTCATTTCCATGACCTCCTTTTAATGGAAGTATTGATGTTTACAAAATATGTAAAATCACCCCAAGAGTTACAGCACAGATTTGGGGGAATGTAAGTAAGATGTTGCTTTTCAGAATTGTTTTTGCTATAAAGACAAGCACTTTCTAAAATATAATTTCATATATGTGACTCTGCTTTTTGTAATCAAATACTAATTGAGCACCTGTCAAATATAAGACGTGTGCTAGGGATAAAACATCATTTAATAATAACAATAGGAGCTAACATTTACTGTATGCCAGACTTTCTACTTCACACAATCTTTGTTTTATTTCATCTAACCAAATAAATTCTGTGCTCAGAGGATTTACTATCTAGTTAGGAAAATAGAATTTATTTCATAAAGGCCAAATAACGACAACCTAAAGGAAGTACCTGATGTTACCCAGAAACTAATAAAGGGAAAGACTATGTGAGTGTTAGCATCTTTATACTATCTGCTATTAATGGAATTTGAGAATTTCAGATCTTAGATTTCAACTAAGAGAATTATCAAGTTTCAGATTTTCTGACTGTCATAAACAAGTGGCCTTTGTTTTTACTATCTCTAGAAGCTGCTGTAGGTGTCTCTAGAATACAGTTCTGCATACTTTGTTCTAATATTTAGAATGGTATGACCCATATCTGCTGCAAACACATATATTGCATAGATAAATGGGTTTGTGTGATAGGTAATCTGGGTATCTTACAATTATTTTAGAAGTCATTCCCCAATCTTACCACTGGAGGTCAGCTTGCCCCTTTTTCTGTTAATAAAGTTCCCAGTAGATTTTCTTTGTATTGAAACAGATTTCCATTCAGAACTTTGCTTTAACCACATGAATTATATTGCTCTTAGTTTACGTCTCAGAAGAAAATGCACAGATAAGTGCATGTAAGTCTATACTCATAGGCGTGATGCTCAGTGTATTTACAGAAGCAATGTGTAATATGTTTGTGTGCCTTATAAAATTGATCCTCTGTGTTTCACCAAATAAAATCATTAAGAGGAAATTAGAGGTCTTTCTATCATTCACTGAATCTTAAGTGCCTGCTGGGTATCGGATACTGTGGTGGATGCTGGAAGAAACAGAACAGACCTGGTTTCTACTCTCTGGGAGCTTGTAGTCCAGTCAGAGAGACAGCTATTGAGAAAATAATCTCGAAATATATAGTAAACAAAATATTTCCGTGAAGAGAAATACAGTACAGGATGCTACTGATAGGATATAACTCAGATTTGGGGTCAGAGAAGGATTCTTTCAGGAAGTACCACTTAAGCAAAGGTCTGGAGGGTAAAGAGGAGCTTAGCTGATTTGAAGGACTATGAGGCCAGTGGGACTGGACAGAGGAGAAAGGTTGCAGATGAAGGTCTGGAGTCGTGGTTTACAAGCCTTATAAACTGCATCCTGGAATCAGCAATGAATTTTACATCAAAACCCAGATTACACGTTTGTGCATGTGTGAGACGTAAGAATTCTATTAAATTCTTGTTTCTGTTGCTCTCTCATATTTAAAAGAATTCTATTTCACTCTCTCATATTTAAAAAAAATGCTGGTGAGAAAACATAAATGAATTTCTATCCCAGTAACAAATCATGGACCATGGTTTGAAAAGCCCTGCCACAGGAGGGCAAGAGGCAGTATTCTGGAAGGGCCTTGTTGGCCTTTTCTGATTTTATCCTCAGAACATTGAGAGTCCACTAATTCTGAACAGGGAAATGTGAGACATGAAAAGATCTGAATGTTCAAAAGACCCTCTCCCTCCTGGGCTGCTGCTCTAGAGTGTAGATAGTAGGGGAACCAGCGTGGAAGTGGAGAGGACAGTTGGCAAGTGTTGGTGGCCTTCAGGTGGGAGGTGACAGTGGCTTGGCCTAAGGTGAGAGAAAAAATTCACACTCTATGACTAAGCATTCTCCCTCCTCCAGTGCTGATGGTTGCTTCTACTAAAGCTGCAGCTACTGTGATGGCCGTTGTTCCTTCCCTGTAATTGTCTGCACAACTTGATTGTCCGTCTAGGGACCCCTCCTTGAACATTGTTAAGTACACAATAGATATTTTTTGAGTGAGTAAATAATAGGAAGAGGGTGCTAACAATAGCACTATGCTTTTGAGCAGGAAATGAAAAAGTTCTTTCTTCGTATTTGCATACCCTTCTCTCATCATAACTGAATGTATGTACCACACCAAGACAATTAATTTTCTCTACAAATAGGTGACAGTATCTTATACTCTGGAAGCTGTTGTGGGTATCTGTATAATATAATTCTTTTTATTAATAATGATATTAATAATATGACATATCTCCTGTCTGCTGCAAAGAGATATAATTCGTATGAAATATTAGCTGATAAAACATAGAATTTTTTTTTCAAATTTGGATGAGGTTTATAAGTGAACCCTACTAGACTGCTGATATTTGACCTATTTGACTTATTTATACAATAGCAAGTTTATTTATGCTTAATCTAATATATTCATGCACGCAAGGAGATGAATGTGTGTTGGAATTATAATCCTCTCGCTGGACCACACTCTGAAATGTTCACTGGAGCCTCAGGCAGGGATTGAGAAACTACAGCTGAAAATGTCACGAGGCACTGCCTGTCGAGTAGTGTTGCATGAATTCTACAGTAACTGTTCTCAAATTAGAATTATCGAGCTCTGTCATGACTCGTGTACCCCATGTCACTTACAGAATGGACAACATTGCAGCCTTCAGGCAAGCCATGAAAAATTCCCGAAAACCTTATCCAACTTAAATTAGTATTCCCTAGGCATGTGAACAGGCTAAATATGTCCTTGATCTTTCTACATGAGCCCAAACTGATGTTTTACTCAATAAAAAATGAACATTTGTGACCCAGTGTTGATCATCTGGTCTCTGTTACACAGATTTCTATAAAACTATTTGCACTTTTCCTCCCTCATAGGCCTTTAACAGCAAAGCTTTCATTTCTGGAATTAGAGGTGATAGGAATATCATGGTACAGATACATAGGAAAATGATTAGAAGATTAGGAAAGGAAGGGAATTAAACACCTAAGTTGTAATTATTGCATGTCCTTTGCTAAATGTCTCATTAAATGTTTCCTTTTCCCGCTGATAGCAGTTTAGTTTTTATTTATTATTTTCTTGGTAGACGAAATTTGAAAGCTAAGATAGCGTCTGCCACTCATTAGTAAATAATCTGTGGTCTTTTGTTTTTTTAAAATTAGTTTTCAATTAGTCTTGCAAGAAATCTATGAATGCTAAATCTGATATTTTTCCTGCGTCAGACTTGTATTATAGTTCTCAGACACCTCATGTTCAAACTCTTTAAAGCTGCGAAAATCTCTAAGTATCTTCATCCAGAAAAGGGTTTTTATTTTTGATATTTTCTTTTCAGCATGTAAAGTAACAGTGAATACAGTGTTGGTGACTATAATAGAGTATCATTATTTTTCTCTGGAATTCCAGTATTCTAGAGCAGTGCCTTGGTCTTGAAGCTTGATTGCCAAAAACAAATGGAAACTCCTTTCCTTTGGCTATAAAATAATGGTGGATGGACCCAAAAATGAGGAGGGGAGAAAACAAGATTGCATTACAAATCTGGCAACATCAGCCACACTAGTAAAATCAAATCCAATGTTGTTTTATGGCTCTGAATTTATGTGTGTGCCCAGGATCAAAGGGCTCCACTCCCACTGGACTACAGGGTCCAAGGTTCATGGCAAAAACTCATCAAAAAGAACATTTTAGTCGTTTAAGCTTTTCATTTTAATCAGCCTCAGTAATAAAAGAGCCTTTAGGTGTCCAAAAACATTTTGCAAGATCAAGAGGTTGTTCTCTCGCTCATAGAAGCAGCTTTCTTACTGGATCCATTTAATGCCTTTGGCCTTAGAGTGTCAAAGGGCCACCGCCTCCACATTGTTTGCCCTTGTGGGATGGTTTCTTTTGATTCTTCTGTGTATTATGTGATAGTAAATTCTGGTGTCTGACGGAAGGACCATAAAATTTTCACGCAATCTATCAAGCTATTTCAGCCATTTAAAGTTTGGTCTCTGACAGCGAGCCAGGTACTTTGTAATGTTTAGACAGAAACAGAGTCTACTGCCGGCATCTTGACACGTATCTGGAGACAGATCTGCGTCGGAGATAGAACGCGAGGCTTGACAGTCAGAAGACCCGAGCCTACACCTCCTATGATTGTGGTTTGGGATCCCACCTTCACTACAGGGTTATTTGGATCACATAGGCTAATGTTTGTGAACTTGCTATCTAGTTATGAGAATGGCTATGCACTAGGCAGAGATTATGCATAGAACCAATCTGAAGACTCCTGCATTTTCAGCAGGAGACCTGAGTGGGTAAAGGGGAGAGCCAGCCAGAGAGGAGCAAATTAAGAAAATGGCCCTGGAGAACACTCAAAAGGGTGAAATCAGAGACCCAGGAGGTGGAGCTAGCTCTGGGGAAAAGGGGAGGTGGCATTTCTTTTAAGAGGAGAAGAACATAAAAAAGAATGAGTGCCTTTGTCTATAGACTATTAACACCTTTATTTCTTTGCTTTGTTTTTAACTTTGGCCTCCATGCATAGGAAAGGAATGAAAGGCTCCCAATATTTTGCCACCTGATCTCTTTGATGTCCTCTTATACCACCTCTTCTGCATTTTTCTCATTCCTCATTCTCTTTTTGGCAGGTGACTTCTCCCATTTCTCATAATAAATTCTTCTCTCCTTTGCTTTAAAATCCCTTCCCTTTAAAGTCCCACTGCTTCTTTTTTCTTAATGTTTATTTATTTATTTATTTATTTTGAGAGAGAGGGAGACAGTGTGAGTGGGGAAGGGGCAGAGAGAAAGAGGGTGAGAGAGAACCCTGATCCCATGACCTTGAGATCCTGACATGAGCCAAACTCAAGAGTCAGGTGCTTCACTGACTGAGCCACCCGGGGGGGCCCCTTGATGGTAGTGCTTCTTTGAGCTTCTGTCCCTCCTCTTACTGGAAAAATTCTCAAACATAAGCCACATGTGGCCAGTTCTTCCACCACTTGCCTTTTGTTACCTCTGTACAGACATAACTAAGACTGCAGAGGAAGTAATTATCAGCTGCTATTGCTCCCATATTGGCCTTAATTGACCTAGATTCTAGACTGAGTATCTGTATTCATATCCTTTTCAGATCTACTCTCTTGACATCTAGGATGCTGACTTCTCGTCTTTCATCCTCCTCTGAGAGTGCATCTCCATCTTCTTTGTTTCTGCCTTACACGTACTTCCACATCACCCCGAAATGTGACCCTACAAAAAGGTGCCCTTTGGTTTTCTGACTTTGCATGTGTTGTCTCTTAAAGATTTCATTGATGGCAGCAAAACTTTATCTCTGGGTAAAGGCACTTCAGAGTTATCTGTTTGGATTTAGATGTTTTTCCTGAGGTCCAGCTCCAGGAAAAGTTCGAGTTTTTGCTGGAAAATCCACACTGGGAACTGCTTTCAGTATCTCCAATTCAAAATTTCTGAAGCCAGAGCACTAAAATTTCTTAAAATCCCAGGGTTGAAAAGACTTGTCTCCTTGTCTCCTTCTGACTCTTCCCCCACCCAGTATAAACACAACACAGCAGTCTTTTCTGGGCTGCCCTGTGTGTTTAAGCTTCCACTGTTCTCCTAAGAGTAAAAGTCCAGGCCAAAAATCTCAGGCATCTTTGGCAACTTCACCCTTAGCTTCTGTATCTAGTTGATTGCCAAATTATGATCATTTTAGCTCCATGGTCTTATATACACTTGTTCCTTGGCACTCTGCTACTGTCATTTTTGTTTAGGCCCTTATCACATCTTGCCTATATTCAAGCCATGTCATAATTGCTTAGAGATTATTGTTTCTCTCTCTTGCCCACCTTTAGTGGCTCTCTGTTGCCTATCAAATTAAGTTCAAATTCCTTAGTGTAGCGTGCAGACCTTCTACAATCAGATTCAAACTTCCAGCTCATCTTTTCTTCTCCTATTTTCCTGTACTTTCCCATCTGCCTTTTTTCTTTCACTTGGATTATTCATAATCTGCCACTCCACCTTTACCCATCTTTTGTGGCCCAACAAGTGTTCATCATCATATATGAGACCATCTCTTGATGTTCCAAGATCCCCTGTTTGAAACCTTGGCTCTTGATACCTGACTCGGGCACTTAGCAAGACTTTTTCTCATACTACAATCATGAAAGCAGGCATTACCCTTTTCTTTCACCCCCAGTGCTAAGTATAAGATGGACTTACGCCTTCAAGAAATAGGAAACAGATGAATCTTCTCTCACAGCAACACATGCATTAATGCATATATTAACCTCTGGTTGATTTTTTTCCCTTTTCCTTCCTCCATAATGGGAAATTGCTTTAAACCAAAGTGATTTTATACTTTGGCAGTATTTTTCACATTTGGAGACATGGGAGAATTATACTAGAAAAACGATGTTCTTGGAAGACTTTTTAAAAATAATTTTGACAGCTTATGGTTTTCCACTGGGAGAGTCCTACTTGTTTCTCATGGTCTTAGATGCCCACTTATCAGATGGTACGTGTTAAGATAACTTACAGTGAGTTCTCATTTGTATTAGTTTAGGTGAAATCAACTTGGACTCATTTCAATGTGGGATATTTTGTACATCTTCTCATTTTATAGATGAAGAACTAAAGACTATAAAAGAGCTGATCTTAAAATCGAGCTTAATGGTTCTCAGTCTTTTCTTCCTCAGTTCCCCTAAGGGAGGTGACGTCCTCTCAGCAGGACAGAACTCCTTAGAACCAGCGAGGTTGACCACCACCAATTAGGATTTACCTTCTAACTTAGCAGTTAAAGGGCCCAAGCCCATGCAGGCAGCTGATAGAAGTACCTTGACCCTCACTAGAAGTGAGGTCTTCTCCCATGCAGTCCAGTGCTCGATCTCTTTCACCATGTAGAATCTGCTCTGCCGCAGGTGGAGAAAAGTGTTAACTGAGATTTAAGTGGTGGGTGGGAAGACCATTGTACAGCCCAGAAATGGTGGGTGATACTGAGAGTGTGCCGAGGTTTCACATAAAATGTTTCAACCCCAAAGCTGTGGGCACACAAACAAAATTAAACCTGGTTCTTTTAAGAATGTGCAAATCCATTGGAGGCAAAAAAGGCCACCTCTTCCAGATATTTCATTCAATTTCAACCCTTTGCCTGCCCATCACCTTTTTAAGGTCAGAAAGTTGTCTAATACTTTTTTCCCCCAATTCCTTTCCTCTCTATCTCTGCAAGATTTCATATTGCATCCAGGATTTATAAGTAAAACTTGAGAGATTAATTTGTAATTCTTAGATGAGATTTTCTAGATTTGTGGGACATGGATCAAGGTCCAAATTGACTCTGTTGTGACCTAGACTCAAACATTGGACTTCCACAACATCGCTCACTTCTTGCTCGTTAGAGCCTAATTACCTTTAAAAAAATAAGTGAAGACAGGGGATGTCACCTATCAGGGAGAACTCTTGGAGTGATTTACATTTTTTTTTCCTCCAATCTGCAACCAAATACCACTCACAACAAAAGACTTTTTTAAAGTCTTGAGAAGCTGTGAATGTCTCTGAAGGGTTTTGCATCGCAAAATCCCTAAATATTAGCTTTTAAAACCAAATTAGCTTTAAAAACAGAAAGACAAATGTTTCCACCTAAATTTATAAGCTCCAACTTCTAGTATTGGACTGTTAAGTGCTTTCCTCACAGATGCATTATGTTTGGGTTTAATTCTACACTTTTGTTCTTACCTGTGTTATTTTACTATGAAAATATGAAAAGCACATGAAAGAAAAATAAAAGAAAGTGACTTGAGAAGGAAATAGTCATTTGTGTTTATATTTGGCAATGATAATTGAGATTGTGGGATGTTTCAACAAGGTAACTTTGGACCAGGAAAAATGATCTTCAGGTTCATCTTTATAAAAATCAAAATCCCTTTCTTTAGAACAACCCACCCATTCTAATCTGTTTCGTATGTGTATTGGTACTGTATTCAAGGATATGCAGTCAGAAAGCTTTCTACTGCTCTGATGTATAGTGAGGGAAAGGTGATGGTTCAACATTGCGATTCCTAGTAATCTGAATGTTGCAACATAAGTAGTTTGTAGTTATTTAGAATGGATGATGGCTGTGGCTACTTGAGCCAGTTCATTTTTCCATGAAGGGTGCATGGCACAAAACTGGCAGGTACAAGATCTTGTGGCTGGCAGACACATTCCACAGGACAGCAGAATCTTGCTGGTATAGAACCCTACAGCACTCCTGTAGTTTGACAGACGTTATCTAGCTGGCCCTGTATCACCGTTAACCTATGTATTTAGGTACTAACTTCTGAATGACTTGTGAAGAAATTATATATGAGTTTTCAGGTATTGGTGCCCCTGTTTTTTTTCACATTCTTGCTATGTGCAGCCATAACATTTAAAATAGAAAAATTGCTAGAGAGAAAATTAGAGCCATCTCAACCCTCTGTCAAACTCCATTTGAAATGACATTTAAACTCTGCATAGAATAGTTAAACATTTAGTTTGAAAACAGTTCATGAGTTATGTTCAATGTTTGATCACTTAGGAAATAAAAATCATGATCTAAATTCATATCTTCCTATTACTGGAAAACTGAAAAGTGTAATTCTTGTAACAATTATCCTTGCAAAAAGCACAAATTATGGAGGTGAATATCAATCAAAAGTAACAGTTTAATCTAAGGTGGTGGAGGGGAGTAGTACAGGAAAACGAGGATGTAGCTTGTCTGTATTCCAGGAGAAGAGAATCAAGTCAAAAATGAGATCTGATCTTTTCCAAGTTATTGTGCGCATCTTGATGTTCCAAGTATCATTAAACATCTAGTGATCAGAATAAATGTTCTGCCAAATTCCATTTATTATCTTAACTGGTAGAAGCACTGATCACCATAGATTTATAAATATGAAATTAAAATTCTTATAAAAAATAAACCTACATGAGGGATTTATGTTTTTCTTAATCCATGTTTACACAAAGATCAGATCTTTGTGAACGCAAATAAATCAGTGTGATACTTTGCCAGAACTTTCTAAAATAATGCATACTGATGCCCTATGGTCAGGGGACCTTCGCTTCCTTAATGATTTTAAAATGTAAATATATTGGAACCCTACAAATTCATACCAATAAAAGTGTGTGGATTCAATGGGGCGCCTGGGTGGCTTAGTCGGTTAAGCGTCCGACTTTCGCTTAGGTCATGATCTCGCGGTTCGTGGGTTCGAGCCCCGCGTCGGGCTCTGTGCTGACTGCCAGCTCAGAGCCTGGAGCCTGTTTCAGTCTGTGACTCCCTCTCTCTCTGACCCTCCCCTGTTCACGCTGTCTCTCTCTCTCTCCTAGAAATAAATAAAATATTTAAAAAAAAAAAAGTGTGGATTCAAAATGATGGCATGATTGATGTCTTTGGTGTAGAATATTCATTTTGAGTAAATAGGGGTCAATTTGTCAACTCTCATCTAGGCCTTATGCATATTGTACCTCAGTCTGGAGGTCTACTGAATGAGACAGAATTAACCAGATCTGGATGGAGATCTAGATGTAACTTTGGGCTTATGAATGCTAGAATTTCATGAGGCTTGTTGGAAAGAACATGGTCTCATATCAGTTACCCCCTTATCATCTAGGACCTAGTTAAGAGCTAAGGGCAGGTACAAAACAAATCAGGGGGCTTTCATCACGTTTGTAACAGGATTCGCATGGTCACTACTCAGTAGTCTTCCTCTTTCTCTTCACTGTGCTAACTGAATGCAATAGTCCGAAGCACAGTAGCCATAGGGACTTTTAAGAGTTGGCTAGGAACATTGGGAAATTAATTTATTCAACAACTATCTGAATGCCTTTACAGGCCAGATGCTACTTCTGGCTCTACGAATACATTAGTGAACAAGGGAGACAAAAATGTAAGTCTTCTTAACTTGATATAGCTGAGGTATTTGGAAGATGGAGGAAGGGAAGGTAGCAGTAGGCAGAGTAATTGCAAAGTAGGTAGAGGACCAAGGTGTTCTACTATCAGAGAATACCCTTTTTAAGTTCAGCTACAGAGTTCCAAAGGAGAATGAGGAAAAATCCAGCAAATTGGGTAACCAAGGAACCCATTAAATGTGATTTTTATGAGCTTCTTCAGTAAAATGGTGGTGACTTAGACTGGGTTTTTGAGAAATTACACCAAGGGTATGGTAAAAAAGCAGACTGCAGGTAACTGCAAATCTTTTAAAGCAACACTTGTCACTGAACATAATGGAGATTTTATCTTGAGGAGGGTTAAGGCAGGCATTCTCATTTTTTTTGTGAGATGTGGGCAGATGTGAGAAGGACTAGAGCACTTTTTAGGTAGGGGAAAAGGCAAGGGAGGTACCTGTCAATGAATATGTAAAACATTGCTTGAGAAGACAATATCATGTCTTGTACAAAAGTGATATCCCAGCTTTTTGTTGAATGATACAATTCTGGTTTAGATAAATGTACATTCCCAGGGTATTTTGATCCTATTTAACGCATTTTATTTAGAAAAAAAGATCGACTTTTATTCAACCATATTGTGTTCACCCCTTTCTTAAAGGCCACCTTCTAAACATACAGGTCAACCTAGACACAAGAGACTCATGGGTTGTGCTAGTAGCTTCCAACTGACAATGCACTATAAACCCAGCTAGCTGATACTAGTTGTACCAGTATTACATAAACTCTGCAGTATTTTTCAGTTAGTCTTTCTTACTTTGTTCTGAATCCATTATTCTGAGTTTCTTTCACTTTCCATGAAAAATATATTAGAAAGCAAGACAGGTAATGTCATCCTCATCTTACAGATTAGAATTTGCAGCCTACGCAGAGAAGGACAAATATCATATGTTTGCACATATAGGAGGATTAGAAGGAACTTGATGGAGGAACAAGGGGGAGAAGAAGGGCAGAAATGGTGGCGGAAAGGGAGAGAGGCAAACCATGAAAGACTCTTGAATGCTGACAAAAACTGAGGACTGATGGATGTGGGGGGGAGGGGGGATGGGCATGGAGGAGGGCACTGGTGGGGATGAGCACTGAGTGTTATGTGGAAACTAATTTGACAATAAACTATTTGTAAAAAAAAAAAAAAAAAAAAAGAATTTGCAGCCTATGGTATGATGGATTAATAGGCCCCCTGTGTCTTGGAGACCCTGTGAACGAATATAGGGGGAAACTGCTCTAATTGCTCCGTGGAATAGACTTTTGATAAGTGTTTCTTTCCCTAGGAACAGAGATACCACCTATCAAACTATTGCAAACCCACAGCACATTTTTAACCTAATACTCTGATCCTTGCTTTGCAGGCTTGTTAAGCAAAACACTAATAAAGAAAATGCCTCAAGCTGGCCCAGGAATGGAAGATGTTAGATCCTTCTTACTTACAGAAGTAGATAAGTAGCACCTTGTGTCGTCTAAAGCACTTGGTGATCAACCCCACTGAGAAAATCAGACTCATCATAAATAATGTGATAGAAAGTAGACTGAGACAGGGGAAGTAATGAGACATCATAACGTTAAAGGCGACATAACATCCTGCCTGGCCCTTGGAGCTCTTAGTCGTCATTGCTCGCTCCCTGGCGGTGTCACCTAGCAGTGATGTGAGAGCAGTGCTGAATGTAGCGGTACTGTCTCAAGTGGTCACCACTAACCCTATCACAGCCCTAACCTAGACAGAGAAAGCTCTGGAGCCTGAGCCACAGGCACAAAAATGCTATAGCATTGATGAGAAATAACCTTTCTTGTAACCTAACTTTTATGTTAGGGAAGCTGAATCTTTGTGCTAGGTACTTCTTTAGATGATTTTGGGACTCATTTGACTCTGTGTCTGTTGTAATGATATAGTTTCTTGAAAGAGAAAGATTTTGTTACAAACAAATTCTTGCTTGGAAGTCCAACTGATAAGTGACATTTTATTAGTATGTATTTATTTTCCAGTCTTAAATGTATATATATTATTATAATGTCAGTCTGTAAGATGTTTTTTTTGTTGAGATTATTTTACACACTATAAAAATCACCCTTTTTAGTGTTATGGCTTTTGACAAACCCATGCAATCATGTAACCATAACCACAATCAAGACATAGAACATTCCATCACCATAAAAAATTCCTCTGTGTCTCTTGGAAGACATCCTCTCCCCTGACCTCAAGCCCCTGGCTGGCAGCCATTCATATTTTTTTCTGTCCCTATAGCTTTGACTTTCCCAGAATGTCATATGAATGGAATCATATAGTATGCAGCCTTTTGAGCCCAGCCTCTTTTCTTAACACATTTGGAGGTTCATCCATATTATTGCACCTAACAATAGTCCACTCTTTTAAATTTATTCTTTTAATTTTTAATTTGAGATAGTGAAAGCAAGGAAAAGGACAGAGGAGAGAGACAGAGAGAGAATGAATCCTGAGCAGGCTTCATGTTCATCATGGAGACCGATGTGTGTCTGATCTCATGACCCTAGGATTATGACCTGAGCCAAAATCAAGAGTCAGATGCTCAACCGACTCAGCTACCCAGGTGCCTTCCTTTTTATTTCTAATTAGAATTTACTGTGTGAACATACCACTGCTTGTTTATTCTTTCCCAGTTGGAGAACATTTGGGTGGCTTCCAATTCTGGCAATGTACTAGGGTCCTCCAGAAAAATTGAACTAATAGGAGGTCTTTCTTTCTTTCTTTCTTTCTTTCTTTCTTTCTTTCTTTCTTTCTTTCTTTCTTTCTTTCTTTCTTTCTTTCTTTCTTTCTTTCTTTCTTTCTTTCTTTCTTTCTTTTCTTTCTTTCTTTCTTTCTTTCTTTTCTTTTTCTTTCTTTCTCTTTCTTTCTTTCTTTCTTTCTTTCTTTCTTTCTTTCTTTCTTTCTTTCTTCTTTTCTTTCTTTCTTTCTTTCTCTTCTTTCTTTCTTTCTTTCTTTCTTTCTTTCTTTCTTTCTTTCTTTCTTTCTTTCTTTCTTTTCTTCCTTCCTTCCTTCCTTCCTTCCTTCCTTCCTTCCTTCCTTCCTTCCTTCCTTCCCTTCCTTTCCTTCCTTTCCTTTCTTTCCTTTCTTTCCTTTCTTTGATTTAAAGAATGGCTTCTGCAGTTATGGAACCTGACAAGTCCCATATAACTAACTAACTATTGAGAGAGAGAGAGAGAGAGAGAGAGAGAGATTGATTGATTTAAAGAATGGCTTCTGCAGTTATGGAACCTGACAAGTCCCAAGATCTGCAGGGTGAGTTGGCAAGCTGAAGACGGAGGAAAGCAGGCTTGAGACCCAGGAGCGGACAGTGTTGATGGCCCTTCCAAGGCAGGGAGAAGCCAGTATCTTAGTTCAAAGGCAGTTAGGCAGAAGTTTTTTCTTAGCAGGAGAATGAACTTTTTTGTTCCATTCACTCTTCAGCTGATATGATGGTACCCACCCCCATTAGGGAGAGCAATCCACTTTACTCAGTCTACTTACTGAAATATTAACCTCATCTAAAAACAGCCTCGGGGTGCCTGGGTGGCTCAGTCAGTTTAGCTTTGACTTCTTTCCTCAGGTCATGATCTTAAGGGTTCCATTTGTGAAGTTGTTGTATTGGAACCTCACATCAGGCTCTCTACTGTCAGCATAGAGCCTGCTTCAGATCCCCTGTCTCCCTCTCTCTATGCCCCTCCCCTTATTACACTCTCTCTGTCTCTCTCAAAATAAATGGATAAACTAAAATAATTAAAACATTCTCAAATACCTTGAATAATGTTTGTCCAAATAACTTGGCACCTAGTGGCCCAGTCAAGTTGACACACAAAATTAACCATCATGGGTGATTGCTAATAAAACTGCTAAAAATGTATATGTATATATTTTCATGTTATACATGAAATAAAACATGTTTTATTTCACTTGGGCAAATACTTAGAAGACAGATTGTTGGGTCACATGGAAGGTGCACATTTAGCTTTATAAAAAACAGTCAAATTGTTTTCTCAAGTAGCTGGACCATTTTACATTCCCATCAGCAACCTGAGAGAGCTCCAGTTGCTCCTCAACTCCCACCCCCACCCCCCACCTCAGCCCAGCACTTAGTATTGTCAGATGGGTCGGATTTTCCTCTCTCTTACTCCCTTCCTGTCAGTAAACATAGTGGTATCTCACTGTGGTTTGATTAAGGGATGGCAAGCATCTTTTTATATGCTTAAGTGTTACCCATATATCTTCTTCCATGAGGTATTTTCTTCTTTTACTCATTTTGGAGGGGGGAGGGTTTTTTAAAATATTTGCTTTAACGTAAGAATTCTTTTTTATGTTCTGGATACAAGTTCTGGCATATTTAAGAATTCTATTAAGACACCACTGAGTGATGTATAAAATTGTTGAGTCACTATGTTGTATACCTGAAACTAATATAACACTGTATGTTAATTATACTTCAGTTAAAAAAACCTCTGCCTAACCAGGGTCATAAAGCTATTCTCATGAAGATGCTTTTGATAAACACATATTTGAATTTAAGAGTTTAAATCTTGAGTCGCGTATTAGCCACAGTGTCCAATTATTTTGTTTTATTTTGCTAAAAGAAAATTACAAAAATCACCTTTTATAAAATATATAGTTAAAAATGGAAAGTTAAAAAAAAAATTTTTCCTTTTTAATCCTAGGGTTGTATTCAATCAAAACAATCCTTAAGATTGAAACATGAATTACAGGAAATCTTTATAGTTGAATTAATGACAAGTAAGAATGGCTGCAATTATTTTTAATCCTACACATCACTCTGTCAGAAAAGCGCCATGTATAAAATGCCAAAACCACCCATTGTTTCCTGCTCATTCCTGTGCTTGTTATCAAACAACAGACTGGCCAAAATCGAGGGGCCTGCACAGAGCAGATGAAGCCATGGCTTGGCTATGCTTAATTGAACATGGTGTCGGTGTGCTGGTGCAGTATATTTACACGTAGAAGTGCAAGCCTGAATTTTAAAATAGAGACCACTGTAGATTCATGACTTTCCTAATCAGTGAAATTTGTCTTCGGAACATCCAGATAGACCCTGAAACATGTCAGGGAAAACTTTATATTCCATTTGCCAGAAGCACCACGAAGAAAAACACAGACAGAACCAAGTACCTTAATACTAGAGAGCTGTTAGTAGTGAAATGTATGTTCTTCTGTATAACTAACTCTATGTATTTTTTAAAGTCACCGTTGTTTTTAGGTTAAATATCCTTTTAAAATAACATTAAAACTAAGTGTTTGCAGAAGTGCTCAGATACCTTTGTGGATCCCTAGACACTTGGTTTGTAAGCCTCCTGATCTTTTTCTGACCTGTTTATTTTACAGATGAAGAAAATAGCCAGAGATAAGAAGGAAATTTGAGGTCATAACAGCAGTCTTATGCTGAACTTAATCCAGGCACTCTGACCACTATTTTAGTGTTTTTTCCATTACCTGACCCAGCCTCTCCAATTATAGTAGAAAATATTTCTCCTTGGGTCCATTACTTAGAGAATGAAGACTATTCTTAATTATGTGAGCTCTTTTCTGGCATTTCAACTTATATCTTGTATAATGAGTGTGCCTTTTGGCTGCGGTGAGCAATTTTTGGAAATTTAAGACCTTTCTCTTCCTTGCTTCCTTAGAGGACATGTCCTAGGCCAGAGCCCAGATCTTAATGAAAAACATGTAAACCCTCTTGTTTGTTTTCCTTGTCGATTGGCCTATAATTTTAAATCCATTCAATGGCAGATTTATCAAGTGACTAATCCCTAGGAAGACCTGAAGTGGCAAAGAGAAGGTGGTTGTGGCCTAGGTACACTCCATTGGTCATTTATCCAAAATGTTAAGGTAGGAAGCCAAATACCTCCTTGCTTGTTCATTTAAAATATATTTAGGGAGGTTAGTTATAAGTACTGGGACCCGGAATGGTTTGTTCCTGGGTGGTAAAAGCAACATGAGCAACTTTGCCAGACTAATCAATGGATATGGTCCTTGGTTTTCTTTGATTCTCAAGGAAAACATGATGTGTGAATAATAATAATAAATAATAATAATAGTGTAAAATCCATACAGCTCAGCCATCTTGAAAATTAGAAATAATTTACAGATATCTCCTTTTAGCTAGAATGTGAGTTTTTCAGAATATGGATTGTTTCTTAATTATTGTCATTTTTCTGACAGTTTTCACAAGATCTGATGCATTATAGATGCTCATTAAAGCTTATTTGAATTAGATGGTAGACCATCTATCTCTTTGGTATGAGTGAGATAAGACTTAATGACAGTCTCTCTGGTTCATATAACACCACTACAAAGAGTAAGCTTATAAATAGGAATTTATCATAATCACTCCCCTGAACCTCTTCTTGCTTCCAGAGAGCTAGGACTTTGGGGAAGATATGGAAGCGTTTTCTAATCAGAAATCCCAGAGTTTATGCATAAGTGTCTCCTCTATTTTCAGTACCAGACAGTATTCAACAAATAGCCCCTCATCGCTTGGCTCCCATTTAATACTGCTATTTAAGTGACATAATCTCACTTTTCAAGGAAAAAAATAGAGTTTGGGTGTGTGTGAGGCAAATGCAGTTGACTTTATGGTCACTTAACAGTGACTTTACAGTTTCCCAAATGGTGCAATGGGACAGAACACCACAGGATCGTGTTCCTTCATAGACAGTGCATGAGTTGAGAAAGAAATATTAACATAATTGCTGTTATTACTTGAAGAATCTGTTTGTCATAACATTGAGGGCCAGGATTTACCTTCTGTTGCTGCTAAGCTCACATGTACTCTGCAGTGGGTCATACATTCATTATTGGACTAGTTGTAGTGCCAGTGATGGTAATAATAATACAGCGTAAAATTCCAAGTTTTCTCTCGTGATAGAGGAGTTTCTGTGTTAGCTCATGGCCCTAAAAATGTGCAGTCTTGGGTTTGTTCGTTAGGTTCATAATTACTTTTTGTGAAAATGAAGTCTGGAAATGATTTTCATGGATATTCCAAGGTATAGCCATTCTGTGACTTACACTACATTTAGTGATATTAATAACTTAGAAATAAAATGTTACCAGAATCCCCTTGGAGTAATGATATTTTCCCCTCCCTTTTATTTCACAAAAACACTCTGGCTACTATTTTGTTTTATTTCCCAGATAGGAACCTTAGTCCAGATTTTCAAAATTTTTTTCTGTTTTATTTCCCCACTACTTCCTTAGATGATGATCTATAGTTATAATAGATTATTTTTGAAGTATAGGTATATTCCTGAATACTCATAATAACTATCAGATTTCAAAACTAATGCACAACTTTATCTAAACTGCCAAGTGAGCCACTGGTGTATTTTCAGAACATCTTAATGAGTCTGTTTGACTTCATGTGTACATTTGCATTAATAATGAGAGTTGAGACTCTATTTTTATATGCATTAGATATTTAGATATGAGTTAGATAAAATATTGTGCTTTAAGTCCTTATCAAGCTTTCATGAGCAGAGCTGTAGTCTAGAAGTTTTAAGACAAAGAGATAGGATTAAATCTTGGGTGTGAAAACTATTAGCATTTTAGAACTAAAGGAAATCTTACTAATTAAGTATTTTAGATATTGAGAAAATGAGAGTTACAGGAAGGAGAAAATTTGAAAGTACAACTAGCAAATGACTGAGATAACCAGGAGCAGAATCCAGATCTTTTGACCCTTGGCCGGTGCTTTCCTCTCTACTTATCTCGAAATCAAAAAACTGCAGATCTGTTATTCACTCAGTGATTTCAGTTCTTTTCCAGAAGGATGGAGGGCCAATATTTTAATTTTTTTTTTTTTTGAGAGACAGAGAGTGCGAGTGAGAGAGGGACAGAGAGGGAGACACAGAATCCAAAGCAGGCTCCAGGCTCTGAGCTGTCAGCCCAGAGCTCAATGCGGGGCTCGAACCCACAAACCGTGAGATCATGATCTGAGCCCAAGTTGGACACTTAACTGACTGAGCCACCCAGATGCCCCGTGGAGGGCCAATATTTTAAAGACAGCATCTTTTATCAGAAATTATCTCTAGTTTTATACTGGCATTCTAATTTCAGAATATTGACTAGGAAGGATTATTAATAACTGAGGATCTGAGATAAGACAAAAAAAAAGCTCTAGAGTGAAACAGTGTGAATTTGAGTCTGTCTTGTTGGCAATTTACTTAATGTCTCTGTGCCTCTCTTGGGATAGTACCAACCTTGACACAGGTTGTTGCCATGATTACAAACTTTAATATAATACAAATCCATTATAAGTCATAGATAGATGTAATGTTATTAGCAGTTATTATAATGGATTGATTTCTTACACCGTACACAAAAGTAAATTCAAATGGATTGAAGACCCAAATGTGAAACCTGAGGCCATAAAACTTCTTACAGAAAACATAGACAATTTCTTAGAGATTGGTTTTAACATTTTTCTAGATATGTCTCCTCAGGTAAGAGGAACAAGGGCAAAAATACACCTTTGGGGCTACACCTAAATAAAAAGCTTCTGCACACTGAAGGAAACCATCAACAAAAAGAAAAGGCAGCCTCCTGAATTGGAGAAGATATTTTCAAATGATTTATACAATAAAAGGTTAATATAAAAAATATAGAGAACTTAAACAGGGATTCCTGGGAGGCTCAGTCAGTTAAGCATATGACTCTTGGTTTTGGCTCAGGTCATGATCTCACAATTAGTGACTTTAAGCCCATGGAGCCTGCTTGGAATTCTCTCCCCCTCTCCCCCTCTCCCCCTCTCCCCCTCTCTCCCTCTCCCCTTCTCCTCCTTCCTCCTCTTTCCCTCCTTCTCTCCCCCTTCTCCCCCTCTCTCTCCCCCTCTCCCCCCCTCTCCCCCTCTCTCTCTCAAAAATAAACTTAAAAAAAAAAAAGAACTTCTACAACAGAACACTAAAAACACCTCCCAAACAATCTGACTTAAAAATAGACAGAAGACCTGAATAGACATTTCTCCAAAGAAGACATACAGATACATGAAAAGTTGCCTGACATTACTAATCACCATGGAAATGCAAATCAACACCACAATAAAATATCACGTCACAGCAGCCAGACGACTAGAAGCAGAAAAAGAAGAAATAACAGGTGTTGGTGGGGATGTGGAGAAAAAGGAACCCTTAGGCACTATTGTCAGGTAAATGTAAATTGGTACAACTAGTATTGGAAAATAATATGAAGTTTCTTGAGAAAATTAAAAGTAGAAATACCAGAGAAGACAAAAAAAAAACTTACTTGAGAAGATATTTATGTTCTTATGTTTATTGCAGCACTAATTACAATGCCAAAATATGGAAGCAACCTGAGTGTTCATCAATAGATGAATGGATAAAGAAGATGTGAGGTGTGTATGTGTATATATGTATATACATACACAGCCACAAAAAAAGAACTAGATCTTGCCATTTGTGAAAACATGGCCTAGGGGGTATTATGCTAAGTGAAATAAGTTAGAGAAAGACAAGTACCATATGATTTTACTTATTTGTAGAATCTGAAAAACAAGAAACAGACCCATAAATACAGAGAACAAACTGGTAGTTACCTGAGGGGGAGGGTTTGGGGGCATGGGTAAAATGGGTGAAGGGGAGTAGAAGGGACGCGTTTCCAGTTATGAAATAAATAAGAGGAGTGAAGGGAATAGCACAGGGAATGTAGTCAGTGGTATTGTAGAAAGCATTGTATGGTGACAGATGGTACTACACACCTGTGGTGAGAATAACACAAGTAGTGTTGTTGGATCACTGTGTTGTGCACCTGAAACTGATGTAACATTGTGAGTCAGCTATTCTTCAACGTAAAAAGATTATTATGAAATACTATTGTTTTAGCTACTATCAATTCAACATGGTAAAGTGGAAAGAACGTGAATTTTAAACTGTTACCATTTTCCATATATGGGATCTTATAGAAGTTAACACACCGCCCAGAATGCCTGCCCTACGGTTCCAAGGATTAAATTAAGGCACCTCGAGTGGTGTCTAACAGACTTACTTTATGTTGGTTCCTTTTCTCTCTGTCTTGACTGAACGTTCACATGACAAATGATTACTGGAGATACCACCATTCTGACATGTGTGTAATTTAGCTTGGTACTCTCTAGCCTTGCATGTGTCAGGGTTTACTCCCAAGTCAACCTAAGTGCTATTTTATCTTCTGCTTGCTCTTTACTCTGTTTCCTGCCCAGTTTCTTTTTTTTATTCCTCCTAGCAATTTCTAATTACATTGATGTATCAGATGTGCCTCATATTTCTGAGTGTCCCTGAGATGGCCTCTAGTGGTAACATGATGTGATTTATCTCTGATAAGAACAAAATAAAATGAGAGATGATAGTTAATTAAAACCAGCTATTGTTAACTTTTAGGGATTTATGAAGCCCAGTGCCATTTTTTTCATTTATAAAGACTTATTTTTATAGTAACAAGTGTAAGTTCATTCCACAGGGAATTATTGAAGCCTTTATACAGGCTTCAGAAACAAAACAGAAAAGCCAGGATGCCCACATCCAAAGCCATAGAACTACTGTCTTCTCACCTCACTTAAGCACTCTGTAAGGCCTGAATTCCATCCCTTTGAGGTGCCTGATGTTCTTGAGCCCCATTTTCCTTCCTTCCGTCTGCTCAGACTGCACTCATCTGGTGATGTTTCACTGGGCTTCTGTGCAGGCCCTGGGAATTGTCTAGCTCTCCCCAGCCTAGAATGTAGAATTTGGAAGAGTCCCTGGAAAAGGTTAACTTACTCAAGTTGTACAGCAGATAACCTGAATTTTTACTGGCCCTGGCAGCACCACTGGGAGAGATTGTTTGTAATAACAAAATGCTAACAGATGATTTTTCCACATTGCTTGGCACCATCAGGACGTCTTTCATCAGCAGGCACTTGGCCACGTTCTTTTTGACAGACGTGTTTGTGGGGACTAGACAAGCAAAAGTCTCCTTCTGTTGCTTGGGTTTCAGTACAGTGTGTTCCTTCGATGATATCTCTGAGCAGTGGTAATGTGAAGGATATTAAAAAATAATGAGGATTTGGTAGGGGAAGGAAGGACCAGCCCCTGAGGAGGCTGGGGGAGTTGCATAGAGTCCAATCCCTAATCAGATTAAAATCGTAAATGTGGTTCAATTCTACTGGATAGTTTATTATACTTACGGGAACAGCCTTTATGCTTGTTGTGGAAAGCACACCAATCTATAATATTTTGAATCATCAAAATTAAATCAACTTTCTAAATGTCAACTTTTAGAAATACCCAGGGTTTTAAAAAAAAAACAAAAAAACCTAACTGTTTTATTTGAATTTTGTAGGAGATAACAACTCTAAAATCTCATAGTTTGTGCGTTGAACTGTCAGAGAGGAAGTGGCCACATGTGTCTCTCTTTAAAATTTTTTTGAAGCAGCAAGTCTAGTTGGGTGGGTAATAAAGAGGCATAAGGAAGTCTTAATATTTAAGACTAAAGAAATAATTCAATTCAGTAAGCATTTATGGATCACTAACTAGCCAAGCAATGGTCAATGTTCTGGAAGTTCAAGCATGAATGAGGCATGGTCCCCAACTGCCAGGAGCGTTTAGATTTACAAAGAAGATAAACATAAATAACTAAAATGCCATGTGAACCTTGCAAGCTCTTTGGCAACTAAGTCAAAGAAAAATTTTTGTCAAGAAAGATCAAGAAAAGTTTAAGCCAAAAGGTTCAACTGAGCTTGAATGAATTTTCCTTTGGGATTTTCACTAGGTGAAAATGGAGAGAAAAGGTAGTGCAGATAGCATGTGCAAAAGCATAAAACAGTGAGAGTTGAACGTATGCTTGAATCTGTAGGGGTGTGGCACAGGTAAAGGATAGAAAAGTATCTGGAAAAGTTAGCAAGAAGCAAGGTTTTAAAGAGTCATGGAGTGTCATGGGAAGAATATAGACTTATGTGCTGTGTAGAATAACTATTTTCAGTATAGGTAATAAAGGGGTATTCCCCTATGGGGACATATCAGAATCAGGAAGGGGCTTTTTCAAATAGCACATGTTTTCCTCTGGCAATTTTGAAAAGATCCAAGGAAATGTCATTGCCAAAAAGAATGCTCTGATACTGTGGTATCCTACTGTCTCAGCTGTGCTTGGAGCAGAGTACAGTTGAAGGATAGTTGCTGTCGATTTCAACTCTGGCTGTCCTTCAGGATCCCTTGAGGAGCTTTAAAGATACCAGTGCAAGGGCATCATCTCAGATCTCTGATCATGGCTCTGGCCTCAGTGTTTTTGTTTTTTTTTTTAATCAAGGTTGTCTAGTTCTGTCTGTCTTTCTCTTTCTTTCCTTTCTTTCCTTTCCTTTCCTTCCTTCCTTCCTCCCTCCCTCCCTCCCTTCCTTCCTTTCAAGTTTACTTATTTATTTTTGAAGAGATAGAGCAGACAGGGGAGGGCCAGAGAGAGAAGGAGAGAGAGGATCTGAAGCAGAACTCCACACTGTCAGTGCAGAGCCCAATGCAGGGCTAGAACTCACGAACTGTGAGATTGTGACCTGAGCTGAAATCAGGAGTGGAATGCTTAACCAACTGAGTCACCCAGGTACCCAGAGTTCTCTCAGTGTTTCTAATAGGGAACAGGCTGAGAAGCACTCCATTAGACAGATAAAAGTAGCTCCAATAAGAAAAAGGATGATTAAAAAAGAGTGGTTTAATTGGGATTACTCTCTTAAGGACTGTGAATTTGAATTTTCCTTAGAAGGAGATGGATGTAGATTAATAGGGCTACTGCAAATTGGAAGAAGCTATAAGTGAAAATGAAAGCAGTAGAAGCAGTCAAGTTATGAGTAAAAATAAGATGGATAAAACATAGATGGCATCTGGTAGATAAAACTTGGGGAAGACTGGAAAGATGTCAAACCTCAGCACCTATCTGCTTTCAAATGATACACTGGGGTTGATTGCAGAAAAATAGCAAATCACTGGCTATAGATTAAGGTGAGGAAATAGCACATGGTTTCTGTGTGCAAAGTAGTAGTAGCACTTAACAGGAAGTAGAGTGGAAAACAGGGTTAAAACCTAGCTTTGTCAAAGATTCAATTCATAGTATGTGTGGACTTGAGATACTTCCTTTGTCATCGAGCCAGGCACACCTTAAAATAATTGGTAGGATATAGACAGATGCAGAATGAATGAGGTACTTAGTACTTTCTAATCATTTTGAGTTGCTGAGTGCAACCAAGACAAAATCAGAATGATTGAGGGGGGCTGTGAACAGGGAAGGGCAAAGGTAAGTTGTCTATTTGGGCCATTTGAATTTCAGTGGTCAGAGGGTTTCTTATTATAATCCCAGTAGGTTGGTATGGAGTACATGGGAATTCAGTATTTCTTTGTTATTTGGGAATTAATTCTTCAGTCAGTGAATACAGATTGTGAGGAAGCCATCCATGGAATCTATGCTTAATAATCTGTCCCCTTACTTTGGGCGTTTGTAGGAGAGGAGGGGAATTGACCGAAGATGGCATTTGCAGAGGCCCAGATGCATGGAAGAGCATGGTCCTGAGAGAGGGAGGTGCTGTGCAAGAGTGGGATCCAGGGCATGTATAGGGAAGAGGCAAGAGCCCAGATCGCAGAACGTTGACAGAAAACCGATCAAAGGAGACTTCAGTCCATGTTTCAGTGTCAGTCTGTAAATATTGGCCAATTATTGAAGAGAGATGAAGGAATAAAACTCTGCAGTTATTAAAAAAAAAAAAAATTATTCTGAAACCAGGAGGGTGAAACTGCAGTCAGGAAAATTAGTTAGGTGGCTGTTACCATTGTCCAGAGAAAGAGGACCCAGTGAAAAGTTGAGGCAGTGGGGATGGAAAGAATGGAATGAATCAGAAAAATCAGTGAGGTTTGTTGATGAGTAATATGTTGGGAAAGAGAGAGAGAAAGCAAGGAATCCAGTATGACATCCAGGTTTCTGAGTGTGGGGACTAGGAAGATGACAATGCCATTAACTGCAGGAAGGAATCTCAGAGGAGGAACAAACTGAGGTTTGGCAATGATGAATTCATTTTCACACGTGTCGAATTTGAGGTGGCTGGTTAAACAAGCAGGTAGGCCAGTCAGGAGGATGGTTGGAATTATGACTTTAAGGTGCCACTTTGGAAATTACAGTACATGTAGTAAATGAGTGTTGTTTACCACATGAGTACACAAGATGGTGCAGAGAGATTGTGTAATGTGAGGATAAAATGGCAAGGAAGATGCCTGGGGAACGACATTTAAGGGATAAATGGAGTCCGCAGTTTGGACTGAACTGAGAAGGGGAGGAAAAGGGGTAGAGAAAGTATATCAGAAGTTCAGGGAAGGGGTTCCTGGGTGTCTCATTCAATTAAGTGTCCAACTCGGTTTCAACTCAGGTCATGATCTCACGATTTGTGAGATTAAGCTGACATTATGGACCCTGTTTGGGATTCACTTTTCTTCTCTCTCTGCCTCTTCCTCTCACTCTCTCCCCCTCCTTTCTCTCTCTCTAAATAAATAAAATAAACTTAAAAAGTTCAGGGAAGTGTGGAGAATTTCAAGGTATGGGCACAGTTCACCTTTAACAGTGCAGCTTCGAGGGCAGCATCACTGAAACGTGCTGACCAAATGTAACACTCACATCACAGGGTTTCAGTGAGTTAGGGGGTCAAGGAGGCAGAAGTCAAATGTAATTGGTTGAAAGGGGAATAGATGAGAAAATATATCGAGAGAGTTGTGTGCTTTTTTCCCCCAAAAAAAATCTGCTGTGAAGAAGAGGCAGTGAGAAAGACAGGGCAATAGCTAGAAGGGATTAAAGAAAGTATCTTTATTTTAGCTTTAGACAGATAAAGCATGCTGTGGGGAGCCTGCTGGGAGCCGAAAGCAAGGTGGTATAGCCACTGGCCTCTGGAATCTGTCAGGCAGCAGAGACAATAATACAGCCAACTTATGTGGCACCTACTATGTTCCAAACACTCCTTTATAGGTTGTTTTACATACATTAACTTATTTACTTCCTAATTGCCTCAGGAGTTGGAACCTGTTAGTATCCCCATTTTACTTGTGAGAAAACTGAGGTCCAGAGAGATTAAATAACCTGCCCAATTTGTGCTCTACCCACTGCACTCAGCAAATGCATTACAGAACCACCAAAACAATACATAGGCACATATGTCAACTTCAGTGGTTTCAGGAGATCATTGGTTAAGAGGTAGATGGAGGAGACCAAGGTGATTCCTGCAGACACAGCTCAGTCATGTGATAAAAGGGAAGTTTCTCTGTGGAACATGTCTTTGTAACCTATTCCTATTATTAAGAAGCTGAAAATTGAGTGAAGTCATTGGCTCCTCAATGTTATTTTACTCTCAACCTCCTTGGAAGAAGGTTAGTTAAGAACAAGGACCAAGAGTTAGTCTGATGTGACAGAACTGAACTTGTCACTATAATGAAGTTGAAATGTTGGCAAACGATTCTGTGGAAATCAGGGCTGGGATGTAGATAGAGGTGGGCAGGGGAGGGAGAGGAAGATGGCGACAGGCAGGATGTTGAAACAAAGATTATCTTAATCACATAGTTGAATGAAGCTTGAAATTACTTTCAGGTATTTGGTAGTAGAACTCCTGAAAGATTGGGTAAACTTTTGTATTTGTAGTACGTTGTTTATCCAGACTCACTTAGGCTTTTCCTGGTTTTGTGCCCATCATTCCACAAGGGTGGCATTATTTGGAAATTTTGAAGAACGATTGGAAATCTTTTAGTCTTTTATTCAAATATTATCATTAACAACAGTACATTATTAGTAGTAACATTTATTCAGATGTTATATAGCTTTCTCAGAACCCTAGAGATGACTCACAATCCTCCTCACTTGGGGAAACTCAGGCTTGAAGACACAAAGCTCCCTGCCCGAGGTCATAAAGCTAACAAGTGGCTAAGCTGGGATGCAGACCAGCTAGTACAAATCCAGAGCTCAGGCGCCCAACCCCCTGGGCCGTACAAGATATAGACAGTGTCTGGATTTCGCCAGTTTGTTCCGAGTTGCATCAAGCTGCCATGTCCACATATGAGAAAACCAACTTTAGAAAAACCTTGACTCTAGTTTTACTGACCATGGTTATTTGGGGGTTGGTTCATGAGGGAAATGAGCTAGTAAAAATATAGTTAAAAGCTGTCTTAATGAACGTGGCAAATCTCCGTAAGTCTTTACCTTCCCTGATGAGGTCATTAAAATATTTCTTTACCTTTTCAATGCAAAAGGGATCTGTGCTTGTATCCAGTTTGGTGTTCGAGATATTGGTGGGCTGAAATTACAGTGGAGAGAGTTTGTTAGGCCATAAGGAAGGTCCGTAGAACAATGACTGGGTAGAACCATCGCAGTGGTTTTTATCCACCCATCTCTCCAGTACTATATGCTTGTCACGTCAGCTGCTGGGATCCAGAGATGGGGGCAGGTCCATCTTGTGGAGTTTATAATCCAATGAGAAAAGCAGACATTAACTAAGTTCACCAGAAATATTTAATTACTATAAACCTGGATTCTGGAAACCCTAATAACATCATAAATTTGACTGCTTCCTGGTTAACCATAATAGGCTAAATGACTTCGAATGACTGACTGAGTGCTTGCCGGCTCTGTGCTAATAAGTGTAAAACCACAGACCCGAGGCATTGTAGTAACTGAAAAGAGAAGTGTGGAAAAGCTGAATGTCTTACAAAATACAGTTTAAAATGTTGGCATGTAGAAGGGAAAAATAGCAAATCTTAATAATTCTCATCTTCTGTACACTTGTATAGCTTATTTATTACTATATGAGGAAAGATTATGAAACAGACACAGATACTGATTAGAGACAGCTTTGATATGGAAACTTCTAAAAAATACACACGTGTTATAGCTTCTTCTCACACCTTTTGTTTCTGCTGTGTTGGCCCAGACACGGCATAGAAGAGGTGTTCTAAGGGAGGCTATGACTTAGAGACTGTGTGTCTCTAAGGGACACAGCCAGATGGAGCTCCATTTTTTCTTAGAGTTATCTTTTTCCAAACCAAAAGTAATAAAAGATGTATTCAAGCATGTTAAAGTCTTTCTGAATAGTTTGTTTTGCCTTTGATATTAAAACTGGGTGAAAGTGGGGCGCCTGGGTGGCTTAGTCGGTTAAGCGTCCGACTTTTGCTTAGGTCATGATCTCGCAGTTTGTGGGTTCGAGCCCAGCGTCGGGCTCTGTGCTGACTGCCAGCTCAGGGCCTGGAGCCTGTTTCAGCCTGTGACTCCCTTTCTCTCTGACCCTCCCCTGCTCACGCTGTCTCTCTCTCTCTCTCTCCTAAAAATAAATAAAACATTAAAAAAAAAAAACTGGGTGAAAGTTCTTAGGGGACAGTTTTACTCTAAGCCTTAATCCATGGCAGTTATTCCCCATGAGATCAGTCTGGATGCAATTAAGCCTCTACTCCAGCTATCTAAGTCTTTGGAGAATTCATAAAGTTAAATATATTCCCTGTCGGATTCTGAAAAGAACATCCCTGTGTTTCCCTGTGTTGACATGGCCTGAGCTATGGTGGCAGAGGGATGGTATTGAATTTTTTTTTCATTTCTGGTATATTTGATTTTTATACAATCTTCGCTTTCTTTCCCACTCATCTCTCTACAGGCTCAGTTTGAACTTCAGGCGTTTCATATCCGTGGGGAGCATGCAGTGGCTACAGCAAGACTAGAAGAAACCATTGAAAATCTCAAACACGAGATTGAACACCGATGGCGAGGAGGATGTGAGGAGATGAGAGATGCGTGTGTCTCCACTGATGATGACCAACCCCCGAAGACCTACAGAAATGTGTGCATCCAGACAGACAGAGAGACGTTCCTCAAACCCTGTGAAGGGGAAGGCAAGACTGTCAGAAGTAACCAGATAATACCCAAGAAGCTGAATATCTCCTCTTTCAGCCAGCTGTCTCCCCCAAATGACAACAAAGACGTCCATGTACCACTTCAGGCTATGGAAAGCATCTCACCAAGTCAGCAAAAGTCATCACCGCCACCTCCTCCTCCCGCCCCACCCCTACCAACAGCCATCCCTCCCCCTCCACCTCCTCCCCTCCCTCCTGGGCTTGAACCTTTGCCACCCGTACCTCCACCACCACCTGTTAGTGCTGGACCGCCTCCACCCCCACCACCTCCTCTGCCTCCAAGTGCCGGACCTCCTCCCCCTCCCCCTCCGCCACCACTTCCCAACTCCCTTGGTCTGTCTAACAGTGGGGGACCCCCTCCTGCTCCAGCACCACCAGGACTTGTACCTCCACCTCCTCCTGGACTCTTCTTCGGAGTTGGCTCTTCTTCTAGCCAATGTCCTCGGAAGCCAGCCATTGAGCCGAGTTGTCCCATGAAGCCTTTATACTGGACTAGAATCCAAATAAGTGATAAAAGGTAAGCCCAACTCTGCGGGCCCAGTCTCAGCTTGTGAATTCCCAGGATTTTGCATAAATGACATTTTATTAGTACCAGTTGGATATCTGTGTACCCCAGCATTCATTCTCAAGTGTGGTTTATAGTGAATACCTTGGATAAACAAGGTTGTAATGTTTGAGGGAGACAATGTCTGTCTCCACCAGGTCTTATCTGTGATGCTGGGAGAAACCTTGTGTGCAATGTCAGATCCTTCTGTAAGATAAAGTTTCCATTTTACAGACTCTTCTTAGGGAAGAGCTCTGGTCTAAGTTAGAGCCTTCTTGCAACATCCCTACAACTAGCAAGTAATCATAAAGATGCTGAGCCTGAACCTATCCTGTAGGTTCACTGAAGGGGTTTAGAATATCTGTCTTGTCTTTAGATGGTATCATCAACCTTATGGTCTGGATACTTAACAGGTACGTGTAATTTTTCAGGTTTTATTAGAAGAACGAGACATAGCTGAGTCATTAGCTCGTTAGGTCAGAAGGGAGTCATAAAATATGAAATCTCTGCTTGACCTCTCATTCCCCTACCTGCTAAATGCCCTCACATCTTCTACCTTGTTGTCCTTCAGAGAGAGTGCCGGTGTGGCACATCTTCCGTTTGTATAGCTTGTTAAGCTGGGTTCTGTAAAGCAGCAAGGAAGGTTGCTTGGACACGTCTATTCAAACATACTTGAATTTAATTTCTTCTGCCTCCTTTCAGAGTCTGTCAAGAGGACAGTGAGAGAGATGTTGAGTTGCTGCTTGACAATCTCTAGATTTGAAGTTCATCTGTTTGTAAAGAACAGCAAATAGAAAACCTATTTTTAAACATAAGTATTTGAACTTATTCCCTAAATCAGTGGGTGGTGGTGAATCTTTCAGTTTATGTAACATTTTGCTTGTGGACGGCAGTATATTTAACAAAATACCATGAAATTCACAATTATAAAGCAACTGGAAATCACTGTAGGAGGAGTAAGGAATACCTTAAAACTAAGCATGTGGTGAACTAAATTGATTATGTGCTTCATCTTGGCCCCTTTCCTCCAACCAAAGAATAAGGACCAAGAATTCATGTGTGGGAAATCCTGTTACTTTTTTAAAACACTGATACTTTATTATTTCCCAGTGGAATCATTAAAGGGGGGCGGGGAGAAGAGATCCTGAAATAGCTCCTAATGATTACCTGAAGTACTATTATTCATTTTATTCCTTTTGTCCCATTCAAGACTCAGAGGACATTTCCTAAGAAATAGTTTCCCAGAATATTTATTTCAAGTTTTGTTCCCTTATTAATGTTCTCAAATTAATGTACAGACATTCCAAGGTGATGCATCCCACCTGTCAGCCCTGGGGAAGTGTGTTCTGACAGCACGTGCAGCTGATCCACACCTGCCTCGCTAGCCTGTCTCCTCCATTCCCGTCAAGATTTCATAAGCTACCAGCATCCCAGACCACAGTGGTGATCTAACAGTACCACTGGGATACGGGCCCCTGGCTCACTATTCAAGATAGGACAAAGTCAAGCTGGAGACAGTCATTACGTTTTCCCTCCTTATGTAGTTGGCCATTTTGAGAAAGAAAACAATTCAGTTCTCAAGCCCTTATTAGTTTCACTATAAGTTTAGGGCTTCAGTGTTGAGCAAAATGAAATGTAGATGAATGTACTGACTTTGCTGCAAGAAGACAGCAACATGGCCACTTCCTGCCACTCCACACATTTAGTCTCTCTTACCATGGGTCCCTCAAGGTGATTTTGTACCCTCAGAGCATGAGTACTTCTTTTAAACTAAGAGGCTGTAAAGATTCTGTGTAGCATTTTGTTCATGTACGAAACTAAAATTGTTTGGGGTGCCTTGCTTGCAAAGAGAAGAAATGGTATTTTAGTATTTTGTACAACCAGAGGGTAAGCACTTTGTGTAATGGATGCATGACAAATTTTGCTCTTGGTCTTGGTCTTCTGGGGAACCAGGAGTAAAATGTGTTTTTTTTTTCTGTTGTATGTGCACTGCCTCTCATCCACCTAGATTACTTTTCACTACTCGTGTGAACTTTTTTTTTTTAATTTTTAATTTTTGAGAGGCAGAGAGAGCTCAGGTGGGGGAGGGGCAGAGAAGGGGGAAGAGAGAGAGAATCTCAAGTAGCCTCCACGATGCCAGCACAGAGTCCAACGTGGGGCTCAGACTCATGAACCACAAGATCATGACCTGAGCTAAAACCAAGAGCCGGACACTCAACCAACCGAACTACTCAGACACCCCAAACATGAGCTGATTTTGAACTTTTGCCATTTTGCATTCTTTGGTGTCTGTGTTCTTGTTTCTAGAATAGGAAAGAGATGTTTAGTTAAAGGAAAAGAAATCCTCATCTATCTACTTTTTTGGTTCCCTAATAAATGTCAGTCTTCCTTGTGAGTATCTTCCCCTTCTCCCTCCATTTCTCCCTCCTCCTCCAACATTTCCCCCCTCCCCAATCTTTCTTCCTACCTCCTCCTCCTGCCTTCCTCTTCCTCTTCTCTTGAGCTAGAATTGTACATTCAGTGATGGAAAAGGAGTTCACCGTTATAGCAAATGAGATGGTCTATTGTGAGCAAGTCCCTGTTACTCCTCCACCAAATGCCAACTGTCCCCAACTCACTGAGAGGTCGTATTCCAGAGGTCTTCTATTCATTATTGGAAATGCCTTTTCCCATAGAAACGATGTGTAGTAAAAGTGTAGTAAATGGTAGTGAAGCGTACAACCTGTCAAAGCTGGTTTACTATAGAATAGGAGTGAGTGGCAGCACTAGTCATGCTATCGTGAGCTCAGAGTCCTTGGAGCTGGGGCTAAGCAGTGCAGGTGCACTGATGGGGAAGGGATGGATGGGTCTGAACAATCTCCCTTATGCAGCACACCCTCTCCTCAGCCTCCCAGAACCTCCCTGGGGCCCAGACCAGCAGCCCTTACCAGGCTGCATGCTCCAAAATCCCTTGGCTGTTTTCAGCCATTGAGATCCCCCTTCCTTAGTGCAGCTGGCGATAAGCCCTTGATGTTAATGGTGTTCCTGTTTCAAATGGGAGTTGAGTGAGTGGCGGGGGGTAGGGGGATGTCTGAGGCGGGAGCACAAGGATGGATGTACTTCATTGGAAAGTTTCTAGCTCTTGGTGATGATTTTACAGGTATTCACTATACTGTTATATGCTGTACATGTCACATGTATATACTCTTAAATGGTTCAAATATTATATTAGAAAAATTATAAAGTGGAGAGAAGTGACTCTGGACAGATCATAATGTTCATATTTAACGGGAAAGGTAGACATGTAGCAAAATGTGAACACCCGAGTCTGAGAAGTCCATTTTCCCTCCTGTTTTGAATGTGAAAATTGCCTTTTAGCATCAAAAATTGTATGGACCATCCCATATAATAATAGTTTTTAGTTTTCATTGATGGAGAAAATACACGTTAAAAAATATTTGTGAGTACTTACAAATATTCTGGATCATAATATATATTCATATGTTTGAAAAACAGTGTGTAGATGAAACAGTATGTTTGTCCATGGGTATTAAACATATTTAAAAATAAGAAAGGAGACACTTGGGGGGAAATGTGTTCTAACTAATGGAAGCCTGGTTGGTAACCCCTCTGCATCCACTCACAGAGGCAGGTTTTCTATACCTGATTTTTTATATCTTCTTCCCTGTCTTTGTTTCAAAACTAGGATGCCCCTGTAATTTGAAGACAAAAAAAAAAAAAAGCAAAAAACAAAGCAAAGCCTCCTCCCCATGACTACTTTAGCTGAAATCCCTGTGGGGACTCCTTCAGGAGAGATTTTTTGGTTTGTTTTGCTTGTTAATACTGTCACTGGGGTGCACTATTATAAATCAAGTATTTCTAAATGACCTTAGTCTGTTCACAAATGATGGGTCCTGCCCTCAGTTGGCCCAAGCTAATCCTGAAAACCATTTTTGAAAGTATTAGAAGTCCAACAAGAAGGTAAATCTTTACCTTAGGAGAAGGTGAAGAATTTTTTTCTGTTCAAGAATTGTTATTCAGAATCATCCCATTAATGGGGCGCCTGGGTGGCTCAGTCAGTTGAGCATCTGACTCTTGATTTTGGCTCAGGTAGTGATTCCAGGGTCATGGGATCAAGCCCTCCTTTGGGCTCTGTGCTGGGCATGGTCCCTTTCTCTTTCTGTCCCTCTCCCCCTCTCGCTAACTTGCTCGCTCGCTCTCTAAAAAAATAATTCAAAAAAATAATTATAGCATAAATGTGCCAATGGTTATCTTTTTAGCTTGCCATGATGCCCGTTTTTACCCATCATGGAAATGCCACAGACTGAGAGAGAAACACCTTACATGGCCTCAATTATGTGAATCCCAGGATTTCTGGTCCTGCATGTTTTCTCTAGATCTTTCTCTCTTTGATTGCATCTAATGATCATTCAGTTTTAGAAATGTGTGTTGGCTATGATGTTCTATGGTATATTTTGACTTTTAAAAAAAAGGTATAGCACAAAAAGCTTTTCTTCCAGTTTTGTTAGGATATATACAATACATATAATATATATATTTTATTAGGATATATATATCCTATATATATTAGGATATATATATGTATATTTACACACACATGCACACAAATACACACATATGTATATACACACACATATATGTTTTAAATGCATCAAAGTGAATTAGAGGTTTTATGTATTCTGTTCTCATCTGATTTGATTCTAATATTTAACTTGTCATTTTTTCTTTTAAGCCAAAATGCTACACCAACCTTATGGGATTCCTTAGAAGAACCTGATATTCGGGATACTAGTGAATTTGAGTATTTATTCTCCAAAGACACAACTCAGCAGAAGAAAAAACCTCTGTCAGAGACCTATGAGAAAAAGAATAAGGTCAAAAAGGTAATGGGTGACTATAGTAATTGTATTTTTTGTCATATGTGGGAATTCATTATGTGCTGGTGGTTTGCTATCTCTCTGTTCTCTAAAAATGTTTTTGAAGGTTTTAAGTCACTGATGACAAAAATGAAGTCAGTAGCTAGAGAAATCTGCGCTTATTCTTTCAGTCATACCTGAATTTTCAAGCTATTTTCTTAATTTAATCTGGACTTTTTTCCAGCTATTCTGTTGAAAAAATACAAAATTTAATTTGTGTTTAGGGAATGTAGTGTGTATGTTATATGGAAAACATCTTACTCATTCACTTACGTATAAATCCATCCATTTCCCAAATGTTTACAGGGAGTGTATTTATGCCAGGTTTTGCTCTAGGCCCATGTGATCCAGTGTTGTAGCCATTAGGCCTATGCGGCTGTTTAAATTTAAGTAGCGCAGTAAGATAAAAATTCAGGCCTTCAGTGGAACTTGCGACTTTTCAGTTTTGTTTTTACGGCTGGCGGCTACCATATAGCACAGATGAAAAATGTTGTCGTTATAAAAAGTTTTATTGGATAGCACAGTCTGGGAAATGTTGGTGAGAAAACCCCAAAGACGCGTGCCCTGTGGCACTTACATTAACAGTCAGCATTACTAACAAAACACTGAACCATGTGGTAGAGCAGGGTAAGGAAGATGGATTTTGGCAGGGTGGGGGCGGGGCTGCAGTGTTAAATGGAGTGCTCAGAATAGTTCTCTTGGAGAAGTTGACTTCTAAGCAAAGACCAGAGGACTTGACGTCAGAGGCCGCCAGTCTTAAATCGGAGAGCAAGTTCAGGATTCCCCAAGCGATCAGGCAGATGTGAAGCTGAATCGCAGCTGAGCCGTGTACCAGCTGTGCAACCTGGCTCAAAGTTCTTCCTCTCTTTGCCTCCATCCCCTCACTGTAACATGAGATAATGACTCCTCATAGTTTTTGTTATTGTAAGTAGTTATTGTAAGTAGTTGTTAAATGAGGTCATTGATATGTCATGCTCAGCACAGTTCTTGACACAATCAGCCCACAACAAATGACGGCTACTCTTGTTACATTACTGTTGAAGTCATTGCCGTGATCTCTCGGCGTTACCGTTTTGATAATAGCATAGGTGATGCCGAGGAGACAGTGCAGTACATCTATGGTTCTGCTATTGGTTTGCTCTGTGAGTTTGGGCTGCTTGTCTGTGTTCTCTAAGCCATATTTTTCCTTTTCTTTAAAACAAGATTAACGATATCTGAGTCTACCTGACCCACAAGGATGTTGTGAAATTGAATCAAAGAGATTTTGAAGGAAATGTTTTGAAAGGTGTAATAATGAATGATATTATCATGAACCCTTTATTCTTTTTTTTATTTATTTATTTATTTTTTTATTTTTTACAAATAGTTTATTGTCAAATTAGTTTCCACATAACACCCAGTGCTCATCCCCACAAGTGCCCTCCTCCATGCCCACCCCTCCTCCCCCCCACATCCACCAGTCCTCAGTTTTTGTCAGCATTCAAGAGTCTCTCATGGTTTGCCTCTCCCCCTTTCCCCCACCATTTCCGCCCTTCTTCTCCCCCTTGGTCCTCTGTTAAGCTCCTCCTAATCCTCCTATACGTGCACACATATGATATTTGTCTTTCTCTGCCTGACTTATTTCGCTCAGCATAACACCCTCAAGGTCCATCCATGTTGCTACACATGGCCAGATTTCATTGTTTCTCATTGCCATGTAGTATTCCATGGTATAGATAAACCACATCTTCTTGATCCATTCATCTGTTGATGGACACTTAGGCTCTTTCCAGGTTTTAGCTATTGTGGAGAGTGCTGCTATGAACATTGGGGTACATGTGCTCCCATGCATCAACATTTCTGTATCCCTTGGGTAAATTCCTAGCAGTGCTATTGCTGGGTCATAGGGGAGTTCTATTGTTAGTTTCCTTAGGAACCTCCACACTGTTTTCCAGAGGGGCTGTACCAGTTTACATTCCCACCAACAGTGTAGGAGGGTGCCCGTTTCTCCACATCCTCGCCAGCATCTAGAGTTCTCTGATTGGCTCATTTTAGCCACTCTGACTGGCGTGAGGTGGTATCTCAGTGTGGTTTTGATTTGTATTTCCCTGATGAGGAGGGATGCTGAGCATCGTTTCATGTGTCTGTTGGCCATCTGGATGTCCTCTTTGGAGAAGTGTCTGTTCATATCTTCTGCCCATTTCTTCACTGGGTTGTTTGCTTTTTGGGCGTGGAGTTTGGTGAGTTCCTTGTAGATTCTGGATATCAACCCTTTATCTGATATGTCATTTGCAACTATCTTTTCCCATTCCGTTGGTTGCCTATTAATTTTCTGGGTTGTTTCCTTGGCTGTGCAGAAGCTTTTAATCTTGATGAGGTCCCAACAGTTTATTTTTGCTCTTGATTCCCTTGCTTTTGGGGATGTGTCAAGTAAGAAGTTGCTGCGGTGGAGGTCAAGGAGGTTGTTTCCTGCTTTCTCCTCTAGGTGTTGATAGTTTCCTGTCTCACGTTCAGGTCCTTTATCCATTTTGAGTTTATTTTTGTGCATGGTGTGAGAAAATGATCTAGTTTCATTCTTCTGCATGTTGCTGTCCAGTTCTCCCAACACCATCTGTTAAAAAGGCTGTCTTTTATCCATCGGATATTCTTTCCTGCTTTGTCAAAGATTAGTTGGCTGTATACTTTTGGGTCCACTTCTGAGTTCTCAATTCTGTTCCATTGGTCTATGTGTCTGTTTTTGTGCCAATACCATACTGTCTTGATGATGACAGCTTTGTAGTAGAGGCTAAAGTCTGGGATGGTGATCCCTCCCGTTTTGGTTTTATTTTTCAGGATTACTTTGGCTATTCGGGGTCTTTTGTGGTTCCATACAAATTTTTGGATAGTTTGTTCTAGTTTTGAGAAGTATGCTAGTGCAATTTTTATTGGAATTGCATTGAATGTGTAGAGTGCCTTAGGTAGTAATGACATCTTAACTATATTTATTCTTCCTATCCATGAGCATGGAATGTTTTTCCATTTCTTTGTGTCTTCTTCAATTTCCTTCATAAGTTTTCTATAGTTTTCATCATACAGATCTCTTGTATCCTTGGTTAGGTTTATTCCGAGGTATTTTATGGTTTTTTGTGCAATTGTGAATGGGAGCAGTTTCTTGATTTCTCTTTCTGTTGCTTCATTGTTGGTGTATAAAAATGCAACCGATTTCTGTACGTTGATTTTGTACCCTGCAACTTGGCTGAATTCTTGGATCAGTTCTAGTAGGCTTCTGGTGGAGTCTGTCGGGTTTTCTATGTAGAGTATCATGTCATCTGCGAAGAGGGAAAGTTTGACTTCCTCTTTGCCAATTCTGATGCCTTTGATTTCCTTTTGGTGTCTGATGGCTGATGCTAGGACTTCCAGCACTATGTTAAACAGCAGTGGTGAGAGTGGGCATCCCTGTCGTGTTCCTGATCTCAGGGGGAAAGCTCTGAGTTTTTCCCCGTTGAGGATGATGTTAGCTGAAGGCTTCTCATAGATGGCTTTGATGATGTTTAAGTAGGTTCCTTCTATCCCAACTTTCTCGAGAGTCTTTATTAAGAAGGGATGCTGTATTTTGTCAAATGCTTTTTCTGCATCTATTGACAGGATCATATGGTTTTTATCTTTTCTTTTATTGATATGATGTATCACATTGATTGATTTGCGAATGTTGAACCAGCCCTGTAACCCAGGAATGAATCCCACTTGATCATGGTGGATGATTCTTTTTATATGCTGCTGGATTCGATTTGCAAGGATCTTGTTGAGAATTTTTGCATCCGTATTCATCAAGGATATTGGCCTGTAGTTCTCTTTTTTTGCTGGATCTCTGTCTGGCTTGGGAATCAGTGTGATGCTGGCTTCATAAAATGAATCCGGGAGTTTTCCTTCGCTTTCTATTTTTTGGAATAACTTGAGAAGAATTGGGATTAATTCTGTTTTAAATGTCTGGTAGAATTCCCCAGGGAAGCCATCAGGTCCAGGGCTCTTATTGTTGGGAGATTTTTGATCACTGATTCAATTTCTTCACTCGTTATGGGTCTGTTCAGGTTTTCTATTTCTTCCCGTGTGAATTTTGGTAATGAGTGTGTGTTTAGGAATTTGTCCATTTCTTCTAAGTTGTCCAATTTGTTGGCATATAATTTTTCATAGTATTCCCTGATAATTGCTTGTATTTCTGAGGGGTTGGTTGTAATAAGTCCATTTTCATTCATAATTTTGTCTATTTGTGTGCTCTCTCTTTTCTTTTGGATAAGTCTGGCTAGAGGTTTGTCAATTTTGTTTACCTTTTCAAAAAACCAACTCTTGGTTTCATTGATCTGTTCAATTGTTTCTTTGGTCTCTATGTTGTTTATTTCTGCTCTAATTTTTACTATTTCTCTTCTTCTACTGGGTTTAGGGCGTTCTTGTTGCTCTGCCTCTAGTTCCTTTAGGTGAGCTGTTAGATTTTGGACTTGCGCTTTTTCTAATCTCTTGAAATAGGCCTGGAGAGCAATATACTTTCCTCTTAGGACTGCCTTTGCCGCATCCCATAGATTTTGAATTGTTGTGTTTTCATTTTCATTTGTTTCCATATATTTTTTAATTTCATCTCTAATTGCCTGATTGGCCCATTCATTCTTTAGAAGGGTGTTCTTTAACCTCCATGTTTTTGGAAATTTTCCAGACTTCTTCCTGTAATTGATTTCAAGTTTCAAAGCATTGTGATCTGACAGTGTGCATGGTATGATCTCTATTCTTTTATATTTATTGAGGGCTGCTTTATGTCCCAGTATGTGATCTATCTTGGAGAATGTGCCATGCGCACTTGAGAAGAAAGTAAATTCCCTGGCCTCAGGATGTAAAGTTCTAAATATATCCGTCAGGTCCATCTGGTCCAATGTATCTTTCAAGTCCATTATTTCTTTAGTGATTTTCTGTCTGGTTGACCTATCCATTGCTGTAAGCGGAGTATTAAAGTCCCCTGCTATGAGCACATTCTTATCTATAAGCTTGTTTCTGTTTGTGATTAATTGTTTTAGATATTTAGGTGCTCCCATATTCGGTGCGTAGACATTTATGATTGTTAGTTCTTCCTGATGGATGGACCCTGTAATTATTATGTAGTGCCCTTTCTTCATCTCTTGTGATTGTCTTTAATTTAAAGTCCAGTTTGTCTGATATAAGTATCGCTACTCCGGCTTTCTTTTGATTTCCTGTAGCATGATATATATTTCTCCATCCCCTTACTTTTAATCTGAAGGTATCTTCCCATCTAAAATGAGTTTCTTGTAGACAGCATATAGATGGATTTTGTTTTTTAATCCATTCTGCTACCCTATGTCTTTTGATTGGAGCATTCAGCCCATTTACATTCAGTGTTATTATTGAAATATGTGGGTTTAGAGTCTTTGTATCTTTTGTAGGGTTCATGTTTGTGGTGGTGTCTCTGGAATCTTTGTTCCTTGCAACCTTTCCTTCAGAGCATCCCCCTCAGGATTTCTTGTAGGGCTGGCTTCGTGGTGACAAATTCTTTCAATTTCTGTTTGTTTGGAAAGGTTTTTATCTCTCCTTCTATTTTGAATGACAGGCTAGCTGGATAGAGGATTCTTGGCTGCATCTTTTTACTGTTCATCACATTGAAGATCTCTTGCCATTCCTTTCTGGCCTGCCACGTTTCAGTAGATAGGTCTGTCACCACTCTGATGGGTTTCCTTTGTATGTGAGGGCCCTTTTCTCCCTAGCTGCTTTCAAAATTCTCTTTGTCCTTGTATTTTGCCATTTTTACGATGATATGTCATGCAGAAGATCAATTCAAGTTACGTCTGAGAGGAGTCCTGTGAGCCTCTTGTATTTCCACATTGACTTCCTTCCCCAAGTCGGGGAAGTTCTCTGCTGTAATTTGTTCCAGGACTCCTTCAGCACATTTCCCTCTCTCTTCCTCTTCTGGGATTCCTATGATACGGATATTGTTGCGTTTGACTGTGTCGCTGAGCTCTCGAATTCTTCTTCCTGTTCCTGGATCAGTTTGTCTCTTTTTTTGTCAGCTTCTTGTTTTTCTATAATGGTGTCTTCTAAATCACTTATTCTCCTTTCTGCCTCTTCAAGCCATGCATTGGAGGCCTCTAATTTATTATGGATCTCATTTATCACATTTTTTAATTCTTCATGCCTATTTTTATTTTCCATTCTGTCTGTAGCCATAGTTTCTTTGATGTCCCCTATGTTTTTTTCAAGCCCTGCTATTAATTTCACCATTATTATTCTAAAATCTTGTTCACTTATGCTGATATCTGTTTTGAGCAGTTCATTAGCTGTCATTTCTTCTTGGAGTTTCTTTGGAGGAGAGTTCTTTCGTTTCGTCATTTTAGTTAGCTTTCCGGCTCTTGTTGGTTTTAAAGACCTGTTACGCTCTCTGCTTCTATGAGCACTGCTATATCCAAGAAACTCTTTGACTTTCCAGGGGCTATCCTTTCAGAGATTGTTTTTTGAATGGTATCCCTCGGTCACTCTTGTTGGGACCTTAGTTATTTTATTTTCCTATTCGTAGTGATATTTGGGACTCTTCACCTTGTGTACTCTAGCTTGTTTCTTGAGGTAGCCCTGGAAAAGAAAACAGACAGACAAACACACAGGGAGCAGGAGCACACAAACGCACAGGCTGATTCAACTAACATGCAAAGTGAGAGGGAAAACGAAAAAGTTAATAGAAAAGACGGAGGAGGGAGGGCGAATAGGGAGCATAAAATACATAAAAGGGTCAAAAAGGGGAAAAGAAAAGGAAAAAAGAAGAAAACCGATGGACAAAGAACGGTTTAAAGCATGTACCTGGATTTCCCAGCTACAGTTAAATAGCCGTGTGTATGCAGCGCTGGTTGAAGAGCATAGAGAAAAAGAGAGAAGGCAGGGTGAGACAAGGCAGATTTGGAAATAGAATGAACAGGCAGAAGGGATAAGAAACTTTTTTCAAAGAGGTAAAGGGTAGAATATGGTTGGATAGGTGAGAGAAGGATGCTGGAATTATCCAGAGAAACTATATAGTCTAATTACTCCTGAGAGAAATAGCTGAAAAAGTCGGTAGGTGTAGAATTTACATTTACAGAATGGACTTGTGATTGTTTAAGCAAACTGGCAACCAGAGTGAATCAGGTCAGTGTTTTGGGGAAAAAAGCGAGAAAAGAGAAAGAAGAAGAAAAAAAGAGAAAAGAAAGGGGAAAAAAAAAAGAAAGAAGAAAAAAAAAAGGGAAAAAGAAAAAAAAGGGAGGAGGGCACCTCTCAGGCAGGGATGGGCGTGGCGTGATCCGATGCCTCAGGCGGGGGTTCTGCCTTGGCGATTGTGGGGAGGAGAGTGACGGTGCTCCAGTCCCTTCTTGAACCCCGCGCTGCAGCTCGCTTTTTTTTTTTGGCGTGTCAACTCCCCGTTCCGGGGACGCAGCCGAAGTTGGTTGCACTCTTCAACCCAGGCCAGTTCCAATCTCCAAATCCCAGTCCGCGCCCCGCTGAAGTTGCCTTAGACACAGCGTCCCAGACAACCCCCTCGGGCTATTCCAGGCTCCCTGCTGAGCTCTGGGGGCGGAGTCAGGATCGCTGCTTCCTTCTCTGGGTCGGGCTGGTGCGCATGCGCGGGGGCTTGCCTGCCGGGTCCGCGTAGCCTGAGCCCGCTGGAGTGAGGAAAACCGGGTCTCTCTATGGCTCGTCACCCGAAACACGAACTCACAGGCAAATTTCCCAGTTTTTAGCTCTTTGCCTTCCCTCTCGAGTTCCAGCCAGCCAGGAGCGCGGACGCCCGGTGTCTGTGCGTCTCCTTCAGGGGTCCCAGCAGCGCTGGAGCTACAATGGCGGCAGGCGCGCCGCCGCTGGAGTGAGGAAAACCGGGTCTCTCTATGGCTCGTCACCCGAAACACGAACTCACAGGCAAATTTCCCAGTTTTTAGTTCTTTGCCCTCCCTCTCGAGTTCCAGCCAGCCAGGAGCGCGGACGCCCGGTGTCTGTGCGTCTCCTTCAGGGGTCCCAGCAGCGCTGGAGCTACAATGGCGGCAGGCGCGCCGCCGCTGGAGTGAGGAAAACCGGGTCTCTCTATGGCTCGTCACCCGAAACACGAACTCACAGGCAAATTTCCCAGTTTTTAGCTCTTTGCCTTCCCTCTCGAGTTCCAGCCAGCCAGGAGCGCGGACGCCCGGTGTCTGCGCGTCTCTTTCAGGGGTCCCAGCCGCCCTGGAGCTACAATGGCGGCAGGCGCGCCCGCGCCGCTTTAAAAACCAACCTCCAGGAGCGGCACAAAGAAGCAGTTTGTGTGCTCAGCCTCCCCCAGGACCAGTTGGCGCGAGGGGACCCGGTGTGCAGGTATTTGGCAAGTACGGTCTTTCTATGCACCGAGCGGAGATTTTTCTGTCTCGGACTCTCTCCTTTTCCCCTCTCACTCCCTGTAGAGGGTAGAGGGGGATCGCCTCCCACCCTGGAGGCTCCGATCCCGGCCCGATTTTACCTTCCCCGGTTCGCACTCACGTTAGAAGGCTTTCTCAGTGGATTCTGTGTCCTTTTTCTCCCAGTCTCTCAGGTTTTGTATGGTTTCCAATGGCTTCAGATCTTTTCTGTGTGATGTATGGGCGCAAGTGCAAGTACGGAGCTCCTTACTTCTCCGCCATCTTGCCTCCCTCCTCGAACCCTTTATTCTTAAGTTATAGAGCGGGCTTCATCCATCGGTTCCTATCTCAAGTAACATTATGATTAGGAAATCAGTGTCCCTTACAGGGGAAAATATGACCAATACCTGAATCCACTTTTCTGTTAATCAAATCAGCTTCTCCCACTGACTTGAATTATGAATGAAAATTTTGATCAGAGTTTTTCACCTGTCAGGTTCATTGGAATTGCGTTTTCATGAGAAAAATGTGACAGAGAAGAGCCTGGGTGGCTTAGTTGGTTACGTCCAACTCTTGATTTTGGCTCAGGTCATGATCTCATGGTTCCTGAGTTTGAGCCCCATGTTGGGCTCTGTGCTGACAGTGCGGAGCCTGCTTGGGATCCTCTCCCTCTCCCTCTGCCCTCCTCCGCAACCCATGTGTGTTTCTCTCTCTCTCTCTCTCTCTCTCAAAATAAATAAATTAATTTTAAAAAAAGGAAAAATGTGACACTAAAAATAACTAAATATCAGACCAACTGTTTTAAGAGGACATATTACATGAAACATTTCAAATTTTTCTAATAAAACTATTAGTTACTGGTAAGAAGTCAGCTAATACAATGTATTTGCATGCAGTGAGATTCATACAAGATGGAAATAAGTGTGCTTTAAGGGCCAGCTGGTGTATTAAATCCCATCCATAGACACAGAAGACTACTGCTTCTGTATGAAAGGCCAAAGAAGCAGCTCTGTATTCCAAAGCTAGCCTCGGTTTGCCTCTTCCAGGGAGCCTCTTGTGGTTAACCCAGGAACTCCCCTGAATGTTTTCTTACACAGTATCACATGAACTGACTCGTCCTCTCTTTCTTCCCGGATTGGTCCTACCCCTTCTGTTCCTCCCTCTGGATGCTTGGTAACATGTTATTTACTCATAAAACTAATTATTTCTGTTTTGGTAAATGAGTATTTTTAAAACATCATAGAATTTGTTTTTTTAAAACATCGAAGCATTTGGTTGTTTGTTCCTATTTCTTATCTCATAATTGTTTGCCTATTCAACAGAGGATTTCTACTAAGGCAGTTAGTGCTTGATATGTTTATTTTGCTTCCCTGTCTGAGGGGGGAAATACCCTTCATTTGAACTTTTTAATCTTTCTGAGCAGCGAGGTGGCCGCCATCCCATAGGATCTGTGCACATGTATAGTCTCCACGTTTCTCATGAGGTGGAGGCAGGCATGTGCATCGACTGGGCTTTCTGGTCCTGAGACTGGTTGGGGTATCCGGTGCACTGGTGGCTTACATTAGGGCTGAGATTTTAAGTTTTAAACTAAAAAAAATGAGCTGGATCCATGCCAGAAAGCTCTAAGCCTGTCCCTGATGAGCCTTCTCTCTGTGCCCGTGGTCAGATTTCACACATCAAGATGGATTCCTTGGTCTCCTCTGAGAGCCAGGTTTCTTTGTTTGATTGTTTCTCTTAAAATGAAAGTAAAACTAAATCACAGAGGTTTTGAGCAGCTGGGGAGGTTCGGCATCAGAGGCCAGCTTCATCAGCCTAACCACAGAATGATTTCTGCACAAGGTGACCAGGAGGAACACTGGCCAAATCGGTCTTATTTATAGTGATTGGAGGGAGCATATTGTTGGAGACTTGAAACTCGAGCATTCTGAATCTTGGCTGTAGGGGCTCAGCCAACATGGAGACCCTCATATGAATACCTCTTAAGTGGAGCCCATCTTCCTTCCACCGTGCGGCTGCATTTCTAGGTCAGGAAGAGCAGTCAGAATTTTCCAGATTACGCTGAACTCGAACTCAGATACTGGTTTCTATTTCATCTTCTATAGGAGTATCTGAAGGTCTCATCGCTGGCAGTGGCTATCAGTAAACGGATGCATATACTCTTCAATTGGGCAGGGATTCTGTTCTATAGTATCTTCTAATCTGAAAATTAGAAGGCACCTTACCAGTCATTGAATTCAGTACCCTCATTTGGCACACGAGAAACTGAGGCCTAGGAAGATGACATGACTTCAAGGGTTTGCACACTTATAACTGGGAAGGTATTAATAGTGACAGACACTTGAGAGAATGTACAAGAGCCTCAGGATGTGTCTTCAGTTCCCCTTAATTTAAACATGAGTTTGCCTCATTGACAATGGTCAGATTTTATTGGGATGAATAAGCTGACATCTATAAATGAGAGTAGCCATTATTAAAATCAACAGAATACAGCCACACTTGTACAAATCCAAAGTATTTCCTACATTGTGAACTTATCCCAAGTTTTTTTGTTTCAGAGTCAATCTTTCAGCAGAAAGGCAAACCTTAAAAAATTTTTTTAAATGTTTTATTTATTTCTGGAAGAGAGAGACAGTGTGAGCAGGAGAGGGACAGAGAGAGAGGGGGACACAGAATCTGAAACAGTCTCCAGGCTCTGAGCTGGCTATCAGCACAGAGCCTGATGTGGGGCTCAAACCCACAAACCGTGAAATCATAACCTGAGCCGAAGTCGGACACCCAACCAACTGAGCCACCCAGGCGCCCCTGGAAGGTAAATCTTAGAACAGAAAGATGCTTTAGGTATCACTCCAACAACAATATACGTAGATATATTGTTTTCCTTTAACTCTACCAACTATTGTAAATATTCGCTGTAGGGACAGCTGGGTGGCTCGGTCAGTTAAGCACTAGACCAGCTCAGGTCATGATCTCACAGTTCATGGGTTCAAGCCCCGTGTTGGGCTCTGTGCTGACAGCTCAGCACCTGGAGCCTGATTTGGATTCTGTGTCTCCCTTTCTCTCTGCCCCTCCCCCTCTTGTGCTCTGTTTCTCTCTGTCTCTCAAGAATAAATAAAAATGTTAAATAAATAAATAAATATTAGCTGTAATACTAACACACATTGTTATTCCATACTCAGGCGTGCGCCAACCTCATTTGTGACACCAGACCATCAAACCGTGCTGCCACTTTGACATGGCAGTCACCAAATTGAGGATGGAAGCTGCAAATGTCAGCTCTTTTTAGCACCACCAACACTCAGTACCGGCTCCTATTTATTTTTTTGCGGGGGGCTGATAACCTCAGAGCATATCATTTCACTTTTCCCATAGATTTCCTTTTCTATGAAATGGAGAATAGCAAGTCTTTACAGGCTTGTCATGAGGATGAAATGAAATCATGCTTATGAAAGTACTTTATTTCCTAGAACTGTGCATTAGTAATCTTAGTTTATGAACTAATGAGAACGTTTTATGAAGAAATTCTTGAATGTCATTGATTCCCGAGGTTGTTGAGGAGTCTTAAAACATTAGTACGTCCATTCCTGGTCATCTCTAGACCATTCCTGTTTTCCAGGATTCATAGACTTCAACAACTTCCCTTAATGACACACGCAGACATCTGGTAGTTCATCTTACATTGGTTTGTACAGTCTTTTGCACCGTAGAACAGAGTTTCCACTGTCACTGTGCCATACTTCTACGGTCTCCAAGTTACATTTGTTCCTGGGAAAGGTAGCTCAGCACCTTGACGCAGAGCCAGGAATCTGCCTCCATTGTCTGGGAGTCTTCCTCCTGGTACCTGTTGGGGAAGTTGTTGCTTTGATACACTTTCCAGTTGCTTCCCAAACTCGCCCTACGACTCTCAGAAATCAGCACAGCCTGTCTCTGTTCTTCCTCTCTTGAAATGCCACGATCTCACTTTGAATTATAAATAATCTCTGCGCTTCTTCCCTCCTCTGTAGGTTACATAAAATCCTTTCCCTCTGCCTTTTTCATAGAGACTTCTTAAGAATTAATGAGATAAAGGCTATTCCCTGAGCGCTTTGGGGTGGCGGAGGGTGGCCGGGGACGGGTTGTGATGGTTCAGCAGACGCTAGTCTGTTGAAACTTCCTGGAGCCAAGAGCCTTCAGTTGTAATTTGGTCACTTTGGCGAGGATCATGGCTGTAATTCTCAACTCCCAGACTTGGTGTCTCAGTTTGGCAGGGAGGGGAGAAGGGTGGAAGAACATTGTTTGGAAGCGCAAACATAAATTTATAGGGTTTTCATAACCTGTTGTCTTCCAAGTTTATATAATTTCAGCTTTTGTATACAGATAATTTCTCTGGGCTGCCTCAGTAAGGTATGTGCATGATTTCCCCCCGAGGAGTGGGGATGATTTGCCAACCCCTTATATTTCTCATGTGTTTGAAAACTGAGCAGTGAGGTTATGGGGTTATCATATGTAGAAATGAGTGAACTGTCTTGGCCGTGTGTTGATTGCACCAATATATGACCTCGAGGTCATTAGTGCTGTGTCCAGATTCCTTGAGTGATAGCTGGAATGATAAGGGCTTCCCTGTTCTTCAGCTTAATGGCTGCTGACTGGCCAGACCTACCAAAAGCAAACAGGAGCTTCTATTCCATGACAGGCACTCGTTTACAAATGTTCTGCCTTGAAAATTTTATTTGGAAATAAGGTGGCCCAAAAAGTTAAGTTGTACTTTTACTTTATTTACTTATTTAAAAAAAAAAAAAAAAGGTGGCTAGGGCTTGTCAAGTATGGATATCAATGATTCTTTCAGAATGTTAAATCTGAATATTATTCTTGGAGTTCAACTGTATTTCTCTGTTGGCTGTTAAAACAGTAACAATCTGGACTTGTACCTCAAGCCAACTGTAGTATCCTTAGGATGGTCATACCCTCCCCCAACCACAAGAGGGCATCTTAGAATGCCGAGATACAGCGCTAAATTGGCTTCTTGGAACAGGGAGCAGCAGAAGCTATAAGAGAATAACTGCCCCTCAGCACCTCCCTGAGCCATGTTAATTCTCTTCATTGTGGACCCTGAGAGCAAATTATCCACACGATAAGATGACAAGTATTGGGAGCCAAGTCCATATTAGAAATGCTTGTAGGCCCCTCTGGAAAACAGTGTGGAGGTTCCTCAGGAAACTAACACTAGAACTCCCCTATGACCCAGCAATAGCACTGCTAGGAATTTACCCAAGGGATACAGAAATGCTGATGCATAGGAGCACATGTACCCCAATGTTCATAGCAGCACTCTCCACAATAGCTAAAACATGGAAAGAGCCTAAGTGTCCATCAACAGGTGAATGGATCAAGAAGATGTGGTTTATCTATACCATGGAATACTACATGGCAATGAGAAACAATGAAATCTGGCCATGTGTAGCAACATGGATGGACCTTGAGGGGGTTATGCTGAGCGAAATAAGTCAGGCAGAGAAGGACAAATATCATATGTGTGCACGTATAGGAGGATTAGGAGGAACTTGATGGAGGAACAAGGGGGAGAAGAAGGGCAGAAATGGTGGCGGAAAGGGAGAGAGGCAAACCATGAGAGACTCTTGAATGCTGACAAAAACTGAGGACTGGTGGATGTGGGGGGGAGGAGGGGTGGGCATGGAGGAGGGCTCTTGTGGGGATGAGCACTGGGTGTTATGTGGAAACTAATTTGACAATAAACTATTTGTGAAAAAAAAAAAAGAAAAGAAATGCTTGTAGGTATTAGCAGAATAGAAACAATTATTTGACATGGTTCCCGTGCTTAGAATGAATGATTGCAGTATAAAAATGCATGAAGTATCAGACTTAGCCCTTTTGTAACTGATCCTGAATCACCTCCACAGGACACACACACACACACACACACACACACACACACAGAATTGTTTAAATCTTCCATATCTAAAGGGAGTGAAGATTTATTTGAATATAGATTTTGTTTTAAAAAACAAAAACATTGGCCATTACAAGATAGGCTATGAGAGAATCATTCTCTGTATATATATTTTAATGTTTGTTTATTTTGAGAGGAGGTGGGAAGGGTCAGAGAGAGGCAGAGAGAGAAAATCCCAAGTAGGTTTTCCACTGCCAGCACACAGCCCTGACATGGGGCTTGAACTCACAAATCGTGAGATTGTGACCTGATCCAAAACCAAAAAAGCCAGATGCTTAACCAAGTGAACCATCCAGGAGCCCCTAAATATTTATATTTCTTAAAAGTATCTATCTTTCCTCTTGGTTGAAGAAAGTTTTGAATTCTTACTTATATTTTTGTGGACCTCATTCATTTATGCTTAATTGTAAGACTAAGATTGGGATGTAAGCTGGAGCTGGAGCTTGACAGCAATTTAGGGCCGAGTGCCAATGCAGCGACTCCTCTGGCCTCCACTTTGGAGCTAGAAGGATGTAAGGCTATAACAAGGACAGGCAAAGACCTTATATGTGTATTTAAGTCACAAAATCAGGACACTGGATGCTTTCTCAGCTAAACTCATAAATGCTTTGCAAAGTGCACACATCTCCAGTATACACCGTGCATACATGTGTTTTTCCAGGCACATGCTTGATAACGGACAGAAATCAGTCTTAGTAATTCCTTGCATTTATGTAATGTCTATCAAGTGAAGATGACAAGGATTTCAGTAGCGACGATAACAGTTAATGCTAAGTAAGTGGTTTTTGATTAGCGACTGAGCATGTATTAACTTCTTTAAGAATAACAAGCATCTAGTAAGATGGTTAGTATTACTATTCCAATTTTGTGGGTGAGTAGGCTTCAGCATAGAGGGATTACCATACTTGCTCAGCATCGCACAACCCTTAAGTGGTAAGGAAATGAATCGAACAACAACCCCAGAGCTTGTGCTCTTAATTATTTGACAAATGGTCTGTTGGTCTAAATTGAACTACAAGTTCTGACTTCAGGTTCACTCGCAGAAGGCTGAGTTTCATTCCCTGGTCATTGTTTAGTGAAGGAAGCACCGGCTTTGCTGTCCATAGACCTGGTTTCTACTTCTGGCTCTGACCTCAACCAACTACTGAATCACGGGCAACATCTTTAAATTTTCTGGGTCTTGGGTCTCATCTGTCAAAAGATGCGAACTTTAATTTGATGAATTACAACGACCTGGTCATGACTTTACTTTCACTTTGCAAATAGGAACACTCAAAACCCGCCACTTTGGTTTTACTTATTATTAGAAGATAGACAAGGGAATTACGTGGGAACCAACATCTCCGTGCTCGGACCCAGGCACCGTCTGATAGATCGAGCTGCTTGACACCATCATGCCACGTTATATGAATCATAGATGTGCAGGAGCTCAGGGAATAATTGTCAGTAGCCCCCAATCTTAAGAGACATACATGTCCTAGAGAATTCTTTTAAAATAAAGCAAGTTTCTTTATGTCCTGGGGTATTGAAGGACAGGGAATATGATGGGCAAGACAGCAGTGGGAAGGCACCAGAGATCTTGTCTTAAAGGTAAGTAGATAGCAGTTGCTGTGTGTCCAGTCACGTAACCTCTGTGGCCTTGGTTTCTGTAACTGGTGGGGCATCCACGGTGTAGGTTGTTAAAGATGCTTTCCAGATGCAAACTATTAGACCACATCTGTGTGGGGACCTCTTCACACACGTTTTAACACTGAGTGTATACAAGTGTGTGAGTAGAAAGAAATTGCAAATTAGGCCCTTGCTTCATCAATGAGTAACATGGGATATAAGGCAAACCGGCCTCACACCACAGTTTTCTTCCATCAGAGATTCCATGTTTCCCTTCTCGCACTTGTCTCTACTTATCCAAAAATGCATTTGGCAGCATCAACCATGGGTCAAGCTGGCCAGCCCCCATCGGCTGGTGTGGCCCTTCGCCATTCTGTCCTTTTCTGTCTCTCTGAGTTTCCAGGGTCCAGCATCCAAGCCATACTTTCAGGTTATATCAGACAAAGCTGTCCACGAGTTTCTCAGGACAGTCTGGCGTGACCCCACTACTATGGCCACACTTTCCATTTTTGATAAAATACCTTCTGGCCCAGAGCTTGATTATAGTTAGGCCTGACCTGATTTCTCTCCAGCTGAGGCTAATTTGCATGGCTGTAAACACAGGGCCTTACAAAGCTCACCAACTGTGATAAAAGCAAAGGAAACCTGAGACCACTAGAAACTCAAAAACCTGCCTGCCTTTCGGTATCTGAGCCTGACTCTGAGTCACGCCTCAGCCCAGGAGGTTGCCAGCGTGCAGCAGCTAAAGCAGTGTTATTCTGATTGATCCGATTAAGGCAGCAAGGTTAGCCATGGTCAATTTACAAAGACAGTATGAGAAGAAATCATGTGTGTAGCCATGTTATGGGTCAGCGAGGCCCCTGCCAGAAGTTATGGTAAGCCACAGCTCTGCCAGGACCATTATCAGATCTCCTGGGTGGGGTACAAATGAGATTGGAAGGTTAGAGGCCCCTCCGGTGGAATGAATGACAAAAGGGATTGGGCTGATAAGAGCTAGCGAATCATGCTGGCTCCCAGCTAGATGCCTTAGCTGCCAAGCCCCTTACATGTTAGTGGGAGAGCCTGGGAGTTCCCCGGTGCTGCGTTAGGAGGACTGTCCTTAGCGCCTCACTGCAATGGAAAGGAGAGAGTGGAAAGGCTGACTGGAAAAGAACACGAGGCTCTAGGTTGACCCACCGAAACAGCCAGATGGAACCTACTGGGCATTTCCATCCCTTCCTCCACCCAAGAGTGGTTTAATTGGGATCTGGCTCCAGGCTCTGGTTCCTAAATAACCTGAGTTTTAGTGTTTTCATTTTCATTAATTAGCTTTTATGCTAGGTACCGTATTAATCAATTAGGCATTTTGCATGCGCAAAATATCCTAGGAGGTGAGAAGGGGGTCTTTAAAAATAATTTAGAGCTGCAAGTTCCAGGGGGTTAATTCATGACCTAATTATCACATCACTTTTTACTCCCTTGTAGACTCTAGTACAACTTCCTTAATGTACAGCAAGCACAAAAACTAACTTTAAAACTTTGCTTTCCCGTGGTTATTGCATTCATATTGATTTTGAGGATTTTGGATCCTCTACTCTGGGCGTGGTTCTCTTCTACCCTGTCTAATTTCGGAACACAAATGTTACTTACAACACTGGAATAAGGTGCATTAATTAACAAAGAAAGATTTATTTAAAATGTAGCCAACTGAAAGCCACATTACTTGAGCTGGGGCTCATTATAGATCACTCTGTACTATAATCATCTTACTAATGGAAAAAATGAGAGATTGAGATGGTTGCTTAGGGAAGAATGTGATTCAGAATGTAGCAGCAGAATGTCCAAAGGGTAGGATGTTTAGACTGCTTTAGTAAGACCTTGGAGAAACTGGGACCCTGTGACATCTTTATTGTCTATTATGTATTCTCTTGTGGTGTGGAGATATCCGAACAACTCAGCTCTCAAGGATGGCAGCCATTCATGTGCCACCAAAGGAAGAGGTAAGGGTCTGAGGCTAAAGGTACATGTATGTAGAAGGAGATGGGTACAAACCCCCTGCACGGGTCTGTGAGTCCTGTCAGCTGAGATCTTGGTTTTCGCCCCCAGCCACCAGGAAGCCAGGGGCAAGGCTGTCAGAAGCCTGAATCCTGCCCAGCTGCTTCCTCCAGCACACCCTGCACCGAGAGCCACAGCTAGTCTGAGGACAGAAGGTGGTAAGGGAGTGGTTCAACCTGGGTCTCTTTCTAAGTCATCACTTTATTCGTGGGGCAAGTGCCTTCATCTTTCTAAGGCTACTTTGGACAGGTTCCTCCTCTGTGAACTGAGAATAGTAACAGTACCTACGCGAAAAGGTGTTTAGCTTTGTGCCTCATGCACTAATGCTTGCTGCTCCTGCCATGCTATCACCGCCATCAACATTACCATGAGGAGGAGGAATAAGAGCAGTGAGAATCCTCTAGTGCCACCACTAAAGGAGAACAGAGAGTTGGACTCAACCAGAGGCCCCGTTTCTCACTCAGTGATGGCTTCTGAGCCCCCAGAGAGCTACAGGAGGTCTGTTTTACTCAGTCCTTTCTTTGTGCATCCTACTGGGACTCAACTACATAATTCAAAGATAGGGATTTAAGCTGGACGCTCTGAGATCAATGTCCTCAAGGTGTGCCAAGAGAAGGCAGCGTAATAAAACAAAAAGGTGATAAAATTTGTCTCCGTTTTCTAGTACTATTTTTATTTGGCTTTCACGATAATCTGTGTTTGTGGTACAATTTTAAGTGTGCCAGCTGTTGGCAGGGACTCCTTGAATCCTTTCAGAACATGGTAAGCTACAAATAAATAAAAACACATCTAGAATGGCTGAGTTAGGTCATGAAGGAACTCAAAGTATGATATTTTAGGTTAGCTTCCATATTAACGAAATATACAGAATCATTTATTAATGTTCACCAACATAATATATGAGTATAATTTTAACAGTTAAGCAGAATTCAAAACCTTTGAAAAATGAAAAGGTCCTTCAAATATCAATAAATTTCAAGCAGTTTTTCATATACCCCACACCTCTGATTAAGGTGAAATTATAAATCAACAGAAAGACAACTTCAGTATGTCAATAACAAAAAACTCCTTGCCTTTTAAAATTTACATTCCTGTAAATAACTCATGGATCAAGAAAGAAGGTATAATGGGACTCAGAAAACACTGTAACTCAAAAAATAAAAATATGGCTTATCAACACTCCTAGGATGCAGCTAAAATACATGGTCATGAGTGTTTTTATTAGGAAAGAAATAGCTCAAAAATAAGTTAGCTTCCAAAATTAATTGCCAGAAAAAGGGAAAAAAAGAAGAAAATATTAGGTGAAATGACAAGGAAAGCCATTTTTTGAGGTCACTGTGATCAAATATTACAATTTGATATGGTTCAACCAGATATTACATTTTAAAAGATAAGAATGGGAATTTAAAAGAAATTTTACTTTGTTTTTTTAAATGCTTATTTACTTTGAGAGAGAGAGAGTGCACAAAGTGAACAGGAGAGGGACGGAGAGAGAGGGAAAGATAGGATCCCCAGAAGGCTCTGCTCTTACTGACACAGGGGTCGACTCAAGGCTCGATCTCACAAACCATGACCTCTTGACCTGAGCCGAAACCAAGAGTCAGACACTTACCCAACTGAGCAACCCAGGTGCCCCTAAAAGAAGTTTTAAAACACAGTACAGAAGATCAATAAGGTTAAAAGTTCTTGGAAAACAATAATAAAATCCATACACTTTTGGCAAGATTTAGAAAACAAACATATAAAAATATTAGGAAAGTAAAAGTAACTACAAGATACAGTAGAAATGTATAAGATGTAAGAGAATAGCATGAGCAAACTTTTGGCAATTAAAGAACATGAAATAAACAACTTCCTGGAAAAATACAAATTACCAAAATAGAGTCAAGAAGAAACAGAATACCTGAATGCCTATAAATACTAAGGAAATTGGATTGGTTGTTTAAAATTTTCCTGCAGAGACCAGATGGTTTGATTACAACAAACATTTCCTTCTTACACAAAATACTTTGAGGAAATAGAAAATAAGCTGGTATATAGTTTTGATGGCACTATCAGACAGAGACAGGAGGTAAAAGAAACATTACAGGCCAGTTTCTCTAAGACAGATGTGAAGATCGTAAACAGAGGATTGAATCCAGCAGTGAATAAAAATTCCTATATTGAAATCATTAAAGTTAACCTAAATAAAAGAAGAGATCTTATGAATGGGAAAGTCAATATTGTAAAGATGTCAGTTAATGCCAAATTGATTTCTAGTTTCAAAATCAATTTTTGAAATTTGAATCAAAATTTTCCAATCAAAATCTAAAGAAGATTGTTTGGAATCTGACAAGCTTATTCTAAAAAATTGTGTGGAAGAACAAATGTTCAAAAATAACCTTACAAAAATAACCTTAAATGTGATGCTTAGTGAAAAAGTCACAAAAAATGATTCCACTGGTCTGCAGCTAAACACATGAAAAGCTGAGTTTTGCATTTATGGCAAAATTATTTTTTAAAAAAGCAAGGGAGTAAGAAACATAAAATTCCAAAAGATAAAAAAAATCTGAAAAAGAAAAATCCAGAGGATACTTACCTTACCTCATATCAAGAAAAATAAAGTCGTTATGAAACGATAATAATTGGCCCAGAAAACAAACAAATCAAAGATTAATGGAAAGAATTAATTAATGGAAAGAATTAAAGGGTTCAGAAGGAAGATCAGTCAATGTATATATGCAAACTAGTATGTGATAAATGTGGTATTTCAGACCAGAGAGTAAAATTGACTATTAAAAAATATTTTAAATGTTGAATATATGGCCCAAAAGAAGGAAAATAGATCCCTCCCTCACATCATGAATCAAAATCAGTTCCAGATGTATCAAGTACATGAAAGGAAAAAGTTAATAGTTTTTAAAAAAGAATATAGGAGCATATCTTGGAAAAGACACAAAAAACATAAATCAAATAAGAAATATGTACCTTAAAGTAAAAAACTCTTGTTCATCAAAAGATACCACAAAGAATATGAAAAGATAAGCCACAAGCTTGGGAAAGACATTCATAACATGTATAACTGAAGAAGAATTACTGTCAAAAATGTAGAATTTTTACTGATCAATGACAAATTGATCACCTTCTGTTATTAGAAAGATAGGCAAAAGACGTGAAGAGGCTTGTCATGGAATGAATGATCAGTAAACGTGAAGAGATAATCAACAAGTCAGCTGCTAGGAAATGCAGCAATCTCATTTTGGACCCACCAGCTTGGCAAAAAGCCAGTTAGTAAGTCTAACTGTGAAATATTGGGAGGGTGTGGAATGGTAGGAATCCTCATTATGCTAATTGGATGGTCAGTTCCATTTACTTGGAAAGCAATTTGGCTTTATCTAGTTCATGCGAACATGTGTATACCCTCTGTTCAATCTTCACATTTGTACCAGGAGACTCCCATGAGAATGTTTGTAAAAGTTATGTTTATAATACCAAAAATCTAAAAATGACACTTTCGTTAGAGTAGATGAATGGACTGAGATCAAGTCCGTTAATAGAAACTATCCAGCTTTGAAAAAGAGGTAGGTTGTAGCTATGTGCATCCGCATTGATGATTTCTAAACAACATGTTGAGTGGATAAAGTCATGAATGATCTCATTGGTCTGAAGGTCAAAAATATGGAAACCTACAAAGTTTACGGGATCATACATTTGTGACAAAGTGATTTTTATTAAAAAATAAATAAAAGCAAAGGTATAATAGACGTAGAACCAGAAGAGTGGGTCCTTTGGAGGAAAATTGTAGGGAAGCTTGAGACCCTCAAAAGTATTAGTAGTTCCTCACTTTGTGTTAATAAATCATAGTTTCTTTACCTGTTTTGGGAAATTCCAGCTCCTTCCTAGTGAATGAGAATCTATATTTGTAATGAGGTCCCTGGTGTTTTGTTTTGTTTTGTTTTTTGCTTACTACCTCTGTTCTGTCTTCCAGGTCCCTTTTTAGTACTTTTTGTTTCTGACATCTGTATTTTATGTTAGAGGATTCCTTGAATAGTGCTCAATCCTTGGCTACTATTTCATATATAAAACTGAGGCATGATAAACCTGGATGGAAGCTCAGTAGAAATGGACAAGGTTTGCTCGGTGGTGGGTCTCACGGTGGGGTAAACAGTTGCAGACCAGCCATTTCATTTGAGAGTTTGTCTTTGCTTTTAGACTGATCCGTTTTTCCAGTTGGAATTTCTCCAGGCACCTGATTGGGGTTGGGGAGTGGTGTGTCAGCCGGACTGCTAGTGTTCTGACAGAGAAGCCAAGAAAGGATGTGGAACTTTGATAATTACTCCATTCCACTACAAGACCTCAGCCCCACAGTCTGCTCTGCCTGATGTTCATGAATCCCAAGTCTGTCTGGTTGGATTTCACTAGAAACCATATTTCCTGAACAGATAGGTGAGGTTGTACATCTGACGCCTAATTACACTAGATACCAACTTTTAAATACTCCCCTTATTTTTAGCTCCCCACCTCACCCTTGCCTTTCCAAGTATATGAGCCCTCTCATTTGTGCATGTCTGAAAGTCCCTCTTCCTCTGCAGACAGGTTTGTCCTTCCATCGTTCCATGGAATGGACAACTCTTTGAGCTCCTTCTGCCTTTCACATTTTCTGTTTTGGAATTGAATGGGGTCTACTAGTTTCACTGAAGGTAGATTTTGTTTTTGATACTTAGTCCCATGATTTTGGATTGGCTTTACAGGAGAAAAGAAAGTGAAAGGCCTTTCCTTTGCTACCCTAGAAGTCCAGCACATTTTGGTTTTCACATTTTAGAGGCGATCGCCTTGTTGCAGCATGAGCGATGGGGCATGTATCCTTGCAGGAATGAGATGTGCTTCAAGGGAAAGCACACTGGACTAGTAGTCAGACATCTGGTGACTCTGGGAAGATCACCTACCATGTATTTGTTGCACTTGTGCTACCAGGAGGTGACTTGTCCCTAGGAGAAGACTACAGGGTATATATACTGATGTCTCTAGTCTGGATGGAGGTGAGGGCTCACTCTTCATGGATGATGGTGAGTAAATATTTTGGGCCACTCTGTTGTTCCAGTCACATGGATGACTGGAGGTTATGGTGTGTGTTCACTTTCTATGATGGATGCCCTATGAGCGTGAGGAGAATGCTAAAGACTGATTACTAACAGGGGGCAATGTGCTGGGTTATTCTGCTGACAGAATCTCATAGCAGTTTAAAAATATATACACACACTGTGCTTTCATCTTGCCTCTCTTGCTAGAATTTCCTGGAATCCTCATTTGATGTTTATGGAAGGAACTCCATGAACTTACTAGAAGCAGTGTGGTTCTTATGTCCACTGTTGTTGCCCAGAAGGTTAACAGAATAGAATGTAGCCTCAGGTGTCCTTAGAGAAGGGAGCATTCCTCTTCGAGTTTTGTCACAGATTTTGCCTCCTGGTGGCTTGAGGCTCCGAACCTAGGAGTGCCCACTTATACCAGCTCTTCACCATCCGAGCAGCAGTGGGAAAGAGCCAGGTAATTTGCATCGCGGTACACTCTGAATCAAAGGCCATCCATCATTTCTGATATCTTGAATGCAGTGATTATCATATCAAAGACACATGATGACATTGAAGATAATAAGATTTCTGTTGCCCATCATCACTACCCAGCTTGGAGTAATTATTAGCATGTGTTATTTTCAAAAGCCTAACACTCTAAACTGTGGAGAGAAAAAGCCCTATTTGAGTCACCAAGAATATATAGGAGAGTTTGTTCAGGGTCTTAAATGAGAAATGTAGATAAAACAGCGAGTCCAAAGGTCTTACAAACTTTGTTATTTAGAATCCTTAGGAGGCCAGCATGGCCATCTCTGTTCCTGGACTTGGCCTTCAGTAAGAAAGCAGTTGTCCTTGACTGAGCATACAGCTTTAAGAGACTGATGGAGAAAGGGACACATTTCGAGCTGGTTAGTCAAGAAAACACTGGGAGTCAGGAATTGTAAACACACACATACATTAATGTCAGGCACTGTGCTTAAGTGCCAGTGATAGTGAACAAAATAATACATTCATTGGAGGTCACTGACTACTCAGGCAGCAGCATAAGCATCACCGACTAGCTTGCTAGAAACCTAAGGCTCTCAGACCCTACCTGTGGTGTTTTTTTAGGCCTGCCTCGACCAAGTGGGTGACTAAAAACATCACAAATTGATTGTCTTATAGTTCTGGAGACTAGGAGTCTGAAACGAAGGTACTGGAAAGAGCCATCCTCCCTCTAAAACCGGTAGGCGAGTCCTTCTTTGCCTCTTCCTGTCTTCTGGTGGGTGGCTGGCAGTCTTTGGCATTCCTTGGGATGCAGCAGCATAATTCCATTCTCTACCTTTGTCATCACTTGGTATTCTCCGTCTGTGTCTTCCCATGGCCATTTTGTTTGTGTTTGCTTATTTTCAGAGAGCACACGAGCAGGGGAGGGGCAGAGAGGGAGAGAGAGAATCCCAAGCAGTCTCCACACTGTGAGCCAGGGCCCGATACAGGGCTTGAATTCACAAAACCATGAGATCATGAACTGAGCTGAAACCAAGAGGCAGATGCTTAACTGACTGAGCCATGCAGACACCCCAACCCTCCTGGCTTTTTTTTTTTTTTTTTAAGTCATAGACATCTTCTTATGAGGACACCAGCCACATTGGATTGGGGTCCTTTCTGACCCCAGTGTGACTTCATCTTTATTAATTTCATCTGCAGTGACCCCATTTCCAAATAAGGTCATGTTCTGAGATATTACAGATTAGGGCTTCAACATATCTTTTGTAGGAGAAATACAGTTCATTCCAAAAAGATTCCAACTCCTTCCTAGTACATGAGAATCTATATTTGTAATGAGGCCCCTGGTAATTCACATGCATACTAAACTTTTAGAGGATATCCCACCAATTCTTAATTGTCTTCTACTACAGACAGCTTTCTGTAGACAAGTGCAGCCTTTGCCTACCGTTTGTAGAGGTATGTAAGATTCCCCATCCTGTGCAATCCCATGCAATTTAGGAAACATTGATAGAAAGCTTTCACCTTTCTCCTCAATGCTAGGTCCTATAGGGAGAGATAGGGAAGAGAAGGAACATTTACTCTACTAGTTTTGATGGCCCTGCAGATTGCTTGTTGGGATGGGAATTTAAAGTAGGATTCTAGTACAGAAATTCAAAACAAAACAATAAAACATGACTTAATGCTCCTGTGGCACCATGCCTCTAGTATATCTTGAGTGGCGAGCCACTGTATTCCCATCTCTCCTAAAACAGAGAATTAATAAACTCTCCATCTAGCTGTTAAAGGCTGAGTTATACGAATGGAATATGTACCTAGCCTTGGGAGAATTTGAGCAATGATTGTTGGAGGCTACCTGAAAGCACAGAATTGAATTTTCCTACATTGTTTGTGCCAAAGAAAGTCCCTCTTTCCTCGCAGTCTCTGAGCACTGTAGCTTAACATTCATACCTTGAGTTAAAAAGACAGTCTTAGACAGTTGGACCTGTGTTTTGTTTTGTGTGTGTGTGTGTGTGTGTGTGTGTGTTTTATGTTTCACCAGAAGTGGGATCCTTTCATGGTTTTCTGTTTTCTTTCTGCCATGTAGAAGAAAGGGTTTGAGCCCTCTGTCAGCTTGCTTCTCACCAGGTCAGCTGTCAGTAGTTTAGAATTGTTTCATGCTCATTACAGCCATGCACTCTTGAAGGGGCTTTGAGCTCTTAGAAATTATCTGATGGCATTTCTCATCTGTACTTTAGTGTGATGGTACTTTGGTCCACCCTGAAGACAGGGCAAGGAATGCACTGATGCCTCTTGATTGTTTTGTCTCCTGAATCTCTGATCAATGGGAAAATGCATGTGACTTCGTTTTAACACAAACTCTCAAACTATTGAAATTATCTCCTGCCCATATTCCCTCCCCCCTCCACCTCATGGTGCCCCCCTACCTCTGTCCCAGCCTCAGCCTTCACCTGCTGTGGTCTTCTCTCCATTTGCTTTCTGAGCAGAATTCAGTGGTCTGAAAACCAATAAAAGGGCTTTTCTGTCTCATCCGTAAGGGTATGGGATGCCAAATATGTTCTCAGACGCAAGACAGTATGACAATTCGCCTTTTCACATTTCTTGGTGAAGGGCCTAAATCCTTAAAGTAAACTCCATCTGAGCAATTTTATGTGTCCCCAAAAATAAGGCCATGGAAGAGATTCAGACCTAGCAGTTTGACAGAACAGTGAAGCTTAGTTTTCCTTGAAACATTTAGTGGGACAGATAATCAGGCTGTGTGTGGAAAGCTTATTTTAATGGCATCATCAGGCCAGTTGACAGAGGCCACTACCCAAAAGCATACCTGGCCATGCTGACCATGAGCAGTGAGGGCTTGTTTGTACCAAGTCAGGTGACATTTCATAATATGACACCACAGAGCCAGCCAACCAGCTCCTCAGGCTGTGATGCCAGAGAGTGGTGAGGGGCAGGGGGTAGGGGTGGGGGACACAGGAAAAGAAGGGACAATGAACCTGAATCAGCATTTACTTTCCTGAGCACCTGCCAAGGAACAATTGCGTGTTTCCAATGAAGCTTTCACCCTCTCTGAGGAGGGAGAGTAAGATGACTGCCAGCTCTGGTCTTGATGTTCCCCTCCAGCTGGCCCTTGCTCCTGACATCGGCTTGGGGGGGTGAGTTGCTTACCTGTCCCATCTCCAATCACTGCCACACTAGAAATGGCAGGGATGGCACAAGAACAGCCACACCTATGAAATAGGGATTGTGTGAGTTGCTTTATCCCATGAATTTTTTTTTAATTATATATAAAGCCTGTCTCCATGGACTATATGCATCATGACTTTGTGTGTTCTCTTGTGTCACATCTTAGTACTTCTCTTGGGAAATTGTCACTCTGTTTTCTACATTAGATTTCTATAACTTGTAAAATAAGAATTCACAATCTGGTGATGGTGGGGAGTGGTTATGAAAGGTTTAGTTTCACTAAACCAAAGCATTCTCTGTTATACCATATCTCAAAAGATGCCCTCCAGTCCATCCTTACTAACTTATATTTATGACTTGGAGGTATCCGGAGTAGGTTATCAGCTTGACCACCAGAGCTTGTAGCCCATAGGATAGGCTCATCAATTTCTATGTCTCTGGTATAGGATTCTACCTGCCTCTCAACTCAGTCCACAGGAATGTCTTCAAGGTGAACACAACAGTCATTATGAAAACACCCAGATCCCTTCGGCAGCCAGAAGCTTAGAAATGCAAAGGATTACTCTTGATGAGACTAGCTGACTTTTCATTGAGTAGTTCCTGTGCTAATAGCAGCCTCATAATGTCTATAGTTTTGCCAAATGATGGTATTGATAAGGAAGCATAAGCCAAAGATCACCAGGCTGAAGGCACAAAAATAAAAAATAGTGTTTTTAAGAATTTTGCTTTGAAGCGTTAGATGGTCTCCTTTCTGTATATTCTCCACTGTCTTCAATTTTATTGAGAGAAGCAAACCACATACTCATTTGTCCTATGGAGTTGAGCATGTCCTGTATATGGATATTTGAAATTTGAAATATACATGAAAGTAAATATCTGCCCGTGGATGTGGATCTTTCGTTTATTTGCTTGTTTTGGGGGGGGCGGGTGGGGTGGGGGTTGGGGGTGATTCAGATTGGAAAGGCAGCAGCTTTCACATGCATTTATTTGCCTGAAGTGTTCAGGACATGTTTGTTGGTAATAACATATGTGGCTGTATTTAAGTAGACATGGTGCCTCCTCTGTGATAAAACCAACTTCCGTGGAAATGGAAATCCTGTGATTGAAACTGAGAAATGTCCAGAACGAGGACTAAGCCAAAAAACAGAGTACCTACTTGGTCTGGTATTGGTTTGAATGTGACCAGTGAAGGTGTAGGTGTAGAAATTCATCATCTTCATTTTCAGACAAGGAAGTCTCCCTGGAAGAAGAAGGCTTCTATGATTCTCTGAATTTTGTAGCTGTGCCGAACTCACTTGGCCAAGTAGGCTTCTAGCATGCATGGTCTGTTCAGACCATTTATTTTTATTTTCCCTTCTGGCCATGCCTGCCAAGCTTAGGCAGAAAGCTGAAGATAGATGTGGATTTTATGTAGATGTGAAAATCCCACTGGGCCTGGCAGGAGCTCTTTCTCTGTCTGTCTGGCAAGAGCTTTCTAGCTGAGTCGTCAGGGTGTGGTTTTTTCCAGTGTAACAAATCTGTCTTCCCATTTCTGTCTTAATTCTTATTCAAAGAGGCAGGTTCTTCTGAAAATCCACATATGTAAGAAATAATAATCATTTGGATACACTGGCTCAAGGTGCAGGATTAGGCCGTGTGGGATGTGGGCCTGCGTCTCCCCTCTCTGGAAGGCATTGTGAGAGTTCCTCGGGCAATGTAATAGTACGCATGTGTGACATGCCCTAATCTAGCATGCGGCGGGGGTCTGGAAAGGCTTTGCCTTAAACTAGGCATGTCTAATAGGGTTTAACGCAACCTGTGAATTTGCCCCTGCACAAGGTCAGCTTGTAGGTCAGTGGAATGCTGCACAAATTGCATTCTCCTCCAGACTGTAATTATACCTAGGAGAAAGCTATGTGCTGCCAAGTTCAGCTGACTCCAGATAGGACCAAGATAAACTGAGGGCTTGCTAACATTTCTCAAAACCTGATTTTTAAAAGATTTGATAGAAAGCATCTTGTGTTGTTTTTTTTTTTTTTAATGACAGTCTTAAGGTTTATGAAGGAGCTTTGTGTAAGGGATGGTGAGACCCGCTATTGTGTGCCTTCCCTAGGAGCAGAAAAAGATTATTTGAAATGGAGGCATGAGGAATTTGAGTCAGACATTAAGCAAAACTCTTTGCTGCCAAAAGTTACTTAATACTAGAAGATGATTTTGAGGATTATGACAAATTAAGTAATCTGCACATGAGGACAAAGAGGAATGAGAAATGGATATTGAGAGTCGTCACAGAATAGGAATAGGATGAACAGTTGAGGTTGTGTCTGCAGTTAGCTGAGGCATGACTGTGTTTTATATGTTTGATGATAGAAAATAGCTATACATATGCGTGCGTTGTATGAAGACACCCTCAATAGTTGCTTAAAGTATGAACTTCCTTGTAAAGTAAGGTCCATCTCTAATTTCTGGGCCTGCCCAAAGGTAGAAGGTTAAGTTAGGCAACATTTGCAAGTTTCTCCAATGCTAATGATAAATGATCCCCAAACCCGCTTCAACTAGTGTATGCACTAAATGAGCAAACTTTTGCAAGTACTCCTACTCTCTTGTGAATTTTCTCTAAAGTATCTTTCTTAAACAGCATGGGGTGGGCACTTTTTTTCCTAAGAGCCTACATGGAAGGAAGTCACACTGGAAGCTTCAAGGCATAATTCTGTCTGCTGGCTCCACGTAAACTTGGAAAACCATTTATGCAGTGGATTGGTTTCAAGGTCTTCAATAGTGTGAAAACCCCTGCTTCTTGCTGGTTTTAATGCGTAGAAAAACCTTTACCCCAGTGGTCATGCAGGATGGAAAGAGTCCCCTTCTATAATGGCTAAGCAGAACACAAGTTATACATATGTGGAACTTGAGAAACTTAACAGAAGACCATGGGGGAAGGGAAGGAGAAAAAATAATTTCAAACTGAGAGGGAGGCAAACAATAAGAGACTCTCAAATACAGAGAACAAACTGAGGGTTGATGGTGGGGGGGTGAGGGAGAGAATAAAATGGATGATGGGCATTGAGGAGGGCACTTGTTGGGATGAGCACTCGGTTTTATATGTAAACAATGAGTAACGGGAATCTACCCCCAAATCCAAGAGCACACTTATACACTGCATGTTAGCAAACTTCACAGTAAATTATATTTAAAGAAAAAAGAAGAAAAACACTACCATGAGTTACAGTGTCATTTGGGGCTCATTGTCAACAGAGCTTATCATCTCTTATTTAAATTTTTTTTTAACATTTTTAAGTTTATTTTTGAGAGACAGAGACAGAGCACGAGTTGGGGATGGGCAGAGAGAGAGGAAGACACAGAACCTGAAGCAGGCTGCAGGCACTGAGCTGTCAGCAAAGAGCCTGACACGGGACTTGAACCCATGAACCATGAGTTCATGACCTGAGCTGAAGTCAGACGATTAACTAACTGAACCACCCAGGTGCCCCTAGAGCTTATCATTTCTTAAATCTTCTTCACAGAGAAGTTTTCTGAACATGAGACCTGGATTTTTCTTTCAGGAAAAGGGCAATGAATGTAACTTTGGGGAATGCTTTTAGGTTACCCAGAGGAAGATTGTGCCCCAAACAGGCATCTCCTTCAAAACCCCCATTTTCAGTGAGTCCTGACATGTTTAAGGATCATATACAAAGAACAATCAGAATCTTTTTATGTTCAGTGATCCCTGTATACAACTCCCTTGTGTCAAGATTTATTTACCTGAGTTTCCTATTTTAAGTAGTCTTTGAACTCCCACTGAACAAAAATATATACATATATATTATTCTTAATCTTTATACCCCTCGCAGTACACCAACATAGGAGTTTGCATGTTGTGAGTTTTGTTGAATTGAACTGACTGTATTTCTGCATCAAAGTAAGGATGAGTCAGGGAAGGACTAGAAATAGAAGGCTGGTCTCCTGACTTTTTTGTAGTAACTAATCACCAGACAATGACGCTGATGATTTTTCAGAGTTGGCCAAGAGGCCATGGCAGCTAAGCATGCTAATGTTAAAAGAGGAAAGGACCATTGTATTTCTGGCTGTAGTTGTTAGCTGTGTTTGTATTTCTACTTAGATTGTCATGTTGCTGGGAATCTTTGACTTTGGCCCGATTAACAAAGAAATTGTTAAAAAAAAAAAAAGGGGCGCCTAGGTGACTCAGTCGGTTAAGTATTCAGCTTCGGCTCAGGTCATGATCACATGGCTCATGGGATCAAGCCCCACATTGGGCTCTGTGCTTATGGCTCAGAGCCTGGAGCCTGCTTTGGATTCTGTGTCTCCCTCTCTCTCTGCCCCTTTCCCACTTGTTCTCTGTCTCTCTCTCGAAAATGAATAAACATTAAAAAAGTTTTTTAATTGTTAAAATGGCACATGATAATACTAACTAGAAGGCTTAAAGGATGAGTGGTGCTGATTAATAAAATTATTTAATTAATTGTTTGATGAAACATGTTGTAAATCCTGTGGCTATTCTTTTAATGCATTAGTTAAATTTCCTACTATGAAAAGGGCAGCTAATTAGATATCTGACTTAGGGTTCTAAAAATTTTCCAGATAATCATTTTGGTCACTAGTCCCTACTTTTCAGTCATGCAAATATGGAAGGTGTAGATGATTTTGATTTCTTTTAAGTCCCGGGTATATTAGAGAAGCTAGTGGATGGGGGAGAATAAATACCCAATATTAATTTATCTTCTTGTCATGTGTTCTTTCTCTTCAGAGAAGCTTTTTTTAAGTTTATTCATTATTTTGAGAGAGAGAGCAGAAGCATGCCTGCACACAAATAGAGGAGGGGCAGAGAGAAAGAGAAAGAGAGAGAGAGAGAGAGAGAGAGAGAGAGAGAATCCCAAGCAGGCTCCACCCCATCAGTGCAGAGCCTGATGCAGGGCTTGAACTCATGAACTGTGAGATCATGATCTGAGCTGAAACCAAGAGCTGGAGGCTTACCTGAGCCATCCAGGTGCCCCTCTTCAAAGAAGAATTTTTGAAGTTAACTTTATTTATCTAGAAGTTACTGTAGCAAGGATACATAAAATGCAATAAAAGAAAAACAAGGGGAATTTTCAGTTAATAGAAGGTTCTACACAAATTGGATCTGGTTATTTGAAACTTTTGCATGATTCTAAAAAATTAGGTTAAAAATATAATTATTGGTTTATGACAAGATGATCTTTTTTGAGAAAATCTCCTATCATGTCATAAATCTGTCTCCTTCCTTCTTCTCTTTGTTTATTCTGTCAGTTTTCTTTACTCTTGTCTTCTTCCCTCCTTGCTGCTTTTTGCCTAGCCACTCTGCTATGAAAGCAAATGCCTCTGATAACAGGAGTAGATCTGGGTAAGGAGTTGTGAGATTTGATCACAAATATCAAAAAGGAAAACAGAGGATTGGGTGAGCAGAACAAAGTGTTCTTCTATTTGTGTGCCTCTGGCTTTAATGCCCTAGCAGTGAGATAACTCCAGTTACTTGATAGGGCCTCTTGAGCACGAAGTATCATTCTCTCTGGAAATCCATTGGAATTTCCAGAATCAAATTTTACAGTATTCTGGTGTTCACTGCCCCCCAATTCACCACTGCCCATTTGGATCGGCTTGTGTGCAGAGCTAACACCTGCCTAGTGCTTACGAGAGGCACAATAAATGATAGTTCTCATCCCTTTTCTTTCCCTTAGAATATTGTCCCCTTTCACAGCAATCTCTGTGTAAATCTCTTTCTCCTTGCTTTCAGTTAGTTCCTTATTTAAAGGTCTTTGCGCTTTACCAGTCTGATAGATCTAGTAATTGGAAATCATACTAAAAAGGATACAAAGACAATCCACAAGAACATGTGACCAGTAACCAAATGTTTAACCTTGCTATTATATCATTAGAAGTATAGACTAGTACAGGGCGCCTGGGTGGCTCAGTCAGTTAAGCATCTGACTTTGGCTCTGGTCACAATCTCATGGTTAATGAGTTCAAGCCCCACATTGGGCTGTTGTCAGCATGGAGCCTGCTTTGGATCCTGTCCCATGTCCCCTGCCTGTCTGTCTGTCTCTGTCTCTCTCTCAAATAAATAAACATTTAAAAAATTTTAAGAAATGTAGACTAATGCAAAAACATTTTACTTGTCCTATTGGCCAAAATTTTTTTAAATGGATAAGAGAATGGTATAAATTGGTAGCACCTGTTAGAAACAATTTGGCACTACTATCAAAATTTTAAATGGACATATTGTTTGAATACTTCTGTAAATCTGTTCTATAGAAATACAAGGTCAAGTGACTAAGAATACACCTGTATGGTTGTTCGTTGCAGCTTTGTTAATAATTGACAAGTTTAGGAAAATGCCTAAATGTCCCTCAGTAGAGGGATACTTAAATTAAGTGTCATACTTAAAGTGGCCCTGCCTCTATTGACATGGAAAGTATCAGTAATATATTTATTTAAAAAATTATACAGAACCAGAGGGGAAAGTTGTGGAACAAAATGTATTGCGTGTCCCTTTTGTAAAGGTAAAACCCTCTGCACGTGTGGGCATGCATACGTGTTTAGATCTGAAAGAAGACAAACCCCCATTCCTAGTGGTGGTAACTGAGCAGTGGAATCGGGAGATGAGAGAATTTCACCTTCTACTTTTTCTTGCCTTCTTTACAGCTTATATTTTTATTACAATAAGCATTTTTTCATTTTGTAGTTAAAAGTAATAAACTCACAAAAATAAAATGGACAAAAAATAACAGAACAAATATTTCTGTAAACTTGATAATTCTCCAAAGACAGAACTTTATACTAATCTTCAGTCCCAGGCTCAATACCTGGCGATGAGAGTCCTTTGATGTATGTGATAAACGAAGGAACCCTTGCTTATTCCAGTCTGTGTTCCCATGATCACATTGGCCAAGACTTGACAGAAGCTTGTAAGATATGACCAGAGAGCCCACAGAGCATCTCTCTTCCTTTTTTCTCCTTCTCCCTGTCCCCAACACTATCCTTCACATCCTGCTCAGCCCAATTGTTAACCAGTTTCAGAAAGATCTGAATATATACTGAAGTCTTGGGCCAGCCTTTTTTGTCAACAGAACTTTCACTTGGTCTGTTAGTGTAATGAGCTCCTCCGTGAGTTTCCTTTTATTCATTATACATATTGCACTTAAGGATACTTTAAAATATACGTTCTGGGGCGCCTGGGTGGCTTAGTCGGTTAAGCATCCGACTTTCGCTTGGGTCATGATCTCGCGGTTCGTGGGTTTGAGCCCCGCATCAGGCTCTGTGCTGACTGCCAGCTCGGAGCCTGGAGCCTATTTCAGAGTCTGTGTCTCCCTCTCTCTCTGGCCCTCCCCTACTCTTGCTGTCTCTCTCTCTCCCTCTCTCTCCTAGAAATAAATAAAAATATTTTAAAAAATAAAATAAAATATATGTTCTTCTCTTTTTCTTAACCCTCTCTTCTAACTTTTTCCTTCTAATTTGTTTGATATTGTCATCCACTTCCTAACTTCAAAATGTATTACAAGCTGCAGTATTTGAAACAGTATTAGTATCAAAACAAACATATAGACCAAAGGAAAAGAATAGAGAGCCCCAAAAGAAACCCATGCATATATGGCCAAATGATCTCCAACAAGGCCTCCAAGACTATATAACAAGGAAAAAATGGACTCCTCAAAACATATATGTATCCATATACAAAAGAATGAAATTGGACCCTTATAGCATAAACAGAAATCAACGTAAAATGGATTAAAGATATGAAACTATAAATGCAAGATCTGAAACTATAAAATTTCTAGAAGAAAACATAGGAGGAAAGGCTTCATAATATTGGTCTTGGGATTATTTTCTGGATATGACACCAAAGGACAGGCAAGAAGAGCAAAAACAGACAAGTGGGACTACATCAAACTGAAAACCTGCATAACAAAGGAATCAATCAGAATAGTGAAAAGAACCTATGGAATGGGAGCAAACACATGCAAACCATATATCTGATGAGGATTAATATCCCCAAACCTATAAGGAATGCCTGCAGCTCCATAAAAAAGAACCCCATTTGAAAAATGAGCAAAGGACTTAGACATTTCTCCAGAAAAGACCTACAGAGGGCCAACAAGTATATGGAAAAATGTTCAACATCACTAGTCACCAGGGAAATGTAAATCAACACCACAATGAGATCTCACCTCACCTCTGTTAGGATAGCTATCCTTTTTTTATAAAAGGAAAAAAAAGTGTTAGTGAAGATGTGGAAAAATTGGAACTCCTGTGTATTTTTGGTGGGAATGTAAAATGCTGAAGCTACTATGAAAAGCAGTGTGGCGTTTCCTCAACAAATTAAAAATAAAACCACCACGTGATCCAGCAGCTTCACGTCTGGGTATTTATCCAAAAGAACTGAAAACAGGATCTCAAAGAGATACCTATACATCCATGTTCACTGCAGCAGTATTCACAATGGCCAAGAGGTGGAAAGAACCTAAACACCCATTGATGAATGAATGGATAAAAACATTGTGGGGTGTATGTGTGTAGGGTTGTGTGTATATACACACACAACGGCATATTATTCAGCCTTAAGGAAATTATGTCATATGCTATAGAGTGGATGAGCTTTGAAAAAATTATGTTAATTGAAATCACCTACTCACAGAAGGACACATGCTGCATGATTCTACTTATACAACGCATCTAAAGTCGTCAAGTAGAAAGTAGAAAGTAGATGCAGAAAACTTCCAAAGGCAGTGGGATAGTTGGGGAGGGGCAGGGGGAGAAGAAAATGGGGTGTAGAGTTTCTGTTGTGCAGTCTGAAAAATTCTAGATATCTGCTGTACAACAATGTGATATAGTTAACCAGATGGTACATTTAAAAATTTGTTAACAAGGTAGATTTCATGTTATGTTCTATTATTATTATTATTATACCTTCTAATCCATAAAGGAAGGAAAGGGGAAGAAAGAAAAATACTAAAAGGGCTTAAGACATGCATCCATTCAGTGTCCATTGTGTTCTCACCATTTTGGCTGGTTTTGAGAAACCTTGTATTATTCCACAATTCAAGAGAGACTGCATAGAAACTTAGAAGTATATTTTTTAAAGGTCTAGTCAGAGGTAGGCAGGGAATTTGACACAAACAGGGAAGAGAATAAAATGCTCTGATTTTACCACTGCCTAATTCCTTTTTGGGAGGCAGCACTGCATTTCATACAGGTCTTAAAGTTGTAGCCCAGCTACAGGTGCCAAATAGTCTCTTCTTAAACACCTGTCCTGCTTAGTCATTAGACAAAATTGCAAGAATGGCTGACTATGGTGATATCCTTTCCATATTTCAGGCTGGTTGAACACTGAAGGGATGGGTATGCTTGTTTTTCCCAGTGACAGGCAGTCTCCATCTGAGTCCTTTCCTCTCTCTTTCTCTTTCTCTGTTCCCTTCTGATTATTCTGTTGCCTTCTTTTAATTACCTATTGTAAGAACTTGCATCTGAACCTTCTCTTACCTGAAGGTAGAATGTGTTAATTACTCCTGCTTTTCAAAATCTGAACTAGATAGCTTGGTGAATGTTTATTTGAAGAAGTTTTTGCTACCCATTTGTGATCTTGTCATAAATTTTATTTCCATGCCTATCTTCTTGACATCAGTGTGTATTCCATGGCCAAGGTTTTATCAGTTACTATCCTGGACATTTAAGAATAAATTTAGTCAGGGGTCCCTGGGTGGCTCAGTTGGTTAAGCACCCAACTTCAGCTCAAGTCATGATCTCAAGCTTTGTGAGTTCGAGCCCTCCATCATGCTCTCTACTGTCAGTGCAGAGCCCACTTCAGATTCTCTGTCTCTGTCTCTCCCTCTCTTTCTCTCAAAAGTAAATGAACATTAACAAAAAAAAAATTTAAATCTGGTCAGCTCCCAAAGCCTTGCTTTGTTTGAATTTTCTTTGCAATTAGTTCAGGTGATGTTTTATTTGCTTTTTTGGTTCCTCTCAGCAGTTTTACCAAAGTGATTTTTATGGAAGTTTAATTCACTACAACAAGTGGTTTTAGGTGTATAATATAATGATTCAGTATCTGTACATGTTGTAAAATGATTGCCACAATAAGCATAGTTACCATCACCATACAAATTTATGAAACATAATGTACAAGCCATAACATACGTGGCTTTTTTATTTTTTAATTGGAACCTTGGGTCTCTTGACACTCTCACCCATTTTGCCTGCTCCCCCCAATCTTCCTCCATTCTTTTCTCTGTATCTATGAGTTTTCTTTTGTTTTTCAGATTCCACATATAAGTGAGTTCACATGGTATTTGTCTTTCTCTGTCTGGCTTATTTCTTTTAACATAATGTCCTCTAAGTTCATCCATGGTGTCACACATGGCAAGATCTCATTCTTTTTTATGGCTGAATAATACTCGCGCGCGTGTGTGTGTGTGTGTGACCACATCTTCTTTATCTGGACATCCATCAGTGGACACATAGGTTGTTTCCATATCTTGGTAATTATAAATAATGCTGCAGTGAGATCAGATGGATATATCTTGGGATAAATACCTGGTAGTAGAATTTCTAGAATAAGATAAATTGATTTTAAATGACAATTTAGACCAGGTGGACTTAACGGATATCTGTAGAATATTCTATCCTGAAACAACAAAATACACATTTTTTCAAGTGCATAAGGAACATTCTTCAAAAGAAATTATAACATTAGGCCATAAAATAAATCTCAGTGAATTTAAGAAGACTGAAATCCTATCACACATCATTTTTCTGACCACAATGGTATGAGAGTAGAAATCAATGGCAAGAAGTGGAGGAATCACAGATAAGTGGAGATAAACAACATGCTGCTGAATAACCAGTTAGTCAATGAGGAAATCAAAGGAGAAATTTTAAAAAATACCTTGAGACAAATGAAAATAGGAATACAACATACCAAAATCAGTGGGATACAGCAAAAGTAGTTGTAAGGGAGAAGTTCAAAGTTCATAAGGGCACAGATCTACCTCAAGAAACAAGTAAAATCTTAAGCAATCAAAATGCACACCTGAAGGAACTAGAAAAAGTACAAGCAATGCCTAAAGTTAGTAGAAAGACCAAAATAACAAAGGTCACAGTAGGAGTAAATGAAATGGAGACTAAAAAGACCATCAAAAAGATCAATGAAATTAAAGACTGGTTCTTTGAAAAGATAAACAAAATTGACAAATCTTTAGCTAGACTCACCAAGAAAATGAGGGAAAGCTCAAATAAATTCAGAAATACAAAAGAAATTGTAGTTGATATCACAGAAATGCAGAGGAATATAAGAAACTTCTATGAACAATTATATGCTAACAAGTTGAACATATCTATGACATGGATAAATCACTAAAAACCCAAGCTTCTAAGACTAAATCATAGTAAATCTGAACAGACTGATTAGTAAGTAGATTGAATGAGTAATCAAAAACCTACCAATAAACAAAACCCCAAGACCAGATGGTGTCATTAGGAATTCTACCAAACATTCAAAGAAGATTTAATACCTATACTTTTCAAACTCTTCCAAGAAATTAGAGGAAGGAATGCTTCCAGACTCATATTCAAAGGCCAGCATTACCCTGATACTGAAACTATACATGAACACCACACCAACAAAGGAAAATTACAAACCAATATCCCTGGTGAACATAGATGTGAAAATCCTTGAGAAAACATTAGCAAACCAAATTCAACAATACAATAAAAGGATCATACATCATGAGCAAGTGGGATTTATTCCAGGGATGCAAGGATATTTCACTATCTATAAATCAGTCAGTGAGGTACATCCCACTAACAAAATGAAGAATAAAAATCATCTCAGTAGATGCAGAAAAAGCATGTGACAGAATTCAACATCCATATATGATAAAAAAATCAACAAAGTGGATTGAGAAGGGACATAATGTAATAAAGGCCATATGTGACAAGCCCACAGTTAACATCATACCCAAGACTGGAAAGTTAAAACCTTTTTCTCCAAGATCAGGATCTTAGCCAGAGGAATTAGGCAAGAAAAGAAATAAAAAGCATCCAGAGAGGAAAGGAGGAAGTAAAATTGTAACAATTCGCAAATAATGTGATTTTATATATAGAAAACCCTAACAGAAAACTGTTAGAGTTAATAAAGGAATTCAGTAAAGTCCCAGGGTATGAAATATACAAAAATCTGTTGCAGTTCTATATATTAGCAGTGAACAATCAGAGAAATTAATAATCTCATTTATAATTGTATCAAAAATAATAAAACTATATAGGAATAAAGTTAACCAAGGAGGTGACAGACCTGTACACTGCCAAGTGTTAGGACACCGGTGAAAGAAATTAAAGACACATTTGAATGTAAAGATATTCTGTGCTTATGGATTAGAAGAATGAATACTGTCAAAATGTTTGTAGTACCCTAAGCAATCTACAGGTTCAGTGCAATCCCTATCAAAATTCCAATGTCCTTTTTTACAGAAATAGAAAAAAATTATCCTCAAATGTGTGTATAGAAACACAAAAGACAATCTTGAGAAAGAACAAAGCCAGCATGATTTTTTTAGATAACTAAGCTCTACAGACTTCACAAGGGCAAGGACTTGATCTGTCTCAGGCACCTCTGTATCCTCAGGGTCCAAAGCAGTGTCAGGCACATAGAAGATTCACAGCAGATACTTGAAGGAATGAATGCATGGCTGAATATCTATGTAAAACTTACGTGGTTTCTCTTAATTTTGTATTGGGTTTTTAAAAATCATTTCACTTTATTATTTATTTATCTATTTATTTTATATTTAGAGATAGGGAGAGAGAGAGAGCATATGTGGACAGGGGAGAGGGGCAGAGAGAAAGAGAAAATCCCAAGCAGGTTTCAGGCTTAGCATGGAGCCTGACATGGGGCTCGATTCTGCCACTCTGAGATCATGACCTGAGCCAAAATCAAGAGTAGTTTGCTCAATAACTGACTGAGTGAGCCACCTAGGCACCCCCAAATCATTTTGCTTTAAATATGTGTTCTCAATCTAAGAAAAAGCCAGAAATTGCTTTTTTAAGGAAAATATTTGAGGGGCACCTGGGTGACTCAGTCAGTCAAGTGTCCAACTTCAGCTCAGATCATAATCTCATGGCTCATGAGTTCAAGCCCCGTGTAGGGCTCTGTGCTGACAACTCACAGCCTGAAGCCTGCTTCGGATTCCGTGTCTCCCTCTCTCTCTATGCCCACCCCCAATTTGTGCTTGCTTTCTCTCTCAAAAATAAGCATTAAAAAAGTTTTAAAAAGGAAAATATTTGATTCTATAAAATCTCTCTTTTGTTTTCATATAAAAAAAATTAAGGGGCGCCTGGGTGGCTTAGTCGGTTGAGCGTCCGACTTTCGCTTGGGTCATGACCTCGCGGTTTGTGGGTTCGAGCCCCGCGTCGGGCTCTGTGCTGACTGCCAGCTCAGAGCCTGGAGCCTGTTTCAGAATCTGTCACTCCCTCTCTCTCTGACCCTCCCCTGCACATGCTGTCTCTCTGTCTCTCCTAGAAAGAAATAAAAATATTTTAAAAAAAAATTAAAAAGACCCAAGTACCTACCTTCCTAATCCCTTTAAAAACTCTTGAAATTCTGTATCCCCCAGAAATCTTTTTCTAAGACTATTGAAATTATTAAACACATAGGACAGAAAAATCAAATTTCCTTTTATCTTGGTGACATCTTGGTATTTACTATATTTGAGTTCTCATAGTTGCATAAAAGTAGCCATTCTGAGCAGGGAGAGGAAATGCTAGGGCTGGCGATGCCTGATGCAGGATTGACTGATAGATCGGTAATTAGACAATCTTGGAACAAACTCCTATTGTTCCTTATTGCTCAACCAGCAGTACAGTCAGTCTAGGGCCAACATAAATGCAGGTGTTGGTTGCTGTCTGTGTCTTCATTATATTTTGATAAATGTGTAAGTACCTAGTGGGAGGGGAAACACAGCTGTTTCGTTTCATTTGTATTTTATCCAGCAGAATGCATTAAAAACACCTTATGATCTGGTGATGTTTGGTGTGCATTTTCTATTCAATTTTGTGGCTGTGTCACATGAGAGAAAAGATCTTTTTTTTTTTTTTCTTTCCCCTTAGTGGCCACAGTGTGATGTGTTAGAAAGAACTGATTTGTCTTTTGCTTTAGAGAAGCCAAAACTATGAAGAACTCACTCTCTTCATAATTGGCAATGAGGCATTTGGAGTTTATACAAAGACTGTGAAGTTTTGATATATATTATGAAAAAAAAATTTGAAGCAGTTTAAAATTAAGGCTTAATGTACAAAGTATTTTATTTATACTAAAAATAACACCAATATGGAGGAACCTCTCTAAGAAGGGGAAATTTTATTTAAATAATCCATGTTAAGAATATATGAGGTGCTTTCCAGATATTATGTAAGTTTTAGAATAAATATATAAAATAAATATAGTCAGCCCTACTCCCTGAGGAAGAAATTAAACTCCTCCTAGAGGGGAAGTCACTTTTCCAAGGCCATTATCACTTGTAAACAGCTAACCAGCTGAGTTGGGATCTCACTGATCTTCCCCCTAAACCACTAGGCAGATGACACAGCCAAGAAAATTGAAGGCTATGAAGTGACCCAAGAAGTAGTAATGTGGAAATGTGCCAATGATAAGTGGAAAAGCTGGATATAAAATTACACATATGTTGTAATTATAGTTTAGTTAGTAAGTGTTTGAATAAAAAGATCCAAGTACAATATCATAAAGATTTTAGTGTTTGTGTTAGACTAGTGGAGTTTGGGGTGGTGTTTTTCCTTTATTTTCTAAAATATCTATAGTTAGTAGCACCTGTGTGCCTCGGTCTGTTGAGTGACCAACTCTTGATTTCGGCTCAGGTCATGATCTCACGATTGGTGAGGTCACACTTTATGCTAAGTGTGGAGCTTACTTGGGATTCTCCTTCCCTCTCCCCATTTCTCTGCCTCTCCACACTTGCACACGTGTGCTCACTCTCAAAAACAAACACAGTTTTTAAAAGTCTACAGTTGTACATAAATCACTTTCATATTAGAATCCTGTTAAGATAGAGTGCAACATCGGTTTAGTTCATCAAAGTATCTAAAATTCTTAATGTTTTTGCTATGCTTCTGAAAGATTTCACAGTTATTTGAGTGTGTATTAACTTCATTTTTCAATTACAGATCATCAAGTTATTGGACGGAAAGCGATCTCAGACTGTGGGAATCTTGATATCTAGTCTGCATTTAGAAATGAAGGATATCCAGCAGGGTAAGTCTTCTCTGTTGCTTTTTTCCAACTTTAAAACTTTTCAGCATTTTATTGTGAAAAGTTTTAAATGTATAAATGAGTCAAATGCTTTAGTAAATCCCATGTACTTAGTACCCAGCTACGAAACTACCAGTTGACTCCTGTTTCATCTGAAGTACCCTCCCTCACCAGATGGGCTATTACATTGACAATTCATCTGTTAAAAACATCAGGACACCGACAAAAGTTAGGGGATGCTTTTCCAGGCATAATTCTAGTGCCATTATCATGCATTTAAAAACATTTATAGGGATGTCTGGGTGGCTCAGTCAGTAAGTGTCTTATTTCGGCTCAGGTCCTGATCTCACAGTTTGTGAGTTCGAGCCCTGTATTGGATGCTCTGTGCTGACAGCACGGAGCCTGGAGCCTGCTTCGGAATCTGTGTCTCCCTCTCTCTCTGCCCTCCCACCCTTGCTCGCACTCTGTCTCTCTCTCAAAAATAAATAAACATTAAAAAATAAGTAAATAAATAAATAATTTCTCAGTATCATCATATATGTAATTCTAATTTCCCCAATTGTATACACACTTTTTCATCCATTTGTTTACAGTTAGTTTGAATGAGGACCCAGACAAATTTCATGCATTGCCTTTGCTGTGTCCCTCAGTTTTCTTGTGATCTAGAAATTCTGCACTCCATCGTATTTTTTTCCTTTGTAATTAATTTTTTTAAAAGAGATCAGGTCATTTGTCCTGCGGAGTTTCCCACATTTTACATTTTCTGATTGCATTGCCGTGTTCTCATTTATGATGTTTTTCTGTCCCCTGTGGTTCCTGTAAACTGTTAGTTTGATCTAGAGACTTCATCCAAGTAGGGGAACAATACATCTTAAATGTTATTACATTTTATATCAAGAAATACATGATATCTATTTGCATACATTGTTAGTGGGCACCTAAGATCTTTGCGTAGATTCATGATTTCATTAGAAGCACAAAATAGCTCTAACACTGACACCATCATTTCTTCTTCATTAGCTGGAATACTTCTATGGAGAAACACTTTTCCTCTTCAGCCACTTGGCTATGTCACTGTGTTTTAATCCCTTCTTTTTTTTTTCAAATGGTATTATTTCAGCTGGTTATCTTTGGCCCAATTTGAAATACGACCTTTTTTATAAATTTTATTACACTTTAATTATTTTTTTTAATGTGTATATATTCTCTTTTTTTGCTTATTCTAATTTTATTTTTTTAATTTTTTTATAATAGTATATTGTCAAGTTGGTTTCCATATAACACCCAGTGCTCATCCTCACAAGTACCCTCTAAAAAGAGGCAATTTTACTCCCATCTATTTTCCTTTTGTCTCTAGAAACATAGGCTAAAAACCATCTTGCCTTTTCGAAATCTGTGTTTTGCACGTAAGCAACACTCCCCTTTCTCAGTAATCAACGAAATGTAATCTGTATTTTGACATGTCATTGATCAGCTTTTCTGACTAGTAATGCAACCTCTCGTAGATGATGTCAGCAGAGTTCACCATGCGGTTAGCGTGGAGACACTCTCAGACCACATTGTCCGTCAGGTTTTGGTCTGTGTTGCCTCACGTTTGCCTCACTCTGGTACATAGCAGGGGGCTTCCAGAGGTCCCGAACCAGAAGCCACTTAACACACACACTAGTTTTCTCAAAGGAGCTTTGTTAGGGCTTAAAATTTTGCTATGTCGCAGACATTAAAAATTCCCCATGAAGCTAAAAGTATTCCTAATTAGATGATAGTCCTAGTATTCAAATGAACTATTTGTAATATTTAAGCTTAATTAAGTAGAAATAAATACACGAGCATGAATATGAAACTTCCGAAAATGTTGCAGCAGTGGATTTGAATTTGGACAGGCATAGCTAAAGGGGTCCAGCATCAAAATTAGAAAGGGATTCTTCAGTGATTTTAGCGGTTAGACCTCCTAGAAGAATTGAGTTTCAGTTCAAACCAGGAAACTGTCATGCTAATGAAAACATGGAACAGATAATTTAGCAAGAAAGTTTATAACCATTTGTCAAAGAGACTAACTTTTTTGACGCAGTCTGAGTTTGGAAAGGAATTCTCTAGATGCAGTGGCAGAGTCTTATCCTAAACAACAGTATTCTCCCTAAGTTTGGTGAAAATTAGTTATGCTCAGTTTTTTCATCACGATATATGACACTGTGGATATGAGTCTTTGCAATGGCAACTGCAACTTAGACTTTATTCAGCTCTTTTTAGGCACATCCTGCTGTGATATATCAGATGGCCATACGATGCGAGTCACTCCAGTCATGTGGTGTTCCATTTACCAACTCCGGACTGTAAACCTTCTTCCCATGGCACTTCAGCCTTGGTGGAGTGAAGGCTCATTGTGTGTTAGATAAGAGATGAGTTCACCCATCCCTTTTCCAGAACTCTGCTCTAGACGAGGACATGCTGACATGAAGCACTAGCGAAGGAAATGTCACTTGTAGCATCACAGATTTCTAGGACTGTGGGCACCATTTTAGTCCTTTCTCCTGTTTCAAGAACCTCCGTTTCCCACCGCAGGGTTGGCTCCTAAGTTCTTTAAAAAGAAAAAAATCACCTCTATTCCATGTCTTCATTTAGTAATGCATTCCAGATGAACATAACCCAAGCTTAATTTTTCTTTAGAACCATTTGACTGACACTGGCATCTGAAGGTCACTTAGGAGCCCAAGCTGTGTCAGTTACATTTCATTCTGAGTCTGTGTCTGGTCGTGAATGGAATGCACTTGGCCTTGTGTTGTCATCCCGATGAAAAGACTCCCTGTGCTGGTGTTGGCCCACAATGTGTGTTTTAATGTGAGAGGGGCTGTAGTGAGATCTGATTGGGGCTGGCCAGCTGGCACCCAGGCAAGGTCGCACAGCACATCAGCCCTGGTGAAATGACCACAATTCAGAGGCCATTCTTCAGCCTTTGGTCATACACTAGTCTTTGTCAGTACGCAAAGACAGATGCCCTGATTCACATTTTACAAACTCACAAGGTGCTGATGTATAAATCAAAAAGTGAGAGCACTCACTTCGAGAAAAGACTTTTCCTTTGCCACGATGAAAATATTTCTCACACCTGATCATTGTCACCTCCTTCTCACTGCCTCTCCTTGGCAGTGTATCTTTGCATATGCTCTCTCTCCCCTAACTGGGATCACCTGGATAGTAGTTTTAGGTACGTCCATTCAGTTACCTCCTATAGATGGATAATTCAATATTTCTTGGTTCGAGTCTTAAAAAGCAACCTTGTCTTCCTCATTTGTAAGGGTGGTCACTTCTCTGTTGTCCACCAGACACTGCCTATGATCTATATTCAAGAAGTGGGATTTTGAGGCTCTGTACCTCCTGGTCTTACAGAGAGCAAGTTTGCTCCTTTACGTCATGTTGTGTTTCTTTTATAATAATTTCTCTGATAATTGAACTTTGTTTACAACTAATTGGGCTAAGATAACACATATAAAGCCATTCAGTTTTTTACATTGTCATTTAATTAAGAAAAAGAGAGTAAACCTTAGAAGAGACGGGATCAGACTGTCCTATATTCCATTTTGGTGCATTTGGGCAAAGACTTCCTTCCTTCCTACCTTCCCGCCTTCCCTCCCTCAGTGAACGTGGATTGATTGCCAGTTTTGTATCAGGCACCATGACTACCTCAGCACATAAGACCCACACTGGGACATTCTCAGGAGTGCACAGGATAGTGGGACAGACCTGTGTAGGAGCCCAAGCAGATAGTAGAGCTTCTTATGAAATAACAGAGTAGTATCTGGACTCTTCTTGTGAAACATGAGCCTTCAAGGACAAAATAGTGGTCATTACACAGAGAAGAAGCTTTTCCAACTGAGGAGAGAAGGCATGTGAAGGGGCGATTCTGCTGGAACCTATAGGTCCCATGTGAATGCGGGTTGTTTCAGGCCTTGGGGCTAGAAAAACAAACAGCGCCCACACCAGGAAGGGCCCTGAATATCCTTATATCATGCAGAATTGGGATATTATCCCATCAGTAACAGGGAGGCAGAATTTTAAGAGTTTCATGGCTGTGATATAATTTTGAATACAGAATTGTCTCTCAGGCTGTGAAAGATGGACCTGCAAGGCCTTGCGTGCTGTGGCCCCAGCTGGTACCTCTTACTTTCCTTGGCTGTTCTTGTTCCCCGCCTCAATGCACGCTAGCCACGACAAGAGCTCTTTGATTCCTTAAAACAGCCAAGTGTTTTTTCTTCTTCTGTGTCTTTGAAGGCATAGCACTTTCTGAATGAGCAGCATGGCACATTCCCTGTGTTTGAAATGCGTTTCCACCCCACTATAGCTAGCTCCTTTCCTTTGCTAGGTTTTGGCATGTAGGGTCTCCCTCAGAAACCCTCCCTAAGTTAATTCTCTTATATTCTACACAGCCCTTATGACTTCATTGGTTCATTTACTGGTGTTTTCATTTATATCTACCACCAGAATGTAAGTTCCAAGAGGGAGATTGCTCTGTGATGTGTCCCTAGCACCTTACAAATGAGCTGACACCTGGGTGATAATCATCCATCCAGTATCTGTTGAATGGATAAATAAAAATTATCCCGAAAATGGATAAGTCTGCTGGAAAGGGATTGATGGCGCCTGGGTGGCTCAGTCAGTTGAACTTCCGACTTTGGCTCAGGTCATGTTGTCATGGTTTGTGAGTTTGAGCCCCATGTCAGCCTCTGTGCTGACAGCTCAGAGCCTAGAGCCTGCATGCATCACATTCTGTGTCTCTTGCTCTCTCTCTGCCCCTCCCTTGCTCACACTCTATCTCTCTCAAAAATAAATAAATGTGAAAAAAATGTTTTAAAAACCTGTTAGAAAGGGATTGTGATGATTGAGATAATAAATGGTGAAGACCAGAACTAAGGTTGTGTCTGTAGAAATATAGGGGAGACCACATACAAGGGCTATTTGGAGAGAGAATTACTCCATTTAGCCACATCAGAGGCAATCTGTGGTGGAGAAGAAGTCCTATATGTACCTTGGATCTCTGGCTTCAACAGGAATGTGTATAATGGTACCAAAACATAAACTGAAAATACAGGAGAAAAAGCGTAGGTAGAAGCAGAAAGATCAGTTCTGTTTTAGATGATCTGAGTCTGAAGTGACTGAAGACATTGAAGCTGTTGTGTTCACTTAGCATCTGAGAAGTCTAATCTGATGCCAAGTAGACAGGGCTATGTTGGAGATAGAACACCTCCAAAAAGGTAACCACCTTTATCTGTCTCTCTCCACCCAAGATGGTATTTGGAGAAAGCTGAGTCTCTAAACTAAACTGATGGAAGTTTAAAGCACTGCATGAGTAAAGGCAGGACCTTGGTTGTGGGGGAAGAATGGCTTCAGGAGATTGACCAAAATACCCACAGCACTTGTATTTGGTCCAGGAGACACTCTGAATAAGTGATTTACTTCTTGCTGGCTTTCCATCTGCTAAACCGGATGACTTGTGTTTAGAAGCATTTTGGCATCCATGGACGCAGTGACTGCCTACATGATTGCAAATTAGTGTTTTCATTCCACGTTAGCGATTTCCTCTCATTCTTTTCCCAGGGGAGATGGAAAATTGCTGTTGACTGTTCTTGACATAAACCTCTGTATGCCTTGCAACACACTAGGTGCCAGAAACCTCTTGGCTTTGATTTGGAATTTCCCGTACACTCACAATTTATATTTATAATATTTAATCTAACATCAAAATAAAACATTTTTCAGTTCAGTTCTTACCAGTCCAGAATCTCAGTTTGGGAGTTCAATTGCATCAAAGACTATCTTTCTGTTTAGGAATCTCAAATCAAAATATGGGAGGATTGCCAGTTAGTTATATGCCCAGAATCTAAAACCCAAATCTGAGAATGCCCACTGGACTTTGCTCCCTTTTACCTATTAATTTCTAGAAATCTCTGTCCATGTTTATGCCAGGTGTCTAAAACATAATTTTACCAGGCATCTGAAATTCACCATGAATTGCCTAGGGTTTTCCTGAGGAACATTCTAACTCTAGCCTGGAAGACCCTTTACTGAAGGCAGGTGATCCCCAAAATTTTATTGTGCTCTCAACCAGTAAGTTTCAGAACATGCATCTTAAGCTATGTTTTCTAAAACACGTATATCATATAATTGTGTGACAGAACTAATATTCACATTGTACAACAAATGCCAAAATGTGAATTAAGGTGAGATTAATATTATTTTTCAATGTCTTGCTAATTTCTATGGCTTTGAGTTCTCATTGGCTAGTATCTCAAGGCTCAGTATAAAAATAGGGACGGACTCATTACATTAGTGTATTTAAACCCACATTTTAAATAGATCCTTAATAAATTCTGTCATGGTATATGGAGATCAGTGTCTTGGCAAATCTGATTCAACTGTGCTTGCTTTTAACTCATTCCGTGACTGGTAGAGAACTTGTACTTGCAGTCAAAGTGTCTCCTCTGCCATTTTCTTATTGTTGATGGATTATCTTCTGGGGTTTCTCTGTAGGAACCCTCTTCTTAAAGTTTTTTTTAAACATTTATTCATTTTTGAGAAACAGAGACAGAGTATGAGCAGGGAAGGGGATGAGAGAGGGGAAGACACAGGATGTAAAGCAGGCTCCAGGCTCTGAGCTTTCAGCACAGAGCCCGATGCAGTGCTTGAAATCACAAAATGTGAGATCATGACCTGGAGCTGAAGTCGGAACCTTAACCGACTGAGTCACCCAGGCACCCCATCTGCAGGAACCTTCTGAAGCCAACTCATTTATTTTGTCTAGTTTAGCTAAAACCAGATTGTAAAATCAGAATACTTTTTATTTTTTTTAATGTTTTATTTAGTTTTGAGAAAGAGAGCGAGCGAGCAGGGTAGGGTCAGAGAGAGGAAGACACAGAATCTGAAGCAGGCTCCAGGCTCTGAGCTGTCAGCACAGAGCCCAAAGCGGGGCTCAAACCCACGAACCGTAAGATCATGACCTGAGCTGAAGTCGGACGCTTAACCAACTGAGCCACCCAGGCACCCCCAGAATACTTCACTTAAATGGGCCTCCCCAAATCACAGTATATTGAAAGTAAAAGAACAAGTAAGGATGCCACATAAGAAGGAATGTACCCGCCAAAGGTGACATGTGATCCCGATGTGCTGACATACTGAGTGAAGGTGCCAGGGTCAACTTATTAAATATTAAAAGACCTCACATTTTAATTTATTTTTTTAATGTTTTACTTATTTTTGAGAGAGAGAGAGAGACAGCATGAGCAGGGGAGGGTCAGAGAGAGAGGGAGTCACAGAATCTGAAGCAGGCTCCAGGCTCTGAGCTGGCTGTCAGCACAGAGCCTGACACAGGCTCGAACCCATGAACTGCGAGATCATAACCTGAGCCGAAGTCGGACACTCAACTGACTGAGCCACCCAGGTGCCCCAAAAGACCTCAAATTTTAAAATGATCTCTAGGTGAATTGAAACAATAGCCCTAATACTTCCCTCTCCTTTCCCACCTTTTTCTTCCACTAACTGAGTCCTAAACACCTGAGCAGCAGGGTCATACCCACTTCTTTCTAAACCACTGTACATTCCTTCTATCACAGAGCGAAGTCCAGAAAGCAGAGGGTGGCATTGCTTTGTACTTTACCTTCAGGCAACTGGCTGAGACCATCCAATCTGCCTGGAATGTAATTTTGGCTTAAAAGAACCAGAACTAATGGAAGAACAGAAGCAGCTTAACCCAAACCGTTTCTCATTCCACTGCCCTACGGAGAACAGAGCAGAGGAAGGAGGGGAGGTTTTGTGAATTCTGTGCCCGTGCCCTTCTTTGAGGTTTGAACCATGGACAATTTTAATTACACCTATAAAATGGTACCTTGGACACCTTCAGGCATAGAACATGCCTGAACTTAGGTGAGAACTGGGAGTTTTGCTTTATAAGACTGAGTGATTTTTAGTTTGAGGATAGATACATATCCCTTTTGAGACAGTCATTTCTTCCACCTCCCGGCCAGCTCCTGGTTACTGTGTCGTTTATACTTGCCTTCTATTTCCATCAAAGCCCAAATGAAGGTCTATACCAACTTGTATGACACACTAGCAGGCGTTTGGCAATGTAGTTAAGACTGTAGATATAGTCCCTTGATAGTTCTTGTTTGATGGGTCTGGGGGCAACTTTTGTTCATGTTTTTTCATTCTTTGTGCCTTTGCTGCTGCTTTTAGTCTGTTCCGGCATGTAGTAGAGAATTCCAATTACTAATACCTTTTGAAAAAATAAGACTTTATATTACTCTGGATTGTATTTTCTTTTAAGACAGTGCCTTTTCAAGTTCCTCGTTTCTATTTTTTAGAATTTTTCTGCTCTGACTTTAACTGCAATACTGATGATTTTGAATAACTGCAAGTAGTTAACAAAGATTGAAGTTGGGTTGTTTTCTTATGTATATTGAGATAGCGTATTAGAGTTATATTAAGTATTAGTGATGATTCAGTAATGGTGACTTTATTATGGTTGTGTATAACACACAAAAGGAATTTTTGTAACATAAGCTCTATCTAGTTCCCACTGGGAACCTGTTGATTAGTGTTAAAAAAGTGTTTGTAGAGACTGTTGTGGAGAGTTGGTTCACTGATTTTTTGTCTTTTAAGATGGTAAGGGTTTTAGATGGACTGATTATTATGGCCTAACACTTATAAAGGATAAAAGAAGTACCATCCTAGTCCAGTAAATTTGATTATGGAACTGAGCTTGGAAGATCCAGCTGTGTGACCTCATGCCTGAGTTTCACCATTAGTAAACCCAGGGACAGCAGCGGCACCCACCTCATACAATTACATGTAGAACACGTAGAACATTGCCTGGCGCATGGGAAGTTCCCAGTAAATGCAGTCATTCATTTATTAGGTATTCATCCTCAGTAAGGTCTGCCGAGATGGAGAGGATTTTAAGCTGCTTCATAATTGGTGCCTTTAGCATTTCATCTGGATAGATGCATAGAGCTAGGCTTTGTGAGTACCTATATCTGCGCAGGTGTGCCTGATGCCTCACGTGGAACGTAGTGGTCAGTAGGGAAAAGTGAAGCATATTGAGAAGAGGTTGTAGAAGATCAATGACCATGGCAAAGAGACCTGGTTACAGACCTCTCAGTGGAGGTAGTCTCTCCCTGACTCCACACTTCATTCCGCCTGGCACCCTTCTTTTCTCCTCTTGCCAAGTTTTATCATGAATTTGGTCTTCCCTCTCTGTGATGCCCTCATCATCACGAGGCGAGCCTGTGGGGAAATGTTCCTGCTGGACCTTCCGTCAGCTCTCAGATGCTACCACTGCCTCGTTCCATGACCCCACATCCTTGCCCTTTCTTTGGTAGTGGTCAGGGTAGTTGGCTTGTGGGAGTTTTGAGGGGTCAGTTAACTGAGAGTTTTAAAAACCCAAAGCCTTCTGTGATATGTCCCCCATTTCATTCTTTTTTCCCTTACAAGTTGAATATTTATTACACCCTAAGAATATCAGTAGTTGGGACAAAACAGCTAAGTTTTATGCCGGCCATTTGGAAGTTAACGTTGTTAAGAAAATAATTTCTATGAATAGAGTCAAATAACCCTATTAATCTTTACTTTCATGGGCTGAGAACAAATCTAGTCCATTCCGCAAACAATTATTAAACACCCACTTTGCACAAGGTGTTCGTGTCAACCACTTACTGAAGGAAATAGAAGGAGGCATAAACTGGGCAGCATAGAGGTGACTTTTAAAATCAACATCAGCCAAAGCCTAGTAAGCGACCCTAGCCCTATCTGTCTGTGGCATCTTCCATACCTTGGATGACCAGATTTACTTTGGCTAATCTAACAGACTGAGGAGTGTGCCTTTCCTACCTCAGTCTTCCACATGTTTCTTGCCCAAAGGTGCTCCTTCAATCAAAAAGAACAGCTCCTTGAAGTAAATGCTTGTGTTGTTGTTGTTGTTGTTGTTGTTACTTATTAGAAGCCCTTTAGACAACAAGCACAGTCATTTTTGGTTTCTTTGGAAATGGTGCACTTGGGGATAGAAAAGTGTTCCGGTTTAAAAATGGCTAGAGGGCTGAGAGAATTCCTGCATGTTCTTTCTACTCACCCTGGTCTTATGTAAAGCCGCCTCCCAACTGGAGTGGGAATTTCCCTGTCGTGCAAGACCCTGACCCTGTGCATGTGCCTGAAGCAGGCACATCGTTTTTATGTGTGCCTGTTAGTTTGAATCTGTGATACTGATCTGCTTTTTGTCCCTGCTGACGGTTATTATATCTTAATGGGCGAAACACTACTCTAATGATCCTTGTGTATATAATTCTTGGAGTACAGAGCAGGCACCAGAGGACCACATAAAAATGTTTGCCTCAATTTCCCTGCAAAAAAGGGGCCCAGAAACCAGACTTGACCAAGTAACAGATTTTTAAAGGTAAAGGAACCCAATAAAATTACCAGCTTTTCACAGCGTGTGTCTATTTCCTTTCGACATATTGTGAGGTGTAGGTGAAATATTCTAACTGAACTGACAGTGTGAGTGGGGATAACTAAGGAGAGAGGGAGATAAAAGTAGAAACCACCAGCAATGATTGATATTGCAGTAGCAAGGAGTTGTCGGGGTCTCCCCTTTGTGGATTTGATGCTTCACCTTTCTGACACCATTTGCAGGAGTTGTTGGTATAATGAGCCCCATACAGATGGGAACAAAAGCTAGAGTAACCCAGAATTACTGTATCAGGGCTCTGAGGCAGGCTGTAGAATTGTGTAGGCTGGTATTTCCTTATCCAACTTAGAAGATATATGGTGCGTGTGTGTGTGTGTGTGTGTGTGTGTGTGAGAGAGAGAGAGAGAGAGAGAGAGAGAGAGAGAGAGAGAGATACACAGCAAGAATAACAAAGTGTGCTTTTTAAAGTATAAAATGGAGAATTACCTAATCCCAGGCATTTCCAAATATATTTTAATCAATGACTGATTTCTTTCTGTATTGTAATCATCAGTGAACTAATTAATGGGCTCATGTAATGGTTAGAAGTTTGATGATAAGCCCCTTCAAGAACAGACTGTCAGAACATCTGGGTGGCTCACTCGGTTGAGCGTCCAACTTTGCCTTGGATCATGATCTCGCAATTTGTGGGTTCAAGCCCCATGTCAGGCTCCCTGCTGTCAACCTGTCAGCATACAGCCTGCTTTGAATCCTCTGTCCCCCTCTCTGTACCCCTTCCCCACTTGTGCTCTCTCAAAAATAAGTATGTATAAAAAAAGAATTGACTTTCTAATACACTGTGCCAATATTTGCAGAATAGAATGATCAAGAATTGATTCTGGCCCTATGTAGGAACTTAAACTGTATTTGATGACTAGGAGGCAGAATTATGTGCATGAAAACACCTCTTCTGGGAATCCTAATGTCTATACCATTTTTCTACTTTTTAGACCTGTGGCCAATAATCTAACCCTCATTGTCTACTCTGTAGGAGAGAAATAATAGAAATAATTTTCTTAAGTTCCTAGACTCAGCCAGGGTATCTCTTCAGAGTGCTTCTCCCATCTCTGAATTTTGTTTTCCTTTTTTACTTTTGTTTTTAAGATCCTTACATGGGAGAGGGAAAACCTCAGTGGAATACTTAGCATTGACCCCAAATTAATCTCTCTAATTCTTCCTTCCTGAGTAGTTTTCCTGTCCCCAGTTCCTTTCTCAGGTCGTCAGGGGTAAGATCAACAGGCATATCTCTTTTTTATTAATTTTTTAAAAATATGTATCCATTTTTGAGAGAGAGACATAGAGTGCAAATGGGTAAGGGGCAGAGAGAGAGAAAGGGAGACATAGAATCTGAAGCAGGCTCCAAGCTGTCAGCACAGAGCCTGACACAGGGCTTGAACCCACAGACCACGAGAGCATGACCTGAGCCGAAATCAGACGCTCAACCTACTGAGCCACCCAAGCAACCCCAGGCATATCCAGCTCTTAAGCTTCTCTGCCTATTTCTGTGGGTGGCCCAAAGCTCTTCCTCCGTTTGTAGACGCAGAGCCTCAGGTGGTTTTAACTCCAGCTGCCTCAGTCCCATAGCTAGGTAGTGATAGGAGTGCTCTGTAGCATCCTACTCCTCTGTCCTGTGCTTGCTCTTCACAGAATTCACTACCTCTTGTTCACTGGAATAGATTCTAAACCAGTTTTTCCAAATTTTGACATGTCCTATAGAATATAACTGTTCAGCTCACTACACTATTCATAACTGCTCAGTGCCTCCATGCTTTGTATTGAGTGCCTTATACACTTTTCATCATGGCGTTCAGAATTCTACCAATCTTAGTCCAGACTAGAATTAACCCTCACTTCAAACCAAGATGGAAGTACCTGTCCTTGCCTGCACCTTCCATGAGCCTGTCTGCATCTGCTGCTTGTGTGTGATATGTCTCACATCCTTCCAGTTGATAGATATTCCCTGGCACTTGCTGTAAATTTACAGATTGTCACTACTTGGAATTCATTTGGCTCAATTTAAGGTAATTCATAAATGGGTGTCTCAGGTGTCTGCCTGAAGCAATATAACCATTGAATTTTTACTCGTAACTTTTTCACCTAAGGTGATACTGCTGTTTAAAACATTTTTGGAGGTGAAGAATGAACGGAAAGCTATTTTCCTTATTTCCTTGAAAATGAGACAATTTGCTTGTGAAACTTAATTATTTTTCGGTACAGACTATTCAGCAAGTAGTATATCTACACTGAGTGTGTGGATGAGGGAATGATTATGCAACCCAACCAGATAAGCCTTGATTTCTTACCAGGGACTAATGTGGGGGGAGGGAGCAAGCAACACTAATTCAGACACACCCCTCGTAAGACAATATTTTCATCTGCCAAAATCCTGTCCCTTTCTAAAATTTGTTTTCTTTTACAAGATGCCCATGCTCTCTTGATCAAGAAACTTTTCCTGATACCTAACAGAAGGACTCCCATTGGTGTTCCTGTAGCCTCTATCCCACCCCCACACTTTTATCCTGGCTACATGCCAGGTGTGAGGCCAGGTGCCGGGGTTATCGGGATGCATAGAAATCATCCCTGACCACAGGACTTGCTCAGTCCAGCAGAGGAGGGAAACTGTTCTGCTACATGCTGTTAATACAGGTTCTTTATTGGACTCTCTTCCCCTGTGTAACATACACTGCAGGTGAAAGAGGAAGAGAGTGAGGACTTAAGAATCTGAAGGTCAAGAGGTTCCTTCCAGGGCAGGAAACCTTTCTCCTGGGCTTTGGGGGAGGGTGATGTATGGGAAGGGAAGAAACCTTGGCATGTCACCGCAAATGGCTGGAGCACAGGGGGCCTGGGAGAAGTAGAAGTGGTAGGGAATGGGATTGGAAGGGTCACTTGGGGCTGGCAAAGGAATGGGCTTAAACATTAGGCCAAGGCATTTGGGGTTTACCCAGTATTTAAAGGAAAGACATATGAGGTATTGTAGGCAATAAAGTAAAATGTTGAGACCCATGGTTTTAAAAATATAATGGTGGCAGGGCACCTGAGTGACTCAGTTGGTTAAGCGTCCGACGTTAACTCAGGTCATGATCTCATGGTTTGTGAGTTCAAGCCTCGCATCGGGCTCACTGCTGTCAGCACAGATTCTGCTTCAGACCTTCTGTCCCCCTCTTTCTCTGTCCCTCCCCTGCTCATGCTCGCATTCTATCTCTCAAACCATTAAAAAAAATATTAACAGTGGTGGTACGACGAATGGTAGGTTGATGGGAAAGATGGAAATTGGAGATGACAGTGAGACTGACTTTCTGAATGGACCCAGAGGTATCTTGTATTTCTTTTAAGACACTGGAGCCATTATTTTTCGTAATTACAACTATCTGTGCATATACCTTTACTATTAACAATGGATCCTGAAGTTGGGCTTCAAGCAGGGGTTTGAAGGACCAAAAGGTTTTAATACCACTACTGTCTGAAACACTCAGGAATTCTGCAAAGTTTCCTTTATAACGCAAACTACTAAGTAGTTACTGTCTTCTTTCTCTAGTTCTTTCCAGATGTTAAAAGAGATAAGGCATTAACAAGCATTAAAACACATTAACCATGTATATATATATTTTTGGTTTTTTTAGATTTTATTTTTTTAATGTTTGCATTGTTTGTTTACTTTTGAGAGAGAGAGACAGAGTATGAGTGGGGGAGGGCCAGAGAGAGAGGAAGACACAGAATCTGAAGCAGGCTCTAGGCTTTGAGCTGTCAGCCCAGAGTCTGACATGGGGCTCCAGCTCATGGACTGCAAGATCATGACCTGAGCTGAAGTCGGATGTTCAACTAAGCCACCCAGGAACCCCTAAAGTGTATTTATTTATTTTTGAGAGAGAGAAAGAGCGTGAGTGGGGGAAGGACTGAGAGATGGAGGGAGAGTAAGAGAGAATCCCAAGCAGGCCCCTCACTGACAACACAAAGCCTGACACGGAGCTTGAACCCACTAACCAGAAGATCATGACCCAAGCTGTAACCAAGAGCCAGGCACTTAACCAGCTGAGCCATCCAGCTGCCCCACCATGTGTATATTTGAAATCCTCATAGTTATTGTTCATTGGTATCATTTTGAGTTCATACCATCCTCCATGTGCTATGCCAAGCCCACATATTCCTCTGCTTAATATTTCCAGTACATGGTATTAGACCCATTTTATGGATCTGGTGGGCTCAGACACTTTAACCTGCCAGAGCCACATAGTGAGCAAGTTTTGTTCCTTCTATGATAGTCATTTTGGTGTTTTTCTGTACCTTAATCTTGTTCCTTCATCAGAAAAAGAAACTTCCTTTTGCAGTTATCTCTCTCTAGCCATCTCCCGAACATTCACAGAACTGACCTCTTCAGCTCTTAAATATTTGCTGCCTCCTCCAAGAAGCCTTCATCAACCATCCAATGTCATGCTGCCCATTTCTCTACTTTCCTCATAGTATATTGTTATCTGAAATTATACACTTATTTTCTGTCCCCTAAGCTAGAGTATAAATTGCATGAGATCAAGTGTTTGAACCTCCTACACACTTTTTGTTTATATAATCACAGCATTAACAGTTTCTGAAACTTAATACGCATTCTATGAATATTTATTCAAGGGCTGGGTGAATGAATGAATAAATGTCTCCAGAGCTCATGCTGGTTCTCCATTTCTAGATGTTTCCTTTCTGTTACCTAGCATATTGGAGAAGAATTGGCTGACCATACAGCCTGTTATCCTGCGTATCTGGGACTGAGGCTGATTAACTTTTAAAAACCAAGTATTTACTCATCAGAACAACAATCCACAGGTCCTTCTCTTTCTCATTAGTTAACACCAGTTGGTTGTATGTAAGCTTGCAGTTCATATAGAGCACCTACAATGTGAGATTAGTTTAGAAGTGAATTTCTCTGATAACTTGTTTGTAGAACTTCACCTTCTCTTATTGCATTCCTGTTGGTCGATTTTTGTAGGAGAATATTGGAATTTACAAAAATCAGACATTGTTCCTGGTTGTTGTTGTTGTTTTAAAGCACCAGACATGTAAAAATTCCTGGTCTATCCAATAAATTAGCAAATTCATATTATCTCCACACACAAAATAACCATCCTTGGAGGGTAAATTCTTTCATGCTTTCCTCAAACTATATTTTTTTCTGTGGTTTCAGATGGCCTTTGTAGAAGTGTGATTTTCCTTTGTCTTAGTGGGACCTGAGTCAACTTTGTCACTAGCATGTTAACCTCTCCTCACCCCCCCACCCCCACATCTAAGAATAGCGTGTTGATTAACCCTAAGTGAGAGAAGGTGGCCCGCAGAGGAATTTTAAGTAAATTTCTCGGTGTTCTGTGAAGTTACATGATCTTAGCTCAGTTAATTAACTTTGTTAAAATTGTATAAGGGGGTTCATACAATTCAGCTACAGAATACGCAAAACAATTTGAAAGGAACCTGCCCTTTACCTTGATCTCTACCTTCTCCAGAAACCATGCTGTAATGCCAATGAACAGAATAATGGTTGACGAGCAAAATTTTAAGGCATTCTAAATATCACTGGTTGGTTTAATAAAATTAATTAGCCTGCCACGGAGAAAATTTACTAGCGTGCTGGTTAATTTCACAATGTAAAGTCAGAGAAGGGAGGTGGGGTTGAGGGAACAAACCTTATTAGTTTTGAATAATTATTTAAAGATGTGGAGCTGCCTATTCCAAACACTTTGATTGCCAAATCCATTAGGCTTTACAATCTCAATGTTTGTATCCCAGTATATATAGGAAGGAATCTCTCTAGGTGAAATCATACGCATATGAGTTAACAGCTAAATGAATTAAAAGATGCAGAATACCAAGTAGAATCCTAATAAAACCATGGGAATAAGAACTTGCCTTAAGACTAATTCATGGGAGGTTTCTATAATCTTAATTTGCCATTGATGCAATTATTGCTTTTTCTTGTCTTTTTAATCCAAACAAGATGTTTGCAGTGGCCATGGAGAGGTGCCTAAATCACATGCCTGAATTCATTTAATTTGCCAACATTGTCTTTTTTTCTCTCTTCCTGGTAATGGGCAGGAGTCAGTTCTGCTGCATTAGGTACTAAATCTCTTCAATTACCAGCCGGGAAGAAAGATTTAAAATTGTGCTTCAAACCTACAAACTGATTTAGTTTTAAAGCACAAACACTTCTCCTGTGGAGCCTAAATTAAACTGCAGAAAGGACGCAGAACTTAAGGAATTAAACCAGGCAGGGCCAAGGCTCAGGCCAGTGATAGGAACCATTTTGGTTTCTTTCATTGGAGCCCCCATGGTGCAAAAGGAAAGGGAGTAAGACCCATGCTGCAGGATACAACTGTGTAGGAAAGTGCAGTGTTCTATTATCTGGAAGCTAGATATGTAATACATGTTAGTGTGGCAGAGTCTAATTAAATGTATCTTTTCCCCCCTTCTTTCTTTTTGGGTACTTGGCAGCCATTTTCAATGTGGATGATTCTGTGGTTGATCTGGAGACCCTTGCGGCCTTATATGAAAATGTGAGTATCAAAGACCTCTAGAGCCAGAGTTTCCAGATTTTCATGTCTTCGCTAATTAAAAAAAATGTTTAGATCCAAAAAATGGTCGTATGTGACTCCTGCCCCCTCCCCCAAATCAGTGAGCCGTTCATGTTCTTTGGCAGAGAGGACTTTCACATAGCATGGAAGAGATTAAGGCATAGTTTCTATAAACATAAACTCAAATGAGAGCAGATGTGAGAAAAGCACTAGGTTCTGACCCTGCTGTGCTATCTGGATTAGCACATCTCTTTGCACACCTGCATGGGAAGGTGGTTCAGGGAGGAGACCCCTTCTGTGCCCTAACCCAGCCCTGAGGCTTGCTGTCGGAGTGCAAGAAGGTGAGCTACCAGCTTACTTTTGGTGTACACTACTGTTCTCCTCTAATGAATGGGAGTACTAATACCATCTTGGAGGATTACTTTTAGGCCAGGTGAGCTGATGACATTGAGTGTGGGAAGTAGTGTATGATGGTGGGTGTGTGCTTTGGATTTCGAGTCAGACAATTTTACATTTGAAGTCCCACTAGGTAGACTGCTGAGTGATTCTGGATCAGGTAAATCCCTTGAGCCTGTTTGATCATCAGTACAATGCGATTATAATGGGCTCTGTCTAGTTTTTGTGAGTGTTAAAACAGAACTCACTATAAGTACCAGTCACAATATATTTTGAACATAAACAGCACTAGACACGTATGTAGCTTTAAATTTGGGCTACATGTGGAATAACCAGCAGAATTGGCAGGCTTTCCTGAGAAGACGACACAAAGGAGAGTCAGAGTTCCCATGCTTGTTAACATTTCTGGTTCACTGACTCTGTTAGGGTTAGAAAACATAACTTTAAGTTCATAAGTGAACTTTAGAGTCTCTTTACTAAAGTGATGATATTTCCCAGGAGGCTGCCTCGAGCTCTAGAGTATGCCTTGGTCACCAAGCTCAAAAAAGTTATTCATTTCGATGCTTACGTCCCTTGGGACCTTAAATCTCTTACAGAAAATTTCCATAGCATAATAATCCAACCTTCTAGAGAGACTGCCAGTTCCTTATACATTTTTACATATATGCAAATATATGTCCCTATATAAATGTGTGTGTGTGTGTGTATCTATATGTCTATATATCTGTATATCAGGAGCTATTTAGTACAACTGAGTGGGAACTTCTCACATTCCATTAGTAAGGCTTTCAGTAATAGACAAGAGGGTGCAGAAATACCAGGCCATTGGGAGCTAACAGTGCATTTGCTGAGTGCCTGGAAGGCAACATGATGTTATAGGAGAAAGAGATTCTGAGGCAGGACCTTTCTCCAGGACTCAGTGTGAGCCTATGTAGAATCATCTGAAAAAGAAAGATACAATAATTGATACTGAAGGACTTTCCCAAAAGCCAATGTGCCTTCTGCATGCAACTAAATCGTTGGGTGAATTGAGGAACACTGTAGCTAAATGCCCAAATAAGGAGTACAGATGAATGTTTACCTAATCCAGAAAAAGAGAAGGTGGAGACTGGAAATTAAAAGCCAGGAGCCTATGGGAGTTAGGAGAGCTGTTCTAAGCATCTGGAAACAAATGCTAAGGACAACTGACTGATACATGCTTACAGGGAATTCAGAAGTAGCGATCAAATGTCCTGACTTCTGTATCCACCTACAGTCACTTGTTAGGAGCCTTTTCTTCAACCAGCGATTCGCATGCATCAGAGTCACTTGGAGGGCTTGCTGGGACCCACCCCTGGAGCTTCTTGCTTCTGGGGGTAGGGCCAGTTATTTGCATTTCTAACTAGAAACAGGTGATGCTAGTGTTGCGGGTCCAAAGACCCCACCTGGAGACATGTTGCTTTAGACAGGTTCTCGTTCATTTTGCATGTGCTTTGTTTGGTTTCTCTTTTAACACAGAGAGCCCAAGAGGATGAACTGGTTAAAATAAGAAAGTATTACGAGACATCCAAAGAAGAAGAATTGAAGTTGCTGGATAAACCTGAGCAGTAAGGATGCCTGAACATTTTTCTGTTAGACTGCAGGGAGAAGCGCCATCTCTATCCTCCTTCCTCCCAGCTGTGAATAATTGAACCTCGACTGTGCTGTGAGCTAAGTCGTAGCACCACATCCCCGTGACCTATTACATGCAGCCGACTGACCTGACTGCCCGGAAAAGCAGCCGGGGGATTTGTGCTGCATACTGTAATATGTCTCAGCCCCTTTCCCCATCCCTCATGAGTCCCCTTTCTTGTTCTAGCAGCTTGTTAATTCCTCCCAGACTAAACATTCTGGCCAAAAGGGTAACTGAGGAAGGAAAAAGTCATTGCTCTGTTTAAGGTTCTGCCGATGCAGTTAAAAAGATGATGTCACAGTCACAGAATTCAAATGGATTTTCCTAGATGTCATGTCCGGTAAATGTAGTCTGAATGAGCCGGCTTTCCCCTCCCAGTCTTTCTACCTGCTCTGCCTCAGTTTACATGTGACCTTTTCATCCTCTTTATATGTGCTGTTCTTTATTCTGTTCACTATCTAGAGTTGTTTGCCCTCTGGTTTGGGCCCTTGTGCCACAGCCTTTGAACACTTAGACCTCCAATGAGTAATTGAGTGGCTTTTGCCCTGGCTGAGCCCTTGGGGTCTGCAAACCACAGATAAGCATATGGGGTTCTGCAGCCCCCGGCCCCAGCTAGCTTTCATGGCCCAGGACTGTGGATGTGGAATGGGTCCAGAGTGGACAGCGGCATCCTTTGCCTATTACTATCCTTCAATACTTCGTATCCAATTTAGGCCACTCCCCTCAGCCTGGAGATGAGGCAGGAGGTAAAAAACAAAGAAGAAACTAAGCAGTCAGGTTCTGAGTAACAAGTGATCACTAGAGACATCTAAGTTTCTTTGGCTCATATTGAAAGTTTTGTGCCTTGAGCTTGGGTTCCCTAGAATGCCCCACTCCTCTTGGACTGCTTGGCATTCAGGTCCAGGAAAATATCTCTAAATGATTGGGTGGGTGACTTCTAGGTTTATTCAGTTATTGAGAAGACTTCATGATAATTTGGGGAACCTTAGATGAATTATTCTCACACGGAGCATAGGCCAGAAACCACTCCCCACACCGCCCCTTCCCTGCCCCAAGTTAGTTCATGAGGCCCAGGAATATTGTGTATCATTGCAAATGGGGTTCTATTGCCCTCTGGTCTGGCAGCATGAGCTACCCTCCCTGCCAACTCCTGCTGCTGATCAATTCTGTGGTCCACTCCTGAGTCCTGTTTCCTAATATAATAGATTAATTCCCACTAAGGTGCTAACAACTGAATGTGGAGTGCCTAATAATGGGATATTTAGACACTGACAAGGCCACGGGGAATATTTGAAGACTGTCTTAGCCTGGCTGCTCTAACAAAGTAGCCCAAAGGGTGACTTATAAACAACAGAGATTTATTTCTCACAGTTCTGGAGATTGGAAGTCTGAGACAGAGGTATCATTATGGTTGGGCTTTGCTGAGAACCCGCTTTCAAGACGTAGACTGCTAACTTCTCTTGGTGTCCTCACATGGCAGGAAGCAAAAAGAAGGAAGCAGGGTCTTACGTCTCTTCTCCTAAGGGTACTGATTTTGCTCACGAGGGCTCAACCCTCATGATTTAATTACCTCCTTAGACCAACACATTAGGAGTTAGGATTTCAACATATACATTTTGGTGGAATGCAAACATTCAGTCCTTAACAGGGACCATAGGGCATATCAAGCGTTTGGGTAGTGCCAACTATGCCATACTGGGCAATGAACTCAAAGCCTGGAGTTCACAAGCTTTTCATGTGAAAAAAATCAAATAGTATTTTAGGCTTTGTTGGAAGTACTTAATTAAACCTGTTGTGCAAAAGCAACCAAACACATGAGCCTGACTGTGCATCAGAGTTTTGTTTATGGGCACTGAAATTTGAATTTCATACTATTTGTGTACATGTCATAAAATGTTACCTTTCTTTTCTTTTTCAACCATTTAAAAATATAAAAACCATTCTTAGTTGCGGCGGGGTAGGGGGGGCGGGTAGTGTACAGAAGCAAGTGATGAGCTGTATTTGGCCTGTGGGCTATAATTTGTCAGTGCAGGCTCCGTGCTCTGGAAGTGGCTGCCCCAATGAAATGAACAGTGGGTTTCTACTACTGGAGGTGTTTCCCTTTTCCTTTCGGGTTAATGTCTTTCTAGCATTATTTTTCAGGGTTAATTGCCAGGACACAGATTAATGGTGGCAGGTAATTAATAGATAAACTCCTGCTGATGTTTATCTGATGATTGGATGACCTGGATAAGAGAACATTTTCAAAGTTTATAATTGTCATTACAATGGCTTCCTAAAGATGCTAAGCAATTACTGACAGCAAATAGGACTGTTGCATTGTCCTGGTCAGATGATGTGCTCAGGCTCTGTTGCTAGAGGGTAAGGTGCACAGGGGTAGGGGCTTCAGGCCTGAGTGAGTTTCACCTTGACTCTTGACCTTCTGCACAGTGCAGGATTTGTTTGATTTTAGCTAGAGTCTGATTTCCTGGCAACTTATTTGCCATTAGCTCCAAGTTAGTTGACTATAAGCATGTTTTACATACTGGAAAATATGAATCATTTATAGTTTCATCATTGCAATTTTCTAAGATCTCTGTGATGCCCAGTCCTATAAATCATAGCATGGAGAGGTTGGCCTCATCGCTCACCTCATCAGCTTTCTTATAGCCCAGGGCCAGATTTAGAAAACCATTTCCCATAGAGGTGTCATCTGCTTGAGCCTGGGCTGTTTGAGAGCCACTCCCTCCAAGGATGGCCCTCAATTCTTTGCATTCTGCCTCGGGATGGTGAGGAGATGAGATGCAGCTCTATTGGATTTGAGTTGGCCAAGCATATGCTTTTTGCAGCCTAGATCAAGGACACCATGTATAGCCTATTGGGACATCCCACTCAGGGTCCCCAGTTTCTTTAGCACCATCACAAACACACTGACTTGATGAAACAAGGCTCTGAGTGTAACCCCCTGCAGAAAAACAGTGTACATTAATGCTGTGTACACAGTCCTGTGCACACACACCTGAGATGGGACCATTTGGGAGTTTAGGGGATGATCAACTAAACATTAGTCCTTTAAAACAGTGGGCCATATTGCATCATTCCACCCGTCAGGTGAGTTGGTGCTGTGGATGGGAACCCACACAATGTCATGTACAGAACTGCTCTCCTAAAGACAGACTGGAGTTGCAGCCCTCTCTGGGAAAATAAACCTGCACTGGGAAGAATGAAAAGATCCCTAGTTTGTGGCTTCTTGCTGTTGTTTAGTTCTCTTTATAACTGGCCCTATAGTATAAAGTTAGACAAGTCTGACAGGAAGTAAATCTATACGTATTTATAAGTACCAAGGCCCAGTGCCCCAGACCTATACTTGGGGATTTGTAAAAGAGGTCTTATCCCTATTCTTAGGGGGAGAGTATAAAGCGTAGCTGGAGGGGGTGGGGGTAAGATATTTATCAGAAACTTCCTCATAGCCCTTGAGGTTACTTATACCCTCTGGTATTTTTCCAGATAAATGGAGAAAGAGCTATCTGTGGTGCTCTTCTTCAGGCCACTGCACGGCTGTGTTAGAAAAGAAAAGAAAATCACAGTCCTTTCAAATTTATGTCTCCAGTAATTCTTATCTTCACATTCTATCAGGTGTCCAAGTCAAAAACCTGCAAGTCCCCCTGCTAGCTTCCCAGCAGCCTCAGGGTTGGTCAATTACTCTGGTTCTTGCTGGCCGAGTACCCTTTCTCATGCATTTGCCCCTCAGGCCCCCTTACCTGCCCTCTGACAGTGCAGCTGTGGCCCGGGAGGTCTTCCAGTCTCAAATTTGCTCTCCCCTTCTATTCACTGACCAAGCCACTGCCATGGTGATTTTTTTTCTTAAACAAAAAACTGAAAGTATCACTTCTCTGTTAAAACCCTTTATTCCTATGGAAAAAATGTTAACATCTTTATCTTGGAACAGGAAGCTCCATTTTAGCATCTGAGTCTGGTTGTCTTTCCCCACAAACACCACTCATCCTGTCTGGGCCTTCCGTACCAGGTGGTCACATGTGTCCTGCACTAGCACCAGAGGGCTTCAGGGAACCTTGGCTGCCATTGTCCGTCCAGGGTTCTGACTTGGATGGCCCTCACCTGGCTGTCTCTCATGGGCCCCGTCACTGATAATATTTACCATACCCTGTGGTAATTGGTGACTGATAATATTTACCAAAGCCTGTGGTAATTGGTGATTTATTTTTCAGATTACCAGGAAGGAATTGTGTGTAAGTTAAATTCTCTTCTCAGGTCTTAGCATGGTACCTGACACACTGAATGCCTCATACGTGTCTAAGGGACTGACTGAAATTCTTGGCAACTGATGCTCTGGTATTGATTTTCGGTGACACATTCCCCATAGTTCTCTCCAAAAGTAATGTAAACTTCTGGAACTTCCCTTCCCCCCTCTAACTCTGGATATGTGTTTCAGACCCTTCTTCATGCACAGGACTCTGGATCCATAAGCTTCTCTGAGACCCTTCCTAGTCCAATTCCTAATCCCAGTAAGGTCCTGGAGAACCAAGTAGTTCTTTTCTACTCTTTCCTGGGTAACATGAAGTCAATGAGCCTAGGGGCTTGTCTCCTTATACTAGTCCTAGACTTCCTTTCTTGAGACATGTTATAAGTAATCGTACATTCAGCATTCCATCCTTTTTACCTGCATCCTCGATGGTTAGCTGAGGTGTCCATCTGTATCTTCTCTCACACGATCTCCATACACGCTTCACTCATTCTGTTTATTTAAACTAGAAAGTGTATATACTCTGGGGATCTGGAGCCTGCTTGGGGAGGAGTGTCTTGTGGTCACTTCTGGGAAAGGAGAAAGGCAGGGCGTGGCCCTTGAGTTAGCCTTGAGTGTTGTCCGTATAAACAAAACTTCCCCACATCCCCCTGAGGACCAGATGCCGCCAGTCTCAACAGCTTTTCACTGCTTATATTTGTGAAAACTGGTGATACCCCTGATTTTTGGTCACAAATGAATCAATGCTTTAATCCTAATTTTGTAAGAAACAATTTACATATAAAATACAAGTTTTCATCTCCTTTTAACTCAGAATTTCTATGGGTTTCTATTTTTATACCCCATCACATGGTTTTCATAATAATCACATTTACAGAACTTTAAAACAAGGGTATCTTTAGTTTTATGGGCATTCCTTGGTTCATCTCAGTGTCATTTAAAAAAAGAAGAAGAAGAGGGCGCCTGGCTGGCTCAGTCAGAATTGCTGGTGACTCTCGATCTCAGGGTTGTGAGTTCAAACCTCACAAATGGGCATAGAGCTTACTTAAGGAAAAAAAAAAATGCAGGGTCGGGGGGGTGGAGAAAGAAAAGTAAAAGGACCATGACCTGGATATAGGATAAATTTAAAAAAAACAGCTGATAATTAAAATCTTATCGAAACCCATGTCTTCCTAAAAAGCAAAGTAAAAGAGGCACAGAGTATAAGCTAAGGAAACATCTTTGTGTATGGAAAGAAGGGTTCAGCTTTGCTCCTATGGAAAAGCATTCTTGGTGAGAGATTGCAAAATGTCAAAGTAATGATGTTATGCGTTGACCAAGGCTTTCAGAAATATCAGTTAATCATCATTTCAGCCCCAAATTGAATTTAATAGCTGTGAGTGGATTCTCTCCTTCTCTGAATCCATGCCAACTCTTTCCACCGATTTTAGTTTATACCCCTTTTTCGGGTGGCTGGCCTAGAGAGTATGTAGCTCTTCCAACTTAATTTTGCAAAGGGCACCAGTGCCCAGCTGCTCAGACAGTGAGCTTCTGTGTGTATGTTAGTACTCACCTTTAGCTTTTAAAATCTGTCTTAACTGTAGTTTTTAACACTGATGTCTATTTAATGAGTGCTTGCTTTGTTCCACACACTGAACTGTAAAACTCTGTCTTCATAAGTAAGTTGATGTGGAAAAGTAAACAAATATCTGTAGAACAGGGTCACTGTAGACTATTATCTAACTCAGTGAGCAACAAATAATAGTAATCTCACCCCAGGAAAAGACATTTTATCGCTTCTCTACAGACATTTGCCTCAAGCCTTCACTTTGCTGTGCCTGTGCTAAATGGACCCTTAGAGAATGCTGCATTGTAAAGGGAGTTAATTATTTGTTTCCATATGCTATAGGTAGCATTCCTGTTGGCATAGCAGGAGATAACTCTTTGTGGTTCAGTATAATTGCATTAACGTTCTGTTCCTAAAGTAATGTATACACCACATGTTTATATACTGTCCTAGACGCTCATTTAAAACATGGATTGGCTGTCAACAATAGAACACACACCCTTGGAGTCCTTAAGTCTGCCTGTCAGGTACATTTTATAGTTGTTAAAATTGACACTTTCCAATAAGGAGTGCTGTCACGGTAGATCTTTTTCAACTGTCTTTTTTTCTTTGTGAGTGTATGTGAAGCTAGATGATTCCTTATTAATTTCTACAGATTTTTACACGAGTTAGCCCAGATCCCCAATTTTGCTGAACGGGCCCAGTGCATAATCTTCAGATCTGTCTTTTCTGAGAGTATCACCTCCTTGCACCGAAAAGTAGAGATCATCACAAGAGCTTCTAAGGTATGTTTGCTGTCTAATTTAAGAGGCTAATTTTGCCCTTATTGAGGGTAAAGGAAGAAGCAGGGAGTGGGAGAGTCAAGTAAATTCCCTTTGTAGAAAACCTTTGGACTTGACATTGTGTGTTTTGCTAGGTAGAGCTATGGTGATTATGCTAAGTGTGAGTATGTGTGTGCATGTAGGTGAGGGAGGGTGGAAGAGAGAGAAGGAAAGTCAGGTGCAGACTGACAGGGAGAAAGAGGGGGAAAAATGACACTTCTACAGATGGATTCTTAAGTATCACAGATACCTTCTAAGGTGCATTTTGGCCACTTAAAAACAACCTAAAAAGTGTAGTATGCCTGCTACTTTTCTCACTGGATTGCAAGAGATTTTGCTTGAGACCCATGCACCTGATCATCTGACACGTGTCCACATAGTGAAATAAGAAGATTCTAGAGACTTGATAAGCAAAATAAATGACTATGATAATAAGTGGTGGGCAGATACATTTTTTTTTTTTTTGGCTTTACCACACTGGTATTCTTTGTAAATTCTAATATTTTTTTTTTCTCACAATGACCCATGTCCTTAAGAACATGATAATCCTGGGGTGCCTGGGTGGCTTAGTCGGTTAAGCATCCGACCTTCACTTAGGTAATGATCTCGCGATTCATGGGTATGAGCCCCACGTCGGGCTCTGTGCTGACTGCCAGCTCGGAGCCTGGAGCCTGTTTCAGGGTCTGTGTCTCCCTCTCTCTCTGACCCTCCCCTGCTCACGCTGTCTCTCTCTCTCTCCTAGAAATAAATTAAAAAATATATTAAAAAAAAGAACATGATAATCCTCTCCACACATACATAGTATTTAGTTCTTACCTGAAGGCATGATTCTTTTCCTTTCAAAATACAAAACATTTCAATAAAGAAAGTATAAATATGACCAACTATAATAGATAGGTACCCTCTAATAATACCCTAAAAGGAAGGAACAGAGGTTGGCCTGAAGCTGCATTTACCTTTCTTTCTTTACCCTAAAATAAAGGGAAAAAAAAGTCAACTAAGACTCTAGAGAAGGGGAAAAAAGTATCAATTCGAAAAATTTACATTTTAAGAAAAAAAAAATAGGAAAAATAAATGGCCTAAGGAGCTGAAGGAATCCTTAAGCAGCTTGAAATTGTGTAAGTTAATAGACATATCAGTAAATACTTATTAAACATAGCCTGTGGCCTGGAAATACATTATTGTAGTTTACCTCTGAGGATTACGCCCAGAGATAAAGAAGAATAGATTTGCTATTATCCTACCCGACATTTAACTGTACTGTATACACAGATACTTTGTCCAAAAACAGATCCTCAAGTGATAGCAGACTGGTTTCTACTTAGAAGTCAACAGATATAAACTGTAACTCTAACAAGTCTCTTTGTTCCATTTACAAATATTTTTAATTATTTAAAAAATAAAACTGACTCAAATAGAGATATAAATACTAATATTTAATCCTCAGTATTAAGACATGCAGTTCATAATTCATTGAAAGGATAGAAAATGATGACTTTCAGTTCATTGAAAGGATAGAAATTTTTCTTTTAGCCAGCCATCTGTCCAGTCAGCAACATGCCACCAAACAGCCTGATGGCTACTCAGTAAAGATTTGCTGTTGAATGAACATAGGTACCTTTGAAGTACAGCTCCTTAATAATTGCTGTTTGCTGTCACAGGGCTTGCTGCACATGAAGAGTGTGAAGGATATTTTAGCTCTCATTCTGGCTTTTGGAAATTATATGAATGGAGGAAATAGAACTCGGGGACAAGCAGATGGATATAGCTTAGAAATTCTGCCTAAACTCAAGGACGTCAAAAGTCGGGTATTTATTTTTCACAAGATTCTATGATTTACAATTATATTCTTTCTATACCTTTAATTTAATGTGTGTGTGTGTGTGTGTGTGTGTGTGTGTGTGTGTGTGTGTGTGTGTGTGTGTATTGGTTGCTCCATTCATTTCTTTTCTCCCTTTAACAATAAACTTTTCCTTTGCTTTCTTTTGACTTTTGGATAAAGACGGGCTTTTCATGTTTGTTCTTACGGAGATGACAAAATCTCCAATATTGGTTTGATCTAAAAGAATGCAATTAGATGTTGAACTGTGATAAGAGAAGAAAACAGCACGTAGTATCAGCCATAGCACGAGACTTGAGTCTATTTGAATTTAGTGTTGACTTCTGGTAATTTACTCATTCCTGAGTAGGGAGCGATGTTGAATCATCAGTTGAGCTGAGCATTTGAATTACTCTTTGGCCCACAACAATTGGGCCGGGGGTCTACTGTCAAACTCTCTGAGCCTGATTATCATTTGGCTCCACACCCCTGCAGAGCTTTCTCTTTAGAAACAACCAGCCCATATCTAGACGTCCCATGGGGAGCAGGGGGAGTGAAGGGAGGGGAAACACACAGGCAAATTAGAATTAGACCCATGTGAACAAGACACAAAGGCTGCCTTGTGGGAGGGCCTGCTTGCCCCTGGCCTCCCAGGGTCATAAAGTGGCATGGCGCTCCTTTTAAGCTGTCCTGATTGTTTTTCACGCCATTAAGAACACACATTTTTTGAAAGGTGGGAAGGGAGGGATGGTTTTCTGTTCTAGTCCCTGGTTCCCTTTGACACTCCCCCACCCCCTCCTGTCTTGGCTTTATGCCAGAAAATAACAATGGCGACAGTGTATATGTCTGTTTGTTTGTTTGCTTGTTTGTTTGTTTTAGTCATTACCTCCGAGGTCTTATGAATTATGTTTGATTTTTTTACCCCCACAAAGAATAGTGGAGTGTCATAGATGTATAGATGTCATTTTTTAAAAAATGATAAAACATAAGAAGAGAGAGGAAAATCTTGCCAGTCGCAAACAGAATCAGGACCACATATTGCAAATTAAAAGTATTAGGGTCACAAACCAAGATTTCAGTACTCAACTCTATAATATGTTAGTCTCATGTGAATGATTTTCATTTAAGCTTGTCTTTTAAACCTAGGATAATGGGATTAATCTGGTGGACTATGTCGTGAAATATTACCTGCGTTACTATGATCAGGTAAGAAATAGCATTATGTGGAAAACTACACTAATGGGGTTTCAACTCTTACACATTGTTGGCATTCAAAAATTGGATGATGGATGTGTGGATGAATTTCAAGTCCAACATAGAATTTGAGAGCTATCCAGCCTCCTTGGTTTACAGATGGGAATGCTGAAGCCAAGAAAGTTGAGTTGACTCTTGTAAAGAGAAGCATTATTCAGTGCCTCTCAATCTACTGACTCTTAATCCAGTATATAACACAGTTTCAGAGAGACTCCCGATGCCTTCTAACCAGATCGTGAGGGTCTATGTGAAATCCATATCCATTCAGTAATTGCTTATATCTGAAAGTAGTTCTGGGCTGTAGACCAAAATGTAGGAAATCAAGATGCAGCATTATCCAATACTTTATCAGTAATGGTCATCAGTGAACAAATTGAAGAAGTGGAATTTGAAATCCATCCTCTCTGCTTAGATTACATTTGCGGTTAGAAATAAAAATTTCAGTGAGAATCCACCTGAACACATTTTTCTATGTTTAATTCCTTCTCATTAAATTGAGAACAAGGAGTCCTAACTTTGAGAAGAAAGAGGTACTGTTGTAAGGTGTTGGGAAATCTAGCAATCAATATGAATGGAAAAATCTAGGAAAACGTTGTTGGAACTCCTGCTTAGCTGTCCACCCGAGCAGGGTTTTTTTCTAGGCACCAAAGGAAGGAAAGTAAAGATTCCAGGGCCTTGTTTTCAAAAGGCCTATGATTCTGTCCAGAAGAGAAGCTAGGCGCTGGTAAAGTCTGCAGGCTTCCCTCCTCCCCTCCTCATCTGTCCATCCTCAGTATCTCTGAAATGAATCATCTCCCACCCCGCCGCCTCAAACTTCTCCTGTTTCTGTTGAGGAGATTATCATTTTGGTCATTCAGGCATGGAGCTCACCCCCCTCTTTGGTCCCTCTCTCTCCTTCGACTAAATTGTTTCTCATGTTTCTTTCCTGTTTTTCATCCCTCCGTCCCCGCTCATCCAGGCTTTAAGGTAACTCCCCTGGACCCTTCTGGTTGCTTCCCAGTGGGTCTCTTCACACCTAGTTGCTCCCACTCTGGTGCATCCCACACCCAAGGCCCAGTCATTTTTATAGTCCTGGTCCTACTGGATTACTTTGTTACTCAAAAACAGAAATGGCTCCCCATTTTCAAGTGAATTAACCCTCAGTTTAATTCCAGTCTTTTACAACCATGCATTTTTTTTTTTTTTTTACACTTTTCCCCTACACAAACTCTGTGGCTCAAGACCCATGTTTTCCAAACACACCCTATGTTTTCTCACTGATATGTTTTTACATCCAGTGTTCTCCCTAACTGGACGTATCCTTGTCACCAGTCTCTTTATAAAACTTTGCTTTTGCTTGTCTTATTAATACTCTCTTGAAATAATAAATTAAAAGACCTTTTGGGAAAAAGCTGCCGGTAACGACATATATATCTGCAACCTAGTAGATAAGGAGCTTTTCAGAAATGACATGGAAAGGACAACTGGCCCCCTCTCATTAAAAAAAAGAAAAAAGAAAATGGTACAAGAGACTGCAGGTAATTTACCAAAAAAAAAAAAAAAAGCCGTAATCAAACAGAAGATATGAATCGCCAACTAAATATATAGACCTAGCAATACAAATTGATCAAAACTGTCTCAGGACTATCACAAATGGCTGATGGACTTCTCCTCTGTTTAAGATCTCTACATCTAATGGGACCCATATCTGGGCTGCCCTTGACTCACAAAACTGTGTCCTATAAAGGGCACCTTTAAAAAAAAATTCACACAAAGATGGCATGTGCTTGCCAAGCTCTTTCCCCATGGAGCCATACCTACTTATGGGGGACACCTTTACCTCATTCATGCAGATGTACAGTATGGGTTAGCAATACTTTGACCTTTCTATATCAGAAGGCCTAGAAATACTTAAATATTTCTAGGAATTTTTACCCTAAGGAAGTAAATAAAGACATCACTAGTGTATATCTTTATCACTAGTGTATAGTGTATCACTATTATACTTACAGTAATTTGTAATAGCCAAACATAGCAAAATTTTTGCTAGGTGTCCAAAGGTAGACAGTAGGGTCATATCAGTTATGCTGGAGTTATAAGATGGGATGATACAGTGCCATGGAAAGTATTGAGGAGAAAATCTGGTAGCGTTAGAAAATACTCTTGATCTGCTTTTATATTATAAACATGAGCTTAAAACAATATATAGTGTAATTTCAAATATATAAATATAAATATACATAAACACACAGAAAAACCTAGGTTACCAGATATATAAAAAAATGTTTTGACTATATCTGAGTGGTAGGATTGTAAGAGATTTTAACTTTCTTCTGTCTTTCAAAAAAAATGTTTTAATGTTTATTTTTGAAAGAGAGAGAGAGAAAGGCAGAGCATGAGTGGGAGAGGGCCAGAGAAGAGAGGGAGACACAGAATCTGAAACAGGCTCCAGGCTCTGAGTGTCAGCACAGAGCCCAACACGAGGTTCCAACTCACAAGCTATGAGATCATGACCTGAGCCAAAGTCAGACGCTTAACCAACTGAACCAACCAGGTGTCTCTCCACCTGAGGAAGACAGCCCCTCTTCTGTCTTTCAATTAGACATAGTGAACATGGGTCACTTTTGTAAAAGGGAAAAAAGATAAAATAAAAAATAGTACAACTTACACGGCCCTTCTTCCATGAAATCTGTTTTCACTTCCTTACCTTTTACTCCTTTGAAGCCTGGGAACACTTGGTTTGAACTTCTGTCATGATACATCTCATTCTGCTTTGCATGTAGATATCATTGAGCGATTACTTGTTAGCCTGGCATTGCTCCTTGAGGTCCAAAACTCATTGGTGTCTGTTTTTTGGTGTCTGTAATTTAGGTGTCTGACAAATACTTAACTAGGTTGAATCTACTGTACATATCCGCAAGAATGCAGTAAGTGACATTTTTAAATAACTAGGTGCAAAGAGGTTAAGAGCTTTATTCTGATAGAGCAGGGCAGACATGTTGAAGCTTCTGTCAGTTGGTACATACCCAGAGTTCTGACAGCAGGTACCAGTAGGACAGAAGAATGATCCTGAAGAATCTTGAGAGGTAATATTTCTGATCTAAGGTTAGCATAAGCAGATTTATCTTGCAGTGTCTGTCACAACCGAGTCAGATGCACTGTGTAGGAAGACTGAAATTTGCCAATGAAACGTAACCCTCGAAGAGAGCTAGACCCAGTGGAATAGACTTCACAGAGGAAAATCTTCCAGTAAGAATAGTTTCAAACATGGGATGGCCCAGTATGGGAAAAATCAGAAGTCAACATTTATGTGTTGCTCTCCTGGGTTCCACTGTGCAGAAATTCATTTCTCTCAGCAGAAGTATAGAATTCTGTGATTTATTAAAGTATCTCCTCCCTGTAAGAGCATAAGTGATGATTTTTGTGGTTAGTCCTGATGAGCAATTAGCTGAAGAAAGGTGACTCCTGCTCCAGGCCTCCTTCGCATGCTGGTTTGGGGTCCAAGTCGATGACTGTGAAGCTTACAAAATCCATCTAGAGCCATGGCTTTTGAACAGCTTTTTCAAGAGCTGCTACCAGGCTGATTTGCTTAGCAGCACTTTTCTCTTTTCATAGCTTAAAAAAAGAAAAATCAAAGCCAGCACTGAATCTGATAAAAAGTTTTGGAAAATAGGAAGAGGTAACATGCATGAGTTCTTCCAATGTAGATTGCCATGGGGATTGTGGCAAGCATCTAGGTGGTGTTCCATCCTGTCACTCAGACAAGTACCACCTCATTGTTTTGAAAGTAGTAAAATGAGTATAGAGCGATGGGGGACGGGGGTGGGGGGGTGGGAGGGAGGAAGTACACTGATCATGCAGCATGTAAAATAAGGAAAACCACCTTTTCTTAGCACCTCAAGTGAAGCTAAAGGTCTTAGAGGAAGGGAATTCCTGAAACCATAAGAAAATATGACAGTAAGTGAAATGGCTCCTGCTAAAGGTACACACCTTTCAGAACAGCGTTTTTATAAGTTCTGTATAATGGTGCTGAACAAAGTTTGGTACTCCACACGTTAAATGCTCTACTGATTGCTGTATATCATTCCTCCCCTCACACTGCTTACGGTCTAGTGGGGGAAGTCTCTAAGTTAACACGGCAATTTTGAAATTAACCTTAAGTGCTATGATAACAGTAAATACCAGGGGCCCTTGTAAACACCAGGCACTGAGGCTTAGGGGGAATCTCTGAGGAAGTGATACCTGTTTTGAGACTTGAAGAATGATAGGAGCACAGGAGGTGTGAGCAGTTTCTACAGAAGAGTTAGAAAAGGACAGTTTCATAGACAAAAGTCCAGAGAAAAGAGATTGTGGCCTGTTCTGCTATTTTATGAATATTTAAGGGAGGGAGTTAGAGATAGGGGGAAGGTGGAAGAAGACTGAGGGTGTAGACAGAGGCCAGATCATAAAGTGCCTTATAAAGCAGTTTCAAAGTTTGGAATTAATCCTAATGGCAGTAGGAAAGATGGAATGTGAAGGAAAGCTGGCAAAATAGCCTGTGTGGAGAGAGGAATAACTGAAGACTGGCTGAGATATGCAAGATGCAGAGCTCATGTTAAACAACTCAAGGAGAAAGCAGGCTAGACTGGAAAAGATATTTGAGGCTCAGCTTGTCTTTCAATATGCCTGAAGCTTGTGTCCCTCAAGTTATTTCTGAGCTTAGATCCTCTACGACATATAGTTGGGGAGCTTGTCAAAAACTATGGCAAACCAGGCCCTCAGCTAGTATCTACTAAGATAAGCCAAAGAATAGTTGGGAAGTCTTTTACAAATATGTGAAGAACTTGATCTCACACACACACACACACACACACACCCTCCCTCTGGAGCTTGAAGCTGCCACGGAAGATAGGTCGCAGCAGAAGGGAGAATGAGTGTTTCTTCCATTGCAGTGCCTTCTTGTTCAGCACCTTTCAATGCACACCAGTTGGCATACCCCAAAGATGAGTTATCTAATTGCTACCATGTGAAACTCAAACAGGGACTTTAAATTTAAGTACTTTCATGTGTTCCTCCTGTGCCTTTTTCCATGAGAGTAGGGTGTCCAAGACTAGGGCATACCTGGCAATTTTCTCTTTGATTCATGAGGCAAAATGAACCCAGCCCATGCCATAGCCACAGCCAACCTCAGCGGCACTGCGGAAGGCACGAAAGCATTTCAAAGTAACCAGGGCCAAATTTAGGAATGGCTGAGGAGGCTTTCTCAGGTTATTATTTGCACATTCAATAAAAGATGCTTTGGAATTTCAATTGATAGTGACAACTGGAGAGGTATAATGTACTTTGTTAACCCTGTCTTTTAGGAAGCAGGAACAGAAAAGAGTATTTTCCCTCTGCCTGAGCCACAAGATTTCTTTCTGGCTTCCCAAGTCAAGTTTGAAGACCTCATAAAAGATTTGAGAAAACTGAAGAGGCAACTAGAAGGTAACAGGAACTGTTCTGTTATTATGATAATAGCTAAGCTTTTTTTTTTTTTTAATGATTGAGGAGGATGATTTATGTCTGGTTCATGAATGGAAGTGGCGCGGAGTTCAATTCGTCGTGACGGTCTCCATCGCTTGGCTTCTGTTTGGAGGCACTGTGTTTGCATATCCCTTTCTTTGATTAGTGTGAATTAGTGCTTTTTACACCTACATCTTTAACATCCACATTTTCCAACATATTACAGATGGTCATTTTAAACAATAGCAGCCATTTACTGAATGCTTACTGTGTCATATAATTATTACAGCAACCCTAATAAACAGGAACTGTATACCAACTCCATTTTACAGATGAGAAAAATGAAGTTTATGGAAGTTACATTCACACAGCCAGTGAGAGGCAGAGTTACTGGGCTCTTATCAAGTCTATCTGATTAGAACTCATGCAGTTTGTAAGCTAGTTCACTGTGCCACCTGAAACATGTCACACATGCACGCATACGCCCCTGTAGATCGTGCTCACGTAGAGGAGTCTAATAAAGATGTCAAGACCCGTAGTCAACATTGTATTTTAGTTTAATTTACATTTTAATTATTCACAATGAAATGCTGAAAGCCCCTCTTGGGTTTTTTTTTTTCAAAGGTGAAAATATGTCTCTCTTGAGCAGGAATTTTCCTTTGGCACTGTGAGAGTCTTGTGTTTTCGCTGTGGAGACATCTCCTTGTCCAAGAATATAAATACTTGCGTTGGAGCTTGTCTCACTCCAATTGAAGAGCTCCACAGAGGATTTAGGGAGCGTGTTAATGTGGAAATGGAACTCAGAGTGCCAAAAGGAGAGCTTGAGGAAACGAAGAGCTTGAACCAGGAATATTTTTACACTAAGACATAAAATAAACATTTAAAAAATGTTTATTGTGAAAGAGCGCTCAGAAACCCAAGTCTTAGACGGAGAGCAGCCTGGAAATGGAAGTGAAGTGGGACAGATCCCTGGTGGCGGGGAGAGCCATTTAGCTTTATTTTGGGCATAAAACTTGCTTAAATAAGGAGAGCGGTTACAAGTGAATATTTCTACCTTGTAAATTATTTTTAAAGGAACATGTGGATTTTTCCCCCTCCTGTTGATGTGGTTAAGAGAGTGAATGTAACCAAATGGATGCTTCATTTAGGAATGCGATATATGAACTTGCAGTTACTCTTTTCTCTCTCATTAAAAAAAAAAAGAAAAGAAAAGAAAAACAACCTGACAGTTTTATCCTTATCTGAAATGAGAGGCTTGACTCCATCCTGTGGCAGTTTTTCTGTTGCTCTCCAATGGCAGGATTAGGGCCCGGGCCAGTCCCCGGGATGGGTGCGAGCCTAGCGAGGCCAGGAAGAGCCATGCCGTTCACCCCACAGCCATCCCTGAGTACGCCTCCCCTCTGGTCTCCTGGCCCTTTGCCCTCTCGTGCAGTTTTGCAAGCAGAAACCTGGTGTGGGTGTGACCTTTCCTCCTCTCCTGCTGCCTCTTTCAGGCACCCCCCTTTGACGTTTGCAAGTATTTGGTGATGATAACAAAGGAAGGAGAAGAGTGAATTGAGAAGACCGTGGAGAGGCAGGTGTGCCCACAGAGGCCCTGCCCAGCACCCTTAGCGCACCTTATTCTCTCCAGGGTGATCCCAGGCGCCATTCCACATCCTTCAGTGCTCAGCTGACACTTTTCCTCAGTTAGTTTTAAGGAGTTACAAGAACTTCTGGAGCTGGAGGACCCGCCCTGTGAAGGGAAACTGAGCATCGCCTCAGTGGTTTTTCTCCTTTGTATTAGCCTTCACTCACCTAGAGATGTGAAGCACCACAAGGCAAAAGGGAAAAGTGGGACTCCCCTCCCCAACTGGATATTTAAACAAAAATGCCCTGCTAATCTTTAGAGATGCCAGTGTTTGTAACACATGAAAGGCACCTAGTAAATATTTAAAGAAAATACAGACCATTGGTTCTCTAATGAATTTCTTTTTCTCCTAAATGCCATCTGGCAAGATGGCCAGAGTCGTGGCGGTCTGTTTCATCTCCCTTCCCATTCAGGTTCCACCTCCTTTTCCATAAGGCCTTGGTGTGAGCCTAGATTGAATGTTTAATTGAAGAGGACATAATTTTCACACATACAGCAAAGATTTGATGAGGCTTTGAGGTTTATTGTAGCCATTAAAATGTCATGGCTGCTGGCAAAACCCCAGAAAATGTCTAAAGCTAAACCAGATGTGATTAGCAAATTTCAAGACATCTCAGGCCCCATTTCTCCAGGCAGGCATAGCCCTATAGAAGAAAACTGGTTTGAACCACACCTTAGCAATAGGGTGGGAATCCAACTATAGTTGTTTGTTGTGCAAATGGCACTGATACAAATAGGCATTGCCAACAAGCATCTTTTGTAGAAACGAGAGCTTTGAATAGCACTTTTACATAGATAAACAGAGCCAGTATCAGCCACAGTTTCCTGTGTGATTATTATCTATCAGATGTTTAACATAATCATGTCTTTTAATCTTTACAACGACCCTATGAAACAGATACTATCATCAGCCTCTCCCAGAAGGAAGAAACTGCGCTTCATGAGGCTTATATAACTTGCCAAGTGACAGGTGGTGATCTAGCCACAGTTTGAAGCTAGATATGACTCTAAGGCATGCACTTGTTGTATATCCTGCCTGCGACCCACAGGTCTCCATAGTTGAACCTGGATCAAAACAGTAAGATACATAGTAAAGGCAGAAAGCCTCATGAAGTTACCAGCGACAGAGAGTCACTGAACATGTACACATGAGTGAGTGCGTGCACACACACACACACTCTTAGCACCCCATGTGTAGACCCTCAGATCAGAGAGAAACAGGAAAGAATTTACTTGGGGATGGTGAAGACATGTAGGAAACAGGGGTCATGAAAAGTGTAGACACACACACACACACACACACACACACACACACAAGTGAACAGACAAAATTATTGTGCAAGATTAAGAACTCGGGCTTTGGAATCAGATGAAGTACTTTTACTGGTTTGGTGGAAGGAGGACCTTGTCAGGTAATAAAACCAGAAAGAGGATTCCTTTTCTTACTTGCGAAATGGGAAAATCATAGTGCCTACGTCAGAGGAGGTAATGAATGCATGGTCTGTTAGTAAGGAAAACTTCAGTAAAGATGAGCAGGGGTATATACCTTTTCCTGGAAAACATACACCTTGTGGAATCAGGCCCGCATTGCCGAGAGGCCTGCTGGTTGTGTTTGTGGAGAATCAAATTCCAAGCACTTGTGCTCACTTCTCTACCTTAGTGGTCACAGAACCCAATTCTTGGTGCCTGGGAACATGTTCCACATTTGGTTTACTGCTCTGTGTCCCTTAATCGGACAATAATTTTAGCTTCCCATATACTGCGATAAGTAACAATTAGGAAAAAACAAATGCTAGGAATAGTTGCTCTCTTTCTTATTCTTTGACCTTGTTTACTGGTTGGAACTCTCAAGGTATTTTTACCAACCCATATGTGGTAGGCAGGATAATGGTTCCCAAAAATGTCCAAACCCTAATCCCTGAAATATATTACCTTACATGGCTAAAGGGAACTTTGCTGATGTTAAGATGGGGAGATTATCTTGGACTAGCCAAGTGGGCCTAATCTAATCACATGGATCTTTAAAATGAATCTTTAAAAAAGGAGAATTTTCCTTGTCTGTGGCCAGCGGGATCTAGTATAGCGGAATGACCAGAGAGATTCAGTGTCATGGGCTTTGAAGATGGAAGAAGTGGGCAGTGAACCACGGAATGTGGGAAGCCTCTAACATTGGAAAAGGCAAGGAGCAGATCCTCCCTAGAGCCCCCAGGAGGGAATGCAGCCCTCTCAGCACACCTTGATTTCAGCCCAGTAGACCCATGTTAGACTTCTAACACAGAGAGTTATGAGGTAATATATTTAGTACATTTGTTGTTTTAATCAGTTAAGTGTGTGATAATTTATTATAGTAACAATAGGAGCAAATGCACTGTGCAGTGTATCCTTTCTAATTGTGGCAGTTAATATGAGTGATACGCATACACACACACACACACACCATTGCTGAGGCCATAAGATGTATAATTTCCCAAGTAGTGATGTTCACCATATTGCATGAAATGTGAATTGGTGTTTTGTGAGAAAGAGTCTACAAGGGCACCTGAGTGGTTCAAGTCGATTGAGTGACCAACTTTGGCTCAGGTCATGATCTCATGGTCCTTGAATTTGAGCCCTGCATCTATGCTTTCAGCATAGAGCCCACTTCAGATTCTCTGTCTCCCCCTCTCTCTGCCCCTCCCCTGCTCACACTTTCTCTTTCTCTTTCTCTCAAAATCAAGCAAACATTCTTTAAAAATTGGCAAAACCCTAAATCCATATTGATCTGATCTGATCCGATGGTAGTACTTTATTATTAAAAGTTCACCGTGGCTATGAAAGTAGGAAAGCTGAATTAATGTTTTTTGTTGTTGGAAAATGAGAAGAGAGCTCTTCAGATAGATGTTGAGAAGTCAGCATGGTCTGAAAATTTTAAGAACAAAATTAATTCACTGTTATCTGCCAACAATAGTTACTCAGTATCCCCTGTCACTAAAGGTAAGCTATTTATTCAGCTATGTACTAAATTTTGCCTTAAAAGTGATGCATTATTAGCTCTATTATTCCACATATGAATTTTGGAAAATGTAATTGATAGCCCTCAGTGAAAGATATTCCAACTTATTTGAAAATCTTGGCTGAGATGCAAGTGTGTGTGTTAAGATAATTCTCATGATGTCCTTTTCTCTAAATATTTGAGAATATGTACTTGAACATGTCCTTTCTTTTGTACCAGTTAGAAATATTTGGTAATACGACAGTTTAACAAAAGCAAGAGTCTCCATTGACTTTTCGATATCTGTTATCACTCTAGACATGTTTATCCTACAAGTATTTATACCAACATGCTAACGTTTTTAAGCTTTCTCTAAATGAGATGCTATGTGAGATGCATAGTCCAGGTGGTCAAGAACTATTATAAAAAAAAAATCTTGATTCTAAGTTTGAATGGTAGTAATATTTCCAAATGAACTTTGCATTAAAGTACATCCATCACATCTTTAAGCATGTTCAGTCCCGATGTCCTCATTCTAATGGAGTGATCAAATTAGCCCAGGGTCATCCTGAAGAACCTCTGTGTTGTACAACACTAGGACCTGAACATTCTACTTCCACATGGTGAGGATGGGAGAATGTTAATTCATACATACATGAAAGTAACAGTTCAGGAACAAGAGGGGCTTTGTGTTGTAGGGTGGTGGTGGTGGTCGCAGATTTTCCAAACTATAGTCAGTATGTCTTCCAGATAAAGAAGGCAGACTGAATTCATTCCTTCCTTTAGCCTCAAATCCCTGGTAAAGGCCCACTCCAACTTAATACTCCTATTAGTTAGAGGCATACAGCCAATGCCAATATAATCAGCTAAAACCACACATAAAAGCAAGAAATGAGAACCTCTTTACCTGGTAGTTTCTCATGGCCCTGGGCAGAGACTGATGTAGAGGCAATAGTCTAGCTATTTGGGTACATATATGAAATTTTTACGATTAAAACTAGATTCAAAAAAAAAGTTACAATCAACTCTGAGTTATAGGAAGATAGATTAGTGAGGTTAAGGACTAGCCATAGTTTTTTAAAAAGTTAACATATGATTTTTAACAATCAGTAGGTCAGCCCTCCTATTTACATGCTGGAAAACCTTTCCTATTTGAAGACATGAACCACCTGTTGTTTCTCCTGCACGATGGAAACAGTCCTCTCCTTTGCTGTTTGGCTCATTTAACGTAATAAGCAAATTAAGTGTTTGGGCAAATACACTGACGAGCTGATATCTGTGAGGTCCTGGAGGGTAAAATGTGTGAGGCGGGATTTAAGGCCCTGAGCACAGTTGGCATCGGGAAGGGCGAAGCTGCCTACAGTAGAATCGGCATCCCCAGTGATGGAGGGAAGGCAGGAGGGCCAGTCAGCAGAACTTGTACTTCATCTTGCCCATGACCACTTTTATTTTTTTTATGTTTTGATCTTGGGTTGTAGGATATGTCCTTTCCTCTCCTTAATACTGTCGTTAATCAAGATTTGGCCGTGAAAAATAAGGAGAAATGCTGATAACTGTCATTGCAAATCTACTAGTGGATAATACAGTTTGCATTATTGGGGGCAGTGGCAAATCTGTTATGACTCCACCATCCAGTTCTCTAGTGCAAGTTCGAGTCACCACCGTCCTCTCTGACTCCGTCTTTCTTACATGCGTGTTGGCTTCTCCTCAGTCAGGAATCTCTGTATCTGTCCACCACTTGGACAAAAGTATGGCTCTTGGCACATTAACTCAGTCAGTGCTACTGACTCCAAAACGGAATTTAGGAAAAGGGATTGCTTACTGAGTTTATCTCAGGAAGCAAAGAAGATAGTTTAAAGAAGGTCTGGGTGGCGACTGTTCTTTTGAATTTGCAATAGACACACAGTTGGGGATAGGAGACTGGAATGGCTACAGTTCTTCCCCCAGTACATGCAATATGGGGGTATCCTTAGAGTTGCTAGATTTATTAAATAAAATGCAGGAGGCCCAGTTAAATCTGAATTTCAGATAAACAGGCCTTTTGCCTTTAGCAGGAGTGTGTCTCAAATATTGCACAGGATACACTTATACTAAAAAAAAAAAAAAAAACTTTTCCTCTTTTATCTCAAATTTAAATTTATCTTGCTGTCCTGTCTTTATCTGGCATATCTATAGAGGGTTTAAAAGCAATAAGAAAACCAACCAAGAGCGGTTCCCTTTTTTATTACCACCACACACTGGCAGTTCTAAGCAATGTCAGTGATAACATTCTCCCTTCCAGGATGGGCAGTGGACACAGGCGCAGTGAATATGTTCTGGGGTGCGGTGCATGTCCATCTCCACCATCACTAACGATAACAGTGGCCGTTTAATGCACGACTACCAAACACCTGCAGATTTGCTTCCAGCATTTCTGTTTCTTAGAACACCTTCAAACTGAGGACTACCTGCATTCTAACAGTAAGGAAGTTGAAGCGATTTTGCTGCTAAGTATGAAGCTCAGACTAGAAGCAGGTTCTTCTGATTACAGAGCTTTTACTCTGCGCTGCACCATGCTTCATTCTTCCACTGTTTGTCGGCCCTCCCCACAGGCACTAACAATATGATCTAGAATGAGAAGGCTTGACGAATAAGCTCACTTATTTCTCTAGTTCATCTGCTGAAGGGATTACAGGTAATAACTGGATTGACTTTAGGCCTTTTTGGTTCTCTGTTCATAACTACTCAACTGATCAACCTTTTGTAATCTCTATCCTCCTGCTTTCTCCCTGTCCATTTCTTTTTTTTTTTTTTAATGTTTTACTTATTTCTAGGAGAGAGAGAGAGACAGCGTGAGCAGGGGAGGGTCAGAGAGAGAGGGAGACACAGAATCTGAAATAGGCTCCAGGCTCTGAGCTGGCAGTCAGCACAGAGCCCGACTCAGGGCTCGAACCCACGAACCGCGAGATCATGACCCAAGCGAGAGTCGGACGCTTAACCTACTAAGCCACCCAGGTGCCCCCTCCCTGTCCATTTCTTTTGGTTTCTCTGATATACTTGCTCTGTCTCTGTCTCTGTCTCTGAAAATTGCCTGCCCTATGTTTTATTCCTTTATGACCCAGAATGTAAGCACACCGGTCTAAGATGGGTAACCAGATGAATAACAGAGGACTACAGGGCCACCCAAGGTGACCTGCATGGTGTTGACTCCTTCGTTATCTCTTTTTTTTTGTGGAAATTACATGTAATGTGGTTCTGGCATAGATGAGAAATTAGGGGAAGCTTCCAGGACTTGTCAAGTTACGTGGCGAAGCAGATTGTTGCTTCTGTGCTCTGGGCCAGCCCTGACTTTGCAGGATAAATGTCGTCTATCAAGTAGCTTTCTCCCCACAAGAATGTAAGTGTTCTTTAAGAGAGAAAGAAAAGAAAAAAACAAAAAAACTAGATCTCACCATGAGAATGAATGGTTTCTTTAATTATTCAGTTGAGCATGGTCCATAAGCATGGCTCTGGGAAAGGGAGAAAACAGCCTTTGGAAGACTTGGAGGACTTCTGAGAAAAGATGGCCAATCGGACACTCATCTGGCTTGAGTACTCATGTAGGATTTCAACTCCTCTTAAAAATCATGTTAAAAATAGTAAACTTCTTTGAAAGTGTCAAGAGCACAGAATGGTAGAAAAAAACGTAACTGCAAAATTTCTGAAGCTCAGAAGTAGATGGACAAGTGGTGAATGAATCCACCAAATCAAAAAGTGGAATTCCAATCCAGGAGTGGAGAAAGGTGAGAAGCAATCCGATTTTTCCTGCCTCGTGACTGGACGCAAATTTGTATGTAAATGTGTATGTATAAATACATAAACATTCCTGTGTAGTCATACATAAGTGAATCACTGAAACCATTCAAGACTTTCCCAAAGTGGATACAGGTTTCAGTTTTAAAAGGCCCAATGGGATTCCAGCAGAATGGAATAAAGCAGACCCATACCATTGTTAGAATTTCAGAATACTCAGGACAAACTTAGACACTTCTGGAAGGGGCGGGAGTTGGAGGGGTGAGATGTGGAACCAAATTATCCAGAATCAGGAAGCAGAATGGCTTTAGGTTTTTCAACCTAGGAGCAGCACTAGGAGCTAGAAATGGATCAGAATTCTGAAGGAACATTATCTCCATCCAGAGTTTTATATCCACCAAATCATCAGTCAAATATGAAGGCAAATGAAAGTATTTTCAAACATGTAAGTTATCAAAAAAAACTTACCTCCCACCCAGCCATCCTCAGAATGCTTCTAGAGAATGTGCTTTATTACTAAATAGGAAGACAAGGATGACAGGAAATTAAAAATGCAATGGAGAAGGGAGGCAAAGAGATACTCCAGGGTGGACGGCCCAGGATGGCAGCCGGGCACAGAGAGCAGACGTTCCAGATTAGATTGGGTCAAAAGAATCCTAAAGAAGATCCTCAAAGATCTGTAATGAATGTATCTGATGTGTCCCGAATGTTTTGACCAGAATTACACAACTTGCAACAAGTTTGGAGTTCATTTCACGTTAAGAACATAGAAACCAGAGCAAATTAGAAAAAAAAATGTCATGAGGGTTCAGGAGTTTGAGCGGAGGAGGAGGTCTAGGAAAAACGAATTAATCGGAATTTGTGTATCAGCTGAGACAGGGAGCTGTGTTTGCAAAGTCATGTTAATGTTAACACAGGATGCCAGTCCAGCCACACCATAGTTGTGCTACCCTGCCAGGGGGCTCGTGTGTGGTAGGTATCAGGGGAGGAAAGAGAACTACATCTTTTATCCTGCATCAGGAGAAGGATGCAAGAGTGCAGTTAGACGCTTGTTGGAGGCCTGCAATTAAGTGTTGAAATCATCAGGTCAGATTGGCACAAGTGGCTGCCTCGGGGGGTGGAGGGGTCAGGGGGGAGAACCAGGTGAAGTTTGTGGGATGGAAATGGGGAACTGCTTTTCCTGGAGTAGGATACAAGTATTCTTTTAACTGTGCAGGCACCACTTTGATAAATATACCAACACGGCCACAACCACCACCCAACGCATCTGTAAGCGAGCGTTAAGTCTCGGTGGCAGAAGCTGGCATGTGGAAAGCAGTCCCAGCTGGGGGTTCAGGAGATGCAGTTTAAAAAATTTAGTTCTGCCTCTTACCAACCATGTGATAAGCCATGCAGCTCTGACAAATCACTTAACCTCTGTGGGCCTCGGCTGAAAAGCTGCAGCTGATCATCCTACGCTCCCCAACACTGGGATACTGGAAGGGTCAGAGGAACAGATGTTTGAGGAAGTATTTGAGAGAGATGTGGGAGGTTTTATTTAAACTCATTCAGGAGCCATACAGTTCGCAGTTCACTCAACATGTATTGGTGTGTTCTAGAAGGGAGAGGAGGGAATCTACCATTAGGACAGCGTGGCTAATTTATCACCTTTAAGGAAGCTCCAGAAGACATGACTTGACTGATTATTGACCATACCTAATTTATTAGCTCTTTCCTCCTTTGCGGCCCATTTGTCCATGGCAGTAGTTTGCTAAGCCTGATCTCTGGTACGGGACTGGATACATTAGCCAGAGTCCTGACCGTGTTGCCATGGTGTTAAAAATATTTAGTTTTGCAAGCAAAGTTTCAGAAATAATAAAAGAAAAACTTCGATATGATTTATTTTTGTAAAACGATTTCAACAAAACAGACACAAGGAACTGGGGTAAGTATTTCAGAAAGGCAGTGGGTGTAAAATGTTGATCAGCGCGGTGACTTTTGATGCAAAGCATTCAATTAAGTGCGGCATGGTGGGTAAAGGTCACACATTTCCCAAATGGAATGCCTTCAAAGACAAGTTGTACAGAAAGGAGAGAGGATACGGAAACTGAAACCTGATTCATTCGTTTAATTAATGGAAGAAGTTTGTGTTTTCCTTTGAAGCCACGGTTTTGACATCTCTAGGTGGGAAGGATGAGTTATGTTACGCTGGTTTCCTCCTCTCAGCTTTCACTCTCCTTCTACTCTTTATTTATAAACCAACACAGTTAATAGAATTTATTGTGTTTTTCTTTTCTTTGACAAAAAGCATAAAATACTAAAATAAAAGCTACTGTCATGGAAAAGTCTGAGTCACAGACCCCGAGTTCAGATCCCTCCTTCATGAGCTATGTGACCCCTGGCTGGTCATGTCATCCCTCCACATCTCTGTGTCCTTGTATAGAAAGGCAGGTGTCACTGTCTGCCTTACTGATTATCGGAGCAAGGGACCAGCGTCTTATGAAGGAAATCCCTTCCTTTGCAGAATATCAGCGAAATGTATAATATTTATCCATGGTTCCCTTTGTGCACCCATTTCTGATATTTAGTCCAAGAGCAAATCCTGCTGGTTCGTCCTACAAGATGTGCCTTGAGTCGGTTCACTGCTCTCTGTATCCGCATCATATTTCTAGTCTAAACCAGCACCTTCTCTCAGTGAGGACATAACAACGGAGTCCTAACAGGTTCCCCTGCTTCTTTCTGCTCTTGCCATTCCTTTATATTCAGTCTCTGCTCATCAGACCAGCGGAGCCACCTTGTTTCATATTTGTAGCTCTTGGACTAAAATCCAAGCTCAGCCATGCTTTACAAGTTCTAACATGATTTGACCACTTGTGCCTTTCTGTCTCATCTCATGCCACCTTGTCCCCTCCTGTCCACTAAACTCCAGCCTCACAGGCCTTCTTTGTGTTCCAACCCAGTAAGCTTGTTTTAGAAGACTATGGGGGAAGGGAAAGGGGAAAAATAGTTACAAATAGAGAGGGGAGGGAGACAAACCTTAAGAGACTTTAAATACAAAGAACAAACTGAGGATTGATGGGGGGAAGGGAGGAGAGGGGAAAATGGGTGATGGGCATTGAGGAAGGCACTTGTTGGGATGAGCACTGGATGGTGTATATCAGCGATGAACCACGGGAATCTAACTCCCAAAACCAAGAGCACACTGTACACACTGTATGTTAGCCAATTTGACAATAAATTACATTTTTTATAAAAAAAAAGACCTATGCAGTGGTGATCCCTCCACCTGGAATGCCCTTACTTTAGATATTCGCATGCTTTAAGCTGTCTCTGTTCTCCCAAAAGATAGCAGCTACACTTTGAATAGTGATTCTCTGTTAGGACTCCCAGTTTTGATACTGCTATTGTTTTCTATTTATTTGTAAATATTTCCCGCCCTCCCTCAGCTCCTGCTCCATGAAGGCAAAGATCTAAGAACCTTCTTAATGTTTATACCCACTGCCACAGGGTTAAGTGGATGAATGAGCAAATTAATAAATGTAGAAAAGTCTCAGCTTCCCATGATTGTTGACCTTCCTGTTAGAGAGAAATTTGATTGTTTTCTTCTGGACAGAGTTGTCAAATAAGCATAAATAGGTAGAAATTTTAGAGAGACATACTTTAAGACTAGACAAAGGGAGAGCTGATGTTCCTGAGACAGGTAGCAGGTGCCTCACCCACTTCTGGTTGGAAGACTGTATTACAACAGATGGGTAGGATAGATGCCATCAGAAAGAGGAGTTTGTGCTAGATGATTCTGAAAGTAAATTCCAACTCTGAGTTTCTAAGATGATTGTTGCTATGCAATTTCAGTGCATTCTACACTTCTCCTTATTCAGTAAGGGTTACTGGTCTCTTGCCTAGACTTAGTTAATTGAACAGCTAAGAATCCCTGGAATTCTGGCCATGGGATATAGAAGTCAACCATAAAATTATAGCAGGTTTGGATCTCAGGTATTCTCTTTCTAGATGGCTCTTAAGGATCTGCTCTTGAATTTACCCATCCCTCAAACATTTTGGCATTGATACCATATGGAAGTGATCTTTATAGAGTAGAATGCTTATCTGGTGTGGTTGGTTAATGGAAAAAAGTTGGCCCAAATCAAGAATCATAGAAAATGATACTTGGACCCCTTAATCTTTAATTTACAACAAGTTAAATATAGCATCATTCCCACACCTTTTTAAAATGAACTTTCTGTTTTTAGTTTGGAGTAACTTCAGGTTTACAGAAAAGTTTCAAAGATATTATAGAGAGTACTCCTATAGCCCCAATCAAGTTCCCTCATTGTGACTGTTATGTTAACAACATCTTGCATTGTCGTGATGTAATCCTCAGCACTGAGAAACTGGCAGTGGTATGTTTCACTTAACTAAATTCTAGTATGTATTTGGATGTCACCAGTTTTCCCACCAATGTACTCTTTTTGTTCCAGGATCCAAAGCTGAGTATCACATTGCACTGGGTTGCCCTGTCCCCCCAGTCTCCACTGTGTTCTCTTGCACATATATTTAACAGCAATATTTTAGCTTCTTGTACTTAAATTGTCAGAAATAGTGCTTTTTCACAATCATATTGCTATCGTTAACCATCAAGTAATTATATTATGTAATTACAGGGGCACTTGTCTCAGTCTGTAGAAACTGTGACACTTGATCTCAGGGTTGTAGGCTCAAGCCCTACATTTCGTGTAGAAATTACTTAAAAATAAAGTCTTAAATTTAAAAGCAAATTGTGTAATTACAATAAAAAGAACAACTTGCATAAATAGGTTTGGGAAAAGCACAACCTTTCTTGATAAGGACCCTACTCAATGATTGGGAAGAATTGCTCAGGGAAACCAGAGAGTAGCCTTCCAGCTCTAATCTTTGAACATACTGTGGGAATCAGGTAGGAGAAATAGAAAGTAGCATTGATTTGGCAAGTCCATTAATGAAGTATCTGTTACATTTCCATTCAAAAAAAGAAAAAGGTATTAATGCAGTTGTAATGGGGATACCCCACCTGTGTGTATAGCTTCATCCTTTGAAGTGGTTAGGGCAGGCCTGTAGAGGAGAAGATGGGTCTCCAAGATAGGAAGCAGAATGGCCAGCATAGAACTTGGGTCTTTTGATTACTATGCTAGAGCTTATGCTATGTTACCATAAACTTGTGTCAGGTCAAAACATTTCTTCACAGAGAAAGATTTGTGTGTGGTTTTGTGAATATCAAAATATTTTCCTGCCCAAGTAAATTGTGTATCTTGGACCCTGTGGAAGCTTCACAGTCCACAAACGGTTGCTTTTCATGTCAGACAATGAGATGAGTGAAGTTGGAGGGAGGCCTCTTTAGCCCCAGCAAAGGGGATTGGAGTTATTGCCAATGCCCTTATCTCTTCCAGATTTCTTTACAGATTTCTTGGCCTCAGCATGGGTCTTAGAATGGACAGAGGTCATGGACTGTGACTCTACTCTTGAGGTACCCATGGAAAGATCACTGACCTGCCTGATAGTCAGCAGCCCTGCTTTTGGCCTTCTCTGTGCCACTTGCTGTTGTAACCTCCACCTAACCTTGCCCAGCCTTCTGTTTCTCCATTTAAAACAAAAGGGTCCCCTGGTGGCAGTGGGTGGTTTTTAGCTTTCATTACCTTGTTTCTTACCATTTGCAAAACACTTTCATAGCTACTCCATACTGTTTCTAGAACTTCCTGTAGGTGGTTAGGGTAGGAGATTGGATAGCACAAGGCCAGCGGGTCTGACATCCCTGAATTCAGATTCCAACTCAGCCACTTAATGTCTGTGGAACTTCATTCATCCTTACTTAGCAAAAGGAATAATAGTGAGACCAAGCTTATAGAATTGTTGTAAGGAATGAAAGGAGACACAAAGGCAGGCTAAGGTCCAAGACGTCTTTGGTTATTAAGGACCATTTGTTACCAGCCATACAAGTTGAGACCTTGATATGGTTTTCAGAGAATTATTGGGTATAGAGATAAAAGGCAATATGCCCAAATCTGTGTAGCAACCACAGATTGCCACTGTGCAACCACAGGTGCCATTAAACCAGCAACTTTTCCTGTGCCAAAACTCGCAGAAAGAGGAAAGCCCAAGAAAAATCTATAATGGCTAATGGGCTAAAACTGCCAATTTGATTACGTTTTTATACTGTTTTTCTTAACTATTTTGATGGACTAAAAACACTACCAAATTTCCAGGTATCCAAACAAACAAACAAACAAAAAAAGAAAACCCTCCAAAACATGAAGAGGGCATTGTTTGGCCTTACAGTCAGTTCTTTTGTTTAGCAAATATTTATTCAAAGCACTGAGTTAGCTGCTAATTTTGAATAAACTAACTGAAATATCAAGTCATTTGTAAACACATCTTAAGAGCAAGTGTCACCTCATTTTCTAGGGGAGAAACTGATTCCTACTTACTCTTGTGATTTCTCTCAGGAACAGGAATCTGTCCCAAAGAAGAATGATTAAAACTTGCTGTCTGTCTGATAAGGGTGGGGAAGGTGAGCAGAGTTTGCCCTCCAGCTGTTGCTCAGAGTCACAGAAACATTTGCAAAGCCCTTCCTGATAATACAAAGAGAATCAACAAATATTTGCTACCTCCTATTCAAGGTACTAGACCTGGGCACTACAAATACCTAATTTGTTTTCTCAATCCAAGACACATCTTTCCCCTGACCACCTACCCTCCCCCCAAACTGAGTAATTTAAGCTGAGGCTGAGTTTTTTTTTTTAAACTGGTAAAATTAATTGTGAATCCTAATCAATAACACGTTGAAGTCAGTGGCACAGAGTTAAACTGACAAGGCAACAAATCTAAAAGGAATAACTGAACGATTGAACAAAGTCCTGTCACAAGTACCTGGCTCATGTGGAAGACACAGACAAGTTCTGGGGCTCCTCCAGGCCAGCAGGAGATAGCTTAACATAGACCTCTCCTGCCTTTCTGTGGCATCAGTGCTGAAGACTTTAGGGAGATTTCACAATCTGTTAGACCTAGCCTCTCCCGGGAAACACTGCTCCTTTGTCAAGGTTTCAGCTGTCTATTTCCGCTGCCCCACTTCAGCCCTGCCCAGGATTTCCCCTTTCCTCTAAGAGTCCCCCTCCTTCCTGACACACTCCCACCTAACCGAGTAACAGGTCACCAGCTCACCTTCTCTAACCTGCCGGGCCCTGTGAGGCAGACGACCAGGGCCTCTGGACCACTAACTTTTCCTGTGCCATAACTCAACAGAGAGGTAGGCTCAGTGACAGGTTTACAGGAGAGCAGGACTTTAAATAGCTGAGGTCAGTGTCTGGAGGCTTCCCGGCAATAACCACTAACAGCATCCCGCCGCCAGCGAGACTACTGGCCACTCGGTTACCCACTCTCAACTATTTCTGATTTTCAACTTTATTTTCAAACACATCCTCAGAAATCCTGACCCTCAGCAGATTGACAGCACAGCCCTCTTTATATGAAGCCTTGTTTATGGGCCACAATTCTCCCGACAGATTTACAAGTGTCTGTGGAGTTTTAAAAGACAATTGCTTAACAGGCATTAAGTGAGACACATAGGACTGTGTAAATATTTTAGCTGGAATAGGGGATTTTTTTTAAATGTCTTAGCCAAATATTGCATTAAATCTGAAAACGGTGGCAAACTGATTAGCAGCAGTCGCCAGCTTCATGCTTTGCCAGTGATTCCTGTGGCCAAGAATAGATACAGATTCCGTCTACCAGTTGAGCTTGGGTGTTTTAAAATAATTCTCCACCCTTTGCTTTCTTCTTCTTTTTTCTTTTTAAATTTCTTTCTGGTTTATCTAGATGTAAACACACTCCATAGTAAAAAGTTACGGGTAATGTGACTAACCCAGTAGAGGCCGAAACGGGAACGGGGGCCCAAAGGTCAGAGAAATTGCGGAAGGCTTGCAGCTGTCCTGGTTGAGCAATGGGGAAACAGGTTGCTTTTTGCTAATGGGGCTTATGCATCTTAATCACTGGTCTCTTTGCAGCCATCGATTGCACTGCTGGAAGGATCAACTCCGTTACCCCTGCCCCCCTTACGGATTCCCTTGAATCGTAAAGAGGCAGGCCTGTTGCCTTCAAGATTTATATGTCCTGGAGAATCTGTCATATAACGTTAGTAAAAGCTACCGTGTAATAAGCATTTTGGCTCTAGAGGAAGTGCGTTTCTCTTTAAGTTTATTCTGAGAGAGAGAGAGAGAGAGAGAATCCCGAGCAGGCTCTGCACTGGCAGTGTGGAGTCTCATGCAAGACTTGAACTCACTAACCTGAGATCATGACCTGAGTCGAAATCACGAGTCAGACGCTTAACTGACTGAGCCACCCAGGCACCCCAGGAAGCATTTTTTTAATTTAAGAATTCCTATTGGGAAACCATTTTCCTCATTTGAGCATTGCATAGGATGTATTGCTTAACCTCAAATATAATTTCTGTGAGAATAAGGCATATACTACCTAATGGGGCTTTGCTCTGCCTTTGCTGATCCCATCAGCAACCTCTTAATTTTCACCGACTCATTTTCACTAAAGACACTCCTTAATGCAAATACTCAATTGGTTGCCCAAAAATATAGGTTCTATCTCTTCTCCACAAATGGCTTGGGTTTTTCTTTAAGTTTATTTATTTATTTTGAGAGAGAGAGAAACCATGCATGTGCATGCTGTAGGGGCAGAGACAGGGAGAGAGAGAGAGAGAGAAAGAGAGGAGGACAAGAGAAGAGAAGGGAAGGGAGGGGAGAGGAGAGGAGAGAATACCAAGTAGTTCCCTTACCATGAGCATGGAGCCTAATGTGGGGCTCAAGCTCCCAAAACGCGAGATCATAACCTGAGACCAGATAAAGAGTTGGATGCTCAACTTGGTTGGATGCCACTGAGATGCTTCTGGATTTTAATCATGTGTCCAAACCATTTGATATTGTTGGTTCACAGGTCTGAACATCTTAAAATAATGTGTTTATAATTTTATAAATGTGTACTTCAGAAATCTGAGTGCTTAATGTAAAAATCCCTGTAGACTTTCCCCCAAGCCCATTCAGATAACTCCACTGGTGTTGGTGATAGTGTAATTTACATTCCAATTAAATGGGGCAAGAAGGACCTTTCAGAAAGGCTGCTTTCATGGACAGACCTCAAACCTAGCCTTATGTTGTGGTTAAATCACAAATTATTTTATATCAACTTTTGCATGTCACCAGTCACCTTCACCTTTGAGTAAATTACCTCAGTGCATGGGTGATCGTCTCATATTTTACATTCTAGTGTAAAATCCCTTCAGATGCCCTAGCCCCCATATCACAGTGATGGGCACAGTTGTAGCTTATGTGTAGCTAGCCACGTCTGCAAGGCACAAGTACAGAAGGCACGATTTTATTTAAAGAAATCTCTCTTTCATCACTCCCATTTTGGTATAAGCTATGTTGTACCAAAAGCAGTTTGACCATAGGTATCAAGGACGCTAACAATGTTTTTCCTATTTTACCCATAATTCCACTTTTCAGATCTATCCCAAAGAAACAGTCTTAAACTGAGTAAGTTTTCCTGGGCACAGTTGTTACTTAAAGCCTGATTGGCTACAAGAGTAAGGGAGAAGGGACTGCACTGTTCAACTGTAGCGTCACAGTTAGATAACCTAGAGTTCATCTGTTGGATGAAATTTGATATGGCTGTTAAACACAATGCTTGTGCATTCTGTGAACTAATATGAGAAAGTGTGTGTGATATCTTTACTTGAAAAAAGTACATACATTTCTCTTTCAAATACAAGGGTATAAAACATATGTATATATATATAAACGTATATATAAAGGCAGTCCTTATAAAACTAGGAGGGGAGTGTGTGAGGAAGAGGCCAAAACACTTTTAAAAAGGTACAAAAGTATTCTGGTCATGATAGCATGAATGACTTTCCTCCTACTATTTTTTAAATAAGTACTTTTCAAGTTTCTTCATAATACTTTTCAGAAGGGGCTTGCTGCACTCCTCCCCAAAATGAGTTCCCATCCCCTTCATATGCTCAGGAACTTTGTGATTGGGGCTGCCTGCCTAAGACTTCCTATTAACACAGTCTACCTGGAGATCAGAGCTTTGGCTGAAGGTGCCTTTTTCTTCCATTATAACACACTTTCCCATCTATTGCTTGAAATCCCCAGCCTTTTCAAACTAGTCTGAGAAATTAATTTATACTAATGTGTTAATGAATTCTTCTTCAATAGTGTTTTCTTTTTTAACTCATGTATGAGTGCCTAAAGAGATCTTCTGAAGTTAGCATCTTCATTTCAAGGGAAAGCTTCCGATAGCGATGATTTTTATGGGGACCTTGGGAAGGGATGTTTTTAAATAAATGGATGGATCACTTAACACCCTATAAATCAAGTCATGCCCGATCCGTCTATATTTAGGCCCAGTCATGGGTAGGTGATTAATGAATATTTTTCATGCTGATGTCTCGCAGACCAAGGCTGTGTCTATAACCACATAATCATCACAGTGGAAATTCTGACTCAGCTGTGATGTTTGATGGGGGGACTTTTGAATAGTGCCTTAGACAATTCCGTGCAAAGGCTGTAGCTGGTGGCCCAGCTTCGCAAGTCTTTCCAAAAGTCCTAAAGCATGTTGGCATGTCCTCACTTGGCCCTGTCACTTCTGCTTAAATTTTTTCATGGAGAATACTCATGATCATGGGACATTAAGGTGAATTTGATCTTGGGCAGCCTCCCTCTGTGAAGTGAATCAGCATCATGGGACTCCCCTGGGCTCAAGCTTCCTGGTGGGTTTATTTTTACACAAAATTCCTCTGAGGAAAGGAGTACCCACTCTTCATCAGAGTAGCTCTAGACAGTATCTTCTTGGATGGAATGATTTTCTTCATTTTGCTATTCTCTCTCTAGCTTAACTACTTAAATAAGGGGCTATAGAATCTGTCTCCACTTACTTCACCCCTCCCCAGTTCAGCTTCCTCCTTCTATCCCCTAGTCCCTGAATCTCCTTCTGAAAAGACCAGAGACCTCTGTGTTGCTAGAATCAGTGGCCACTTCTCTGTCTTCTGTGTGACCTTTCAACAGTATTGCACAGAGCTGACTATTCTTTTTTCCTTGCAAGACTGGGTTCCTCTCAGACCATGTGACTCCACACCCCTACTTTTCTTTCCAGCTGCTCATTCTCCATCCTTTGTGGGCCTTTCCTCCACCACCCATGTGCCCAGGGTTTGTCTTACAACCCCTCCCTTCTTTGGCTACATTTTTTCTATCCCATCCGTGCGGCGTAAACTGCAGACTTTTACATACAACATGAGCGTCTAATTGACATCTCAGACTTAACATGCCCTAAATAACACTCTTGATTTCCCTCCTCAAACTTACGGCTCTCTCCCTTACTCTAGTCAAGTCTCTAACCAGGTATCTTCAAAGTGAGACTTTTCCTGACTTTTACTTAAAATGACAAGTCTCCTACTCCCGTGGCACTTTGTGACCTCCTTTCCCCAATCAGGTTGGTTCTAGCTCCAGTTCCTTGAATGCAGTGCCTTTGAACCAAAATCTAGGTGATTCAAAACACGGGACATTAAAGATCTGGGAAAGAGAACATCTCTGTGTCCCTGAGGTCCAGTCATGCTATTACCACTTCACTTGTCCCAAAAGATAAATACGTTCCCATCATGCTTTACTTTTACTCATTGTATTTCCTCTTTCTGAAACTACTTGCCTTCATTCTCCTTGGCTCGCTGGCTAACTCCTCCTGAACTTTTTGCAATTGAACTCATAAGTTACCTATTTTGAAGAACTTTCCCTGGCCACCACCTCCCAATCCTAGTCTGAGTTGGAAACCCCTACGCAGTGTCCCATGACACTGCACTATACTACAATTTGTTGATTTCCTTATCTCTCTCTGTTTCTAGATTTTTTTAGAGGAAAAATGACCAATAGCTCTGGGTAAATAGTTTCCCACCCCAAACATTTAACACAGTGCCATAGGGCAGGTACTCAATGTTTTGAATGTATGAATATTTGTGTAACCCGGGTATGTTCATAGTAAGGCTGGAAACCACCCTGTCTCCTGTGATCTAAGAACAATGTACTCCATAACCTCTGTAGAGAAACAAAGCTGTCCATATGGTTTGATGGAAAGAGGATGGGCACCTCCAATCTTTTATTTCCTTGTTGGAAGAGATACCTCTACCTCCCTGTAAGGCATCTTTATTCTGTGCTAGGTCCAAACTTGGGGTAAAATCCAGCATCTTTTTTAGTATTCACAGTCCATGCTCACAGCAAGCACTGTAAGTTGAGGAGGGGGGTGCCTGAGACACCAGCCCCCCCCCAACTCAATGTTTCCTCTCTTCCTATCTTTCTTCCTCTGTATCCATCTATCCTTCTGAAAGAGACCCAAGCTCTCTTCCTCATTTATGAAAGACAATGCCCATCTCCTTAAACCCAGAATATTAGATAACATTCCACCTACCCAAGCCCTCATCTAAGTATGGTGAGATGCTTGACCCCAAAATTAATCAAAGATTTTGTTTCCGATAATGACCATTTTCTTTCTAAGAATTCTGAATCTAGCTTTTGAGATTAAAAATATCTGTATCTGAAAAATAAATAAATACATAAATACATACATACATAAGTCTGTATCTCCTATCAGAATTCATGAATGTGAATGAACATGGCATGATATCCAGTCTGTTTTCTCCAGTCCATATATCCATCTACATGGATTGTACATATACATATCAAGAGACATATTTTTCACATATCTGAGTATATATACACATCTATATGTGTATGTGTGATGCTAGAGCCAAATGCTATCAAGACACTAAGATCTGTACTGCTTGTGTATAAGACTCCACCTCTCCCATTTGGCGGTTTATTCATTTATTTAGTAAATACTCATTGAGTGTCTTCTCTGGGCTAGATATTATAATAGATGCTAGGAATAGAACAGTCTGCAAAATATACTCTTTCTGACTAATGAGAGAGACAGTCAATCATGAAAGTTATAATTACAAAGAAGAAGTATCAGTGCTATGAGACTATAGCAGAGGAAGCCTCATTACAGTACAGAATGGAGGGTTGAAAAGAAATACTGATGAAGTGATCTCTGAGCTGAGATGAAAACAGTGACGAACCACTAACTAGGCCTTGTTACTAGGAGCACAGGAGAATGTCACTGGAGAAGGAACACACTGATGCTGAACTTACCATGTTTGTAGAAATGAGAGACAGTCATGTGGCTAGGGCACAGAGTGTGGCCAGAAGAGCGAGGCTGGGAAGGCAAAGAGGAGCCAGCCCAGGCAGGGCTTTGGAAGGGCCAATCTGGAGGAGTAATGGAAGCTACTGGCACGTTTAAGCAGTGGGTTGGTATGATGAGATGTGTATTTATAAAGCTCACTGACTCCAGTGTGAAGAACAAATCAGAAGGAGGCAAGGGTATACGTGAGAGGACCAAGAAAGAAGGTACTGAGGCAGCCTGGTGGGGGGTGACAGGCCCAAGAGCCCTTTTGGAGGTGAAACTATGGCCTAGACATGTCATTTCGGGAGTTGTCGTCCTCACAATGGTTACTGCAATGTTTACGTGCATGCAATTTTCTTGAGGTAGAGAGCATAGCATGAGAAGAAAGCAAATGGTAAAATACGGTAATGCTTAATGGCTGATTGTAGAAGGATGAGGCCACAAAGGAGACAGGATAGTCAGAGGTAGGAGGAAAGCCAGGAGTTGGAGCCCTGAGCTAGGGGACAAAGTATTTCAGGATGGGCAAGAATTGAACAAAGTGGAATCCTGCTGGGCAGTGAGCCAAGACAAGATTAAAAAGAAGGGCACTGAGAGTACGATGGGTTACTTGGTGACTTCAGAGTGTTTTCTCAGTGTCATCAGGGGGGTGAGGTGAATTTCAATGGGTGTGAAAGTATGTGGTGAGTGAGAAATAGAAAATGTGAGCCTGAGCAATTTTTAGAAGACGGTTTGGATGTGAAAGAGATTCAGATATTTATAACATGATGATTTGTTTAGTAAACATGTAAATATTAGAAATGTCAACTTAATTCAAAGAGTTTGTGGGACGATTGTTAATATTTCCTGATTCTTGGAAATGAAAAGAGTACAGTCGTGTACAATATGTTATCTTTCTAGGCTTAGAAGTGTTTAAATATTTCAGATGGATAAAAAATATTGCAGATAGCATGCTCCTATTCAATATACAGAGGGTTTTTCATGAACATTTCATTTAGTCCTCATGAAATTTTATATATCAAGAAACTAAGGGAGGCGCCTGTGTGGCTCAGTCGGTTAAGTGTCTGACTTCGGCTCAGGTCTGACTTTGGCTCAGGTCACGATCTTACGGTTCATGGGCTCGAGCCCCACGTCGGGTTCTGTGCTAGCAGCTCAGAGCCTAGAGCCTGTTTCAGATTCTGTGTGTGTCTCTCTTTCAAAAAGAAATAAAAACTATTAAAAATATTTGGAAAAAAAAACTAAGGTATTAAAATAACTTTCACAGTCAATCAATGGCATAGAAAACTAAGAAATAAATGTATTTTTAGATTAAGAATAGTTCAAGGAAGAGGATTTTCTGAAGATTGTTAACATGTGTATATATACACTTATATATATAAGCATTATACTACAAGAAAATGCCAAAGCTTAGGTTCCATTTTTTTAAGTTAGAAAATTCTTTTTTTGGGGGCGCCTGGGTGGCTTAGTCGGTTAAGCGTCTGACTTTCGCTTAGGTCATCTCGCGGTTCGTGGGTTCGAGCCCCGCGTTGGGCTCTGTGCTGACTGCCAGCTTGGAGCCTGGAGCCTGTTTCAGTCTGTGACTCCCTCTCTCTCTGACCCTCCCCTGTTCACGCTGTCTTCCTCTCTCCTAGAAATAAATAAAACATTTAAAAAAAGAAAAAAGAAAATTCTTTTTTTTAATATTTATTTATTTGTTTTGCGAAGAGGTGGGGAGAACATGAGCAGCAGGGGAGTCAGGGGGAGAGAGGGAGAGAGAGAATCCCAAGCAGGCTCCATACTGTCAGCACAGAGCCCAAAGCAGGGCTCAATCCCATGGACTGTGAGATGATGACCTGAGCTGAGATCCAGAGGGAGATGCTTAACTGACTAAGCCATTCAGGTGCCCCTAAAAGTTAGCAAATTCTTTAAGTGCCCAGCCAGTATTTGTCTTAAATCCAATTATTTATTTAATAGGTCTTTTTTTTATATAACATTTATTGGTACCTTTTGAAATTAATGGGTATCATTCGAAGACTAATGTGTTTGATTTCTCAAGTACATGTATATTGCAAACTTTAGATCCATGGTAACTGTTGAAATGAAGGTACAGTCACATCTAAGATTTGAAGAATCACTCTACCTTACAAAAATAAGCACAGAAATAACATTCTTCACTTATCTGTTTATTATGGTTTTAAGACTATGGGTTTAAGAGTTTCTAATTAGCTTTTTAAAAAATGACTTGAGATATAATCACATTTCCTATAATTCACCCATTTAAAATGTACTATGTAATGGTTTTTGGTGTATTCACAGCAAACCATCACTACAACAATTTTAGAAAATTTTCATTACCCACAAAAAATCTCATACCCTTTAGTTATCACCTCCTCAATCTCTCCACCTTTCCCACCCCCAGCCGTAGGCAACCATCATCTACTTTTGATCTCTCTAGATTTGCTTATTCTGGACAGTTCATATAAATGAAATTATACAATTGATAGTTCTTTGTGATTTGCTTCCTTCACTCAGCATAATGCTCTCCCAATGGATTTTGAGCCATAAACACTGTGTATGTACAGACACGAAGCAGCACTGGCATATGTGAATCTCTCTGTATGTCTACGTTACTTTGTGTTAATGAGGTGACCCAGGTACCCTGCATAGAAGGCCTGTGGTTTCACTCCTAATACCCAGTTGCCCAGTCAAGTGTTTTTCAGCACTTGGGATACAGATTTTTTTCCTTTAGGTGAATACAGTCACTAAGAGGAATGATTTGGACATAATAAATATATCAGCTGAATTTCCAAACCAAAGGTAATGAATGAAATTACCTTTGATTACATATAGGTTGTCCACACCAGAGTCATTAATGTACAGTTGTCTGATTTGAGCCCAGAAATTTGAGTTTAGGTATCTAGTTAGCAGAATATGTCCAGCAATCCACTACAGAAGATAATTAATATAGGTCTCTTGTAGAATAGATTTTCTATTTCCCCTATCCCAGGACTTCCTCTACTACCACTTATCACTTACCATGCTAAGCCTTAAGATACCCCCTGTATTTAGTATCAGAGCTCAGAAACTTGAAATAGGCACTTTTTATTTCAAGCTTTTATCATTTGTGTTTGACCTAAATCAACTTGAAGTCTTCCTTCATGTAGTCTTTTTCTAAAGAAGTTTTTTTCTTTTAAAAATAGTACCCTCTCTTTGTGCCTACCTTTAATAACCAAAGTTGAGGGGCGCCTGGGTGGCTTAGTCGGTTAAGCATCCGACTTTCGCTTAGGTCATGATCTCGCAGTTCGTGGGTTCGAGCCCCGCGTTGGGCTCTGTGCTGACTGCCAGCTCAGAGCCTGGAGCCTATTTCAGAGTCTGTGTCTCCCTCCCTCTCTCTCTGACCCTCCCCTGCTCACGCTGTCTCCCTCTCTCTCTCCTAGAAATAAATAAAAATATTTAAAAAAAAAATAACCAAAGTTGAAAAATTCTTAATATTTTCCTAGTTTTATGTATAATTTTCCTCTTCCATAGAAACCCCTGAATTGTAGCTAGCCAAAATCTGTTTTTATTTTACTGCTCTAACGCATTGGATTTAATGTAATTCCCTAGCCATTCAGTTCAAGGCTGATGCCATGAAAAAGAACTGTGTAGTTTTCCTGTGCTAATATTGTGATTTTGATTTCTGAATTTTTTTTTTTAGTTTCTTTTGATAAAAGTGTGTTTGGGAGTAGAAATCTAGAAGGAGTGTGTATGTGTGCGCGCATGCATATGTGTGTATTTCGTGTGGAAAACACTAGGAAGGACACTGTACTGTGTGGGTATCGCTAAAAAGAAATACTGGAGTATAGTACGTTAATACGGGAGGAAATAATTCACATGGTTCACATGCAGTTCACATTCCTAGGAACAGTCATTACTATGTGTCCCACCCCTTGTTGTTGGTGACCCATTCACCACAATGTCCAAGGGCAGAGATTTTAGTCTGGGTTTTTCACTGATATATCCTCAGTACCAAGTATAAGTTGTGTATATAGTTGACACACGAGGGGATATTTGGCAAACTGATGTGTGTGTTGAGTGAATTCCTTTAGGATAAACTCTTTAACCCAGCATTTGATGCCCTTTTTATCTGACTCTGATTTATATCTCTCACATAAACCCTATTGATAAAAGATTTGCTTTAGTCACAGTTCTGAACGTTGCTACAACAGTCCTCTCTGATGGCCCTTGGAGCTTGGGGCTTGTGGAAAGGTTGGGAAATTTGTAAAACTGAAGAAGTAAAACTGGCACAGAGCCCTGGAGGGAGTGGAGTAGGAATTAGGTAAGCAGAGAAGAGAGCCTTCCAGTCTAAAAAAGCAGAGTGTAGGTAAATCTCTCCTTTCCTCTAAAAATAAATTCTCACTCCACTAAGCCCACAATCCTTCAACTCAGAGAGAGAAGCATGCTCCGTGTTCTCCTAAAAAATGCCCATGGACGTTTGAGCAATTAGACATGTCTTAGGTTTTGATTAATTAATTATATCTAGGCCTTGCCTCTGTATCCTTGCATCCTACCCATGTTTTTTAAAGTGGCTCAACAAACTCTATTCCTTATTCTTAAGGGTCAAAAACAAAAAAAAAACAAGATAACCACCTTTGACCTTAACAGCCTCATATCTGAAATCTTAAAACATTCAAAGCCCTATCTTTCACTGAAATGCTTCACAAACACTCCTCTTTCAACTAGTTAAAATAATTCTCTCCATTTAGTGTCCAATATTCCCTTATGTTTTGCTTTTCAATATTTAATCTCTCTCTCTCTCTCACACCAGTCACTAGTAGCTAACTTCAGGAACCAATATATTTTTAATTCTGACCCAAATTTAATAGATAACGAGGAAGAGAATGTAGGGTGACTGTGGCTTTACATTGGAACCACTGGCATGGCCTGAGTCTGAGGCAACCTTGGTGGTCTGGTGATATTGTAAATGTGCCCTCTGGTTAGACAATAAGTGACATTTGTGGATTTGTCAGTGACCTCTCCCCTTTGTGCACTGCCAGTCTCCAGTGTCATCATTAATTAGTCTTCAGGTCTCCCATTTGTCTGCCAGAAAGCATCTCAGATAAGCCAAGTTAATAAGTAGGAGCGGGCGAGCTGCCTGGCCACCAGAACGTGCAATGGCGCGGGGGCGGTCGGTGAGCTGGTCAGAGGGCGCCCCTCTCCTCTGATCATGGGGAGAAGTTTAATTCTAACAGGCCACATGGGAGGCTGGGCCAGTTGGAGCTCAGGGAGGACCTCTGAGCCCAGCAAGGGAGCTGCTCTTACACAGACTGGCTTCAGTTTCTAATATCAGAACCATGAGGCCCAGAGGCCTAGGGCTCTTTCTTCATACTTGTTTCATGCTTCCTCAGAAGCTTCTTCAGGGAATCCTAACAGTGGGTGGTAGAACTTCAGTAAAGGAACAAAAATTATTATCCCTGTGTTCCAAACAGAGAGCACATTTCTGTAAATCGGATGCATGGCGTTTGTAGTCACTGGTTCTCAGCCATGACTCTCTTACCATTCTGGATCAGGCATGTTTCCCAACCAATTTTCCTAAATCGTAAAAATAACAGATAGTATTTGTGAGGCCCCTTGCCAGTGCCGGGCATTCTGCAAGCCATCTTATGTGTGTCGTCTCACTTAATTCTTAGATTAGGCCTGGGAGGGGGTCCCTATTGTGCAGATGAGAGAAACTAGCCACAGCCCCCCACCGAGCCCAGGTAGGACTTGAGCCAAGCACAAGCCTTTCACCATACCGCTGTATGGCCTCAAAATCTGAGCTGTTTTCTGGACCCCGTGGGCGCTCTCACCATAGCCAGGACAAAGGAAGAGCCACAATGATCAATATTTTTAATTTATGCAGAAGTAGAAGTTTTGCTTTTCTTATTGAAAAAAACGAGCTGTGCCTTTAGCTTTGGTCTGGCTAAAGAGAAGTAACCTTGAAGAAATTATTGTCATGGCTTTAATTATGTCCTTTTACTGAAGTACAGGCACGCCTTACCATATGTTATCTGTGTTCATGAAAAATAGTTCTCTATAAATGGAATTGTTAGAATTTGGACAAGGTAGAGGGCTAAAGACTTTAAATTCTCCCAATTTATATTGTTAGAAACTCCAGCTTTCTTTTAAATATGACTACTCATGTTCTCAGAGTCATGGCTGGATTTCATCAGGAAAGTTTATGTGGCCATGAAAGTTCATTGGAAAATGCTGATTCTTGAAAGCAGACACCTTCCAAAGTGTTTCTGACCAATCTCCTGCTTGTAGGTCGACCCTCAGCACTAATCTGGAGGGTAATTTCTGCTGCCTTGCTTATGACTTATGCCGTAAAGGAGTGGATGTTTGAGGGGGCTCTTTAGAGGACACCGAGCCCTTTCAAATTAATACGGAACAACCACAGTGTTTGCAGAGTAGAGACTGGGACCCTTGGTCCCAGAAAGAAAGGAACAAGGGAAAAAATGAGGACATCATGCTGTACTCCTGGAAATCCCACTCTGAGTCTCGGGTCAGCATTGCTAAATTTTTTTTAAAAAAATTTTAACATTTATTTATTTTTGAGAGACTGAGAGAGACAGATCATGAGCAGGGAAGGGGCAAAGAGAGAGGGACACACAGAATCGGAAGCAGGCTCCAGGCTCTGAGCTGTCAGCACAGAACCCAGTGCGGGGCTCGAACCCACAAACCGTGAGATCATGACCTGAGCCGAAGTCGGCTGCTCAGCTGACTGAGCCACCCAGGTGCCCCATCATTGCTAAATTTTTTAAACCTTCCTTCACATAAGAATGTAGTTAAGGGGCACCTGGGTGGCTCAGTCGGTTGAGCAACCAACTCTTGATCTCTGCTTAGTTTCATGATTTCATGGTTCTTGAGATGGAGCCCCACATGGGTCTCTTTGCTGACAATGTGGAGCCTGTTTGGGATTCTTTCCCTCCATCCCTCCCCACCTCTCTTCACCTCTCTCTCTCTCTCTTTCTCTCTCTCCCCTTCCCTGCTTGCATACACTTGCACACACACACTCTCTCTTCTCTCTCTCCACCCAAAAATAACAAAGAATAGAATGTGGTTAATATGAGGAAATCATATGCTTTGGCTAGATATACACAGAACTTTCTGGAGAAGTTTTGGGGCAAGTAAATGACACCTCCATGTTGACTTCATAGCGATTAATATAAGTACATAAATAAATATAATTAAAGGTAAAACATAAATACATACCATACAGAAGGTATTAGAGATATTTGAAGGATGTGAAAACTTTGGATGGGAAAGGGCTTTATGCCAGTGGCAGCACATCAGAGAGACGTTTTAGGATGAGTGGGACTTTGTCCAGTGCAGTGGTAAGTATGTATGAGACTCTAGCAGAATGGATGGAGAACCACATGGATGCAGAGGTGGAACTGGGAATGTTAGCTGATAGGATTTGGAAACACTGTCGAATTTTGGTTTGGTTGGTCAAATGTATGTCAGAAATAGACCTGAAAGGTGCAGATGGAAAGGAAAGGGCCAGGAGTTTGAATTTAATTAGCGCGAGCACCCATTCATGGTTTTGTCTTGTCTTACAGCTTTCCCTCTTCGTTTTCAGTGGATGATCTTGCCTTATAATTCACACTGACCAGAGAAAACTCAACAAACATCACAGTTAGCCCTGATCTTCTCTCCCTTACAACAGAACAAAAGAAAGATCATAACGTTCCACTATTTCCCATCTCAGCAAATAGTAGTCATTACCACGATGATGGCGCACTGTGGATTATATGGGTTTCCAAATGACCAAATCAGAACTGTCTAATTTGAGGGAGTGTGATTATCCAAAAAGCTATCTATTATAAATTACATATTATATGTTATAAATTATTTATAAATTCTATCTGAAGCACATCACATGTAAAACAATTCCACACGTGTTAGTGGAATATTAATGGGAAGGGTGGGTGAATGGGAAGCCTAGAATGAGAGGTACAGTCCTCCCTGACCTGGGCTTGTTTCTCATGCTGGGCTGGGGGTGGGTCCAGGCAACTCAGTTGCTTGGGAATTTCTGCAAAATCTATTTCAAGCTCTACTTTTGGAGCACACATCTGAAGAGGATCAGGGCCTTTAATTCCCTAGGAATTCAGTAGTTTTTTCCTCTCTTTATTTTTGAGAGACCAAAAGCACAGTATTTTCTGCATCTCTGAAAGGAAAGTTAAAGGTGGTGCATTTCTGTTGCTGAAGAAGGGTGTGGAGGGAGCTATTTTTGTTTGTTTGCGTTGATTCAGTTTTGTTTTTATTTTTGCCCTGGAATTTGCTTAACTAGTGTTTGATAAGGATTTTGCACACTTAATACCAAAGAGCATAGCACAGAGCATAAACTCAACAATTACTTGTTCTTCAGTAAATCTAACACCCAGCTTTTCTTCACAGCAAGTGAAAAACAGATGATGGTGGTATGCAAGGAGTCACCAAAGGAGTATCTCCAGCCTTTCAAAGACAAACTGGAGGAGTTCTTCCAGAAAGGTAGGGGACTGCATCAGCTACATATCCACAAAACTCCGAAACATCTGCCATTCCCCAGACTATTCTCTAAGGCCCACAACCCATCACATCCCTGCTGACCACCAGCAGCTACATTGATTTTACCAGTCAATCTTCTTGTGGTGGTTACGTACTCAGTATAGATAGAATTGTCCTGCTACTTTTATATCACGTTTCAAACCCTTTTTTAACTTGTTAAGTCCTTTGACATTACTCCTGTTCTTGTAAACTTTTTGAGGGAAGACTTCTTCTTTGTCTCTTCATGGATCCCAAGGGGATCCTCAGTATATGTTACCTGATGAACGACATACATTCAAGGCTTAGACAAGTCATGCCTTTCAGATTTGCAGTTAGCCTGAACAAGCAGATGGTGATTATCTCCCTAGGTTTATCAGTGTAGCATTTTGGAAACTTGTGTTGTATTTTTTTTTTTTTTTTTAGTGTTTGTTTATTTTTTTGAGAGAGAGAGGAAGAGAGAACATGTATGTGCGAGTGAGTGTGGTTGGGGGAGGGGCAGGGAGAGAAATAGAGAATCCCAAGTAGGCTCCACATTGTCACTGAAGAGCCCAACATGGAGCTCGATACCAGTTTTATGAGATAATGACCTGAGTCAAAATCAAGAGTCAGACACCTAATATGCCCCATTTGTTGTATTTTTATTCCTTTTTCAGAATGGAAAATTGGGGCCAATTTGAGGTTAGTAGATGGAAGTCATAGGCACGAGACTATTTATTTGGTGCATTTATGCGCTTATTTGGAGATCTTACGAAGTTATGTTCCTTCCTCCATGATTCTGGCAGGGGTAGGGAACTTTGGTTGATCTCTATCATAGTGAACGAAGAAGCTTAATGCCTTGTGGATATTTTTTCTATTTGAATCATTCAAATCCAGCTAATGATGTGAATCGAAAATAAGTGTGGGGCACAAACTTGCAGTTATAAATTAAGTCATGGGAATGTATTGTACAGTATGGGGACTATAGTTAATAATACTGTATTGTATATTTGAAAGCTGCTAAGAGAGTAGATTTTAAAAGTTCTCATCACAAGAAAAAAAGTGTTGTAACTATGTGTGGTGATGGATATTAACTAGACTTATTGTGATGATTCTTTTGCAATATATACATAAGTGATTATGTTGTACCTCTGAAACTAATATGTTAAGTGTCAATTATATCAGTAAAGAAGCATGGAGTAGTTAGAGGGAGCTTTTGTCTTTGCTAGAAAGTCAAAGGAAATACACGCAGGAACCTCTGGGGATGTATCAACATGTTCTTTCTGTCTGTTAATAAGGTCCCATGATACCACACCATCAACAAAAGACCATTTAAGCGGGGTGAATCCATAAAGTATGGCCAAACCACCTTGGGAATTGGCAGGAAAATTCTCAGTCCGTGAGTCAGAGAAACTCCATTCTAGCTGTTCCTTCGGTGCAGAGATCATTGTTCCCTCCGCCTTGGTGAGGGCTTGTTTGTGTGGAAGCAGAAGTCAGGAGTTCTCTCTTGGCCGCTGCTAAACCTCTTAGATGAGGGAAGCGATGTCATCACACAAAGTACCATCCTAAGAGCAAAGAGCAATACCACCCCTTAGGTGTTATGTGACTAAAATGAGGTGTGCTTTGTATGTGTTATCCCAGTAGATACATTGCTTTAGTATTATGCCATATAAATATAAGAAAAAGCATGAAGGATTTCCTTTTGCTGACCCCCTATTAAAACTTTATGCTTTTTTTCCCCTGCTAGATGTTTATTTATTTTTTAATTTTTTTAATTGTTTTTATTTTTTTTCTTTTATAGTTTATTGTCAAGTTGGTTTCCATATAACACCCAGTGCTCATCCCCACAAGAGCACTCCTCCATGCCCATCACCCCCCTTCCCCTCTCCCCCACCCCCATCAGCCCTCAGTTTGTTCTCAGCATTCAAGAATCTCTCATGGTTTGCCTCCCTCCCCCTCCCCAACTATTTTTCCACTTCACCTCCTTCAAGGTCCTCTGTTAACTTCCTCCTAATCCACCTATATGTACAAATATATGGTATCTGTCCTTCTCTGCATGACTTATTTCACTTAGCATAACACCCTCGAGTTCCATCCACGTTGCTATGAATGGCCAGATTTCATTCTTTCTCATTTCCATGTAGTAGTCCATTGTATATATAAACCACATCTTCTTGATCCATTAATCAGTTGATGGACATTTAAATTTCTGCTTTTGATATATGTAGAATTAACTTGAAATGAGACCCGATTCTGTTTTTATGTTTAATTATTATTATCCTAAATCTGGAAAATTCTGCAGTGTATACATGTGGGTAGTATCAGCGTCTCTGTCACAATGGCCTTATACTCCTTTTTCTCTTGGAACTTATACTGTCAATTCTATTTTTTATTGTTGGAAAAAGAGAAAATACAAATAGATTTAGAACCTTGAACATCCTGGAAAGGGAATTGGCAAATCACTGTCTGGGGTGTAAGTTAGCTTCTTTGGTAAGTTTCCTGTGGTCTGTTCTGAAAGAGGAAATTGAGTCGAGGCAAACTGAACCTTATATCAGTGAGGTAAGGGTGTGGTGACAGTAAGATGTTCTAGAAAAACCTTAGTGCAACCCTGTCTGCATGCTAGAATCACCTGGGAGAGATTTGTAAACATTCCTATACCAGGCCAGACTCCAGACCTACCATCAGCATCTCTGGGGGTAGGACCAGGCATTAGCATTATTGATTTACTCCCAAGGTGATGCCAGTGTGCAGCCCAGGTTGAGAACTTCGATGGTCCTGCTTAGATCACCATTCAGTGTGTCTTCAAAGATGTTTATTCAGTCAGGGGCACCAGTCAGTAAAGCACTGCTCCTATTCTCAGTGTTGTGAGTTCAAGCCCCACTTTGGGCATGGAGCCTACTTAAACTTAAAAAAAAAAAAAAAAGTGTTTCTTGGGAAGCCTGCTGTACGTCACTCACTCCTTGTTCCTCTCTCAGTGACTGTCTCACTGGGAAAAGATCTCCCATTGAATAAAGGTGTCAGCTTTCCTTGAACCAGTATAGTGAAAGAAAGATGGGAAGGACATTAGAAATAATTTCAAATCATATTTAAAACAAAAACAGCTAAAACAAAGCACAAAGAGAATTTAAAGGAAAGCTACCATTTATACAAAATTTAAAAATTTTTAACGTTTATTCATTTTTGAGAGACAGTGTGTGTGGGGGTGAGGGGCAGAGAGAGAGGGAGACACAGAATCCAAAGCAGGCTCCAGCCTCTGAGCTGTCAGCCCAGAGCCCGATGTGGGGCTCAAACCCATGAACTGTGAAACCATGACCTGCGCGGAAGTTGGACATCTGTACGACTGAGCCATCCAGGCACCCTCAGAATTTTAAAATATAAAAATAAAATGTAATATTTTAGGAATCTTAAACATTCCCAATACAGTAATGGTGAAAAGAGGCCCTGCTGAAATAGCCTGTTACTGCTACCTTAGCTGACTTAGCTGAGTTTGGTCAAAAATCAGTTTAGAAGTGTACTGTCTGATATAAATGGCAGGCACTAGCCACATGAAGCTGTTAGGCAATTGAAATGTGGCTGATCCAATCTGAGATATGCTCTAAGTGTAGAAGAGCAGATTTTGACAACTTACTATAAGAAAACACAAAATATTTCATTTCTGATTTTTTGTGTATTGATTATACAGCAAAATAATATTTTGAATATATTGGGTTAAAAGTAAGATACTATTATGAATATTAATTTACTTGTTTCTTTTAGATTTTAAGCATGGCTACTAGAAAACTGAAAATGATCTATGTGGTTCACAGTGTATTTCCATTGGCCAGCACTAGTCTAGAGTCACAGTCCCTTAGCCTCTCTCATTTCATTCCTTCACGCCCCTCTTCGTGTCCTTGCTCAGCTTGAAGCCCGGGTTACTGGAATGCAGTTTCAGGAGCGAGCCCCTCCCCACTTTTGCTCTGGTCCTGGCCATTGTTTGGCTCACTGGTGGGGGTGGAGGCTTAACGGATAGAGATGGCAGCCTTCGCATCATCAAGCTTTTCCCCTGTGGCTCAGCAGGCAGGGCTCTGTCATGGTGCAGAATATACAAATGGACTGTCTCTTGGCCTCTGTGGGGTTCTAAATAGTAGTAACTTTTTTATGTAGATGTTTCAGTGATTGATAGTAAACGTGGGATTTTCCTTCCACCATAAACATGCACTATTTACCCTGGGTAATCAAATTTTTATGACAGTTATACAGCTTTAAGTATACTATCTCATCTAATATGCTATTCATTGTAAGAAACACCGTTATTACAAGTATTGCTAAGAATGAAAAATTGTTGACAGGTAAACTACAATGTGTCATAGATTATAAGATGTGCCCTGAAAGCATGTGCTAAAATATGAAAATTCCATCAAGCTTGAAGATGACATAATATGGTACTATAATTAGGTGTATAGAGTCAGAGAGGAGAAATGTCTAACACTTTCAGGTAATTCAGGAAAGTCTTTCAGCCAAGGAGATGTTTTTGTTCTTATGGGGTGGTGGGGGGAAGAAGCAAAGATGGTGGTACTGATGGTAACAACAGTAGATGATAGTTAACCTTTGCAGAGTGCTACTGTATGCCAGACTCTCTGGGGAGAGAAGCTCTTCTTTCTTGTTTAGTCCTCATGACTACTCTCTGGAATAAGCACTGTTAGCACCCTGTGGTACAGATGAGGAAATAGAGGAATAGGAATTCTCAGCAGAGAATGAAGGACATTCCAGGCAGAGGAAAACACTGCAAAGCTCAGGATGGAAAGAAATGATGTATTTGGTGAATGGGAAGGGACTTGGTGTGGCTAGAGCACCGGGCATATGGGAAGAACACAAGATCAAAAAGGAGAATCCCAATATGACTTGCTAAACAATCTGAACTTTGTCTTTTAGGCAACATGGAGCCTTTGAAAAGTGGCAGGTATGGGAATGACATGGTCACATTGTGTTTGTTCTGATTTGGTGCATGGGATCCTTTTACTTTGTCCTGTTAAGAAATACGTTATAAGCAAGAGCAATATGAAGAAGAGCTGTAGTCGTAAAAGATGGGAAGGTAGTCTATCAAGTTATTCGACAGTAGTCCAGGCAAATGATGGTAAGAGCAAAAGCAATCACAGAGAAACAACAAAGGAAGGGACATATTTCGAAAGCTTTTAGGAGGCATAGGACTAGATAGCCCATTGAAGTACAAAAGCAAAGGATAATTCCCCCTTTTTCTGGCTTGGATAACTGGCTTGATACCGATAAGGAGAACCAGATTTGGGATGGAAAACAATGCAGTGGACTTTGAGCACAGTGATTTGACACATGTATGAGACACGCCAGTGGAGATGTTGAGTTCATGAGAAAGCGCTGGATGAGACTAGAGAGGGTAGAAGTTCAAGTCATAGGAATTAATGAAAAAGTCCAAAGAAAGGGTATAAAATTAAAAGTTCCTATAGTATCAAAGTATCTGAGCACAGGATATAATAGCCATAATTGAGAAAAGATACTTCCATACTTACATAATATCTGAGTATTTGGCAGATAAGCCAGTTTTCTATTAGAAGTCTTATCACTCATAAAGTCTTAAGCAATTGAGTTCCTTATTCCTGAGAAGTCACCCATGAGTGGTGACTCAGTTGATTCATGGGGACACTAATTTTTATATGAGCTGCAATTCAGTTCTTTTAGCACTCATGATGATTTAATTTTTCTTTTGTAAATCATATCCTGTTGCCACACTCAAGGGGAGATGAAGTGTTTGCCCTGTGTCATCCTTCGTGTCTCAAAATGCCCTTAAATAGTGTGAATTGACAAAATTGTGTTAGTTGTTCTTAACCAATTTCATTTCCTGTGTGGAATTGAAAGTAATTTTAATGACACCATTTTTCAAAGTTGCGATCTCCATGGTATCCAAGCCTTTCCCCTTACATGGTTTTGCTTTTCCACAGTAGGCTCTTGTTGACTCCGATTTATAGCTCAGTTCAGAGTAACCTTGTGTAGGCAGTATTTGAGCTCATGTTTTCCCACCCTCAGATCAAACATAGTCATAATGATATGGCCTTCAAAAATGTGATGCTCACATTAAAAGTCCCCATAAACATGGCAGGGATCCTGTAATTGAAAGAAGGCGCAGAGCAACTGATTAGATCCTAGGTATAGATCTTGTAGGTGGTCTTTGCATGCTGTTAAATTGGTCATTTGTATTTATAGCTTCGGCAGGGAGGGCTGCAACCTAACCTGGTGCTAAGACCAGCCCTCTCCCACACTTGGCCCTATCTCCTTCTCCATTAGTTTTAGCGGGCAGCCATGAATTGAACCAAATCAAAATGCATCTGAATGAGCCGTGCCAGTCCTACAGTTCTCAAACTATCCTCTGAGGTCCTTTGAGCAGCTGAGATTAGAGATACTCTTAACGTCAAAACACTTAACCTAGTAAAAGTAAATAGATACATTTACAAAAAAAAACTAAGAAACAAATAAAACAACTCTGATTGCCCACATTGAATGCCAAAAGACTCATCTAAATAGATGATCTGCTTCTATTCACTTTCTCATCCTAACATAATGGAGCCTCAGCCTGGCCCCTGATAGGTGTTAATAATTATTGTGGAATTAATGAATGAGCAGCCTGAATCTTGTAAAGTGCCCAGAGGCTATTTTTACCCCCTCTGTGGGTTTCCTGTTTAAATTCTTTCAGAACTGGTAAATCATACCAGAATCTGGTGAGATGCACTTTTGGTCTATAATGCACATCTGTGGTGAAACCTCCTGGGTATCAAAATTCTTTCTTTCTCACAGATATACATGTAATCCATTCTTAATAAATACTCAGATTAGATTGATAAGATTCATTACTGAACCTGAAACCATAGACTAAAAGCAGGTTCTTAGGTAATCTCTTCAACACCCAGAATATTCATGCCTCAAACTTAGAGAGAACAGGAAGGACCAATGACCTGTGAGAAGAAATAATTCTTAGGTCCTCTACAGTATTGTAGAAGGAAGAACTATGGCCAGGAGAAAACACACTACTCTGTTGTGCCAAACCGTGTTCTTGTACAGCTCACTATTCAAAAAAAAGACCAGCAGGGCTGGCTCCACATAACATCAAATGGTCAAGAATTAAGATAGTCCTGTTGTGATTTCTGGGTCACTGCAATAGCACAGGAGTAACCTCTGAAAAGTGGAGCGACTATGTTATCAAAAGTTTTATTAAGTTGACTTTTTCCTGAAAGGGTTAGTTTAAATCAGTTTATTTAGTTTTGTTTTGCTTTGCTTTCTTTTCCCCCAGAAATTTTGCAAAGAGCACAATTCCTCCCAACCAGAAAGTTAGCTTCTCTCTCCCTTCTCTCCCCTTCCGCCTCCCTTTTTCCTCCCTCTCCCCTCTCTGGTTCTTTCCTTCCCTACTTTCCACCCTCCTTTATATCTTTAACTTACTCTATTTTTCTTTTTTGGCCAAACATCCAATAAGTTGTCTTTTCAATAACTCTAGATCTCTATTTCTTTTCCTTTCTTTCCGGTGAAAATTTTGCAAGAAGAAAAAATGTCTAAATTAATGTTCTGTGTGTATAATACTGGAAAACATTGTACCCACCCACCCAGACCCTCCAAAAAGAAAGAAAACTATAGACCAATTTCACTGTAGTTTAAAAATTTTAAATACAGTGACATATTTTCTGACCAAATGTAGTTTATTTCCACAATGTAAAGATGATGTGTTACTGGGAAATCCGTTAACATAATTCATCTCTGCTAATGGCTCTAACAAGAAGACTCATACGTCATCTCTTTAAAAGGCACTAGATAAAATTCAACATCCATTCACCATTTAAAGCTCAATAAAACATTAACATATACTTCTTTATTATAATAAAAACTAATCTGTGTCAGCCTCAGATTTGCAACTCCTATCATAGACAGAAAGTCAGTCTACCCAGTATATAAGAGCTAGATGTTAAGAAACAAGACCAACATTCAATACAAAGGCAAATAATGTTAACAGTGGCAGAAACTGCTCTTCCAATATGTGAAAAGATGCCGCTCTCAAAATAAAAGAAATACAAAAGAAATCCCATTGAAATTCTATTCTTTATTTCTAAGATTGGCAAAGTTATAAAAGTTTGGTAGCAAACTCTGTTGGCAGTGCAGTACAGTGAACCCCTCTTCTCCATTGCTTATGAAAGTAGAGGTCTATTCATCAGTATCTATTAAAGCTACATACACACGTGTCTTTTGACTTGTCAGTTCTACTTCTCGATGCATACCCTCATGTTTACACATGCAAAGTGATTTATGTGCCATGCTACTTATTCAGACATTGTAACAGCAAAAGATTGGTAACAACCTCAATGACCATCAGTAATGAAATTGTCAAATTATGGTACTTCCATATGAAGGAATACTGTCAGCTTTTTAAAAAATGGGGAAGGGGGCACCTGGGTATGGCTCAGTAGGTAAAGCACCTGACTTCAGCCCAGGTCATGATCTCACAGTTTGTGGTTTGAGCCCTGTGTCAGGCACTGTGCTGATAGCTAGCTCAGAGCCTGGAACCTGTCTTTGGATTCTGTGTCTCCCTCTTTCTCCGACCCTCCCCTGCGCATGCTATCTCTCTCTCAAAGATAAAACACAAAAAAAAATTTTTTTTCTGATGAGGAAACGTATCTGTTTTCATGGAAGAATCTCTAAAATATATTTTAAATGGAAAACAGAGTCAGAAGAGTAGGTATATTACCATTATAAATAAAGAAGAAGGAGAAAAATGGATACTAACACATATCTCTGAGGATGAATAGGAAACTAATCTGGGGCTGATATGTAGCTGATTCTTACCATCTCAACCATGCAGGTAGTCTGTCCTGTTTAGTTGGTAATACCCAGACTGCTGTGAAATATTTAAAATATTACCCCTGAAAATGATCAGACAGGTTCATTACTGTAGTGGATAGAAAAACGATGGACGGCATTCGGAAATGGCATGCAGACTTTTCATAAATCTTCTAATCAATGTGTACCTCTTCAAAACAAACAGCTAATTTTTTAAAATATTTTTTATTTATTTCTGAGAGAGAGAGACACCACGTAAGCAGGGGAGGGTCAGAGAGAGAGGGAGATACAGAATCTGAAGCAGGCTGCAGGCTCTGAGCTGGCTGTCAGCACAGAGACCAATGCGGGGCTCAAACCCACAAACCGTGAGATCATGACCTGAGCTGAAGTCAGGTGCTTGACGGACTGAGCCACCCAAGTGCCCTAAACAGCTAACTTTTATTAAAACAACCACTGTCTATGGTACTTCGGTACTTACGTTTTTTTTTTTTCAAGGCGGCCTCCCCTTTCAGGCTTTTCTCATTGTGGTACCAATTAGGGACTCAGCCTGCTGAACGTAGCCCTTCATGTTCAGTTTCCAAGGAATTAAATGCTCTCATTCACAGCCTCTTTCCCTCTGCTGAGGGCTGGACTGGACCACTTAGAAGGAAATTTGATGGGCTTTTTTGTATTTTCCTTCTCCCATGAAAGGATAGCCAGATCTATGAGCTAGTACCTTGACTTTCTTTCCTAATGGTCTCCTCCTCAACACCTCCCACAACAACTCTGAACAGTGGAGTCCTCTCAGCCTGTGTATATACACAGACACAGGCACACACACTGAAGTCCCTCAGGTTCTTTCTTCTGGACTTAAAACTGACCTTTATTCATTCGGTTCATGGTTCTGTCATGCTCTTGTGATGACTCTAACTAAAATTTCCATGCAGAGACCTCTTTGCTTGAATATGTAGGGCATTTTACTTTTCCTTCATTTTTGGTCCCTGTTTCCATATAGTCTTGTTCTCCATGTCACTTGGGTCATCTTAGCTCATGATTACTTTCGATGAACTCTTTCGTAAACATACAGGGTGAGAGTCTAGGAGCCTACATTTCAAATTACCCTGACACAGTCCTTCATGGGAAGACCAGTTATCATTTATTTATATCTTAAGATGATTTTAAGGATCTGACCTCTCCTGTGGGCATATGTATTTTAAACCTTACCTGTAATTTTGAAAGAGATGCATTGTCTGCTATTTGTAAACAGTGCCTCAGAACTACATGCAAGAGGAAGAGAGATGGTGGTGGTTTGGTTTGGAGGGAAGTGTAGGATACGTATTACTAACACTTACTGGGTCTTCTCTAGAGCAGCAGGTATTTAGACAGACATGCACATGTACGCCCAATGCAACACTCCAAATTTATGAGACCAAGCTGCTTTGATGGAAAAGGGGCTATACCTTAAATTGATTTTAACAACTTTGAGTAAGGCTTTTAACCATGTAAGTAGCAAAGTATTACTAGTGCGCACCTCACGATGATGTTTTTGGGGTTGATGTAATCCCTTCATTTCCTTTCATCATGGCAGACTCCAAGATCCTTTGAGATTCTGGAGCTGCAAGCCCCTTTCTGATGGCTAGAAACATCCCCAGGTGGAAGAAGGGCAGGAAGCCAAGTCAGCCAGCCTCTTTCTAGGTGTACACCTTCTTGCCTACTTGGGAATTCCCTTTACATATCTCACTGGCATATTTTGGAAAAACTAGAAATAGACTAAGTTGTGCTCTCTAGAAGCAGGATTTTAGGAACTTCTGAAGTCTTATTCTTGATACTAAGCCATAGTCACAATATTTAATCTTCCAGTCATGACTACCTGTACACCTTTTGATTAAAAAGGGGTTTTTTGTTTAAATTTTCTGAATATAGCAGGAAGAACATTGTGCATGAAGTTAGAAGACCTATGTCTCAACCCTAACTTTACTGTTTAACTTTCCTGTGTGACTTTGGACAGGTTTGTAAATTTCTGTGAGTCCTTTTCTTCTTGTCTGTAAAATGGGAATAGTAGTATCACTATGCAGATTAAATAAGACAACATCATATGACTGTAGAGCATCAATAAATATGTTATTTTTAGAACATAATTATTATCCCACCCCTGCCTTCTGTGAGAAACACCATTTGGTTGAAAATTTTCCCTCAAGTTTTCAGTTTAGACAGGAAACTGGGAGGATGTTTCTTGACTTCAAAAGTTGAAGCAGAGTGCTTTAATTAATCTCTGCAGTAGCTCTTTGAGGCTGATTTTGTTGTTACTAACTTTCCAGATAAGGAAACTGTGAGGATTTCAGTAACTTACTCAAGGTCAGTGTGATCTCAGTCCCAATATTGGTACTAGGCCATCCTAATAACTTAGAAAAGCACCTATTTTACCTGTGTCCCAAGACCCTTGTTGGTAACTGGAAATTACTATTTTCTCTCAGCATTGAAATGAGAAAAATAAGAGAGTAGCAGACTTGACTGGCATAGCTTGCCCCTCCAGGGACTCCTGTTCCTAGAGTCTGGATAGAAGGCTTCCTTCTACCTTCCCCAGCAGTAACCAGAAGGGACATCTGTGCTTTGGGAAGAATTGTGGTGAAAGTAGTTAAGTATTTCATGGAATCAGTATTGAGCTCTGCATTCTTGCATAATAGTTGTTTTCATGATAAATTGCTTCATGTAATTGTTGGCACCGCCACCACTTCCTCTTTGGATTCTTGACAACTATCGGCAAGGTTTTTAATCAGTGATTGATTGCAGTTGACATCACATGGCTTCTCTTTGAATCACTCAGTTATTGTCTTCTTTATGTGGGAAGAACTTGACACCTATACTGCCTTCTGGGAATTGTTTTGCAGAATACATATTATATAATATGTGATTTTGCAGATAATGTACAACTCTGGAAAGATCTCTTCATTCTTTTCAAATAATACAGGTCTGTTTCTTCTGCTGAATCAATTTTGCTGTAGAAGAATTGTGGCAGCACGAGTAGGAGACCAGAACTGAACGAGATAATGTGTGTGGAGCATTTAGCACAGAGCCTGGCACTCTGTAGTGTCAGCACCTGCTGCTACTGTTTCACTCTAATTTTATCACAGTCTTACCAGATGGTTTGGAGAGTGTAGCTCAGGAAGTCAATCGCAAAAGCGTTACTTTCTCAGCGGTGTGAATAGCTGCAGTTCTGAATTCAAATGGCAAGTAATAATTTCAGTGAAAAGTCTTAAGTACTAGAAGGAAATCATGTTTGTCTTGTCCATCTCCTCTGAAAGGAAGCCAAAAGCAGTGGTTTGCTACTGGATTGTACTCTTCCACCATTAAAATATTTTTAAGTATAATTATAATTTCTGTAGTTACATCTTAATGATGGAAAGTACTTACATAATTCCATTAAAGATGGCATGCCTTGGGGACCTCATGTCATGGCTGCCCAAGTCAACAATATTACCACCTAGTGGCCACTGGGTTAAACTGCAAACACATGATCCTTGAGACCCACAAAGTCCCGGTGCCTCATCTCAGAGGCTAAAAGTGATTGAAGATGACAGTAAACACCATTAGCGTAAATGATTTCATCTTTGATACCTGTTAATTACCAGAATGTTCAAACTCTGTTTTATAGCATACGAGACTGAAAGGCTGCAAGCTGAGACTAGAGAATGTGGTCATTTTTTAATCCTTTTATTAATCTTTCAAATGGAGAAGAAATAGATCTACCTTTCTCTACCAATTTTTATATTTCAGTTTTGGTTGATTTCTATTTTTTCTTCTAAAAATTAAAAACTGTGCATTTGAGTAGATCATAATTGTTTTAAACACGGATAAACAATGGTTTTTTTCCACTACAGGAAATATGCGATGTCGGCTCAGGTCCTTTCGCAAATTTGGCAGAACTTTCACATTTTTGGCAAGAACTGATCGCTGATAGCACATCCTTTCTCCACGTCTGAGTCTGCAACCAGGACCTTTGCTGTTTACCACTTCCCCTTTCCCACTAGCATCTATCGACTTGTTGACACTCAAATTGCTCATTGAAATGAACAAACTATCTGCCTACTGAGCTCACCTCACCATTCCATTTCCTTGCTGAAACAAATGAAATGTGGAGTAAGTGTAATAATTGTAGGGAAGTATGGTATATTCAAGTAGGTAATATAGGAATCCACTGAAATATCTGGATTGCTCTTCTCCCCAGGAGGGCACTATTCTTCCCTTAATATCTTCCCTTCAGTTTCACGATTCTAGGATTAAGCCTAGTTGCTAACATGATATATGTGCATGATCATCTGCTTTCTTAAACTTAAGCTTCCTCTGGCATTGGTTCCCAGTTTATAGTCATGGCTGTGGCATTAATTGTAATTGGTATGAGCTTCATGTGGTGAAATGGGTTCCAACATGTTGACAGCAATTACTGGAGCTAGAGAGTCCTGGATAAGATTCAAAGGGTGGGTTTTGCATCTCTTTCAAATTGTTTTCTTACTGTTTCTGTTCTAGTCTCCCAGGAGACTAGTGAAAAGAGGGCTGGCTTTAGAATTACACAAACCCGAGTTCAAATCTCTTCCGTAACTATCTGACCTTGGGAAAGTTACTTCATTCAAACAAGACTGAGTTCTCTCATCTTAAAGACAGAGGTGATAACACCAGTACTATACGGTTACTGAGAAATCAAATCAGGTACCATACATGAGCCATCTAGTATAATATCCACCATAATCATATGCATAAATACTTGTTCTCTGCCTTCCCTTTACCCTCTCCTTATGTTCCTTTGTGCTTTGCTGTGACTTTGATTTCTTAAGCAAAGTCAGATTTACTTTCATTTTCATCTAAGATACTTTGTTGACCATGGGTCCTTCTTTTACCACACTAGCACAGATAAAGCTGTTCACACTGTTCATTAAATATTAGTTAAATTAAGATCTTATTATATTCTAGGCACTGTGGTATTTGCGGTTGATAGAAGGATGAGTAAGATGAATACAGCCTTGCCTCTGGAATTTATATTTGCTAGTGGAGATTACAGCCTGTTGGCATGAGGAATCCATACGGCATATTCTGGGTTATCTCTTGCTATATAACCAATCACTTCGAAACTTAGTAGCTTGAATTGACAATTTATTGCTATCTCCCACAGTTTTGTGGGTTGCCCAGACTGAACTGAGTGGTTCTTGTTCTGGGTTTCCTGAGGTTGGAGCCATCACATGGCTTTGCAGTCATCAGATGACTTCTTCATGCACATGTCTGGATCCTGGGCTAGGATGGATGACACTGGTGGGGATTGGCTGGATCCAATGTAACCGCTGAATCCATGCAACCTCTCCACATGGCTTGGGCTTCCTCAGAGCTTGCTGACCTAAGGGTAGTTAGACTACTTAAAGAATTGCTAGCTCTTCCCAAGGAAAATGTTGGAAGAGAAGGGAAGCAGAAACTACCAGCCCCTCTTAAACTCTAAGAATAAGACATCATGTCACTTTTGGTTGAAAAGCCACAAGCCAGCCCAGTTTCAAGGAAGTAGAGCAGTAGTTTCTACCTGCCAGTGGAGAACTGTGCCATGTACAAGGAAGGAAAGAATTGATGGTGGCCATCCTGGAGGCATCCTTGTTCCTCAGTTTCATGTTCCTGGTGTCTAGACTGTCAGCTAGTAGATCCTGGCTTTTGTTAGTGCTTGCCCTAGGAAAAGGCATCATTGTTTTCTTCAGGGGTCAGATAAATAGCAAAATATAGATGTGTTTGCTCTGGTCCTCATGACTTGTTCAAGATAGATGAGGTTTCCAGGGAATAAGGTTTTGCCATTCTCCTTAATATCCCTCTAAAAAAGACTCCTTATTTCTCTGTGTTACTACATGGGAAGAAATAAACAGCCTCATAAATAGTAGCCTCACAAACCCACCTTACCATATGCCTCACATGTGTTACACACCTATTTTAGCACGTGAAAATGATCACCATCAGCCACGACGTATTTTCCTGGGACTCCATATAAAGTTCCATTTGCTACAATGTCTATTCCACTTTTTTTTTTCTTTTTTGAGATTTTTCTCCTTGGAGTTGGAGCCCTAACAAATTAATCCTCTGAGAACTCAACACTTTGTTCACTTGACATATTGAAGACTCTCCTCTTTCCTTCTCCCAGAGACAACTGGCATTGAACCTACTCTCCTGGGCCCTTTCCTGCAACCTTATCATCATCTTATTTTAAATATGGTTCAGTGCATTAAAAAAACGTAAGGCACAAAAGTCACTTGCTTTTCCAGCATAGGCGTAAGAGAGAAGAGAACATTTGCGCTGCCATATTCTTATTGTCAATACAAATGCTCAGTTTAAGGTGTGGATTTAACTATTTTGATACCTCCAAAGAAATAACTTAACAGAAAATGGACAGAATTGGGAATGTGGGTGTCCCCTTTCGTGTACTCTTGCCTTCCATGAAATTTTTCACTCTGAAACCCAGTGGTGAGTTTGCATGCCTTTCTAGTGGACCAGATCTGCTGTCTGGTCCCTCAGTGGATCATGATTAGTGATGCTCACTCTGACACACCTGAAGATCAAGGGGGTACTCTCCTGCCAGAAAAGCATTTGCTGGCAAGTTTTAATCTTCTATAAATCCATAGAGTTGAGTTTGGTCCCAGGAGGGTAAAGAATGTTTTAAAGATTGATGAAGACTCTTCTTAGCTACAGCAGACCATGTGGTCCAGTGAGATGAGGAGATGTCCTTTGTACTTGTATGAGTTCTTGCTGTGTTTGTCAGGGTTGTTGTAGCTGACAGTAGTATCTAAATGAGCTACTGAATAACAGAGAAAACAGATCTAACCAACTGCACTATGCATAGATAGGCTTTAAAATGCTTTCTCATAGAGCTGAGGTTGAGGGAGTGGCTGATGGAAGGTATAGATTTAAGAACCACTTATAATAGGGGCTGAGAATAGGGGCACCTGGGTGACTCAGTTGGTTAAGAATCCAACTCCAGCTCAGGTCATGATCTCGCACTTAGTGAGTTTGAGGCCTGCGTTGGGTTCTGTGCTGACAGCTCACAGCCTGGAGCCTGCTTTGGATTCTGTGTCTCCCTCACTCTGTCTCTCCCCTGCTTGTACTCTGACTCCTTCTTTCCCAAAGGTGAATAAACATTAAAAAAAAAAAAAAGTAAATCACACTGAAAATAATAGTTTTTTCAAGTGCTAGTTTATCTACCAGTCTTCTGTTTCTGAAAATGTAGGTAAGCAACCAGAATTTGGAATTTTTATTAAAACTCTTTAAGTTTTGATTACATTTTCCAGATGGATCAATTTGAAACTCTACCTACCTTAATTTAAAATAATGGCATTGTTACCTTGGATTTATGTAACCTCTTCTCCAGGGGCACACTACGTATACTCTGAGATTAAAATACCGTATACGTATCTATATATATATAGACAGAGACAGACCGACAGATTTCTCAAAAATATTAAGTGAACAACATCCAAGAAGCAACTAAGGAGGAAGAAGCTAGGAAAGTAGCCTAAATTGTTTCTCACAAACTGTGATAATCCAAGTTCAACCAAGATCAGTGAGCTGTCAGGAAAAAGGAAAAAAAAAAAATCCAAACAAAAATATCCAAAGTAATAGCCAAAGGGATAAAGGAAAACCACTGGCTGGATAAACTGTGATAAATGGTGTGGTTTGTTTGTTTTCAAATTTTGTTCTTATGTGTAAGTCCCTCTTTGAGCAACAGTTTCAGTGTAATACAAACCTTTTGTACTGTGACACTCTTGTCTATGTGTATCTTCCAAAGAGTGGGAGGGTGGAGTGAGGAAGTCTTCTTTAAACAACTATTTCTCATATTTCAGAATTAACCAGTTGTAGGCGTTCATACATAATTCCGGGACTCCAGTTGCCCAGAATTACGGTCCACTCATTGCTCTGTATGGGACATGCAGATCCCCTGACACAGCTTCCTCCTGTGTTTGTGCCCAGTTCTCACACATTCTGCCTCCCTCTGTGGTGGCTGTCCTCATCGTCCCAAAGATTGCTCCACTGCCCGCAGCACTGCCTCTTCCCTAAGCAACCATCTTTGCTGTGGTGCTTAATGACATAACCAAGCCTCTGGGGTCCCTGTAACTTGCCTGCATGTGGAATCCCACATCATCTAGAATGCCTTTCACATACCAACTCTACTTTTCATGCAAAAAAAAAAAAAAAAAAAGATTTTAGTCACTTGCATGCAATTGTCTGTGGAGATTAACTCCTTAGTAGCATTTTTAACCATGCTGTTAGCTCCTTAGTATTTTTAAGGTGCCGATGGCAAATGTTCCTACTCTAATACTACTGATTTGGGGAAGATAGAGCCATCACCAGCTAGATATTCAAATAGTATCGCAGCTCCTCTTGAGGGTACGATAATCTTAGAGGTGACTTGTCTTCAGCTCTCCTTTCCTTCTGGCTTTTCTCTGCCCTGCCACTGACACAACAACTCTAGTAGTAGAGTCCGAGCTGCACGGATGCTCACCAAGGGCTGGGACACAGCAGCGATGAGCAGAAAGCTGAGGTGCTGGGTGAGTGGTGCACTAAGGTGGGACCCCCAGACCTCAGGCTGTCACCTGTCAGTGGGGATCCCAGGGCTGCAGTCCCCCTCTTTGGGAGATGGTTGGTCCCTTTTTAGGTTTATTTGACACTATTACATTTCTAATATGTGGCACTCTAAATGCTCAAAGCACCAAATCTGAAATGTGTTTCCTTAACTTACTATTGTAAGTCTAACTCCCTTTAAGTATACATTTTTTGGTATACCTATAGTAAGTTCTGGATAATTCCTACTTCATGGCCATATTGCTACATGTTGACAGTCACTGTGGGCAGTACAGAGATAGGTTTTTTTTTTTTTTTCTTAACCCCATTCTCATTTTTTGAAAACTCATTCTCTCTGTCTTAAGGAGAAAGAGGTCCTTCAGACAGTCTTCTCAGTCTTATTTCCGGGATTCTGGTATGTGCCAAGCATTGCTGGTTTCTGTAGTCAGCTGATGATGGGGTAAGCAAGACGTCTGGGTCTCTTGTCTCAAGAAAACCCACCTTCTGATATAAACAAACAAACAATGTGAGGAGTTGCATATCTTCTTTAACAACCATAGGCATTTTCTGGCTAATGGGTCTTCGCTACAAAAGCGTCCTGCTGTGGGATCCAGGGGCTTTGGGTTCTTGTCCTCAAGTAACTCATGGTCTAGTTCAGGAGACAAGGAGGACACTACAGTGGTAAGCAGTTATGCAGCATAGCACATGCTAAGGGTCATGTGAAGTCTAAAAGGGTGAAGAAATTCACTGGAACAGTCCTCTTACCTGCAGAAGCCTCGGAACTTAGCTTTGTGGTGACTCTCTCTTATCGATCCTTGTATCTGAATGTGTCAAACTGCCTGACCGCAGGGAGTGGTGGTATGGGTGGAGAGGATGCAGAGAGTGGTGGGCCTGACCCTACCTAGGGAAAGCCAGGTACTGGAACCACTTTTGGTTCAGCTTGTTGGCTGCTGGCTTTGATCTGGAATCGTGTTTCCATGAGAATTCTCCCCACTCGTCCTCTGTCACATAAGACAGCCTCCCCCAGTTTGGTCCACTTTCAAGGGAAATGAGCTGTTTGTCCGGCCACCATCCCTGGTCTGTGTAAACAAGCAGAAGGGCAATTAGTGGCTCTGTGAGGGCCTTGGCCCGCCACCCCGCTTGCACATCTCACCCATTTTCTGGACTTGTAGTCCTGCCGGCATGAGATAATGGGGACTGCTCGGCTTTTGAGATTTCCTCATGCTGTTTAGATTTCAGTCTTCGTGTCAAAATCCTGTTGTTCAAGCTTTTTTGGCAAAGCAACCACTGCCAGTCAGCGCATTTGGGGGAAAGAAAATAATTTCAATTCTGGTTCCTTGATGTTTTTCCTTCTCATTAAACCATTTTTTAACGAGCAGGAAATAGAACCGAGACCTACAGATCTGTAGGTAATATCTTTCCTTAATTAGCCAAATGCTGACAAGAGAGGTCACCCAGTTGAACACAGTTTTGTGGGGGTTTTTCCCCCTTCTCCCCTTGGGACGGCCGTGTGTGCTGTACACACAGACTGGATGCCAGGAACAGGCTGGAGCCGCCAGGCCGCCCATGGCCATATCAGACTCACAGTCAGGTCACTCGTCACCCTGGGGCTGTTGTAGTTTGTGTTTACTTGAGCATTTCACCCTGGCCAGTATGTTTCTTTTTGGTTTCAAAATACACAGAGGCTTTGTGGAGGGCTCCCCTGAATTTACCGTTTATCTTTTCTTGAGACACACAGAAATCAGATACCAGCCCCCCAGTACCCAGGCCAGTGTCAGCTTAAGCCGACGGCATTGTATTTCCTTTGTTCTTTCTCCAGACATTGGTATCACCTCCTCAGGTTTTTTTCTCTGTCTCCTTCTGCTTTCAATTTTCTTTACCCTCTTACCTCCGTTTTCTCTTTCTTCTGTAGCTTTCTGTTTTCTCTCTGCTTCCCCCTCCCCCTTATGTTTTTGGTTTCTTATAACATGCCCTCCAGATTCTTTCTTGTTCAGACATCTCTATCTTTACCCAGCATCATTCCAACCATCCTGGTCATTTTTCTTCTTCTTCACCACTTTGTCTCTTGTACTCATTCCTTTCCCAGCCCTCTACTTCCATCTACTAGAACCTTTGAAATGCTTCAGACTGGAGTGTCTCTGGATGGAGCCACATAAATGAGGCAAGAGCATTCAGCCATCCTTTCAGCATGATGTCTGTAGAAGCATCATCTTTTCCCCATTTTGCCCCAGGACAGGCGTCTGCTGGTGGAGCACACCCTGTGCTCTGTGTCCAGTCACAGCCATTCTTCAGCATTATCTGCTGTGTCTGAGGCCCTGGGAAAGAATGACAAATCAGATGTGAATTCTAGCCTAAAGGACCTGCTAGCTCTGACACAAATCTTACCCCACCTTTCAGGAGTCTTTGATGGAGTCGATGAACCTATCCTTTAGAAAATTCCTTCTCTTTGCTGTAGGCCAGCATTCTCTTTTGTCCTCTTTCTATTTCATAAATACTCCATAAAGTCTTCCACACTGGTTCCTCACCTTCTTGATCTCTACATGGGGGTGGGGGTGCGGGGCAGGAGGGCTCAGGACTCAACCCATGGATTTCTCTCTCTTTATCTCTCTTTCTCTCTCTTTCTCTAGCTCTGCTTACTTACCAGGTGTGGTCGCATCAAGGCTTTAAATACCCATCTATATTCTGATGACTCCCCAGTTTCCATCTGTAGCCCACACCTCTTCTCTCCGTTTCAGATTTGTACGTCCCAACTGCTTCTTCAATGTCTTCACTGGAGCAGATCTCAACTTGGTGTCCAAAACCAGACTTTGATTTCCCCACTTCACCCCATCATCCTCACACATGTGTTTACCCCAGCACATGGAACTGCCTTTATTCAATGTTCAAGCCAAAAATCTAGGAAATGTACACCCTTTCTTATCTCCCACTGCACCGGTCATTAGAAAATCCTGTCAGCTCTTCCTTCAAAATACATGCAGAATCTGACAACTCCTTTCCACTTCACCTGCTACTCTGTTGGTTCAGTGAGTCTTCGTTTCTCACCTGGACTATTGTAATAACTTCTAAGTGGTCTTCCTGCTTCTAGCTTTGCCCCTCAGATCCTTTTAAAGTTAATGTAAGATTAAGTCACTCATTTTCTTTTTTTTTTTTTTTTTACAAATAGTTTATTGTCAAATTAGTTTCCACATAACACCCAGTGCTCATCCCTCACAAGTGCCCTCCTCCATGCCCATCCCTCCTCCCCCACATCCACCAGTCCTCAGTTTTTGTCAGCATTCAAGAGTCTCTCATGGTTTGCCTCTCCCCTTTCCCCCACCATTTCCGCCCTTCTTCTCCCCCTTGGTCCTCTGTTAAGCTCCTCCTAATCCTCCTATACGTGCACACATATGATATTTGTCTTTCTCTGCCTGACTTATTTCGCTCAGCATAACACCGTCAAGGTCCATCCATGTTGCTACACATGGCCAGATTTCATTGTTTCTCATTGCCATGTAGTATTCCATGGTATAGATAAACCACATCTTCTTGATCCATTCATCTGTTGATGGACACTTAGGCTCTTTCCATGTTTTAGCTATTGTGGAGAGTGCTGCTATGAACATTGGGGTACATGTGCTCCTATGCATCAGCATTTCTGTATCCCTTGGGTAAATTCCTAGCAGTGCTATTGCTGGGTCATAGGGGAGTTCTATTGTTAGTTTCCTTGAGGAACCTCCACACTGTTTTCCAGAGGGGCTGTACCAGTTTACATTCCCACCAACAGTGTACGAGGGTGCCCGTTTCTCCACATCCTCGCCAGCATCTTGAGTTCTCTGATTGGCTCATTTTAGCCACTCAAGTCACTCATTTTCTTAAAACCCTCCAGAGACTTTCCATTTCAATCATCATGGAATTCAGAGTCTTTATTGAACCTACAATGCTCTGTGTGATCTGACTCCCACCACCTCACTGTCCTCAATTTTTATCGCTCCTTGCCTTGTTCTCTCAGCCCTGACACGCATAGCCTTCCTGCTGATCTTTGAGACTGGCCAGCATACTTCCACTGTGAGAAGTGTACTAGCTCTTCCTTTGGTCAGAACGTGCTGTCCCCAGATATCTACACAGCCTGCTCCCTTACTTCATTCTGACCCTTTTTCAGATAACAGAGACAACATCCTGATGAGATAACACCTCCACAGACTGATATTGCCTCTTCCCGTTTTTCTGCTTTATATAGTTCTGTAGCACTTCTCTCCATGTGAAATACCATGGTGTTCATTGTTTCTGCTCCCATAAGAAGTATGTTTCTTGAGGTCAGAGATTCTGTTCTACTCATGGCTTACAGTGCCTGTAGACATGCTGTGCTATGAATATTTTTGAATTAATGAACAGAAGAGGTTCTTTGAAGGATATGCATAAAAGCTGCAATATAGCTCAGAGGTGGGGGAAAGGAGGTAGGCTCTGAGCTAAGCATTAATATATGGAATATGAAGAATATTCTAAGGAAACTGAATTGACTCCATGGAGCATATAAAAATTATGGTGAACATATCCATTGTAAGTAGAATATTATAAACATAATGTCTGCCCAGGAGAGATCAGGAGGCCATGCCCTGCTAACCATGCCCCTGACCGCTCTGATCTAGGTGCACCTGTCTTATGTAGATCAGATTTCTGACCAGCCAGTATGAGACCCACAGGAAAGTAACAGGGGTGGGTGGCGGAGAGAGGCTGCCAATGGAACCAGGAGGTGTTTCTGGTACAGTCACCTGCAGAATCACTTCAAGGAGAACGTGAGGAAGATAGGAAGTAGATGGAAAGAGGCAGTGAGGATTGAGTCAGTTGGCAAAGATGGTTTGTAGTCATACAGATACACTCCTAAAAACTAAAAGTATAAAAATGAAACACTCTGGCTGGATTTATCAGGAGTCTTCCATCCACCTAAGTTCTCTCCACTTGTAAGTTCCCCCCTGGGGGCTCCCTTCCACACGGGGTTGAGGATATGTGCAGGGAAGTGATGTGATAAGAGCTGTGGAATAAAACATGATACTGGCTACAATGTATGCAGTGACTAGAGGTGATTGTGTAAGAAGCCAGGCAGTAACAGAAGGGAAAAGTGATGAGGATCTGCACTAGGGGGCATTCTTTGGCAAAAGATAGGAGAAGTTAAAAAGAGATGACGTTACACAGGCCAGGCCTCCAGGATTTAGGGAGCTGATAGAATGTAAGCTCCATGAAGGCAGAGACCACTTCACTTGTGTTCCTTGCTGTATACCCAGGACCCAGCATATGATGGGCGCACACTAACTACTTGGTGGTGAAGGAATAAGGGTCATTGGAAGTGGAAGAGTGGAAATGTAGGATGACAGGTGAGACTCAGAACGTAAGTGACAGAAAGACTAGAGTGCCATCGCAAGAAGTGATGAACATGTGCTGAAGAGCTTGACTTCACCCTGGAGCGGACAGGGAGTAGGCCTGAGTGATGTGTCCAGTGGGGGATGGGGACTGGAGTCTAGCACTCACAGCTGGGAAACAGCCACAAGGCAGCAAGGGGTGAAACTGTAAAGAGATGGGAAATGAAGGGCGAGTAGAAGAAGCAAGCGACAGGGGGAACTGAGGTGGGCCAGGAAGTATACCATAGAGATAGACAGGACAAGGTGGAAAAAAAGAATCTGAAGAAATAGGAGAAGCTCTGAAAGCACAGCACTCAACGTAAGGGAAGAGAGTTCCAAGGAACCTGTGTTCAGAGGTGACCATTGGGTGACAGAATAGCCACTGCAATCCTGAAAGTGGCTCCAGGAGGCTGTTCATTTCACACCATTCCCTGTAGTCCCTTAGCCATCCCCAGGCACCCTGGTCAACCACGTATTCGTATCTCAGACCCAGGCTTGCCTGGAAGAACTTCTCTCTGCTTTATAGAGAAAAATAAAGCAGACTTTTTACAATGACAAAGTATTAATCTACTTTTACATTATTATCAAGCTTGGGGAAGGCAGACACAACTGCCATTTTGATTCCCTTATGTGACTGGGCTCTTAGGAGGGGCTTAGAAGAGAAACTAGAAAAGCAGGGAGTATTCTGGATCATAGCCCTTCAACATGGACATTAGCAGCACACTGTCATTACCCTGTCCCCAAAATGCCCTATCACAGCAGGATCCACACTGTTCTTACTTTCCTCATGTTGCTTAATTGAAGAAGCCCTTTTGCCCTTATTGTCAGGATTTCTGAGGTGTAAAAAGCTTGAGACTTTCTTGTCAGTTAAGTGTACAGTGAGGAGATCGGGCAAGACATGTGTTCAAACAATGGGTATGTCATCTTCTTCACCAAGTGAGGGAGACAGTTTTGTATTCATTAAGTGCAGAGTTTGTGAGATGTGTACAGTTAAAGTAGAAAAAGTGAAGGGATTGATTTTAGGGAGAGAGCATCTGGGCATTTAGAGTATTGAAACTAAAGGTATGAGAGAAAAGGAATTGCTGACATAAAACTAAGTTAGAATATGAATTACCATTGCTATAAATTACAACAAATAGAACCACTGAAATGGGGATGTGAACATTACTATACTCCTAAATAAAATTAAAATGAAGAACAAAGAGCAGGACAACACATGAAAAGCTCTCTGCTTTTTATCCATCAGTTCACAAAGTTCACTTCCTCCCTGCCCCCCTACGCATGTATTAGACACTTACTGGGACTTCTCCTTATCTGTGTCCCAAGGTTATCTGAACACCAAGGTCACACTTAGGAAGGGAAGATTATTAATTCAAGGGGATTGAGATAGGATGCCCATGGAATTACCTATAACATCTACTTGAAAACAAAACCCTTGCAAACCTTCACATCATGGAGATAACAGTCTAGAATGAAAAAACTGCTGTTTTTTAAGGTTGTAACTTAGACCATGGTAAAAAAAAAAAAAATGTCTTCATCTGCAAATAATCTTTGCTTTGGAAATTGGAAGAATAGGGCAGGCTTCCTCACAGGATATCTAGTACGTTCCCCACTTTTGGTGGCAGAAACCTGGTTGGTGGTCTAGACCAGGAAGGAAAGTGACATTCCAATTTGGAAGAGAAAGATAACTCTAGGTTAATTTTTTAAGGTCATGATTTAGGAAAAAAATTCACTAGGTGCACCTGGGTGGTTCAGTTGGTTCAATTTGGCTCGGGTCATGATTTTGTGGTTTACGGGTTCTAGCCCCACATCGAGCTCTGTGCTGACTCAGAGCCTGGAGCCTGCTTTGGATTCTGTGTCTCCCTTTCTCTCTGCCCCTCACCCACTCATGCTCTGTCTCTCTCTCAAAAATAAACATTAAAAAATTGTTTTTAAAAAGGAAAAATTTCACTAAAGTAAGGGATGTCTTTTATTTAAAGTCTATTTTAAATGTATCTGAATGATTGGCTATCCCTTATCCATGAGTGTCTATGATTACATGGTCAGGACCGGATGTGCATCCCAGGCAGGTTGGGTGATATCCATGGGCTCTGCCCTCTCCTCCAGTCCTTCCTCCTGGGCTCTCCAGCAGCTGTGTACTTGTATAAAGGAAGAGACTGGATTCCCTGATGCTACTCTGCTTCCAAACAAGTCCTACATAATTCAAATTCACAACCTATGACAAAGGTAATACTTTTCCCCTGAGAATGCCCCAGAGCCCCAGTGCCATGTTTTGGCTGAATGTTTTGGTAGTGTTGTATTAGCATTGTGAAGGGCTTGAATGCAGTAAAGCCTTTGACTTCTTATGCAATGACTATGGAGCACGTGATCTAAAATTGACCAGAGTGATCGATCAGTGATGGCGACGGGTACCCCTTTGAAGAGTGATTACATTTTCAGGATCAAGAGAAATAAGAAAAAGATGAAAGAGTGTTCAAAGAAAGATGGTACTTGGATTACCTTTATCTGCTCACTTTCATAGTGTTATTTCCTTGGAGGAAAAAAAAAATAGCTGCAAATGATAATGGTGGGAATGAGAGAGACTGGGATGGAGGTGAGTTTGAGCCACATTTTGGGAGAGAGGAACAGCCAGCTGAGTAGAGCCTGGGAAGTGGAATGATTGGTTTCTTTGTTTTGGGGTAACGAATAATAGTGTTGATGTGGGTCTTTGGCTTCTGTATTTCTTTATGTTTTGTGTCTCTATTTTTTTTTCTTTTGAGGCAGCCTGAAAAGAAAGAGCAAGGCACCTTAGAGTAAGTTAACATAGAGTGAGAAACATATCCGTCTGTGATTAAGGTTTCAATTCCTCAATTTGCCACTACCAAAGCCCAATTCCAGAAACCATGTGGGAGGAGGAGATTGACTCAGATGAGTTAGGCAGTTTCATCAACTTGTTAGTCAAGGCACAGAGGATCCTGAGCCTGGCTCAAGACCATGTTGACATGGCACAAATAAAATTTTTCTAATTTTTCTGAAGGAAAAAGAAACAAGTTTAAGAAGAGCAGCTCACCATGCAAGGGTTTAATTTGGTTTTCAGCAGTCTGGCAAAATAGGCATGTTGGGGGATGGTCTCAACTAACTAGAATTAGCTGAGAGCAAATAGAACTGGATTGGAAATAAATCTCATGAGGTTCTGGGAACGAGGAAAAAATGGGAAAAGATACAGTAGACAATATACAGGGCTATCACTCTCAAAATCCCTCTATGGTGTGAGAGGTGCCTACTTCTTTGTATAAAATTTGAGCTTACAAAGGAGCCCAAGAAAATGAAAATGGAGTAAGTAAATTCATACTTAATTAAATGAGATACCACATTCCTTTTCCTTATGGATTTCAGAGGCTGACCTTGAACTTGAGTTAGGTCTTTTTTTTTTTAATATTTATTTTTGAGAGAGAGAGAGAGAGGGAGAGAGCAGGGGAGGTACAGAGAGAGAGGGAGACACAGAATTCAAAGCAGGCTCTAGTCTCTGAGCTGACAGCACAGAGCCTGACATGGGACTCAGACTCACAGACCATGCGATCATGACCTGAGCTGAAGTCGAATGCTTCACCCACTGAGCCACCCATGCACCCCAAGTTAGGTCTTTAATACATTTAAAATCTAAGATTATTTGATAAGGGTTTAAAGGGGGTGGGGCAGTGTGTTCATCACATTGCACTTGAGTCAGTGATATGGGTGGCAACCATTCCCCAGGCTATTGCTCCATCTCTTTTATGGACTAATTTTAGGCATCTTGAATGAGCTGGATCAGAAGGCTCGCTTCCTTGGCCCTTGGCTTTCAAGACTGTTTTGGTGCCAGTTGGCTTTCTGTGGGTCTACTCACTTGTCAATACGGGATATATCCTACTTTTCCAGATGAGACTCTTGTTTCCAGATGAGACCCTTGTTTCCAGAAGAGACTTTAACAGATGAGACCCTGAAACAAATCAGCCATTGTTTCAAAAGACACTCCTATAACCCAAGTCATTCCTCCCCATCAGTTTCGTTAGCTGAAGACCAAAATCTTTTCTTTCCCATCACTATGACTCTCCTACTTATACCAGCAAAGAATTACAGAGTGAGATGGCTTTAGATGAGGTAGCAGCCATTAGAAGGACCGTATCTTAAAATGTGACCATTAGAGATAAAGAAATTAGGAAGATAGCATACAGTAAACATTCAGTATATTATTGGGGGAGGGTAAGGGAGACGAGAGAGGAAGGATAGTAAAATGGAGAAGGGGAAGATCATGTTCTATAAGAAAAACAGAATTGGGGCAAAACAGTCTGTCCCTTGCTTTTTTCTCATTGACCACTCTAAGTACAATAAGTTGCCATACTTCCTGTCCTCCCTTCCTCCCTCCCTCCCTCCCTCCCTCTCCCTCTCTGTCTCTGTGTGTGTGTGTGTGTGTGTGTTTGTGTGTGCGCGCACGTGCACGCGTGTGTCTGTCTGTCTTACATATGCACAGCATACTCTATTCAGGTAATCCTGAATCAGAGCTGAGTGACAAAGAAATAGGAACCCCAGCAAATGCCCTACATATTATCAAGCCGTGAATTATTAGCAGTTTCAAACACTTTTTGAGTTGTCCTCTCAAAAGGCTCTTCCCTTTCCTCTGAAAATGTTCACAACATCATCTCAGTAGCCACCACAATGAAAGCTCTCTCCACACGGCTGTGCAATTGTCGGTGAAAAAAAGTCAGGGAAGCTTTAGAGGAACAATAGCTCCTTTGCAAATTGCTGCTACATCAGAAGAAAAGCTGAGGCAGGCATAGCATATTCTATTTTACACACCGCAAACAGACAAACAACCCCCAGATTTGGAATCCGGAGTTAACAAAAGCATTAAACCCGTCGGGCTTTGAGAAGGAGCAATGTTTTTTTCATATTTTTCCTCTGCTACCATTATTTATATAACAAATGGCTGCAAAATGCAATCATGTCAGATGTTGGAAATAAACTCTTTGGGGTATAGCTATTTTTAAACAACCCATAGTTATAGGGCTGTTTTAAAAACATGCAAAAGCTGAGTTTGTGTTTTAAATCCTAAGTGGTCTCAGAAAGTCTGTATTGTTAGCCTAGTGCTAACCTATGGAACAGAAAAGCTTTTCAAAAGTGCCTGAACTCCCTCAGGAATGATGATGTTTTCTAGAGTTGCAAAAATTCAAATTGGCCATAGATTGAACCCCACTATTTTTAGACAGATACACCAAAATCCCTGGTGCTTTGTCTTTCCCACTTTGGAGAGCATGGAACTCCTCTTGCAAATATATGCAAAGTACTTCGTCACCAGAAAATTCTATTTAGTGACACCAAGAACAAGCATTCCTTCCCTACCTCCCTTCACCCTTGGGAATCAGAAGTTCATAAAAAGAATGCTGCATTCTTGGGGATTATTTGTATGAGTGGATTATCTGAGTCACTCTTTGAGAGGTTGTATTCCTGGTCTCTCTTCTAGTAACCAAGCTCACTGCTCCCAGCAGAGATTTTCCCCCCAGTCTAGTGAGCCCCATGGTCGTCTTCCTGACCTCTGCAACATCCCCCCCTCCCAACACACAAACACCCCGCCACCACCACCACCACCTGCCACTTACCCCTCCAGCCCTGCCTAGGCTCCTGCTCACATTGAAGAAATAGAAGCTTCAGCTTGAGTCTGAGGTCCCAGCTCTGTCTCCCTTTCTCTAGCCAAGTTAATACACACCCTCAAAACTGCCATCAAGTCCCACTTCTTGTATAGGACTTCCCAAGCTCCTATAATATTTATGACTTATTATTAAGAATAATAAGAATAGCATTAGCTAGCATTTATTTAACACTCTGAGCCTGATATTAAGCATAATCCCCTTCAGTTCTCATTTTAAAAACCCTTGAGGAAAGCACTGTTATTATCTCCCATTCTGCAAATGTGGTCACTGAACTCAGACTACTTCTGTTTGATCAGAGGAAGACTTCAGTGAGGACAAGTTAAGAATTCGGTGTTGCGGGGGGCCTGGATGGCTTAGTCGATTAAGCGACCTACTCTTGGTTGGGGCTCAGGTTATGATCTTGCAGTTTGTGAGATCGAGTCCTACACTGATTGGGCTCCACACTGATAGTGTAGAGCCCGCTTGGGATTCTCTCTCCCCATCTTTTTCTCTGCACCCCCCTATTTGTGTGCATGTGCTCTCTCCCTCTCTCAAAATAAATAAATTTTTAAAAAATTCAGTGTGGGATTCTGGTGGTTTGGGCTAGAGTAAAGCAATAAGTAGGGAGAAGGGATTGAAAAGGGTCTTTAGATGTTATAACCCGCTCCTCAGAGAGGAAGGGCTTTCCTTAGACATACCCTTGTGGGAATGAGGTCCTCTCTGTCATTATTAATGTAACTGTCACTGCCTCCTTTGTGTCACTTTTTAAGTAATTGAGATATTTTTAAATATTTGAGTTGGTACTTAGGTAATAAAAGAGGCATATCTCTATTCTGCTCATATCAGAATCCCCACCACCTAGCATGCAGTGGGTGTTCAGTAAATACAGATTGAATTTGTCCAAAAAAAGGAAAGGAGCATTTAAAAGCATTCCTCCTCATTTAAGTCATAAATGGAATGAAGTGCCTCTAGAAATGAAAACAAGATTTTAAAAGACCTGGAACACAAAATAAAAACTCTTCCTACCTATCAAACCCAAAGAACAAGGTCAAAACTGTGATCAGGGGAAAAACACAACACATTTATGCAGAATAGAAGACACTGAGCCTGCAATGTCTACTTTCTGCAGTCAACGCATAGCCAGGGTGGTTTTTTTTTTTTTAATCTATCGTTTGTTGATGGCCAGTGGCTAGTTGAATGCATGGATTACAAGATTTTCATAACTTTTGTCATTTGTTAGATAGTCTGTGTCTAATAACTTTGGGGCCAGTCTTTAGCCTTCCAGATTCCCTCAAATTTTGGATGACCTGAATGAAGAATCCTGTATTACCTAGAGAAATGTTGTCCCCTTAACTTTCCCAATTACTGGTAAAAAGGATACATTAAAATGAGTGGCACATAAAAGTAATCCTTATTTAGTTACTTCTCTTAGGTCAGCACAGTGTCTTTCTATTAGTCCGGAATTTGGAGTCAGTACCCTCTAACTTTGTCACACAGGAGAAATGTGCCTCCCTTTATTTCTGTGGGAGTGTTTGTCTAAGTCTCTTCATCCTTCCATCACTGAGATCTCGGGCCTTGGAGAATTGTATCTAGATGCAGACCTGGTTTTATATGCCAGCAGCAGAATAATGGTAACTATTTTCATCACTCATGGATCCTAACCTTTAACCAGATGAAAGGGTGGTTTTCATGTAGTGGTAGGGATCTGAAGATCTTTACTTCTTCTATGAGCTGAGACAGTAGGTCCAGTCCATAACAACACCAAATACGGTATCTTGGAAAGTGATTGTATCCACCTGCTTTCAGCTTATGTGCAAGGGGACCAATTCCAGGAAACTGGCCTCAAAGGAAGGCACTGACTGCTGACTTGGTTCTCACCATTGTACTCCAGCAGCCACATATACAGTCCTTAATATTAATGAAAGTATAAGTTGGAAGAAATTTTTCATTCATAGAAAACTATCGGCCACTCCCCTATCCTGGGGCCTGTACTATTTATCAGCTGGAAACGCTAGCAACTGGAAAGTGGAAGGTGGTTTGTCCAGTCCTGATTCCTCACTCTGAAGACCCATAAAGTTGACAGAACTTTTGCCTAGAGGTCTGTTTTTAACTTAGGAGGAGGAATTGATGAGTCTAATTAGTTGTTGCATCATCTTAGACTAGGTATTGCATAAAAATTTTGTGTTCTTGGTTATTTAACTAGTTACATTGGTATTAAGTTAGAGTAAACCTTAAGAAAGCAGAATGTGAAGCTTCTTCACTTTGGCTGGAGTTTTTCCTCTTATTTTTGTGTTCTTACAAAGTGTATTTTGAATTTGCAACCAAACAGCTAGCTATTGCTATAAGAAAGCAATTATTTTTTTAATTTTTTATTGTTTTAATATAATTTATTGTCAAATTGGCTAACATACAGTGTGTATGGTGTGCTCTGGTTTTGGGAGTAGATTCCCATGATTTATCACCTACATACAACACCTAGTGCCCTCCTCAATGCCCATCACCCATTTTCCCCTCTGCCCCCACCCAACCACCCTCAGTTTGTTCTCTGTATTTAAGAATCTCTTATGGTTTGCCTCCCTCCCTCTCTGTTTGTAACTGTTTTTTCCCCTTCCCTTCGGCTGTGGTCTTCTGTTAAGTTTCTCAAGTTCCACTTAAGAGTGAAAACATGTGGCATCTGTCTTTCTCTGACAAACTTATTTCACTTAGCATAACACCCTCCAGTTCCATCCATATTGCTGCAAATGGCAGGATTTCATTCTTTCTCATTGCCAAGCAGTATTCCATTGTATATAGAAACCACATCTTCTTTATCCACTCATCGGTGGATGGACTTTAAGGCTCTTTCCATGATTTGGCTTTTGTTGAAAGCAGTACTGTAAACTTTGGGGTACATGTGCCCCTATGCATCAGCACTCCTGTATCCTTTGGATAAATTCCTAGTAGTGCTATTGCTGGGTCATAGGGTAGTTCTATTTTTAATTTTTTGAGGAACATCCACACTGTGTTCTAGAGCAACCAGTTTACATTCCACCAACAGTGCAAGAGGGTTCCCCTTTCTCCACATCCTTGCCAGCATCTACTGTTTCCTAAGTTGTTAATTTTAGCCAATCTGACTGGTGTGAGATGGTATCTCAGTGTGATTTTGATTTCTATTTCCCTGATGATGAGTGACATTGAGCATCTTTTCATGCGTCTGTTGGCATCTAGATGTCTCCTTTGGAAAAGTGTCTATCCATGTCTTCTGCCCATTTCTTCACTGGATTATTTGTTTTTTTGGGTATTGAGTTTGGTAAGTTCTTTATAGATTTTGGGTATTAACCCTTTATCTGATATGTCATTTGCAAATATCTTTTCCCATTTTGTCAGTTGCCTTTTAGTTTTGTTGATTGTTTCCTTTGCCATGCAGATGCTTTTTATATTGATGAGGTCCCAATAGTTCATTTTTGCTCTTAATTCCCTTGCCTTTGGAGATGTGTCAGGCAAGAGAGTGCTGCAGCTGAGGTCAAGGAGGTTGTTGCCAGCTTTCTCCTCTAGGATTTTGATGGTTTCCTGTCTCACATTTAGGTCTTTCATCCATTTTGAGTTTACTTTTATGTACAGTGTAAGAAAGTGGTCTAGTTTCATTCTTTTGCATGTTGCTGTCCAGTGCTCCCAGCACCATTTGTTAAAAAGACTGTCTTTTCTCCACTAGATACTCTTTCCTGCTTTGTCAAATATTGGTTGCCCATACATTTGTGGGTCCAGTTCTGGGTTCTCTATTCTATTCCATTGGTCTGTGTATCTGTTTTTGTGCCAATACCATACTGTCTTGATAATTACAGCTTTGTAGCAGAGGTTAAAGCCTGGGATTATGATGCCTCCTGCTCTGGCATTCTTTTTCAACATTACTTTGGCTATTAGAGGTCTTTTGTGGTTTCATACAAATTTTAGGATAATTTTCTCTAGTTTTGAGAAGAATGCTGGTGCAATTTCAGTTGGCATTGCATTCAATCTGTAGATTTCTTTGGGTAGTATTGACATTTTAACAATATTTATTCTTCCAATCCATGAGCATGGAATGTTTTTCCATTTCTTTGTGTCTTCTTCAATTTCTCTCATAAGTTTTCTATAGTTTTCAACATACAGATCTTTTACATCTTTGGTTAGGTTTATTCCTAGGTGTTTTATGGTTCTTGGTGCAATTGTAAATGGGATTGATTTCTTGATTTCTCTTGCTACAAGAAAGCAATTATTATCATGCTTGCCATCTACCAGAACTTTTCCTCTAAGAAATCACAAACCATTTGATGTGTAGCATATATATAAAGGTGCCACCACATAAAGAGATTTGCCTTAGGTCCATCTCCCAAGAAATACTGTATTTTACCTATCTCCCTTTTCATTGGAAATGCCATAAAGTAGCAAAGGGAGGAATTTTGAAATCCTAGATGTTGAAACTACTAAAGTGTTTATTTGGTCAGTATTTCTTGTAGTCAGAGAAACTTCAGAGAGCATGCTTCATTCTCTCCTCAATAATTTTATTAGGTTACTGAAATTCCATGGTTTGCTTAGGAGGGAGCATGAGCCAAGTGGTAGACCTAAATCCTGCCTCTTATCTGAGTGTAATGACACTATTATAACCACAAATATTTGTTTTCCATTCTCAGTGGAGATGGGTAGCCTTTTTGGATCATCCTGTGTAGAATACAGCAGATGCTATGTAGAGCTATTTTCCAAATTGTTAGATCTTACCGACAGACTAAATTCCATTCACTGTTACAAAAGCCCAGTATAGAAAGACAATTCTAAATGATAAAAAAATTTAAGACATCTCTTTTTTTTTTTTTTTTTACTAGCTCTGTTAAATTTAGAGACTTGAAATTCTTTCTGGATGGCTTTCAGTGATCAAAATTTACCAAATTAAGAATAAGGAATCCAGACTTTTCCTTAGGAAGGCAGTGAAAGCATAATAGAAAGGATGAATCCTACTAGATTTACCATTTGCCATCCCACTTTTTCAATCAAGATTGTTTGAAAACCTGTCCATATTGATACATATGGATCTAATTCTTTTAACTGCTGTAGAGTATTGCATTGAATGAGTAAACCATGTTTTTCTTGATCCGACACCCCTTTCCCTTTGTGTCATCAACTCCACTGTGAAGAAGAGCCAGTGAGGTGTATGTCCTCTCTTCTTCATTGGGATTTTGGAAAGATAAACAAAACAACATGAAATGACTAGAACTCTTTTGTTATGAAATAGTACAAGCCTTAGGACTAATTCTATTTTTTCACACATTGTGCTTTCTGACAAGGTTCCTTAAGCATTCCTTTTTTCTATTTTCATAATGCAATGGCTGGGGCACCTGGGTGGCTCAGTCAATTAAGCATCTGTCTGACTTTAGCTCAGGTCATGATCTCACCATTTGTGGGTTTGAGCCCAGCGTTGGGCTCTGTGCAGACAGCTCAGAGTCTAGAGCCTGCTTGGGATTCTGTGTCCCCCTCTCTCTCTGCCCCTCCCCTGCTTATTCTCTTTCTCTGTCTCTCTCTCTCTCACTTTCTCTCTCTCAAAAATGAAATAATTTTAAAAATTTAAAATAATACAATGATGATAATCCATATGTGTAAGTGATAGGAATATAAAGTTAGATCATTATGATTAGCTGGGCCTTAATGCCACAACTCAGCCCAAAATAATGCTCCTGAGACCCCAAAACAATCATTTTGCTGCTCATAAATAATAGTGTAAGTGTTGAGTGGATGAGGTCCAGGATTCTCTTTGGTTCCTCAATGGACAGCAATGCTGCTGGGACCATAATTTTCCATTTTTCTTCTTGGAAAGTCTGACTATAGGCCACTCAGTAAAATGAACCTTGGAAATAAGATTTCTGTCTCACACCATCTATTCGTGAAAGAGAGCTATAAAAGCAAACTCATACCCAGATCCTAATGGAGACATGGCAGTCAGCCTGAGGGAAATGCCATCCTTCAGTCTCTCTTTTAATCCTCTTGTAGCTTTATTTAGTTTCAGGACAGGGTGAGGGCTTCAGTTGTGGGCAGACATTCATGTTTTCTGAACTTGTTTATTCAGAAAGTAGTTGAAACAGGTAAGAATTAGGAACTCTGGAAAGAGCCAGTACTAAGAAAATTAGGAAGGGCACACCGAATAGTATTTCCATGGCTTTGTCGCTATCTGGAAACTACCTAAAGCATTTTAATGAGAATGTGTGATAACACCTAGTGTTCTAATATAAAGTATATCCCTCTTGGTTCCTACACAGAATTTCCCGAGTAAACTCATAGCTGGACATGGGTTAGAAACGGGACAAAGCAGTCCAGTCTTGAATTGGACTCGGACTGGACTCAACAGTGGATTAGGAAGGATGTCAAGGGAAACCACCCTTGTTTCTCTCCCTCCCTCCCTGTTTCTTGTGAAATTGGTTTGTGTTTCCCTAGAATCCTTTGATTCTGTTTTGCTCTCTTTAACTAAATCTTCCTACCGGTTGATCTGATGGCATCAACTCTTTGTGTCCGTTTTTCTTTCTCTTAATATCAGGGAAACTTTTTCTTTCTAGGGAATTCAACTTCAATCTTATTCAGCACCTCCTCTGTTGACAGATAGCCTCTCGGGCTGAAGTAAGCAGGGTCCCCAGAGAGTCGTACATTTTTAGAGTGCTATTTCTCCACTGGAGTGCAGAGCTTTTGACATTATGGCACCTCATTTCCCCTTCCACAGTCCTTGTGAGAGAAGCAAACATCAGGCCCTCTTGACACATGAGGGAAGGGATACTCTGGGAGATCTTCCTTTTCCAGGAATCACACTGCTAAGTCAGTGATAGATTTAGACATCCAGAGAGAGAATCAGCTCCCTTGGGTCTCTCTTGGAGTTATTTCTGACTGCTATTTCAAACTTGTTTCCATCATTCATGTTTTGTTATCCAAACAGATCTTGTCCATGGTTTCCTTGGCCTCTGATTATTACCAATTTTTTTTAACTTCTCAGGACTACTTTCTCTAAACAACATCTCCCAAGTTGATTTTGTGTGTCAGGTCTAATACGATTTGAAAAAAGATTACTGAGTGCATAATCATAACCGTTTATTTATTATGTGTAGGCCCACAATGTATTGGATATTGTGCCAAGCAAAGGCAAGAGACAGCTCCCTGGCTTAAAGATCTCACAGCCTCGGCTAGAGAGCCAATCCTAAACAGATGTGACTAGTGTAGGGCAAGTATATGCATAAAATAGTAGAGAAAATTGACTCAACCAGTGCTGAGTGCCTATAGTGAGTGAGATTCTGTGCCAGGCACTGTATATATAGTCATGAACAGAATAAACTTATAATTGAGAAGAAAAAGAAACAACTAACCCAAAGCATATTATGTTGTAATATTGTATATTACAAATTGTGGGATGTTTAGGTTTGATGGGGGGCAAGTTTTCAGAAACCTACTTTAAGGGGCACCTGAGTGGCTCAGTTGGTTGAACATCTGACTCTTGATTTCAGCTCAGGTCATGATCTCACATTTCACAGGATCAAGCTCGGCATCAGATCAGGCTCTGCACTGGGCATGGAGCCTGCTTGAGATTCCCTCCCTCTCTCCCTCCCTCCCTCCCACTCTCCCTCTCCCTCTCCCTCCCCTTGTACCCCTCACTCTTGCATGCATTCTTTCACTCTCTCTCAAAATAAACAAACATAAAAAAATAATAAAGAAACCTACTTTAAAAGAGTGGAGGGCAGGCCTCTCTTCTAAACTAACATTTAACCCAGGGCAAGATCTAGTCATGGGAAATGTAGGAAGAAAAACATCATAAGCAGAAAGAATATCATGGGTGGCAGCCCTAAGGTGAGAGCTTGGCTTACTGAGAAACCAGAATGGGCTAGTACCCTGGGAACTGAGGCAAGCTGTGCATGAAGCATCCTGAAGGCCATGAAAATGGATTTGGATTTCATTCAATATTCAGTGAGAAGCCTTAGAAGAGTTTGTAGAATAAAAGTGATGTGATTGCATTTATGTTTTAAAGGATTATTCCGATTGCTATGTAGAAAATCAACAGAAGCAGGCAGGAGTAGATATAAGCAAGTGATTGAAGTAACTCAGGTGAAAAACAATAGCACTTTGGCCCAGAATGATGGAAGTCGAGATAGAAAAATATGGTATATTTTAGAAGTAGAAAACACAAGGATTTAGTTATGATTTTGATCTTGGCGTCCAAGCAAAGGAAGGTGCCAAAAATAATTTCCAGGTTTTGATCATCCTAGTGACTGGTGATGCCATTTATGGAGTGGTGGAAGACTATGAAAGAAGCAGGTTTGTGCTGTGGTCAGGAACTCAGAGAGAATTTGAATTCCTGGGTAGCTTTCATGTCATGGTGTCCAGCAGGGCAGGGGAAATGCAAATGTGGATGTTGAGAATGTAGTTTGGAGTCGACGATATAAACTTGAGATTCATCAGCAGAAGAATGGTAGCGATGTGTCTAGCTAATTATATAAAGATAGAAGAGAGGACAACCTTGGGAGCTGGATATATCTAGAGTGCAAGAGGGAGAAGAGGAAGAAGAACCAGTGGAGGGGATGGAGAAAGTGATCAGAATGGTTGAGACATTGACTAATATAAATATGGGCAATAGTGTCTGGCTTGCCGCTGATAAGTACTGTGTTGTTCATGATAATAATGCTAGAATCGCTATTTCTGGAAATGTGTGCTAAACTATAAAGCATTACCTGTATGCAGCTCATGCATCAGTAATGTATGAAGTATTGGGAGTAAGGAAGCTGTGCAAGAATCTGAGTCTCTGCCTATCACTGTGGGTCTCCAGATCCCACCCAAGTAGACTTGCATTTCATGGCATGAAGGAAATGGCATGTGTCCCCTTTCAAATGATGTGCAGGTTTATTTAATATAATCAATAATAAAGAGACCAAGGATTTTTAAAAACCCCTTTCTTACCCAGTCCTGCTCATACCTGTACCCCCCAGTCCTCCCCGTGACTGCAGCATGGTATCTATTGGTGATAGCATGTGCTGCCATCCCCAAGCCCTTGTTCTCCATCTGTGTGTGGCTTCTAGCACTTACATGAAATCTCATTTATTCACAGATGCCATTTTATAGAACTGTAAAAAAGGAAACACATGGCTTCGGGCAGGGGCATACAGCTCCAACATGGCCTTCCAACTGTTTCTGCAGTAGGATGTTAGGGCTCCAGGCACTGTGCCTCTCGCTTCTAAGTTCAGAGAAGCCCAATCTGTGGAGAAAATCTTTGCAAATGTGAAAGTTACCTGTAGAGCATTCTGTACCATCTGTGTGGCTTTCTTTCCACTCAGCTCCTTTAACATAGATATTCATGTTCAGGTGGTTAGTTATGATTATTGATATCCCCCTGTCGTTACTTGTGACAATAACAGTGAGATTGCTACTGTGGCATCTCATTTGGTTTTAAAACTTCGGAAAACACGCACAATCTACCTATCATCATAGTATATGGAGGGGAGAAATGCAAAACTTTGAATTTTGAAATTTAAGCAATTCCTTGGAATTGCAACCCTTGGAGGAGTTTTATTTTGCAGAGACAGCACCTTTGGCCACACCCTGGAGTATACAGGTATAACCGGAAGAGAGGGCCCTGAGAGAGGGCCATGAAAGGGGCTCTTGGGTGGGAGAGACAGAGCTGTGTCTCGAGTAGCTGATGATGTCTCAGGGTATGACAGAGCACCCTGCCTTGTGAAATATTCTCCCCTCCTCTATGTTCCCCCGAACAACTCAGATGTGAGCTGCAGCATATCCTAGTCCTGTCCCTAATGGTGAGATTCACCTAGAAAAGCTGATTCTCTATCCAGGATCAACAGTTGAGGAAAGCCAACAATCTCAACAAGCAGACCATACACCTGAGAAAATGCACTTATAGGCAGAACAGGTCTTCAGAACATGTGTTTTATAATCTCAAAAAATTACAAGACTCCATATTAAAGAATCCATTAGAGAACATAGAAATGAAATTTTGGGTTGATAATTTTTTTTTAATTATTGAAGGCACAGAATAGTAAAACAGACATCACTGAAGACAAATTCGTGAATTCAAATATAGATCAAGTTAAGGTACTCTTCTGGAATACAGCATGAGGAGAGAAATATCTGGGAAGCATGGAGAAATGCTGAGATCTAAAAAAACTGTATTTAGAAATTTAATATTTAATCCAATGTTCACCTAATACAAGTCAAGAGAAGAAGAAATACTCAAACAATATGAGATTACTTCCTAGAAATGAAGAGAAAGACATTGCATCTTTTTTAAATGTTTATTTATCTTTGAAAGGGAGAGGGAGACAGTGTATCCCAAGCAGGCTCCATGCTGTCAGCACAAGAACCCCATGTAGGGCTCGAACTGACGAACCTTGAGATCATGACCTGAGCCAAAATCAAGAGTCCAGTGCTTAGCCGACTGAGCCCCCAGGTCTCCCCGGACATTGTGTCTTTTATTGAAAGAGCTATAATTCTACATTAGCCAAACCATCATGGAAGTGAAAAGGAGAAAGTGAATTCTTTGGAGACCCACAAAGCCCAGGAAGTTGACTATTCATAAATCCTCTCTCTCTCTTTTTTTTATTTTTTTAACAAATAGTTTATTGTCTAATTAGTTTCCACATAACACCCAGTGCTCATCCCCACTAGTGCCTTCCTCCATGCCCACCCCTCTTCCCCCCCACATCCATCAGTCCTCAGTTTTTGTCAGCATTCAAGAGTCTCTCATGGTTTGCCTCTCTCCCTTTCCCCCACCATTTCCCCTTCTTCTCCCCCTTGTTCCTCAGTTAAGTTCCTCTCTTGAGGTTTTGCTCCTTCAATCAGGAAATGAATCCAGGAAGAAGGAAAGTGGCAAAATGGATAATGAACAAAAAAATTCATAAGATGATGCTTAAATATTAATCCTACAAATTTTGTTTTTGGTAATTTGGAAGTAAAGTTGCAGACGACATCAATGTAGGATGTGGCATAAAATGTAGCCATAAGATTTGGCAGGAGAGAAAGGAGAGGAAAGCCACTCTTTGGTTGCTCAGAGTAGAGTTTAGAACTGTAATTAACTCTAGATACTCTGAGAATCACAAATATTTGTATAATGGGTGTTGAAGCTTAAACGTATTCCCCCATTAGAAAGTTAAAATTATCATTTTCAAGGGAGTCAAGAAAAAATGACGCAAAGGCAATTTGCAGACTCCAACACAAGTCAGGAAATAGGGAAAAGTAAATAGCTAGAAAGCCTGGTAAATAAAAGTGAAAAAACAAATACGGTAGAGATGTATCCAAATACGTCTGTAATCACAGTAAACACAAATGGGTCAACTTTACCCAGAGGCAGAAAACCGTAGCCAAGGCAATGTGAAGGGAGAAGAAATAACATGTTTAAATGTGAGAGAGAACAAGTCATTATTTGCATGCTCTGACTATCATTTAGAACATCAATACTGTCTGAGCAGTGCTTATCCAAAAGAATGGAGTCCTACCCTGCACAATGCCAAATGATTAATGACTTAAATATAAAAAGATAAAAGGCAAAAAGGAAAAAAAAATGTATGTATGTAAAGACATGAGGGAAATATTTATTGACTGCTTTACAGTTAAGTTTATAAATGAAAGATACTGCAAACTAAGTTAAAAGACAAGCAAAACCATGGGAAAATATGTTTGCAATATAAGTAGTAGGATTTGTATCAAAAATCTATGTGATTTGCAAAAATTACAAAGTTTAGTATTATCAGTTACTGGCTGTGAGGAATATAAAATAGTACTCAGTGTAGAGGACTGTTGGACAGTGTCAACTAAAATTAAAGCCATGACTCCTTGGTGAGCAAGCAAGTGAACTTCCATATGTCTGACTTAGAAAAACCTGGTTATAGGGGCACCTGGGTGGCTCAGTCGGGTAAGCATTGACTTGTCCTTGGCTCAGGTCATGATCTCACAGTTTGCGAGATCAAGCCCTGCATCGGGTTCTGCACTGACAGCGTGAAGCCTGCTTGGGGTTCTCTCTCCCCCTCTGTATGCCCCTTCTCCTGCTCCAGTTCTCATGCTCTCACTCTCTCAAAATGAATAAACAGGAAAAAAAAAAAAAGAAGGAAGGAAAGAAGGACGGAAGGAAGGAAGGAAAGAAAACCTGGCACACTTGTACAGGGACTCTCAGAAGTTATGTTGCTCTAACTGGTAACAGTGGTTGAGTCTTGGGAGAGGGTGAGGGTATGTGTTGGGGGAGCAGAGGCTGGGGAGCAGAAGGCCATTAAAGAAGGCTTTATCTGTAATGTTTAATAGTTTTATAAGAAGAATGCATACAACCTAAAGTAACTAAAAATGGGCTTTTCAAAATCATTAAGAGTGCAAGTTTTATTTTCAGTTTTGCAGTAGAGAATCAAAGGCTATCCGACAGCACTTAGAAGAAGAAGTAGTCTGTGTTGTCATACAGGGGTCCGGGTTGAGTCCAGAGTTTATACAATCACGAATCTCTGCTCTGGTGCTCCCTTGCTACACTAGGAAGAGTTTTTAGACGAAGATGAAGTTTACATACACCCTTCACATTGTGTTGATGGACTTCAGTTGGAAATTGTCTGCATTTATCTTTAGGCATATCGATTTTAAATGTTTAAATATTTGTAGTTTTCTTTATGATGCGGTTGGACTTATATAGCTTACCATTTAGGATGGCGAAATCTTAAAAAGTACATCAAAGGCAAATTATTCTTTCCAGTCATGTTTCATGTCTACAGAAAACGGTAGGTTATGGGGCGCCTGGGTGGCTTAGTCGGTTAAGCGTCCGACTTTCGCTTAGGTCATGATCTCGCGGTTCGTGGGTTCGGGCCCCGCGTCGGGCTCTGTGCTGACTGCCAGCTTGGAGCCTGGAGCCTGTTTCAGTCTGTGACTCCCTCTCTCTCTGACCCTCCCTGGCTCACGCTGTCTCTCTCTCTCTCCTAGAAATAAATAAAACATTAAAAAAAATAAAATCTTTAAAAAAAAAAAGAAAAGGAAAGAAAACGGTAGGTTATGCACTTAAGTTTTTAACTTCATTATGTAAGTGGCATTAAACCAGCCATAAAATAATTGCCAATGATAACAGTATTGTTTCACTGAGCTTTTATTCATGACTCTGAGTCATTTTCCTCCTCAGAATGAGGAGTGTATCTTTTTGTTTGTCTTTTTTTTTAAAACCAGGTTCTAAATACCCAATTTTTGACCATATTTTTCTTCTGCTTTGGCTTTTTTTTTCTGTCCATCATTATATTTTTTTTGGAGGGGGGAACCTTCTTTAAATTTTTTTTAAGGGAAGGACCAAAGCTAGCAAAGAAACAGATGTATCCCATATAAAATATGCAATAAATCTTGTCCCACAAATTCTTTGCTCTGAACTTTCTGACAGAAACTGTCAAATATCCACTTTAATTCAGGTATAAAATGTTCGCTCCGTGTCATGGCGCCAACAGCCATATGCCAGAATAAAGTTAGTGACCAGCCATAAAAACAGCAGCATAAGCACCTTTGAAATGGTGCAAGTCATCGTGGGTGAGAACAAGCCATATAAATCCATGGGGAATTAATCTCGGCTTTGCTACTATCCTGCTGCGCATTTACAATGCAGGAGTAGTAATACTTTTAAAAGGAGAGAGAATAAGAGAGCCGTGTGTACACCTAATGAGCTTGTGGGAGGGGAGAAGGTGGTTCATGGATCAGAAAGCAATAGCTTTTCCTCCCCCTCCGTGGAGCTCTGGAATCCGCCTTGAAGAGGGCAGATCCCAGCCTGAGTTGAACATGTGGGGTGGTTCCTCAGCTTGCACTGCCTGGTTTCACAGATCATGTGAAACCAATCTCCCTGAAGCGCAATCACAAGAAATGACTTCAGCTTCATAAATCATTGTTATCATCCCACAGGAGGAGGTAATGCTATGGTTTTTCTCCAGTAAAACATTTCAAGCCTCTGGTTTCAGGAGCTTTTTTCTTTCTTTCTTTCTTCTTTCTGAAATCAGCGTTATGCCATTTGCACAATTAGCTTCAGGTCCCTGCCTAAAGAAGACAGTGGCACTTTTCCAATTTACCTATTATTTGACCGTTTCCTCTGCTCTCAGATTTTAAGGGAGACTTATTTCCTGCTGAGCATATGTGCATGCGTGTATACGTCTTGTCTTATATTCAGAGGCCTCACACTTGCTTCCAAGCGTATACTGACCTTTAGTATTTTTTTCTGTTAAGGATATTTTCTTTAGTCTGTATTTTCCAAATACAGAACAGACATATTAGGTTTAAACACAGCAGAAAGAAATCTTAACTGATTTTGCAGCCTAAGACATGATTTTAATACTTGTGACCATCTAAAACATTTCTAAGCTACCGAAAGCAGAAGACTAAAGAGTAAAACAATTTGTGTCAAAAGATAAAAATCTGCTTTAATTACATTTGATAATATTTTAATAGTGTTTCATAACCAAACATTTTTCTCCTGAAAGATCTTATTGAAGAAACGTCAGAAAATTATTTTGAAATGCTATCTTAGGTTTCTAGAAAATTATTTTATTTGAATTGGTTTCATACCCACTTTAGGGAGAAAAAAGCTTATTTTCCAACAATTATTTTCAACCATTACCAATTAAATGACAAAAGATAAAGTGTCATTAAAAGTATTCATTTAAAAGTCCTATTCTTTGACACATTAAATGAAAAAGCAAGAAACTGAATTATATCTTCAGTATGGCCTCAACCAAATAAACCAGCACAAGTGGCTTTGTGTTTCTAAACGTACACCTACATTTACGGAAATGAATCAAAATATTAGTAGAGGCCATTACATAAGAAAGCCTTCTGCACTATTTTTATCTTTTTCCCCCCCTCAGGTATCCATGTGTTCTACAATGAGGAATTATTTTAAAATCTGGGAGAGATTATAAAGATTTGTTAAAAGCGGGGGTGGGGAGCAGGGAAGGAGGATGCAAGTCCAGAGGGGCCACCCTAAATTCTGTTAAACTCACCATCGGCACTTTTACTCAGCAGACTTCTAAGAGGTGTGGTCAGTTTTAAAAACGAACCTCATTTCTTTGTTTCTTTTCTACTGACTCTAATAACGATCACTTGCACTAATAGTTCTTCTGCATAACTTCTACACCGGCTGAGCCAATTAAATGTGCTTTAATGTGGAAAATCTCTTCTACAGTGTCTTCTCTGGGAATCACAGTTCACCCAGAATCTATCACTTGCTTTCCCTGCACCTAGATTCTTGGTAGCTTCATGACTCTTGATGATAGGGTATAATTCTTGGGTACCATTTTTAGCAGACCAATTTAAATCCCCAACTATGACAAATTCTGGACTGTAAGAAAGAAAATGTAATAAAGTATTTTGATATTCAGAGCAATAACAGATATCAGGACAGTGAGAATTTTCCGAGTTTCAGTTTTTCAGTCCCCCTGTAGATCTGGTTTCCCAAGTACACTGCACCTTTGCCAGGGTCCTAAAAGAAGCCCCGTTTAAGGATAGCAATGGATGTTCTATGATTACTTATGTACATTCATGATTAAACACAGGAATACTTGTTTTTCCAAAGGAAGCGTTTCAATTATTTAACAAATGTTTTATGCTACAAAGAAAAATGTAAGTGGTTTAGTATAAATAAATCTAGACGAGGAGGAAATCTCCTTTATAAAGGTATGGGTACCATGTAATATTTTATATGATATATGAGTATGGCTTTCTTTTTCTTCTCTTTTTGATTAGCTAAAATCAATTTTAATCTATTTAGATCTCTGACCATGCATAACAGCTTTTATCTGAGTTTTCATCTTTATAATGTGATTAAAACCATTCTTCATATCTTATAGAAATGGTAAAATTTACATTTGTGTGTGTGTGTGCCTGTGTGTGCACACGCGTGTGTGTGTGTAAGGTATAAATAAAGGGCTTTAGCACTTTAATGTAGGTGACTGTGCTTTTCAATTTAACTTATTCATTCAAATACTTGTTTTTCCAGTTATGAGTTCTTATTTCTTTAATTTTCTAGTCTATAATGATAGGACAATTTTAGAGTTTTTAAGCAGGAACATGTGAGAATAACAATGGGGTATAGTGAAAACAACAATGAGTAAAGAAACAAGTTCTTTTTGCCCAAAACTATAGTTGTATGACCTTAGGCAAGTCACTCACTTCCACTGTGCTCTGCTTCCGCTTCCAAATACATTTTTTTTCCTGGCTATATTAAATGATGCTAATTCTTAAAAAAAAAAAAAAAAAGCATGTGAAAAATAAAAAGCCTATCAACCAGAAAGGCAGAAATAGCAACTGTATTGTTTTGATATATTACTTTCTGATATTTTAATAGATACATAATTTATTTCTGTGGCATACATTGTAACAACTTAATTGCATTGTATTTACTGCTTTATATTTGAATTTTATCACCATGATATCCTTTAAAAACTCAATTTGTGAGATACTTGGATCTAGTACATTTGCTTCAGGTCTTGGGGAGATGTAGGGATAGACATGTTATTAAAGGAAAAACAGGTGCTCAACTACTCAGACAAGTCTCATGGATGCCCAAGAAAAGTTGAACAAGCAAAGGTCACTGAGCAACTAAGAACTGTTATGGTAGTGGTTGTAATGCTTGTAATAATTAACATTTACTGAGATAATGTGCCAAGTGTGAGGGCTGAGCACCTTACAAACATCTCATTTAATTATTTCAACAACTGTCTAATATAAGTCCTATTATTACCTTCATTTATAGATTAGAGAACTCACTGTTAGCCAAGTTAAACTCACTTGCCCAAGGCCAATAGCTGGAAAGTAATGGAGTGATTTAAAGCTTTAGTTCCATTATTATCCACAATGAAGAACTCATCTGAGGAGTTAAGAAGGTTAAATGATCTATGTAAACCCCTTAGCATATTACCTGACACACACTGAGTACTCAGTGAATATTCTTCTTCTTCTTCTTCCTCTTTCCCCCTTCCTCCTTCCTTCTTCCTCCTTCCCTTTCCTCTTTATCACCATCATAGTGGTGCCACCGTCAACCTGATTATTCCTGGCAGTTGTACTGAACTGCTTCCTAAGCAACTGATCGGCCAGCAGATAGACTATCCTTGGATCCCATTAGCTGTGACTGGTGGGCTGAAGGGGTCACAGTTCAGTACACTATTCCATGATCATAAAATCCAATATTTATTCAGTCCCCTATTATTTAACCTTGTTCACCTATAAACTATAGCATGAGAGGCTTATACTAGGTAATTTCTTAGGTTTCTTCTAGCTGATTCTCAGGTGTAGGGTTTCATTTTATCCACTATACAGATGAACAAGTTGAGATACAAAGAATTAAATGCTGGCTCTAAATAACAGAGATAGTCATCAGAGGCAGTTAAGGGAAACCCAGAGAAGCCAATTGGTGCCAAATTTTTTCCATTTTTTAATGTAGTGCTTAACGAAATATCTGTTGAAAATCAAGTGCTAAAATGCTATGATATAAAAAAAAAAAAATGAGGCCCTTGATTTTGAAGAGCACTGCTTTAAATCAGAGAGAAAACTGACCTTGGAGCCTGTTACCACTTTGCTTATAAACTTACAAATTCAAACTAGTAGCTGCTTTTGTAGTCTTTCTGAACAATTAATGAAGCAGCAAATTATTGATTTATAAACACTAAGTTTATAGTCTCAAATGCTAAATTTTAAATATAAATTTTTTTAAAAAGTACAGTCCATGCCTTCCAGAAATTATGTACTTTTATGCTAGTGTTAATTCCAAGATAGGACAGAGTGGTTTGGGAAAGGAGACCTTCTTCCAATATTAGAATACCTGCAATTTGTCACCAATTGGTTATTTAGAGGCTTGTGACTCTGAACCCCATTGGCTTTGAAGTGTCATCAAGATTCTCGATGAAACAAAATGGGGGCAGCTCTCTTTTCTACATCTAGCTTCTTTGCAATTCCTATGATTTCCTAAATGATGATTCATTTGGTGTCTTCTCCCTGAATGATGAGACTACAGAGTTCACTATCCCTACCTGATCCCTGAAAAAAATTCTAAAGCACTGTGGAAGGGATGAGCCTTCCCATTGGTAATGAGATGCCAGGGAGACAGGATAAACACTATAGAAAATAGGAGTTATGTATATTCTCCAAGTGAAAATTAATATTTTATGTTTGTTTAGAAATATTTGTGAAAAAATAACTCCAAGTAAAAACATTTTTTTTCCAAAAGAGATGTCACTTCTATTAATGCTGATAAGTTAAAGGTATATATGGACCTACAGGATGAGATAATATGGAGAAATTCAGTCCCTGTTTGAGAATGCAGCCACCTGACTCCCATTAATGTTAATGAGCCTCTGACTGAATCATTCTAAAATTTTACCCCCATGGTCTGTTTTAAAGCACCAAAAGTCAGGAAATTTAGAATGAAAGCTGAAATTCCATCGTGGTACTTTCTCTCTGATGTATATACTTTTATGGAAAATGTGCCATTTAGTGCAAATTTAAGGTACCACCTTACTATTTGAGAATTCTAGAAACAAATCAAGCTTGTTGGGAAGTAGCAGGGGACACTGGGAAGTATATTGGATTATGAGCCGAGACTTAGATACAGGAAAGTCATTGCATCAACTTGGGTGTTCGCTTTCTTATTTCTATGACATTAAATTGTTGGACTAGGTTATAGTTAGGTTATGGATTATGCAGTCTTATGAACCTTCTCAAGCAATTGCATCTATGTCACCTTGATGCCAAAAAAATTGCTGTGTACAGATAGTTGTACAAAATTAAAGGACATCACTGGCCTATACAGAAGCAGAGGAGAAAAGATCATAGACTATTAACAGGTAAATAAATGGTTGCCTTTAAGAAGAATGAGCAGAATTCTTCTACAGTCTTAAGATTGAGCATTATGTCCATATTGGGAGTAGTTGAAAACTTAACCTGTGGAGGTGAAGGTGAAAAAAAAAGTTATTAGGGAAAAAAAAAGTTATTAGAGGAAAAAAAAGTTATAAAGGTTTTACAGTGGATTGACTTGTGTACTGTGGATAAATTTATTTCATTTAGATCCCAGTTGTACTCTTAGTCTGATTACCTTCTAGAATTGTGAGTGGATAAAATTTTTATTTTTTTTATAATTACTAAAGAGAACAAACCAGATGCATAATCTGATGAGCACTTAGAGTTACATTGTGACCTCTTAAACTATACTCCCCACCTACACAAATAATTATTACCGTCATCACAGAATATAAAATAATCATACAATTCTTTTATTACATGATCAGGGAAATTTTTCTCATTCAAATTATTATATCAATAAGATATTTTATAAGGTATTTTAATATACCCACGCTTTGAAATATAAAAATGTAAATAACAGAAGATCATGAGTTGTTTGTAAGTTTGATTGCATCAGGACTCACTTTTTGCAACCATTTATGAGAGAATTAAGCCCTGTTGCCCTAAGGTCATCATTGTGTGTAACAAATTAGATCTCCCTGCCATCTAAAATGGTACTACTTGGGGTACCTGGGTGGCTCAGTTGGTTAAGCATCTGACTCTTGATTTTGGCTTAGGTTATGATCTCACATTTTATAAGATTACTGGCAGTGTGGACCCTGCTTGGGATTCTCTCTCTCTGCTCCTCCCCTGTTCATGCACGCATGCGCTCTCGCTCTCTAGCTCTCTCTCAAAATACATAAACTTAAAAACATTTTTTAGTAAAAAATAAAATGGTACTAAATTATATACATATGAGGTGGGGGAGACTTAGAGAATAGCTAGTCAAGTCACTTTCCACATTATGCAGTTCAGATGAAGAACTTCGGTTAAGAAAAGCCCCAAGTGCCCAAGTTAAGGTGATAACAATATTAGGTGTTTTTTGTTTTTTTTGTTTTTTTTTTTGATCCCCATAAGAATATTCAGGTTCACTTATAAAGGCAACTGAAAATGGCAGATAAAAATGATGAAAGCAGTGAGATCTGGAAAGTCTGATTGAACACAGAAGGATCCCGACTCAAACTTCAGCCTGAGAGTTACACTAAATGACTTTTAAGACTCCTTGTACCTGGGTTCTTTTGATTTTATTACTTTAAAGGCCTCTTCAAAGTCTACCAATACAGTGTCTTTTACTTAGTACTTCATCAAAAGCCTGGGTTTTCTACTCCACCGAGGCTTAGACAGGTGACCTAGAAACCAAATTATACCTGAATACTGGGAACTTTGATAGCATGGATTTACCCAGCCTCACACCAATTTATAGAAAGCCTCACAGATAGCCCCTTATGCTCTTCAAGTTAACCGTCCAAGTAGACATTTGTAAATGTCTAGTGACAGGCCATTGACTCTGTGACAGGCCAGAAATGATCATCCCAGTTTAATCACAACCAGGAAAACTAATAAAATAGGAAGATTAGTTAGGAGGATAGCATCCTTTTTGGGCAAATATACCAAGAGGAAAAATGTAAATATAAGATACCCCCATAATTCCGTAGTTCCACGTATGTATATTTCCCCCCTCTCAAATGTTGAAAAGTCATCCCTCTTTCCAGTGTACGTGTGCTGTTGCCTCTGCTGGTGAAAGCATTCTTATCTCCTGGAAAGTACACGACGGGACAGTTTTCTAAGAAATGAAAAATGGCTGCCATATTCCCATCAGATGGATACCACATGAAGTGGAGTGCGGTCCCTTTGTTTCCTTGTTAGCATCACCTGGCTCCTCTATTTGGAGAGCTGTAATAAAAACAGCTTCTTTACTGTGCATCCTGTTGGTTTATACCAACAATGTCGGGTCCATAAACCATGGTATATTAAAGTGTAATAGACTGTGTAAAGAATACTGAGAAGATATTCCAACCTCTATCCCTTCCCCTCATTCCACTCTTTACTACCTTCCAGATGGGTATCCATAAACATGACTTAATCATCTTTGGCATAAAACCCCCGCTTTCTTTGAAGAGTGATGTCCTTCTTCAGACACTTTCAGTGCATGAATACTAGCCTCTTGAGGATAAAACCTTGAATATTTTGGTACATTTAGATGACAAGTGTTCATAGTCTGAATATCTTCTGGAAGTGTCATTTTATTTATAAAAACTCTACATTTTTCATAATCACTCTATTTGAATGTTTTAGTCCAATATGGACAAAACTCAAGGGCCAGTGTTAAATGTATCTATCCATGATCTGTCATGCTAAATTTTTTTAGAGGTTTATTCATTTTTCAGAGACAGGGAGTGAATGGGGTGAGGGACAGAGAGAGAGGGAGACACAGAATCCAAAGCAGGCTCCAGGCTCTGAGCTGTCAGCACAGAACCCAACACAGGGCTCTAATTCCCAGACCATAAGATCATGACCTGAGCTGAAGTAGGATGCTCAACTGACTGAGCCACCCAGGTGCCCCATGTGATCTGTCATTCTAAATAATATATTGATCTAACATAGGATATATCAGGATGAAAATCAGTACTCTCTTCTATCTTGTTGATAAAAAGAAAACAAGGAAATTGTTGTGCCAGGAAATGGGCTCTGATCCCCCAGTGGGGAGACAATTAGGGGGACTATGTTCCACTAGTGTGGGCCCCTTGCTTTCAGTTTATTCACCTGTCAGAGAAGTGGAGTACCTACCAGGTGTTCAGGTTGAGAGAAACAGACTCTGAAATTCCACTGTGAAATAGATTTTGCTTGCTGCCCTCATGAAACACTGAGTCTACTAGGAAAAGCAGACTTCCAGCAAATGGTGTCCGTACTGTGGTCCACATATGTGAACACAGTGTGGCTGGTGCTGCACAGAAAGCAGCTCACCAGCTGATGAAAGAAAGGCCCCCAGGGAGGTCTTCATGAAAGAAGTAACCTTAAAGCTTGGTTTTTGAAGGAAGAAAAGACATTTACAATGGGGATGTTTGGGAAGGAGAAGACAGGGAGGTGGAAGGATTCAAAGCAGAAGAAACCATGTCCCTAAAAATAAAGGCACAAGGAAACGGGTTGAGTGGCACAAACAGCACAGCGTCCAACTCAACAGGAGTATGAGACATGTGGTGGGAAGTAGGAGGAGCCAGGTTGTGAAGGGCTTACTGTGTTGTGTGAGTGTCCTTCACCCTGTACAGAGAGGAAGCTAATGAACACAGAAGCACAGTGGTAGCATGATCCACTTTTCCTTTTAAGCTGGTAATTTGGGTGCAGTGCAGAGACCTGGGATTTCTGTGTAATGCAAAGAACCTATTGTAGATCATAGACCCTAGAGGTTAAAGAAGGAATCTTTGGTCTCAGAAAATTACCTTGATAAGTAGACCCCTGCATCACTATCTTTCATTTAGTGTATGAAAAGTGGTTCAGTTAATCAGGTCAGAGATTGATAACTCAGTGATCATTAAGTAGAAAAATCATAAGCCCCTGACACCTATCCCCTTGACTCCTAGGCATTTGCAAATTATAAATCAGGTTCTGTCTTTTTTTTTTCCCCCTGAGGGTAAAATAAAACAAAATGGGCTGAAACAGCAAATAAAATGACTTTAGGTCTGACACAGTGGACACCTTCCTGTAGACAAGCCTTAGGCACCTTGGTGGGGATGTCTGCTTTGTAAGTAAAATGGGGAAAACAGTGAGGTTCTAAGCAGAGGACACCTGATTGGACTTGAAAATGGTCATAAGCAAAATTATACTTTATTGAGAGTGATTGTTGACCTTCTTAAGAAAGAAAGGAACATTTGCTTGAAATTCTGTACTCATTCCAAAGGCAGACAGTTGGAATAAAGACTACTAGCATTTGCTTCTCGCCAATTAAATAATAAATGGCTGCATTTTTGAGTGTCTACTGTTTGTTGGTCTCTGTGTTAATCCCTCATGCTCAGTACCTCCAAAGTCACAACCACCTTGCAAGGGAGATCTTACCATTCCAGTCGTATGGGTAAGGCTCAGAGGAGTTAAGTGACTTCCCCAAGGTCTTTCAGTCAATTAGTGACAGAGCACAGCCAGCCTGATGCAAATCCCAAGCTCTTTCCACTATGCACTCCCAGCATTAAACTTGGTCAAAGCACCCATCCCTCTGGAAGCTCGAACTGCCAGCGGTCTCAGCATGACAGGGAGCCATCAGAGGTCTGACTGCAGAGGCTCTGATGCAAGCACGCCTCATCCCCTTGTCAGGTAGCCTTCATATTTAGGCACAGGTAGGCACTGCCGTCTTCATTTACAGAGATGGAAACTGAAACATGTCACTTGTCCCTGACACTTAAGTGGCAGAGCTGGGCTGAAAAATTGGAATTTAATGATCCTGACTTCTGCCTCACTTGGTTCGCCACAGTACTTAGGAATTTCAAACTGGTCATTATGGGATGACATTATGATAACTCACGATTCAATGGCTATCAAATCAACCAGGAAGCAAAACTCCAAGGCATTAAAGCTTCTTACAAAAGCAAATGGTCTTTATTCAGTAAAGGATGCATTAAATAAAATCCACGTAAATATTTCAAACAAACAAAAAAATCCCTTCTAAAGAACTCCTGTTGCTTTCTCCCTGGGACAGAGTTATGAGAAATAAGTATTGTTCTTTAGTGGAGAAAATAGAAGCTTAAGACAAGCAACACAGTTCTACTAATGACATAAAGATTACAGTCCGTGTAGGTAGGTCACCAAGGAAACTTACCACTCACCTTTTTCCAAGGACTTCCAGAAATTCTCCATCATCATGTGAGTCCATACCCTTGATAAAGAGGTTTAGAAGACAGAACTGATGTTGAGCAAAGCTTTTCATTTTTAGTACTCTGATTTGTTTTTCTTACTGCTTTTATTATCTTGAAATGTGAGACTGTCATCATCCTAAGCAGCTACTGTATTCCTCTAACTTGGAAAATCATTGTATTTAACTCCCTGCAGACAATGAGACAGCTACTTGTGACAGAAAGAGAAGAGAAAAGGGTAGGATTGGGGATGCCTGTTATTTCTCTATCCCCTGCCTGGTGCCATATCAGTATCTGACAACTCCTGCAAACTTACTCTTTGAAGAAGCCTACCCAACCCCCACCACACACGTGGTAGGAAATGTAAGCTGAAAAGGAAACACCTATATACTACTGTAGAAGAGGAGACTAAGTAAATCTCACACATATGTTCAGGGCCACCGCTAGTCAAAGCTGTAGGGTGAAGACAATTTGCACCTAAGACTTGCCATCTTCTGTTTAAACACCATCTCTCCCTTGTGGGTACCTAGTACCTATGTGGCATGCTCTGTGGCTTCCCCGGCACCCTAATTCAGTAATCCACATAAAGTCTTCTATAGGCAGCAACCATGCTCTGGACGTTTTTGTGGCTACCCCTTATGAGAAATGACTGCCCTCATGTGGGGCCTAGCTTTCCTACTTTCTTGCCGCTCCCTCTTGGCCTCCCTACACTGAGACAGTGTCAGTCCCAGCATTGAGAAGCGAGGCCTAGAATCTGAGAATATCAAGATTCTTGCACTTAGCCTGCAGTTACCTTGTTTGCTGGTGATGCTAGAATTTGAGTCCGTGACTCTAGTCTTTAAACATTTTTCTTCCAGGTGACGTGTTTTTGTTTTGTTCAGAGCATTTTGAAGACTTAAGACATATAATGACATGGTTGAAAATGTCACACATTGTGACAGAAGGAATACATTAGGCTGGTAGAGCTTCCAGGTCACACCATGGAAGTGGCTGCCCTTTGTTTAGGAAAACTCAAGATCTCTAGGTTCTTCACTTTTTTCTGAAGGCTCTTTTCCTACCAGGCCCTCAGAAGTCCCGCAGTGTGCATTGGGACTCTTAGTGGTACCTCTTTTCACATTTTGGATGCTGGGGTATTTTACCCCCAAATAACCCTCTTTATAGAGCCATTCCAAAATCTTACCAATGTAGAATTCTTTGTGGAAAGAGTCCCTCTCAGTGAATTTAGATGCACCGGCAGCTTGACAACTGTCTACATAACACAGCCTGGAAGTTGCCAATTAGAAATCGGCTGGTGGCAGAGAACAGCCGGGGTGCTCCAGGAAGACCACTCAGGCCTCAAAGGAATTTTTCCTCATGTTTGATCATGCACAAAATTAAGGATCACTGGATAAGAACAAACTACTAGTTTGTTTCACCTTTCAGAGGACTTGGGAGCCTGGAGACATAGGTCACTTCTCTGTGTCCGACAGGCTAAGAGTGAGACTAATTCACAGAGGCCCCTGCTTGGAAAAATGGGGGTGGGGGGGGGACCTACTACAAAAGATGATCAGAACTATGATTTTACCTAAAACAGTTTAGCAGAAGCATTTTAATATAAAAGATCATTTTTGTTCATTGACATTTCCTGGACTTTGAGGTCGTAGCATATAGCTCTAGCCTGACATTCTTCTTTAGCCTATGTTTGTATTCTAAATATCAAGTTTTATGCTGAAGAAACCTAGTCTCTTCCTTTTTAAGCAATGTTTATCCAATACGTGCATTTGTCAAGTAAAATAATTTATTGAGTATATAGGCACTCTTCCCATGTTAAAGGCTCAGCAGAAGACAAGCCAGATGAAGTTACTTCTTTCCTGAAACTTATATTCAGTTGTCTTATCATAAATGAATGAGACAGTGAAGTCTGACAGGCAGATAGAGGCTGGGCAGAAAAGAGGTAACGTGCAGTGGTACAGAGAGTTGGGGGAGGGGACAAGGATGTGCAGCAATGGGCAATCTTCTATTTAGACAAGTCAGAGAGAGTGATATCTGAGCTGAGACCTGAATACTGTAAGGAAGCCAGTCAGGCAGAAGCTGTGGGCAAGGTGTCCCAGAGAGGAGGCGCGCAAGCCCAGAGACCCCCAGTGTGCATGCTCAGTGCGCTCCAGCATCAACAAGCTGCCCAGCGAGACTGGGAAGAAGTGAACATGTCACAGAGGAGGTGATGCCACAGAGGAGCCGGGGAGCGGATCTGCAGGGCTGAATGGGACATTGAGAAGATGTTGGAGATTATGTCACCAGTGATACTAAGCCTTTGAAAGGTTTTGAGCAGAGGAGTAAATGGATAAAATTTATGTTTTAATATCAATGATGAAGTTGAGATGGCATCCTAATAATATCCGTCATGTCATTTATAGATCATATTTTATGTGCTAAGCCCTTAATGTGTACTATCTCATTTATCTTTATAACAGCTGTGTGACGGTAGTGACTGGGGCTAATCTTATATGACAGATGAGTCAATAACTATGCAGTTGGTCACGAGTAACTTAATCACAGTGACACAGGTAGTACATAGTAGTGCTAGGCTTAAACAGTGGTACTTTATTATTATTTTTTTTACAAATAGTTTATTGTCAAATTAGTTTCCACACAACACCCAGTGCTCATCCCCACAAGTGTCCTCCTCCATGCCCATCCCTCCTCCCCCCCACATCCATCAGTCCTCAGTTTTTGTCAGCATTCAAGAGTCTCTCATGGTTTGCCTCTCTCCCTTTCCCCCACCATTTCCGCCCTTCTTCTCCCCCTTGGTCCTCAGTTAAGTTCCTCCTAATCCTCCTATACGTGCACACATATGATATTTGTCCTTCTCTGCCTGACTTATTTCGCTCAGCATAACACCCTCAAGGTCCATCCATGTTGCTACACATGGCCAGATTTCATTGTTTCTCATTGCCATGTAGTATTCCATGGTATAGATAAACCACATCTTCTTGATCCATTCATCTGTTGATGGACACTTAGGCTCTTTCCATGTTTTAGCTATTGTGGAGAGTGCTGCTATGAACATTGGGGTACATGTGCTCCTATGCATCAGCATTTCTGTATCCCTTGGGTAAATTCCTAGCAGTGCTATTGCTGGGTCATAGGGGAGTTCTACTGTTAGTTTCCTTAGGAACCTCCACACTGTTTTCCAGAGGGGCTGTACCAGTTTACATTCCCACCAACAGTGTAGGAGGGTGCCCATTTCTCCACTTCCTCGCCAGCATCTCGTGTTCTCTGATTTGCTCATTTTAGCCACTCTGACTGGTGTAAGGTGGTGGTGTCTCAGTGTGGTTTTGATTTGTATTTCCCTGATGAGGAGGGATGCTGAGCATCGTTTCATGTGTTTGTTGGCCATCTGGATGTCCTCTTTGGAGAAGTGTCTGTTCATATCTTCTGCCCATTTCTTCACTGGGTTGTCTGTTTTTCGGGTGTGGAGTTTGGTGAGTTCCTTATAGATTCTGGATATCAAGCCTTTATCCGATATGTCATTTGCAACTATCCTTTCCCATTCCGTTGGTTGTCTATTAGTTTTCTGGGTTGTTTCCTTTGCCATGCAGTAAACAGTGGTACTTTAAAATCCTTTAATACAATTTACCTTGAAGTTTCACAGCATAGGCCTCTTAAGATATTTTTGAAATCTTTCCCTGTTCATTTTACACCATTGAAGCCTTAAATGAAAGGAACCTTACAACTTGCCTGTTTTTCTAGACGTGTTTTAAGCTTATTTATTTATTTTGAAACAGAGAGCGTGAGTGGAGGAGGGCAGAGAGAGAGAGAGAGAGAATCGCAAGCAGGCTCCATGCTATCAGCACAGAGCCTAATGTAGGGCTCGATCCCATGACCCTGGGATCATGACCTGAGCTGAAATCAAGAGTTGGATGCCTAACCAATTGAGTCACCCAGGGCCCCCTTCTAGACATTTTTAAAGGGAAAGAGTGCTGTTGTCTTATATAACAGTATTATTTTTTTGCATAGAGAAAAGGATATGTAAAAGCACAACCCAAAAATGCGTCCTAAATAAATAGTTTCTGCAGAACACTATAAATTCCTAATCTCTAAATTCAGGGTTGAATCTCAGTATCATGGATTTCCTTAGTGGTCTTAAGTATTTTTTTCAAAACATTTAAAAACAGTATTCTTTTTTTTTAAATTTAAATTTTTTTTTTTCTAAGAGAGAGACAGGACGGTCAGGTTTTTTTTTTTAATTTTTTTTAATGTTTTCAAAAAACAGTATTCTGAGAAAGAAGACCATAGGCTTCCACAGACTGCCAAAGGAGGCCCTGGGTGTGGAGACGGTGAATGCAAAGGTTCCAGTGAATTTTTCTGGACCTGAGAAGAAGTGCTGTAAATGGTACAGGATTTTTCATGTTTGGGGAGGGGGTGTAGGGAGTGCCAAATACATGGCAAAACTCACAAAGAGGCCAACTGTAGCTGGGGTAACCGCATGTACCATTCTGGCCAGGATTATTCCAATTTATGTTTTTGTGCAGGTGTAATTATTAGTTATCACCTTTTTTCAGTCTTAGATGTGTCCTAGTAAGAATAGTAAATTATATGGCCACCATTAGCTATAGCCGTTCTCAAGAAAGCAAGGGTGGGAGATGCAGCCAATTGAGAGCTATTTCTAGGACATGCAGTAAGGGTTGCCAACCCGTGAATTCAGAGTTATTTTGATAGCATGGTTAATCCAAGTTAGATTACACAAAAGATGGCACGTGTGAGTGGCTCAGGTGGTTGAGCACCTGACTTTGTCTCAGGTCTCAGGTCATGATCTCGTAGTTTGTGAGTTTGAGCCCTGCGTGGAGCTCTGTGCTGAGAGCTCAGAGCCTGGAGCCTGCTTCAGATTCTGTGTCTGCCTCTCTCTCTCTCCCTCTGCCCCTCCCCTGTTCATATTCTTTCTCTCTCTCTCTCTTTCTCTCTCAAAAATAAACAAACATTGGAAAGAAGATTACACAAATGATATGATGGAAAAAGATGCTGTTATAATAATAATTATTTCTCTCTTACAGCCAAAAAAGAGCATAAAATGGAAGAAAGTCATTTGGAGAATGCACAGAAAAGGTAAGTAGTTCTGACTTGGCCTTAGCCCTTTCTTTGGCTAGCCGTTCCTTTTTTTCTGTTTTTTTTTTTTCAAGTTTATTTATTTATTTTGAGAGAGAGAACACAAGCAGGGGAGGGGCAAGGAGAGAGGGAGAGAGAGAATCCCACGCAGGCTCCACTCTTAGCGTGGACCCACAGCCGGGGCTTGAACTCATGAATCATGAGATAATGACCTAAGTCGAGATCAAGTTGGACATTTAATCAACCAAGCCACCCAGGCACCCTAGCTGTTTCTTTTTATTATTGTTATTATTCAGTGCATTCTTATTGCTATGGGACCATCACCTTATCTATCCCCAGAACTTACCCATCCCCATTAACTCTGTACCCATTAAACCGTCACCCTCCATTCTCCTCCCCCACCCCAGCTCCTGGCAACCATTATTCTACTTCCTGTCTCTGCGACTTTGACCACTCTAGATGCGTCATATAAACAGAATCAATACAGCATTTTTCATTTTATGACTGGCTGATTTTACTTAGCATAATGTCTGACTGGCCACTCTTTTTATCCCCATTTGTTAAGACTATGCATCCATGAGCAATAATATTCTGTCAGGAGCTGGGGGGAAAGCACTAAGGCAGGACTTGGGAATATTTCTCCTCAAAGAGTACAGAACCATTCAGACGTGATTCGTTGGCATGTGTCATACACATCATGACACTGTCTGCCTCCCCTCCTGAACCACTCTGCTCCTCTGCTCCTGAACCACTTTGTGGAAGTTGGGAATCATGTGATCCTTCTTAGCATTACAACTAGACTAAACCAACTCTTGCAAATACCTAAGAGACTTATGTCTTTCATCAGATCTGAGACAGTACTGGGGCACCTGGGTGGCTTAGTCGGTTTAGCGTCCGACTTTCGCTTAGGTCATGATCTCGCGGTTCGTGGGTTCGAGCCCCGCGTCGGGCTCTGTGCTGACTGCCAGCTCAGAGCCTGGAGCCTGTTTCAGTCTGTGACTCCCTCTCTCTCTGACCCTCCCCTGCTCACGCTGTCTCTCTCTCTCTCTCTCCTAGAAAGAAATAAAAATATTAAAAAAAAAAAAAAAAAAATCTGAGACAGTACTGTAAACAAGGGTTAAGTGGGGACGAGGGACTGACCTGTGAATATGAAAAGGACCCCAAAAATTGGAAGAGATCTCTGAGGTCTTCTGTTGAACTCCTCACCCACTTTAGGCCTCTTCTTTGCTCTTCTCTCTCTTAATAGACAGCAGAATGGAACCAGCCAGTTTACCCAGTAATCATTGGCTCTGGGTCTTCATAGGGGTTTTTGTTTTTGTCATTTGACCAGGTAGTCAGCTTGGCTGTGTCTCCCTCTTAAAAGGGTGAGTGGGGGCATACTGAGGCATTCTCATATTCAGCTCAGAGAATTGAGATACATTTTGCTGGTACCGGTTCTAAAACGACTAGAAAATTAAGTGAGAGGTAGGGGAAGGAAAGAGCCTATAAGGAAGACAAGCTTTATAAATGTGTGAAGAGAGCAGTTCATTAAATACAAATGAACAAACTCTAGAAATGAATTATTTCCTCTTGTCTAGCCACAATTTTCAAGAGTTCTGAAACCCTGTAGACAGTGCTGTCTGCTCTGCTTTGACGAGCACCAGCATCTTTTTCTGACTTCAATTGTCAATAAAATTAAAATACAGATGACGGTATCTGGGTGGTTCAGTCAGTTCAGCATCCAACTTTGGCTAAGGTCATGATCTCATGGCTGGTGAATTCAAGCGCCACATTGGGCTCTGTGATAACAACTCAGAGCCTGGAGCCTGTTTCAGATTCTGTGTCCCTCTTTCACTCTGCCCCTCCCCTGCCTATGCATGTGCGCACTCTCTCTCTCCCAATCTCTCTCTCTCTCTCTCATAAACAGTAGAAAATGTTTTTTAATTAAAATACAGATGAAAGTGAAGTTAAGGCAAATCCTGAATTTTTCTAAGTGCAGATGTTCTTGAGACACAGTTACCACCCACACATGACCGTCTTTGAAAACCGGAATGATCGTGTGATTATGTCTTAAGATTTTTGTGCCCCTTGATTGGCCTTTTCCCTGTATTAAGTCTTCCCTTCCTCATGTGTCAAACAAATATGTCTGTGTTACAGACTATAGCATATTTATAAGAGACCATCAACAAGGGCACATTAGTGTCAGGACAAACAGACATTTGGTTTCCGGGGTGGATGTCAAATTTCTAATATTTCTTCAAGATTCTTGCTTGCAGGAAAGAGGGGGCCCACCTTAGAGGGGCCAAGCTGCTGCTGTGCATTAGCTATGCTGAGGGGGGTCATAAATTCTTGTTGTCAGCGTTTTCCGTGACTTTGTGGTGAAGGTAGCGTAGCTTTCATGTCATACATGAAATATGTTGGATCCCATCTTTAATGGAGAAACCACGGCTGTTTGGTCGCACTGTTTAAGGAGGTCGGCGGTCAGTGTTGCAATATTCGTGTGAAATTTAGTAAATTCTTATGTTTTATCCTCAAGAGAGAAACAATTTACTCTGAGGCTAAGGAGTATTTGCTTTTCCTAAGCAGTTTCTAAAGGCATGCATGGAAAACAATAAGTGGATGTGTTCCACTCGGCATCACAAAACAGTTCGCTTTGCTATGGGCCCTTTGATATAATTGTTGTCTGTACTGTAAAAATATTTAGTTGAATTAAAAAGATAGACCTCAGATAATGGATCATGGCAGGCAGGAAAAGAGAGAACAGGGTGAGGTAAAAAAAAAAAATTCTATAAAACATAACATATGATTAGAAATCAGGCTTTTTTTTTTTAATGTTTTATTTATTTCTAGGAGAGAGAGAGACAGCGTGAGCAGGGGAGGGTCAGAGAGAGAGAGAGAGTCACAGACTGAAACAGGCTCCAGGCTCTGAGCTGGCAGTCAGCACAGAGCCCGACGCAGGGCCGGAACCCACGAACCGCGAGATCATGACCTAAGCGAAAGTCGGACGCTTAACCGACTAAGTCACCCAGGTGCCCCTAAAAATCAGGTTTTTAAAATTTGAAAGCTATTTTAGAGTTATCTGCTGACAGATAGAAATTTCAGAAAGCATGATTGCCCCTTTGTCCAGTGGAGGAAATTCCCCTGGTTGTTAAACAGCACCAGTTTCTAGGAGGACAGTGGCTTCGACCTTATAACATAGCTGTAGGTTCGTGATCTAACCTTTAGCTTTGCCTTGAACAAATGAATGACACTTAGGTCCAGTAGGGTACATCCTCAGAGCAACTTCATCTCTGTCAAAGTTGCAGAGTGCCAAAACCCCGCCATCCCCTGGGACTTTGTTTGCTTCAGTTCCTCCGAAGTTGACTTGCTTTCTTAGTTTCTAAAACACGTGGGGTCGGGGGGAGTGCTGAAAGGATTTCTTTCAGTTTGCACCCTCTTTAAGGGTTAGCAAGCAACTCTCACAGATCCCCAGGGTGAGAGTTGGTGAGAGTACATGGTTAGTTCCAGTTTAGTTTTAGAAAAGTGAGGCTCCCAAGACGATGACAGGCTTTTCTGAAGCTCAGTGATAAACCACCAAGCAACGCTGGCGTTCTCTGAAACTGCACAAGTATATGCAATATTTTGGTCTCACAATCTGGACTCCAGATAAAGCCAGGGGTCTGGGATGATCCATGAAGCACAAAGACTGGAGTTCCTATACTCCTGCTGGAAAATAGGAAGATCATTTGCTCCTCTGAAGACTTTGTCTTCTCTGTTAACGCACAAATAAATATGTTCCTGTATAGAACGTGACCATAAGGAAAAGAGGGAAAAATGATGATGTGCTCTCCTGGGGGGTAAATATTGGGGGCAACTGTGTCTACGGTAGTAACAGGGCGGTTGCCTGGGTAGCTCAGTCAGTTAAGCATCTGACTTCGACTCGGGTCATGATCTCGTGGTTTATGAGTTCAAGTTCCACGTCAGGCTCTGTGACGACAGCTCAGAGCCTGGAGCCCACTCCGGATTCTGTGTCTCCCTCTCTCTCTGTCCTTCCCCCGCTCCCTCTCTGTCTCTGTCTCTCAAAAAAATGAATAAATGTTAAAAAAAATTTTAATAAATAAAGTGGTAATGGGGAAAACAGGCTATTTTATTTTTTAAGTGCCTGCATCAATGAGCATGAGCAACAGAAGGGTAGAGTGGAAAAGGCATTTCATTGAGAATCAAAGGACCCAAGTGGTAGGCCCAACTCTACCAAAGAATAAAGTCATTCAGTCTTTCTAGGTCTCGGTTTTCTCATCTCTAAAATGAGAACATTGGACACGTTGACGTATAAGTCCCTTCCAATTCTGGTCCCGTGACTCTAGAAGAAACTCATGGGCTGTTCCTGTGGGTTATGTAACTCTCTACAGTCAATGTAATTTTCATTTCAAATGAAATAAAAGTAAATGCTACAGAGCATGCATTTGGTTTTATCAGTATTGTGGCTGCTGCAGAGTTAGGAGTCGTGTCTGGTGTGAAAGGGGACATTCCTACTTTCTTCCGTTACTGGTTTTGCTCCAAAATATGTATGTTTGGAATTATAAGAGAGTCCTTTAAGAAATTACAGCAGTTATTGCCTTTCTCCACTTATGCACTTCCAGTCTTTTAATAACTGGGAGCCAAAATTCCCTGGCCAGTAGTTTTAATTTGCATTAAAAACAGATTTATTCTTTACAGAAGCACAAAGAATTTATGGGACTCAGAGCCACAGCTCCGGCTTGGATCTCACCTAATCATAGCCATGGAATCAATTAACAGTTCATCTGTGAAATGTGATAAAATCTTATGAGATACATATTGCCCAATAACTGAGAACGAGATGAAAGTATTCTCTATAATAGTGACGGGGCTTCAGGGTTTTACAATTGCCGTTGAATAGAGCTCCATTAGAAGCTCAGTATTCAGGATGGCCACAAAAAAAAAAAAAAAAAAGCTGTGTCTGAACAGATGATAGAGCACTGAGTAGTAAACTGGCCAGCCATTCTTGCTTTGATTAGTTTCCAACACCCTAGAAAAGGGGGCCATTGATTTAAGTATTCTTGCTCATGGCAAATGAGCTTGTGAGGCTTTGGACGGGTGGGGGCTGGGGGTGGGGGACTAAGTGCAGAGCTATAAATTGCTACAAAGCCAGTGCCTCCGAGAAGAGCTGCTTGGGAGGCCCCGGCAGTCTGGTGTGCAGCGAGCCTCCATGGGGTAGGTCAAGAGATTCATAGCGATACCTGAGAATCAATTTTGGAAAACCTGGATCCTTTTCTGCCGGATTAGAGATCATTTTTTTAAGATCAAAGATGATTTTTCATCCAAACCCTCCTGTGCCTTCAATTCTGTCTCTTCTTATACATTGGTGGTTTGTATTCTTGTATCATAACAAGCTTTAAAATGTAGTCTTCTTAGAGATCATCTATTTTAAGTCTTATTTTACCCTTGAGAAAACTGAGTTTGATGGTGAGTGAGTGACCCGAGATCACGAAGCCAGCAGATGCCAGAATAAGGATAGAGCAGTCTCTTGATTTTCCATGAAACGCTCGATAGATTAATTATTCCCGATGGGCTGTCTAACCAGTGCTAATGCTGCAGAATCAATATGTCATATTTATAATCCATATAATCATTAAACATAAGGTGTGGAGCTGGTAAATGATGTGGAATTGAGATGAAGAACAAACTCATAGTTTTTATCTGCATAAGCCCTGGAATTCTACATCCTCATTTTCATACATGGAAGATATGGCCAGGAGTATCAGGTTGAATTTCACGGACAATTGGTTTGAACAAATAGGTTTTCTGAGACTTGGGGTTAGCCACAGTCACTATGAGGCTGGGCTTCTTAGAGAATGAATATGTGGGAAATCCCCCCACATGTCCCCATCTTGATGGTTTTGACAGTTTCCCATCCTCTGTTTCCCCCCCTACCTGTTGCAGTTTTGAAACAACAGTAGGATACTTTGGGATGAAGCCAAAGTCCGGTGAGAAGGAGATCACACCCAACTACGTGTTTATGGTGTGGTATGAGTTCTGCAGTGACTTCAAGACCATTTGGAAGCGGGAGAGTAAAACCATATCTAAAGAAAGGTAAGGTTCTAATGGAGTCATCAATATCTCCCTCAGGAGTCTAGGAAACTGCCTTCTCAAACCTCACCAAGTGTGTGCATTTCACACACACCAGTATTTTCTTTCAGATCAAGATTGAGGAAAGATTATTGCCTGGGGGCTCATGGGGGAAATCCGGGGGAGGCATGCTGTCCACACAAGCAGATACGCTCCCATGATCTGATAAGTTACACTTTCTTAACCCCTTCCAATTACTAGCTAGTAAATGAAAGGGGGGCTGTGCTAATTTGCAACAGATTGGTTCTCTGTGTATTTTCACATTGGCCCAGGCTAAATGAGGCAGCTTTGCTGTCGCAGACAGTATAGACAAATAAAAGTGAATGCTTTTCCCATTAATATACTGAACTTGCATCAAAAGGAAATCTCTGAGACTCGGGCCACACTTAACACAGTGTTGAAGCCCCGCTCTGGATTTACAGCGCCACTTCTGACTCCTCGTATCCTGCTGAGGACATCAAACTGCTTGCCGCTCAAACTCGTTGCAGCCTCCTGATTTTATTAGTTGGGGGTAGAAGAAAAACCTCGCCTCTGAATAGAGGGAGAAAGAGAGAGTGTGTGTTCATTCTGCTTAGAAAGAGACTAAATTTGGCCCTGTTTATCGTGGCTGGGGGAAGCATTTCTGCTTGATCACTGTTTTGATCAGGTTGCCACTGTTGTACAAAGGGTGTCATGCATTTGAACTTCAAAAAGGTCTTGCTTATAATGCTGCTGCAGAACAGATGTATGTGAGTGTCACTCAAAGTGGAGTAGAAGGAGACAGAAGATTTCTACAAATTAAGGGAAATGGTTTAAGTAATTATAGCATCCTTATCTCACTGAACATTGAGACATGAAGTTCCATGATTTTTGTCCTTTACTTTGTAATCAGACACAAGGCACATGCATAATACACACACACACACAGACACACACACACACACACACACACACACACAAATATGTTTCACCTTAAAAAGCTATATTTAAAGAGATGAAGGTTTAGAGATTTTTGACCCAGTCAAAAATATTTTCTCAGGGAATTTTTTCAAAAGCCTGCTTTTTTTCTGAGGAAGTCAAAGGCCTTTAAAAATGTTCATCAGCATATGTCTCTACCATTACTTTTTTGAAAACATGGGAATTAAAGTGAGTATATCCATTATATAGATAAAATGATGCAAAGAAATAGTTGTGACATTCTTAAGAAAATAGATTATGAATAACGTGGAGAAAAAGAACCCTAAAAGTCTTGGCACTCAACTTCTTACTCTCGTCCGGCGGTTGCTTGTTTTGCCTTTTCAGCTAATAACCTGCTATGGAACAACTTCTATTCCATGAGCCCCATTGGAAAGTGCTAGAGCCGAGCGCCTGTCCTTCTAACAGGGCAGCGGCTGGGCATCAACTCTCCACGCCCGCACCTGAAAGCCAGACAGTCCAGCAGCGGGTCCCTTTGGTTAAGACCTTGCATCTCAGATTTTGAGTGTAATCCTTAGTGAATTTGCCCTTATAGTCGGAGCCCTAAAAAAATGCCCCCCAGCAAAAACAGGGCAATTAATTGCTTTTTATCTTAATAATCTTGCGCTGAAATAGTGAACTATAGTCCAGATTAAAGAGATGTTCCCTATCATAGAAGTGAGAGCTAACTAATTGTGAGTCTGAAGTGGCGGTGGTCTCCAGCCATCCTTCAAAGTGGCCCTTTCTCCTAGCCACCGGCGTTTCCAGTGCTGCTTCCTGGGTGCAGCTGGTGAATTGCCTACTTCACACTCTGTAAACCAACACCTTGAAAGGGTCATGACTTCACAGGACCCTTCTCAGTTCTCCTCATTTAGCAATTTCAGGGGTCTCTTCATTCCAGCCGAGCTTTGGCGAGATGGATCACCAAGGTTGCCAACCTAGAAAAACATCTCTGAAGCTAATGACAGCTCATAAAATATTTTTGGAAGCAGTTTGTTTACAGAAATCTATTTGTTAGGAAATGCTGGCACATTATGTATATGACTGTTCATATGGTTAAACAAATTGATTAATATCCAGGGTTTCTTTGTGGTGTGAGGATTTTTTTTAATTGTCCTCTATCTGCTAAGCTATTGGAATCATATATTCATTAAGCTAAAATAAGCAGATAACTTGAATTCTTCTATTATAATTACATGAGAAACAATATGATTTTGTTCTGACACCCATTTAATCATGATCAATATTGTTATTTTTTATTAGACTTTTCCAAGAAATCCCAACAACACTAAATGTCAGGATATGGTAACATAACATAGTACAAAGACATCTTCAAAAATGAAATTCAAAACCAAATGAAATCCTGATAGCTTGTAATTATTAAAAAAGAAAAACTATAGTGTGGGCTTCCATCAAAAGAAATTTTGCCCATTGGATTTTTTTAAAAAAATTTTAATGTTTATTTATTTTTGAGAGAGAGAGAGACAGAGTATGAGCAGAGGAAGGGCAGAGATAGAGGGAGACACAGAATCCAAAGCAGGCTCCAGGCTCTTAAGCTGTCAGCACAGAGCCTGATATGGGGCTTGAATCCACAGACACAAGATCATGACCTGAGCCAAAGTTGGATGCTTAACCTATTGAGCCACCCACGTGCCCCTTGCCTATTGGATTTTTAACTATATTTGAAGGCCAATTAAAATCCCCAAAATCATTGGGAAAAATTAAGGGAAAGTAATAGTATTTTCAAAAGTACAAATGCACTTCCAAATGAAATGGAAGTGCTGAGAACTTTAGGCCATTTGTAGTCAATCTGTGGTGATAGAGTATTTACTTCTTGTGCTGCTTAGCATGTTTTCCACCAATACACATTAGCTTGATGCAAAATTGAGATGGATGCAGTTTCATAGCAGGGTGATGATTGCCCCTCATAAAACCCAGAATAACCTCTAACCACACAGATGACCATACAAAAACATCTAATGTTTTTGTGCCTTGGGAGTGAATGCTGTACCATAGCATTGAGCTGATGTCAGGACATAGGTCTGTGTTTGAGTAGAGGAGACATCGTATTTCACTAGGGATGTGATTTACCTGCAGATTAACTATATCAGTAGAAGAGCAAGCTCCTATGTGATGGCATATTAATGTCATTAAATTGTAAGGTGTTTAAGCCAACATTGGGCAGAAGAGCAACTTCTGTGTCCAGGCACGAATCCAGAAAGCCTCACTCCCTAGACCTTTGGTCTGTGGCCTGCCCATCCTCATGCTGTCTCAAATACTGGATGGATAAGTTTCAGGGCAGTGAAATGTACCAGGGCCCTCTCTTACCCCTTCTGATGATAGACAATACTCAGTAGTGCAAAAAAGACCTCTAGATAGAGAGTTGAAAATCAACACTCTTATGCCAGTAATTTGCTATGTAATATTGAGCCAGTCGCTTATTGCCTGGGGGACATACAATTGTCACATCTGTTAAATATATGTATTGGAATGAAGCAGGAGTTAAATGCTCCCTGTGATCTCTTCTAGCTAAAAATCTCTGTGAATCCAGAAAGTACTTCTCTAATATTCTGAGAAAAAGAGTGTTTAATTTCTGAGATAGTGTCTCCCACCTTTGCTCTTCAGCTCATTAGAGACTGTATTAGAAGACATTTCTAGCCAAGATCTAGCAGTGAACTTGGGAGAGATTTTGGGGGCAGGGAGAATTTTCATTGCCTTCTTGATTGGTAACTGTCTTTAGCCAACTTGCCTTGTGCCCAGAGTACTTCCCCTCAGTGGTAATATTGGTCTTAGAGACAACATTTTTTTTAAGTGAGGACGCAAAAATGTTTTCCTCTGCTCATGTGTGCCTAACATTGCATTTAATGATTTATTCAAGTTCATCAAGACTTTTACCCTCAGAGGCAGCTTTGTCTCATTTTCCTTTCCGTGTACTTTTGTATTTGCACCTCTTGCTATCTAAGCACTCAATGATTTTCTTCCACCTATTTCTTCCACACATTTCTTCCACCTATTAAATCAACAGATTATCCAAGCATATGCATAATTATAAGGAGGTAACCTAATTTTTGCTGCTTTTATTGACTATGCTTTACTCATTTTCTGCTTTTTTTTCTGTTTAATTTTTCTGGGATATAGGACCCTTTCTTATGAAATGTTTCACTACTTAGGATATTTTAAGACTGCTCCCCACGCATGCCCACCTAGAGCCCACAAACCACTACCACACACAAAATGAGCTCTGAATTTGCAAAAGGTACAGAAGTCTCAGAGGATTCATGACTTCAGGAATAATATCTTGGCAAATACTTCACCCTGAGCCAAAGCACACTTTTAAAGTATCATTTAAAAAAAACCCATAATAGGTAAGTAATGAGTGAAGAAGGAGTTTGGTGAATTTTATGAAAAATGCAAATAAGAAATTTCATTATACACCTAGGTATCATTTACACCCTGGGGGAATGGATGGTTACATTCTAATTTTTAGTTCAGCTCAGTCCCAACAGAGTTTCTGTTCTAAGTCTATTACTTGCAGCTATTATTGCTAATTATGCAATTGCCATGCCCTTGACAGCAGAGTTCAGAGCTGTTGTGGGCTTATCCTGAAGTCTGTCCTCACAGCTCCCTCCTGCTCAGGTCACGTTAGGACCAGGAGTTGAAAACTGAGAGAGGCCATCGCTCAGCCCACAAAGGAGCCATTGATAACAGTGTAGATGTTGCAGAAATCCCTCTCTTTATATGATAAAGTTATTCCTGGAAAATTTTCCATAAAATAAAATTTGTATTCATTGAATTTTGCTTCCCGACTGACATGTATACATAGTCATTACAGGGACTACTAACAATTTAACTTTCTCTTCTCTCGTCCTCTGTTGTATGGTCAAATGATTTGTGTACACATAACTGCTAAGTTTTTTTTTTTTTTTTTACAAATAGTTTATTGTCAAATAAGTTTCCACATAACACCCAGTGCTCATCCCCACAAGTGTCCTCCTCCATGCCCACCCCTCCTCCCCCCCACATCCACCAGTCCTCAGTTTTTGTCAGCATTCAAGAGTCTCTCATGGTTTGCCTCTCTCCCTTTCCCCACCATTTCCGCCCTTCTTCTCCCCCTTGGTCCTCTGTTAAGTTCCTCCTAATCCTCCTATACGTGCACACATATGATATTTGTCCTTCTCTGCCTGACTTATTTCGCTCAGCATAACACCCTCAAGGTCCATCCATGTAGCTACACATGGCCAGATTTCATTGTTTCTCATTGCCATGGAGTATTCCATGGTATAGATAAACCACATCTTCTTGATCCATTCGTCTGTTGATGGACACTTAGACTCTTTCCATGTTTTAGCTATTGTGGAGAGGGCTGCTATGAACATTGGGGTACATGTGCTCCTATGCCTCAGCATTTCTATATCCCTTGGGTAAATTCCTAGCAGTGCTATTGCTGGGTCATCGGGGAGTTCTATTGTTAGTTTCCTTAGGAACCTCCACACTGTTTTCCAGAGGGGCTGTACCAGTTTACATTCCCACCAACAGTGTAGGAGGGTGCCCGTTTCTCCACATCCTCGCCAGCATCTCGTGTTCTCTGATTTGCTCATTTTAGCCACCCTGACTGGCGTGAGGTGGTATCTCAGTGTGGTTTTGATTTGTATTTCCCTGATGAGGAGGGATGCTGAGCGTCGTTTCATGTGTTTGTTGGCCATCTGGATGTCCTCTTTGGAGAAGTGTCTGTTCATATCTTCTGCCCATTTCTTCACTGGGTTGTTTGTTTTTCGGGCGTGTAGTTTGGTGAGTTCCTTGTATATTCTGGATATCAAGCCTTTATCTGATATGTCATTTGCAACTATCTTTTCCCATTCCTTTGGTTGCCTATTAATTTTCTGGGTTGCTTCCTTGGCTGTGCAGAAGCTTTTAATCTTGATGAGGTCCCAACAGTTTATTTTTGCTCTTGATTCCCTTGCTTTTGGGGATGTGTCAAGTAAGAAGTTGCTGCGGTGGAGGTCAAGGAGGTTGTTTCCTGCTTTCTCCTCTAGGGTGTTGATAGTTTCCTGTCTCACGTTCAGGTCCTTTATCCATTTTGAGTTCATTTTTGTGTATGGTGAGAGAAAATGATCTAGTTTCATTCTTCTGCATGTTGCTGTCCAATTCTCCCAACACCATCTTTTAAAAAGGCTGTCTTTCTTCCATTGGATATTCTTTCCTGCTTTGTCGAAGATTAGTTCACTGTATACTTTTGGGTCCACTTCTGAGTTCTCAATTCTGTTCCATTGGTCTATGTGTCTGTTTTTGTGCCAATACCATACTGTCTTGATGATGACAGCTTTGTAGTAGAGGCTAAAGTCTGGGATGGTGATGCCTCCCGTTTTGGTTTTATTCTTCAGAATTACTTTGGCTATTCGGGGTCTTTTGTGGTTCCATACAAATTTTTGGATAGTTTGTTCTAGTTTTGAACAGTATACTGGTGCAATTTTGATTGGAATTGCATTGAATGTGTAGAGTGCCTTAGGTAGTAATGACATCTTAACTATATTTATTCTTCCTATCCATGAGCATGAGATGTTTTTCCACTTCTTTGTGTCTTCTTCAATTTCCTTCATAAGTTTTCTATAGTTTTCATCATACAGATCTCTTGTATCCTTGGTTAGGTTTATTCCGAGGTATTTTATGGTTTTTTGTGCAATTGTGAATGGGAGCAGTTTCTTGATTTCTCTTTCTGTTGCTTCATTATTGGTGTATAAAAATGCAACCGATTTCTGTATGTTGATGTTGTACCCTGCAACTTGGCTGAATTCTTGGATCAGTTCTAGTAGGCTTCTGGTGGAGTCTGTAGGGTTTTCTATGTAGAGTATCGTGTCATCTGCGAAGAGTGAAAGTTTGACTTCCTCTTTGCCAATTCTGATGCCTTTGATTTCCTTTTGGTGTCTGATGGCTGATGCTAGGACTTCCAACACTATGTTAAACAGCAGTGGTGAGAGTGGGCATCCCTGTCGTGTTCCTGATCTCAGGGGGGAAAGCTCTGAGTTTTTCCCCGTTGAGGATGATGTTAGCTGAAGGCTTCTCATAGATGGCTTTGATGATGTTTAAGTAGGTTCCTTCTATCCCAACTTTCTCGAGAGTCTTTATTAAGAAGGGATGCTGTATTTGTCAAATGCTTTTTCGGCATCTATTGACAGGATCATATGGTTTTTATCTTTTCTTTTATTGATATGATGTATCACATTGATTGATTTGCGAATATTGAACCAGCCCTGTAACCCAGGAATGAATCCCACTTGATCTTGTTGGATGATTCTTTTTATGTGCTGCTGGATTCGATTTGCAAGGATCTTGTTGAGAATTTTTGCATCCGTATTCATCAAGGATATTGGCCTGTAGTTCTCTTTTTTTGCTGGATCTCTGTCTGGCTTGGGAATCAGTGTGATGCTGGCTTCATAAAATGAGTCCAGGAGTTTTCCTTCGCTTTCTATTTTTTGGAATAACTTGAGAAGAATTGGGATTAATTCTGTTTTAAATGTCTGGTAGAATTCCCCAGGGAAGCCATCAGGTCCAGGGCTCTTATTTGTTGGGAGATTTTTGATCACTGATTCAATTTCTTCACTTGTTATGGGTCTGTTCAGGTTTTCTATTTCTTCCCGTGTGAATTTTGGTAGTGAGTGTGTGTTTAGGAATTTGTCCATTTCTTCTAAGTTGTCCAATTTATTGGCATATAATTTTTCATAGTATTCCCTGATAATTGCTTGTATTTCTGAGGGGTTGGTTGTAATAAGTCCATTTTCATTCATAATTTTGTCTATTTGGGTGCTCTCTCTTTTCTTTTGGATAAGTCTGGCTAGAGGTTTGTCAATTTTGTTTACTTTTTCAAAAAACCAACTCTTGGTTTCATTGATCTGTTCAATTGTTTCTTTGGTCTCGATGTTGTTTATTTCTGCTCTAATTTTTACTATTTCTCTTCTTCTACTGGGCTTAGGGCGTTCTTGTTGTTCTGCCTCTAGTTCCTTTAGGTGAGCTGTTAGATTTTGGACTTGCGCTTTTTCTAATCTCTTGAAATAGGCCTGGAGAGCAATGTACTTTCCTCTTAGGACTGCCTTTGCCACATCCCATAGATTTTGAATTGTTGTGTTTTCATTTTCATTTGTTTCCATATATTTTTTAATTTCATCTCTAATTGCCTGATTGGCCCATTCATTCTTTAGAAGGGTGTTCTTTAGCCTCCATGTTTTTGGAAGTTTTCCAGACTTCTTCCTGTAATTGATTTCAAGTTTCAAAGCATTGTGATCTGACAGTGTGCATGGTATGATCTCTATTCTTTTATATTTATTGAGGGCTGCTTTATGTCCCAGTATGTGATCTATCTTGGAGAATGTGCCATGCGCACTTGAGAAGAAAGTAAATTCCCTGGCCTCAGGATGTAAAGTTCTAAATATATCCGTCAGGTCCATCTGATCCAATGTATCTTTCAAGTCCATTATTTCTTTAGTGATTTTCTGTCTGGTTGACCTATCCATTGCTGTAAGCGGAGTATTAAAGTCCCCTGCTATTAGCACATTCTTATCTATAAGCTTGTTTCTGTTTGTGATTAATTGTTTTAGATATTTAGGTGCTCCCATATTTGGTGCGTAGACATTTATGATTGTTAGTTCTTCCTGATGGATGGACCCTGTAATTATTATGTAGTGCCCTTCTTCATCTCTTGTGATTGTCTTTAATTTAAAGTCCAGTTTGTCTGATATAAGTATCGCTACTCCGGCTTTCTTTTGATTTCCTGTAGCATGATATATATTTCTCCATCCCCTTACTTTTAATCTGAAGGTATCTTCCCGTCTAAAATGAGTTTCTTGTAGACAGCATATAGATGGATTTTGTTTTTTAATCCATTCTGCTACCCTATGTGTTTATTTATTTTTATTTTTTTATTATTTTTTTAATGTTTTTATTTATTTATAGGAGATAGAGAGAGAGACAGCGTGAGCAGGGGAGGGTTAGAGAGAGAGGGAGTCACAGACTGAAACAGGCTCCAGGCTCTGAGCTGGTAGTCAGCACAGAGCCTGACGCGGGGCTCGAACTCACGAACCGTGAGATCATGACCTGAGCGAAAGTTGGACGCTTAACCGACTAAGCCACCCGGGCGCCCCCTACCCTATGTGTTTTGATTGGAGCATTCAGCCCATTTACATTCAGTGTTATTATTGAAATATGTGGGTTTAGAGTCTTTGTATCTTTTTTAGGGTTCATGTTTGTGGTGGTGTCTCTCGAATCTTTGTTCCTTACAACCTTTCCTTCAGAGCATCCCACTCAGGATTTCTTGTAGGGCTGTCTTCATGGTGACAAATTCTTTCAATTTCTGTTTGTTTGGAAAGGTTTTTATCTCTCCTTCTATTTTGAATGATAGGCTTGCTGGATAGAGGATTCTTGGCTGCATATTTTTACTGTTCATCACATTGAAGATCTCCTGCCATTCTTTTCTGGCCTGCCACGTTTCAGTAGATAGGTCTGTCACCACTCTGATAGGTTTCCCTTTGTATGTGAGGGCCCTTTTCTCCCTAGCTGCTTTCAAAATTCTCTCTTTGTTTTTGTATTTTGCCATTTTTACGATGATATGTCATTCAGAAGATCAATTCAAGTTATGTCTGAGGGGAGTCCTCTGAGCCTCTTGTATTTCCACATTGACTTCCTTCCCCAGGTCGGGGAAGTTCTCTGCTATAATTTGTTCCAGGACTCCTTCAGCACCTTTCCCTCTCTCTTCCTCTTCTGGGATTCCTATGATACGGATATTGTAGCGTTTGACTGTGTCGCTGAGCTCTCGAATTCTTCTTTCCTGTTCCTAGATCAGTTTGTCTCTTTTTTTGTCAGCTTCTTGTTTTTCTAGATGGTGTCTTCTAAATCACTTATTCTCCTTTCTGCCTCTTCAAGCCGTGCATTGGAGGCCTCTAATTTATTATGGATCTCATTTATCGCATTTTTTAATTCTTCATGCCTATTTTTATTTTCCATTCTGTCTGTAGCCATAGTTTCTTTGATGTCCCCTATGTTTTTTTCAAGCCCTGCTATTAATTTTACCATTATTATTCTAAAATCTTGTTCACTTATGCTGTTGATATCTGTTTTGAGCAGTTCATTAGCTGTCATTTCTTCTTGGAGTTTTTTTGGAGGAGAACTCTTTCGTTTCGTCATTTTAGTTAGCTTTCCGGCTCTTGTTGGTTTTAGAGACCTGTTATGCTCTCTGTTTCTATGAGCGCTGCTATATCCAAGAAGACTCTTTGACTTTCCAGGGCCTATCCTTTCAGAGATTGTTTTTTGAATGGTATCCCTCGGTCTCTCTTGTTGGGACCTTAGTTATTTTATTTTCCTATTCGTAGTGATATTTGGGACTCTTCACCTTGTGTACTCTAGCTTGTTTCTTGAGGTAGCCCTGGAAAAGAAAACAGACAGACAAACACACAGGGAGCAGGAGCACACAAATGCACAGGCTGATTCAACTAACATGCAAAGCGAGAGGGAAAACGAAAAAGTTAATAGAAAAGACGGAGGAGGGAGGGCGAATAGGGAGTATAAAATACATAAAAGGGTCAAAAAGGGGAAAAGAAAAGGAAAAAAGAAGAAAACCGATGGACAAAGAACGGTTTAAAGCATATACCTGGATTTCCCAGCTACAGTTAAATAGCCGTGTGTATGCAGTGCTGGTTGAAGAGCATAGAGAAAAAGAGAGAAGGCAGGGCGAGACAAGGCAGATTTGGAAATAGAATGAACAGGCAGAAGGGATAAGAAGCTTTTTTCAAAGAGATCAAGGTTAGAATATGGTTGGATAGGTGAGAGAAGGATGCTGGAATTATCCAGAGAAACTATATAGTCTAATTACTCCTGATAGAAATAGCTGAAAACATAGGTAGGTGTAGAATTTACATTTACAGAATGGACTTGTTGTGATTGTTTAAGCAAGCTGGCGACCACAGTTAATCAGGTCAGTGTTTTGGGGGAAAAAGTGAGAAAAGAGAAAGAAGAAGAAAAAAAGAGAAAAGAAAGGGGAAAAAAAAGAAAGAAGAAAAAAAGGAAAAAAACAAAAGGAAAAAAGAAAGAAAAAAAAGAAAAAGGGAGGAGGGCACTTCTCAGGCAGGGATGGGCGTGGCGTGATCCGATGCCTCAGGCGGGGGTTCTGCTTTGGCGGTTGTGGGGAGGAGAGTGAGGGTGCTCCAGTCCCTTCTTGAACCCCACGCTGCAACTCGCTTTCTTGGGCGTGTCAACTCCCCGTTCCGGGGACGCAGCCGAAGTTGGTTGCACTCTTCAACCCAGGCCAGTTCCAATCTCCAAATCCCAGTCCGCGCGCCCCGCTGAAATTGCCTTAGACACAGCTTCCCAGGCAACCCCCTCGGGCTGTTCCAGGCTCCCTGCTGAACTCTGGGGGCGGAGTCAGAATCGCTGCTTCCTTCTCTGGGTCCGGCTGGCGCGCATGCGCGGGGGCTTGCCTGCCGGGTGCGCGTAGCCCGAGCCCGCTGGAGTGAGGAAAACCGGGTCCCTCTATGGCTCGTCTCACAGGCAAATTTCCCAGTTTTTAGCTCTTTGCCTTCCCTCTCGAGTTCCAGCCAGCCAGGAGCGCGGACGCCCAGTGTCAGCGCGGCTCTTTCAGGAGCCCCAGCCACCCTGGAGCTACAATGGCGGCAGGCGCGCCGGAGTGACACAAAGAAGCAGTTTGTGCTCAGCTCCCCCCAGGACCAGTTGGCGCGAAGGGACCTGGTGTGCAGGTATTTGGCAAGTACAGTCTTTCTATGCACCGAGCAGAGGTTTTTTCCCCCCCGAGCGGAGGTTTTTCTGTTTCAGACTCTCTCCTTTTCTCCTCTCACTCCCCGTAGAGGGTAGAGGGGGATCGCCTCCTACCCTGGAGTCTCCGATCCCGGCCCGATTTTATCTTCACCGGTTCGCACTCACGTTAGAAGGCTCTCTCAGTGGATTCTGCGTCCTTTTTCTCCCAGTCTCTCAGGTTTTGTAAGGTTTCCAGTGGCTTCAGATCTTTTCCCTGTGATGTATGGGCGCGAGTGCAAGTACAGAGCTCCTTACTTCTCCACCATCTTGCCCTTGCAAGCTTCTAACTGCTAAGTTTTATATATTGAAGGACTCCTTTAATAATAGAAATAATCACCCCCTAGTTGGCAAAACTTTTAATTTTTCTAAGTCACATTTGAAGACAGTTCTATACAAATACACAAACAGTAAATGTCCCAAAGAGCTGACTTATGAACAGAATTATTGTAATCACAAAGAATAAAGCCTGATGATTTCCCAAGCAATAAATTTAAAACTACTTCTGCAGAATATCTCATGAATAAGGAGAGGAGACAGTAGACTTAAAAATGGTAACAAGTTCAGGATCATTGATTTGAGAAAAACCTAAAACACCTCTTCTGACCCTCTGTCCTCTGGAAACTGTCATTCCATCTCTTTCCTTTCCCTTCTAGCTTCTTAAAAAAAGAGTTTATGTTCATTTTCTTCTTTTTTGTTGGCACACACTTCTTCCTGTATCAGTAAGGACAAAGCCTCAGCTGCCGGAGCAAAGGCCAAAATAACTATTGCTTAAACAAGAAAGATTTATTTTACTTTTGCATAATTATCTGTGGAAGTGATCTGTGAAGGAGATCACTAGTCCTTCATCTCCTTTTGTAGCTCCTCCTTTTCTTCTATTGCTTAAGAGTGAACCTTTCCTAAAGTCCACACATCAGTGTTCCTCTCTTCTGCTCTCTACCTCCTCCCAAGCTAGTCCCAACTATTTTCGTAGCTTCCCCTACCAACTCTCTGTCATACCCCTCCCAAGTCTTCCTTCCCGCAACCAAACTCTTGGTTCCAAGTCTTAGACCCAAATCTACTGCACACTGAACATTCCCATAGGATGCCCAGCTTCTATCTGTAATTCAGTAAGACCCCATTGGAATGTATTTTTTCTTACAGGAGACTGACTCCTCCCGGGTTCTCAACCTTTAGTCTGCATCACTGTGCTCCTCTTAGCAGCCACAGGCGGCCTGGAAACCTGACTCATCCTTAACTCCACGAGATTCATTTTTCACCTATTGCTGACTTCTCAGTTTTACCTCCTCAGTGGTTATTCTTCGTTTTACCTTGTTTTCACAGTGGCTCTGCTCTCTTCAGGACCTCATCTCTCACCTGGGTTATTAGAACATCCTTCTGTTCTGTCTACCTATAGGTTTTCTACTTCCTCTCTGTCCTTTAATATTGTATTCAGTTTTCTTTCTAAAATAGAGATTAGATTACATCTGTGTCTTTAAATGTATTCTGTGGTTTTCTATTACTGTCGAAGGGAAGAGAATTGGCCATCGATGGCATCGATGAGTTATATTTATTAACTCATTGTGTCCTTACAACAGTCCTGAGGAAAAGGTGTATTGCTATTTCATAAAGAGGCATAGAAGAGAATAAATGAACTGCCAGGGTCACAACATCACTATTAAGCAACAGAATGGCGATAAAACATGGAGGTTTTATTTGACACCAGAGCTTGAGCTCTTTCAAGTGCTCCATATTCTCTCCCAAATTAGAGCATGAGCCTCCAACAACTTGCCCTTAATTCACTTTCCAACCTCATTTCCTCTGGCCTCCTCTCACATGTACCTACCATGATGACTCATTGTTTCTCACACCTACATACTCTTGCCTTGTGTTCTCACTGGATAAATTCTTGACATTGTGTTGTCCCAGGTTATTTCTTGCTGGTCAAAATGTAGTCATTAAGGACTGCCTCCAAAACCAGCTTCTCTAGATATTTTCTTAAATGCCCTTACATAGAAGAACTACCTCTTCCTCTGGTCTCTGACCACATGTTTTCTTTTGTTTTGTTTTGTCTTGTTTTGTTTTGTTTTTAACATCCTTTAGGACTTAATTCATCCCAGCTTGTTATTTGAGTAGTTTATGTGTCTTTTCCCACTTCTAGGACATGAACCCATTCCTTGTTTATTTCCTATGTTGCATTCTCCAGCATAGAGCTTAATAATTGTTTATTGATATAGAAGGGACTTCATGGCATAGTGCAACATGATAGTAAGTGGACATTGAAGATCTGGTGTGACATAAGAGTTTGGAGGAAGAAGTAATCCCAAAGAAATGTGGAGGTTGGGGAGGACTTTAGGAAGATACATAGCTGGGGCGCCTGAGTGGCTTAGTCATTTAAGTGTCCGACTTTGGCTTAGGTCATGATCTCGCGGTTCGTGGGTTCGAGCCCCGCGTCAGGCTCTGAGCCGACTGCCGGCTCAGAGCCTGGAGCCTGTTTCAGTCTGTGACTCCCTCACTCTCTGACCCTCCCCTGCTCACACTGTCTCTCTCTCGCGCTCTCTCTCTCTCCTAGAAATAAATAAAACATTTAAAAATATTTTAAAAAAAAAAGGAAGATACGTAGCTATAAACAGGACCCCAATGAGCACAAAACTGCAGATGGAATTCAGAAGCCAGTGGGAGAATGTTGCAGATCAGCTGCTCCTAAATCTGATAGGTCTTTCAAATAAAATTGTAAGAAAGCAAATAGATTTATTGCATAAGAGTCCCAGTGTGGGGGATGGAGCCCAGGAATCTGCAGTTTTAGAAAGCTCACCTCAGAGAGGCCAGAGCAGGAGCATATTCTGTGTTTAGTTACCTCAATTAATGCTTGGCTTCACCCATCCGTGCCTAAATGTCTCAGGTGAGCTTTGGAAGTGGGAGAGAGAAGGACTCTTCCCCTACTATAGTCTACATTAATTTTTGCCATGCTCAGCTAAGTTTAGGAACAAGTTTAGAATCACCAAGTTTAGGTGATCTTGAAGGTATATTCCAACACTGATACCCCGTGATTATAAGTAGGAAATGGGCTGGGCATTGACAGAACAGATGAAATTAAGTGGCTTAGGGAGGAAAGGAGTAAGGACATTCTTGGAATCATATGGCAAAATGGGAGATTCAGTGCCCATTTTGGAGGAATCACACAGCATGATTTCTGGGACCAGCCTAAGTGCCATCTTTTCTGTGTGTCCTTCTCTGCATACTCAGTCTGCATGTCTCTCATGTGTATGCATTTTGTATTACCATAATACAGATTTGTAGCATGTAATCAGCTTGATTTAAACACATACTTTTAAAAATGCCTATTATGTCTTAAGTGCTGTACAAGTTATGAGACCTTGTTCTGGAAGGATTTAATCTACTGATCACATGTTGCCTCTTTCCTGAAGTATTCCCCAATCTCTGTGAGCTCTTTCCTCCAAATCCGTGGAGGGTTACTGCCCCTTCAATTTTGGCAGTAGTGATTCCTTTTTATTTCATTCAGTTATAGACATTTTCTCCCATAAATAAATCATAAGCCCTAGAAGATAAGGGCAGTGTCTTATACTTCTTTGTTTTCTCTCTAGCACCTTATGTATTTCCTTATACATAGTAGGTGCTCAATTAATATTCAATAAATAAAAGATCTCTGTGCTTTCTTTGCTGTGTTGAAATTGATTACAAAATTTTCTGTCTGCTACTGATAGATGAAAGGTCTTATTTATTTGGTTTTTTGTAATAAAATTCCCCAAATATACCCAATATGGGTTGCTTTTGTCCCAGCATCTATAATCTGAATAGCTTTGTTAAAGAGGATAGACATGTTCTGAACAAAAGAGATTAGTTAATGGGGTAAAACAATCACCTTCTCTGTTCTTGACTGTATTACTTTCAATTTATTTTTTAAAAAAAAAAAAAAGGCTAGAAAAAACAAGGAAGTGAAGATCCTTGGGATTCATGGTTGTGCCAAGGACCTTAGAGAGCATCTGTCCACACTCTATTTCCTTGGCTTGGCAGACAGCAATGGAAACCTACAATAAGTCTCCTTCATTCAGCTAGAATATATCTAAATTGCTTATCTGTAGGACTCCTGACAGCTCTCGCCTTGGGCACAGAATAGGTGAAATAGGGGCTGCCTGGATAGCACAGTTTGAGGGGTGTCAGAAAGGCAACTTGCTTCATGCAATTTCCCGTTTCCTCCTCCTTTTTATTTCAGTCCCCTGTGCAAACAGGCTCTGATCAGTTCTAGTTTTTGGTGAGGCTTGGTAGGTGGTATAGGTTCAAAACCAAAAGGTGGGGGGTGGGGGGGGTGATGGTGTCTACAAGCACATGCATGTCTTCATTATCAGGATTGGAAAGGTCTTCCAAAGACTAACCGTGTGTTGCAATTAAACTTGAGATTTATGACACAGGGCCGGCTTTGGTTTGCAGGCTCTCTCCCTGATGCCCCTCCCTGAAGGAGGAAACACAGTGCTGTTACCTTTCACTCTGCACCTACATTGCCAGGCGGCTCAGGGTGCTTCGTCTACCAAGTGCAGAGTGATTGGCTTTAACTGCTTGTGCATTCCAGGGCAAGTCCAGGGACCCCTCCACTTCCACTCCCCTGTGGCCTGGGAGAGAAGCTCTGGAAACGGAAGCGGCCTTTGTTCTGCAATTAATCATTTGAAGTCAAAGTCTGTTTGGGTACTACAAGTGATAGCCCAAAAACACTATGAAGTGGCTGATTGTGTAGCTGGTGAAATTCGGTCTCTGATAGGACTTCCTTTATTGTAAATAGAAAAATATCTTGGGAATGAGGTAGGGAAAATTGTCAAACTTAGGAAGGAGAAGTGATGGGCTCATTTATCCTAGAATAACTTAAAGACTAGATTTTGGTGTGCAAGAAACTCAATCTTTTAAGTCAATGTCCTGTTATTACTTTCCTGCTGGTCTCTCTTACCATGGCTGTTGGGGAGACCGACCTGGGGACCCTGGGCATGGGGGGTGGGGGGGTAATCAGGTCAATGATCAGACTCCAAAGAGAGATTGGACTTAGAAAAGTGTGGGTCTGTTTGCATGTATAGGAGGATTAGGAGGAACTTGACGGAGGAACGAGGGGGAGAAGAAGGGGGGAAATGGTGGGGGAAAGGGAGAGAGGCAAACCATGAGAGACTCTTGAATGCTGACAAAAACTGAGGACTGATGGATGTAGGTGGAGGGGGGGATGGGCATGGAGGAGGACACTTGTGGGGATGAGCACTGAGTGTTATGTGGAAACTAATTTGACAGTAAACTATTTGTGAAAAAAAAAAAAAGAAAGAAAAGTGTGGGTCTGTCCAAGTACATAGCCCTGTCAGCCTGTCTGAGATAAATGATTTTGGGGTTACCCATTATTCCATACTGCCTATGCTTCTCTTCTCTGAGTTTTATTTTCTTACCCTCTGGAAACATTCCACATACACTAGTCAATGATGTTTTCATCGGCTGCTGAGGTGAGAAAGAAATTTCCCTTTACATTGAGGAGTTAATGAGTTTGGTCTTTGCGTTGTTTGTGTTTTACTTCAAGAGTGAAGAGTGACTTTAGTTATTTCATTGACTCTCATAAATATTATCCATGTGTGATAGTTTTACCAAGAATTCAATAATACCTCATCAAAAGGGATAGAAATGAGAGAGGTTCCCATAGCCCCTGGCTGATCTCTTTGATTCCACTTACTTACTTAGAACCAAAGCTGGACATTAGCCCCCTTACCCTGGTTGCTGAGAAACAGCATGAGGACAGTACCTCTCAGAGACTTTAGGAATATCAGAGTATCAGAAGACCTGCACATACTCCATAGAGCGCACAGAGCCTGACTTCTAATGTCTAGTCTTCACTGACTGAAAGGGTAGTCTATGCCAGACTACAGTGAGGTCCTTCTAAAAGCACAACATTAAAAACCACCCCTGTGATGTTAATGCTGTCTATGCCACAAGTAATCCTTATGAGAAAAATACCAAGATGTTGCCCTCAGCCATCTTCATCCAAAGTGCCAAAAATCATGTGGTACTGAGCTTTCTTAAGCAAGAAAGCCACTTCCACATCTCCCCAAAGACTGTGCAGTGTTCTTTGTTCCTTGGCCTGATGCTGCTTTGTTCAAGGCTGCATGGAGGTCATGGCACAAGAGTGAATAGCAAGTTGGTATTTCATCTTGGTAGCTTCTTATACCTTTTCCCTAATTTTTTCTCCTAAAGGGAGACCATAAAAATATCATCATTTGCTTATAGAAGAAGCTGTTCCTAATAATGATTGGTAAAGCCATCCCACATTGGGTAGCCAGACTGGCAAGTTATTTATTTTACACATGTGATCTTCAGGTGCCAACACCACCCTTCTCCACCCAACAAGAACTTTATCCTCCATTCAGAAGGCCCTAGGCCAGAACTAACTTGGCCATTGACAAAGGCATGTTTTTCTCCTGTTTCTTTGTCGATCATGTCCTTCCATGGAGTTCTTGTACTTGTTAGAAAGATTCTGGTTCACATGGCCTTAAATTTTCAGATAAATCTAGTGAAATAGTGGTTTGTACCTTCAGGTTTTATCATCCTGCTTTTTAGAGACCTCAAGTATTCCCTATGCCATGCTGACTTAGAGGCCCATTTCTGTTTTCATGGGTGCATGGAGCCTGCCTTGTTCCCCTTCTGGACTATTTTGACCTTCCCTCTTCAGTGATGAGTGATATTAAAGTCTTCCTTAAATAGGTTCACATTACAGTGGTCAGATTTCATGCTTTTACCAAACATGACTTTCAAGAACTATGTTCCCCGCAATGCCTCCTTTTTCTTTGCCTCTATCCACCAATGTTTCCAACACCATTGATTTTGAATGTCTTCAGTGAAGATGTGTACTTGGTCTGGGTCACACAGTGACTGATGCTTTAGGTCACATAGTGCTGGATGGGTAACAGAGCTTCCTCTTTGAAGCTTGTGGCACTACAGGCAAGAGCTCTCCTTCCATACTTCTGAAGTCACTTCCTTGGTTCTATTATCTATATTACAAAAGTGAGTGGGTATTAACAAATATACCCTAGCAATGTTACTAGATTATGTATTTTCCACTTTCTGAAATGAATTGGTCACTGTCATTTAAGAGAATTTCTAACAAATATCACCAGTCATTAAACAGGATGATATTTTGTGGGGACCATTTACCCTTTTGTTTTCATTTTTAAAAAGACTTAATATTTTGAGTGCAGTTTTAGATTTACAGCAAAACTTAGAAAGAGGTACAGAGATTTTCCATATACCCTTGGTCCCTCCCCAGGCATAGCCACCCCTGTTATCAGCACTTCACCAGAGAGTCCATTTGTTATGACTGATGATCCTATATTGACACATTATAATCACTCAAAGTTCATTGTTTACCTTAGGGCTCACTGTACTTTCTAAGGGTTTGGATAAATGTATAATGAAATAGATCCATCATTATAATATCATACAGAGTATTTTGACTGCCCTGAAAATCCTCTGTGCTCTAGTCATCCTTCCCCCCAACCCCTAGCAGTCTCCATAGTTTTAGTTTTCCAGACCATTTACTCATTTTTAAATTTTAATTAAATCCAAGTTAGTTAACATATAGTGTAGTGTTGATTCAGAAGTGGAATTTAGTAATTCATCACTTGCACGTAACACCCAGTGCTCATCCCAACAAGTGCCCTCCTTAATGCCCATCACCGATTTAACCCACCTTCCACCCAACACCCCTCCAGCAATCCTCCGCTTCTTCTCTGTATTTAAGAGTCTCTTGTGGTTTGCCTCCCTCTCTGTTTTTATCTTATTTTTCCTTCCCTTCCCCTGTATTAATCTGTTTTGTATCTTAAATTCCACCTATGAGTGAAATCGTATGATATTTATCTTTCTATGACTGACTTATTTCACTTAATATATTCTAGTTCTTTCCACATTGTTGGAAATGGCAAGATTTCATTCTTTTTGATTGCTAAGTAATATTCCATTATGTATGTTTTTTTAATTTTAATGTTTATGTATTTTTGAGAGAGATTGTGTGTGTGTGTGTGTGTGTGTGTGTGTGTGTGTGTGTGTGTGTACACATACCACATTTTCTTTACTCATTTGTCAATCCATGGACATTTACTCATTTTTAAGCATTGTTTACAGTATGGACCACAACCTGAGCTATGATTTGAGATCAGTTATATCCAGATACCAATTAATTGTCTACATGACTTTTGTAGTAGTCTAGGGGCGCCTGGGTGGCTTAGTCGGTTAAACGTCCGACTTTCGCTTAGGACATGATCTCATGGTTCGTGGGTTCGAGCCCCGCGTCGGGCTCTGTGCTGACTGCCAGCTCAGAGCCTGGAGCCTGTTTCAGTCTGTCACTCCCTCTCTCTCTGACCCTCCCCTGCTCACACTGTCTCTCTCTCTCTCCTAGAAATAAATAAAACATTAAAAAAAAAAAAGAAAAGAAAATCTAATGCAAAAGTAACCAAATAATACAGCTAAAAAATGGGCAGAAGATATTTTTCAAAAGAAGACATGCAGATATCTAACAGACATGTGAAAAGATGTTCAACATCACTCATCACAAAAGAAATACAAATCAAAACTACAATGACATATCACCTCACACCAGTCAGAATAGCTAAAATTAACGACACAGCAAACAACACATGTTGGCAAGGATGCACAGAAAGGGGAACCCACTTACACTGTTGGTGGGAGTATAAACTGGGGCAGCCACTCTGGAAAACAGTGTGGAGGTTGCTCAAAAAGTTACAAATAGAACTACCATATGATCCAGCAATTGCACTAGTAGATATTTACCCAAAGGATACAAAAATACTGATTTGAAGGAAAACATGTTCCTGTTTATAGCAGCATTATCAACAGTAGACAAGCTATGAAAGAACCGAAATTCCATCAACTGGTGAATATATATAGAAAATGTGACGTGTGTGTGTGTGTGTGTGTGTAATGGAATATTACTCAGCCATAAAAAAAGAATGAAATTTTGCCATTTGCAACAACATGGATGGAGCTAGAAAGTATTATGCTAAGTGAAATAAGTCAAAGAAAGACAAATACCATGTAATTTCACTCATGCAAAATTTAACAAACAAAACAAATGAACATGGGGAGGGGAGAGGCAAACCAAGAAACAGACTCTTAACTACAGAGAACAAACTGTGGGTTGCTGGAGGAGAGATGGGCAGGGGCTGGGCTAGATTGGCGATGGGCATTAAGGAGGGCACTTGTAATGAGTACAGGGTGTTATATGTAAGTGATGAATTCTTTATTCTACATCCAAAACTAAACCATGTTTGAAGTAAAAATAAATATATAAATAAATTCACACACGTGTGTGTGTGTGTGTGTCTGTGTGTGTGTGTGTGTATGTCCTAGCCTCATACTTAACTATTCAAAAGTTGTTAGGTTGACAGTCTTGTTACAATTCAGACAGTTATTTGACATGAGAAAGAAAGGAAAAGGGAAAGAGCAGTTGACCAAAACAAAACCAAACCCATTAATTGCAGTCACAGAATTAAGCTGGGAGGAATGTTAGACAGGGTATAATCAGATCGACCCATTTCAGTTTTGTTTTGGGATTATTAAAAGCAAAGAAAGCAAATAAAAATTGGAGAGTAGAATAGAACTGAAATCAGGAAGATCAACCAAAATTCCAAGCAAGACCATTAAAAAAAAAAATGAACCATAATGAAATGTGAGGTAACTCCTGCCTTTATGAGAAGTTAGTGGGTATTCCAATGGACTCTTATTTTTCCCACATTTTAGCTCACCTGGATCTTTCGCCACAGTTCTTATCTGTGAGTCTTTGCCAGATATTGTTGATCTCACAACCTTAGAACATATCTGGAAAGTAGAAAGCAGAGGTGAGTGGTAAACTGGCCATGTTTTGACTTTTAAAGATTTGATATTTTATCAGAGCCCCAGAGCTGGAATCTGATGGCTATGGCTATCATAAAAATCATCCTTTTAATTTTTTAATGTTTATTTATCTATTTTTCAGAGTGGGGAGGGAGAGAGAGAGAAAGGGGGAGGCAGAGAGAGGGGGAGACACAGAATCCAAAGCAGGCCCAGGCTCTGAGCTGTCAGCACAGAGCCCAGTGCGGAACTTGAACTCATGAACCATGAGATCATAAACTGAACTGAAGACAGATGTTTAACTGATGAGCCACCCAGGTGCCCCAAATAACATCCTTTCAAAAGGCCTTGTCCTCTTAATCAGTTGTCCAGCTCCAAGATATCCCTGGACAGTTCTTTAGGAAGAAGGCTTGTGTTGCCTCTCATTCTTCCAGAAAGGAAGGTTTTTGTTTGTTTTTATTTTTCTCTTTCCCTCATAGAGGCTTCAGTGCGGTCTGTTGAAGTCCATACACTGGGATTTTCCAGTTTTGTATTTAAATGGAGCTCTTTCTGTCCAGATGAAAACATACATAAAGCCCCAATATATAAACCATATAAAGCTTTTCTAGCTGAAGCAGGATTTGCAGATATTGGGATCTGGAGGACCCACTAACTCCTCTCTCCCTGAGGCACCTTTGTTGAATGCTAAGGCTCTTTGGAAGATAATTTGAAAACTCTCCTCTAAAGTACTGGCTTTCCCATAGTGACAAGGTGTATAACAGCCTGAACACTCTAACTACCCCACCTCCTCGATATCTCACTTGGCTCTTGATTAACTGGTGTGCTCAATTCCTACGGTCCTAAATGAAGGCACGTCTGGTGTTATAAACCTCATGATGATTTCAGTATGTTCTGCCTTGTATACCATGAACCAATGAAATTCTGGTTGTCTAAAGAATAAAGACATTGACCTTCTTCAGTCTCCTAGATGGCTGGGTTCTGACTTGGTTTGATTTAGCTGTGGGTATATAAATCAGCCTGTAGAAAGCCCAAAGGTATACCCAGTTTTAAGCTCTTCCAGAAAATGAGTTTGTAATAGTGGAGAACCCAAGCCTATGAATACAAAGGTATGTCACTCTTTGCATTGCAGCTCGCTTAGCTGCCTTGTAACCCCTAGAACTCTGATGAGTTAATGAAAAAAGTATGATTTTGTAGATCATCCATCTAGAGGATGGGAATAACATTCTGTTATACTTTTCCACATTCTAAGCAGAAGCAGACTTTCCTCCCCAGATAGTTCTAATAAGAAATCAAGGTTGCAGATCACCTTGCTTCTATACAGCAAGGACGAAGCAGGAACGTCAGAAGGTGTGTGTCTGGGCCCCATCTCATACTTGCATCTTTCCTCAGTAGGCTTTGGCAGCATTTGAAATTTACTGGGGCCCTCAATAAACTTTAGAGACTCATTATAATAAGAAAGAAGAAAAGGTAGGGGTTTTAATAGTCCATTTTACTGAGGCATTTATGAACTGAGAATAGTTATTTTCATTCCCTAACTTATTTGTCTGTTTTTTCCCCTCTATGTTTCAGATTTTTGGGGGGGAGGGGATACTATGAACTTTGAAATCAAATCTAGGTTTTTGCCTGTGAGAAGTCATGAACAACTATGTGTGATTTTCTAGAGTAAATATTTAGACCAGAAACAAAAATAGAACCAACATCTAGGCCAGAACAAAAAACAAGTCCATACACAATGGAGCCAAGGGGGAGATTGAGCGTGTATGTGGCTAGAAGTTAGCTAGCCAGTTCTATTTAATTAAAGCAGAAAAGCTCTTGTGTCCTAGGTGAAAGAAGCAAATTCCAGACTCAGAAAAAGCTGTATTAACCTCACTGAGCCTCAGTCTTCTCTTGGGCAATGCCATGTGGCTACTTTTAGGAATCCTGGAATGTATACATAAGTTGACATGTATAAATATTCAGCACATTTGGGTGGCCTTGAATGCCCTTTCTTTTTGCTTATTCAGGACTCAATCAGCTAATCAGTAACTAGAACTAGATTTTTAAATGTTTTTATTCCCCACCTCAAGGATAAATGGAAAAGCACCTCTGGGTATTTACTAAACATTTAGACTTGCTTAAGGTGGGAGGGGGGGAACCACCAATACAAATCTTTCATTTGCCACTTGGATATTTGCTAACAACTCACTTGTGCATGGGACGCCGCTTGATGTAGGAATAGGGAGGAGACCCAGAAATGCACAAGGCGTGATCCTTGTCCTCAAGTGGTTACCGTGGTTTAAGGGAAATCAGACACCTATACAGTCATAAGATGAAAAGTCCTTAAGTGCCTGAAGAGAGGCGCAAAGTGCTCTTTCACTTGAGAAAGGAGTAATTACTTCTGGCTAAGAGAGATGAAGGAAGCTTTCATGACTTTGGCACTTAAGCTGAGAGCAGAAGAATGGGAAGAATTTGAACTTATGGAAATGGTTAAGAAAGTTGTGAGGCGAGAAAAGCCATGGTGCAAAGAGCAGTGAATAGATTGGATGGGACAGGAAGCACGTGAGTGAGGGGGAAGGAAAGGGTATTTGATAAGTAATCATATAATATGTTGTACACTGTTCACAGCAACAGTGTTAAGTGTGGTATTATTCCCACTTTTACAGATGAGGAAATTGAGGCTAAATGATTTGTCTAAGGACAATATAAAACCAGATTCATGTCTGAAAATGTAAGATGGACAAGTAAACTAAGTTTGGAACAGAACGACGCTTCATTGCCAGGATGGGGAATTTGAATCCTACACTGTAGGTCAGGGGTTAGCAAACTGTGGCTCGTGGGCCAAATTTGGCCCGCTACATGTTTTTGTAAATAAAGTTTGTTAGAACACAGCATTGCACTGCTGTTCATTCATGTATTGTTTTAATGGTTCCTTTCACACTACGACAACAGAGTTGAATAGTCACAGAAATCATATGGCAAAAAGCATGGAGGGAATGGAAGATGGGCAGAATGAGTAAAGGGGAGTATGAAATACAGGCTTCTGGTTATGAAGTGAATAAGTCACTGGAATGAAAGACACAGAATAAGGAATATAGTCAATGCTTTGTGATACATCATATGGTGACAGATGGTAGCTACACTTGGGTAGAGCACAGTATAATGTAAAGATGCTGAAGTACTGTGTTGTACATATGAAACTAATATAACATTGTGTGTCAACTAAAATAAAAAATGAGAATACTTAGGAGCACCTGGGTGTTTTTGGCTCAGGTCATGATCTCACAATTCATGAGATTGAGCCCCCTGCCAGTGTCTGTGCTGACAGCTTGGCATTCTCTCTTTTCCTCTCTCCCTGCCCCTTCCACCCACCTCTCTCCCTCAAAATAAATAAACTTAAAAAAAAATGAAAATACCTAGAAAAAAATTAGAGAAACTCAATATTAATTCCCTGTCACAGTCTTAGGCACTGATCTTTTGATGATCTTTCAGCTATTGTAAAAGGATCTAACAGTCTGCAATATTTTCCATTTTATAGATTAACCTTAAAACTGGATGGACTATACTTTTTAAGAAAAAAAAATTTTAATGTTTGTTATGTTTGTTTATTTTTGAGAGAGAGAGACAGATCATGAGTAGGGAAGGGGCAGAGAAATAGGGAGACACAGAATCTGAAGTAGGCTCCAGGCTCTGAGAGGGTCGAACTCATGAACCATGAGATCATGACCTGAGCTGAAGTCAGCTACCCAACTGACTGAGCCACCCAGGTACCCCTGGATGGATTATATTTTTAAGATAATATACCCTGGGGTGCCTGGGTGGCTCAGTAGGTTAAGTGTCCAACTTTGGCTCAGGTAATGATCTCGTGGTTTGTGGGTTTGAGCCCCACGTCAGGCTCTGTGTTGACTGCTCAGAAGCCTGGAACCTGCTTCAGGTTCTCTGTCTCCTTCTCTCTTTGCCCCTCCCCCACTCATCCTTTGTCTCTCTCTCTCTCAAAAATAAACATTAAAAAAATTTTTTTAAAGGACAACATACTCTTAAAATCAACAATTCGATATATAATTACCTATCTTAAATATATAGCTTATATAGCCTAAATGATCTATATTGGAATTGTCTGGGATATAGCTACGATTCAGATACTAAAGAAAAATAACTTGTCCTACAAAAAAAATTATTTACCCTCTGGCCATTGAAGAAAACCTTTGCTAACCTTGACTATAGATGATTGAGGGTCACTAAAAGTGTTCAAGAAGGGAAGTGACATTCTCCAAGTTATGAATTACCAATGGAGACTGTGTTCATCAGTAGGATAGAGTGGAGGAGGAAGATCAATCAGAAGGCTATTTCAATACCCTCATCTCTTCACTCATTGACTGGTCACACTAGCCTTCCAACAAATCTCCTAACCTAAACTTTGAAGCTTAGAGAGTTCAGGCAAGCAGCAACAATACATGAAGTGCACTGAGTGTAAGAAAGCCATCTGTGTGGACAAGCTGGTAGATGGCACCTCCTGACCACCTCAGGACTGCCATACACTAAGGAGTGACAGGAAGCACCACACACTGAGGCTGTGGTGCAGATGCCACTCGATGTTACTGTACCTTCCAGTCGTGTAAGAGAGGTTGGAACGCTGACTTCTTACGTGAAGTCTCTGCACTGAAAAATGTTAGCAACTGAGTTCAGACCTACTTATGCCTCCTGTGGCTGATGAAAACTGAATCTAAATTTATTTAAACCCTCTGAAGTTGAGCACACTGCAAGACCTCCGCTCTGCAGTCTCTTCCCACTTGATTTCTAAAACCCTGATTCTGCGTCAATTTACTATGAGAAAGTCTCAGTGGTCTAAATAGAAGACCAAACCAGTCACAGCATTCCTTAAGTCAGAGCCCAATCCAGAGCAAGACATGAACTCTCTTCAGTTCTGTAAAGGCTGAAAAAGAGGGGTAGAATCTGCAGAAGAAAAGTTTGAAGCTAGCAGAGGTTTGTTCGTGAGATTTCTGGAAAGAAACCATCTCCATAACTTTAAAGTATGAGGTGAAGCAGCACATGCTGATATGGAACCTATACCAAGTTATCCAGAAGAGTTAGCTGAGATCACTAATGAAAGTGGCTACACTAAAGAACAAGTTTTCAGTGTAGACAACAATCTTCTGTTGGAAAAAGATGCCATCTAGGACTTTCATAGCTTGAGCAGAAGAGTCAATGTCTGGCTTCAAAGGAGAAACTGACTCTCTTGTTAGGGGCTTATACAGTTGGTGACTTTAAGTTGAAGGCAGCGTTCACTTACCATTCTGAAAATCCTAGGACCCTTAAGAATTGTGCCGTATCTACTCTATCTGTACTCTATAAATGGAAGAGCAAAACCTGGATGATAGCACATCTTTTAACAAGATGGTTTGCTGAATATTTTAAGCCTGCTGTTGAGACCTGCTTAGAAAAAAGATTCCTTTCAAAATAAGACTGCTCATTGACAATTCACCTGGTCCCTCAAGAGCTCTGATGGAGATGTACAATGAGATGATGAATGTTGTTTTCATGGCTGCTAACACCACATCCATTCTGTAGCCCATGAGTCAAGGAGTCATTTCAATGTCCAAGTTTTATTACTTAAGAAATACATCAGTCTATAGCTCATTGGTAGTTGAGGGATCTAGAGAAAATATGTTGAAAACCTTCTGGAAAGGATTCACTATCCTAGATGCCATTAAGAACATTCATGATTCATGGAAAGAAGTCAAAATATCAACATGAACAGGAGTTTGGAAGAATTTGATTCCTGTCCTCATGGATGACTTTAAGGATTCAAGACTTCAGTGGAGAAATTTGCTGCAGATGTGGGGGAAATAGCAAGAGAACTAGAACCGGAAGTGGAACCTGGAGATGTGACGGAATGGCTGCAATCTCATGATGGAGTTTTAATGGATGAGGAGTTGCTTCTTATAGATGAGCAAAGAAAGCTTTTTTGAGATGGAATCTACTTGTGGAAAAAGTCATGTGAAGATTGTCAAAATGACAACTAAGGATTTAGAAAATTATGTAACCTTAGTTGATAAAGTGACAACAAGGTATGAGAGGATTTGATACAATTTTGGAAGAAGTTCTACTGTGAGTAAAATGCTATGAAACAGCATTACATGCTCCAGAGAAGCCATTCATGAAAAGAAGAGTCAGTAGCAAACTTCATTGTTGTCTTGTTTTAAGAAATTGCCACAGCCACCCCAACCCTCAGCAACCACAACCCTGGTCAGTCAGTGGCCATCAACCTTGAGGCAAGACCCTCCACCAGCAAAAAGATTACAACTCACTGAAAGCTCCGATGATGGTTAGCATGTTTTAGCAATAAAGTATTTTTTAATTAAAATATGCTCATTTTTAGAGATAATGTTATCGCTCAACAGACTGAAGTATAGTGTGAACGTAACTTTCATATGCATTGTGAAGCCAAAAAGTTCTGTGACTCTCTTTATTGCAGTATTCACTTATTTCAGTGGTCTGGAACAAAACCTGCGATTTCTCCAAGGTATGCCTGTGGTTTCTCTTATTTTATTTGCCTGAGAATTTTTTGCATACCTACACCAAAGTTGAGCTGCTAGATAGGATTTTTAGAATCTGTGTTCAGATCTGAAAAATTAGAATTCTTTGACTTGCTTTCAGAATCCCTCTCTCTCTGACCCTCCCCTGCTCATGCTGTCTCTCTCTCTCTCTCTCTCAAAAATAAATTTTCAGAATAATGATATTCCTGCCAGATAATACTTTGTGAATAGCACCACTTCATATGTAGTCAGAAACCGTTGTCATGCATTCAAGTTCCTTTACCTTTGTGATGGAAAATTCCGTAATGGCTATCCTTTATTGACCATTTGCTCTATATCTCCTATACTGTTTTGCATATATTCATTTAATCTTCACAATAATAAGATGTGGTTGACTTCAACCACCATTTTATAGATAAACTGAAACTGAAATTTAGAAAAGTCAGTTAGCTTGCTCTAAGTCATCTAATAACTGCCAAAGTTAGAATTGGAATCAAGTTTAGCTGATGCTGAATCTCCTTGCACCGAGCTGTGTTTTCTCCCAATCCTTCGTGATTTTCAAGAGTGTCCTTTGAAAAGGAGATGATAAAATGGAAGGTGAGTGTTTGGAGAAGAACAGGGTAGAATCACTGAGATCAGCGTTGTCCTGGAAAGTCCAGGGTGTATGTAACTGCCTGTAGTCTACAGAGCAGCCACTGACCAGTAGTAAAAGGTTTGCGGTGGGGACAGGACTTTAGGTTGGCTCCCCTCCTTCCTGCCTCCATATCCCCAACCACAACCATTACCCCGACATCCAGAAAATGTGGAGAGGTTCCAGGGCTGCCGAGGGATGTGGGCATTGGGGAGGGGCGGTGCTAACCAGGAGCGTGGTAGAAGCCTAACTTGGAAGCAAGAAACCAGAATTCTCAGGGGGAAAAGGAACTACTAAAGCAAAAGATGACCCCCAAAACCCCCTAAGGGAATCTGGAGGGAAAAAGTAACTCTGAACCCTTTAATCGGAATTGAGATTAAAGAGTCACTAATGGGTATGCTTTTTGAAAGCAAATCTTTCAAAGGAGATTCTGCAAACTGGGACCTCATCTACAGCACCACCATCTTGGTTTGCAAATGCCTTACTAGTCGGAGTCTCCAGCATAGTTAGACCTTGATTTGATCCTTTCGGTGCATTCTCTTCTTATGTGGGTACAGTCATAGTTACTGGTGCAACACAAATGTTTACTGTGCGGTGTGATATATACACTCAGACCTATGTCAGCGTTGAGAAGCGCCCATTCCTGGGCAGCTCTGAAGATGTACTTCTTAGGTCATATAGGTCATTACTCATCTTTGTCTCATTTTTATTTCTTTTTTGATGCACAGGTCATCATGTTGAACTCATCATAACTAGTGCATGTGGACAGGGAGATTGAATTAGTAAGCATGCGTTTTAAGTAAATTGTATAAAATTAGCTAAGGAAGTAAGGCACTCAACTATTTCTTTGATAATTAAGCAAAGATGTGATTAATATTGAGCCAAAGATTTTTTTGGAGGCCCTAAAGAAAAAGCACGTTCAGTTTTTTTTTTAATGTTTGGGTTACTGGATCTTTATTCAGTCTTTAAAAACTATTTTTGAAAAATATCGAAAGTAAAGAAACATATAAAGGATAATACAACATGCCACATTCCCACCATGTAGAATTAACTATTAACAGTTTGTCACATATTCAATATTTTATAATTAAAAAAATGAAGCATTACAGATAAAAGTAAAATTCTATTTGACATGTAACCTCCCAATGCCATTCTCTTCTTCCTTGTTTCTAGTGATAACCTGTATTATAAAACCAGTGAGTGACTTTCCAGTCTCTTTATAAATACAGGCAGATATTTGTATGTACTTTTATACACACATGCAGGCATCTATGAACAATATTGTTTTGTGGGTACTATTTACATATGTCCGCAGTGTAGCAATTTGCATGCTCAGTAACAATAGTAAGAAACCTATAGTGAGTGATTACACTGTGCCTGGAGCTGTACAAGAGAGAGTCTCCATCCTTTCAGTGACTCTATGCAGCAACACTGTTGTTCTCCTCTTCTTAGGAAATGAAGGTGCACAAATTGGTTACTTGCCCAGGGGTACCCAGCTGATTAATAGTGGTGCTAAGAATTAATCCCACCGTCCTGCTCTGAAGCCCCACACCTTGACCATCATGCTCGATGGCCTCTTCACTGTATCACTCTGCAAAATTCTTCAGTCTCTCAATATCATGTTTCAGAGATCTGTAATTGTCGAATTTGTAAGTCTGGTTTATTCCTTTTCACAGTTATACCATACTCCATTAAGTGAGTATAGTATATAAGAAGCATTGCACAGGGGGTCAGAATCTGTGAAATAGGAATAGTGAAAATATCCACCTCACAAGGCAAGGTGAGAATTAAATGGTTTAATTCAAATAAAGCAGGTAGATTAGTACATGGTACCGAGTAAGCATCCAATAACTGTTAGCTGGTATTACTTGCTATTATCATCTATCTATTATTCTGATGAACAATCATTAGGTTGTTTCCAATTTTTCATTATTGTATATATTGCCCCAGTGAAAGCCCTGTGTCTGTATATGAAGGTTTCTTCTGGTTATCTCCCTAGAAGAGGAATTGATGGCTCACAGAGAGCGCATGTTCTCAGTTTTCCCTGGTATTGCCAAAGCCCAATACACTCCCAGTCTATACTCCTCCCTAAATGTACTGTTCGGAGGTTCCCATTTCCCCCACGTCCTCAATAAGAGTTGATATTGTCTGACTGTTGGATGTGCAAATTTGATGATGTAATTCATATACAATGAAGTCCATTCTTTTTAAAGTGTGCAGTTCAGTAGTTTTTAGTATCTTCACCAGTAGGTGCAACCATCACAACAACCTGATTCTAGGAGAAACCCCTTTACCTGTTAGAGTCATCCCGCTGTCCCCCATTTCAATCCCTACTTGATCATCTACTTTCTCTCTCTGTAGATCTGCCTATCCTGGACATTTCATATAAGTGGCATCATGTGATGTGTGGAGCGTTGAGGTTCATCCAGCTGTGGCATGTCAGCACTGCTCTCTTCTACATGGCCCAGCAGTACTCCACTGCGCAGACATGCTGCATTTTGTTTATCTGTTTCTTTGCTTCTTCTCCTGGCCATTAGGAATAATGTTGCTATGAACATTTATATGAAAATTTTTGTATGAACATATACGTTCCTTTTCTTGGGTATGCATATGTATTTATACACCTAACCATAGGATGGCTTGGTCCTTTGGTAACCATGCTTTACATTTTGAGAAACTGACGAAGTGACTACACCATTTTGCAGTCCCTTCAGCAATGTTTGAGGGCTCCAGTTTCCCCACATCTGTACTTCTGACATTTGCTCCTTTCTTTTTCATTCTCACCATCCTAGGGGATATGTAACGCTGTCTCATGGTTTTGCTTAGCATTGCCCTGATGACTGATGATACTGAGCATCTTTTTATAGGCTTAAGTAGCCCTTTGTATGTCATCTTTGGCCTAGTTTTTCATGGGCAGTTTGCCTTTTTATTGGAGTTATTGGAATTCTCCATATATATATTCTGAATATAAGTCCCTTATATATATGATTCACAAATATCTTCTTCCATCTTGTGTGTTGCCTTTTTGGTTTCTTGACATGAACTGGTATATTTCAATATTTGTAGCTTTCATATGTTTCCTCAAAACTTGAGTTTTTCAAAATTGTCTTTCTATTATCTGCTGACTAGATTACAAGCCAAAGAGCCTGGAAGTGTTTACTCAGAGTAAAGTGTGTGCATCTAGTATTCCCCAGATCAGAAGAAGCTCCTGCATTGGCCACAGAAACAGACTTTCTGAAGTCATCTATGAGATCCTCTCAGCCAGTGAAAGAAAGTCAGTTGTGACAACGTAGGAAAATGTGCCTTCACAGCTAATTAGTGTTTGAATTTATTAATGAAAAGCACCAAGAAATCATTCCTTGTATTTCCTGACTCCCAGTTGGTTAAAATTCAAAAGCATTTGGATTCCTGTCTAACCTGGCCTCTTCTTCTTTTTTTTCTTTCTCCTCTTCCTCACTTCACTTCCTACCCCCACCCCCCTCCCTGTTTTGATTTCAGATTGAAAATGGCTCAGGAGTCTGTCAGCAAGTTGACGTCAGAGAAGAAAGTGGAGACCAAGAAAATCAATCCCACAGCTAGTCTGGTGAGATGTATTTTTCAGCATAAAAATCATATAATGATATTTCATTATAACTGAGGTGTATCTAGGAGTGTGTCTGAACATAAAGGACAAAACTCAGAGGAATGAACAGTATCCAGATTCTCAGGCCCCATCCCAGATTACCATAGGTAACAAAGAATATAGGGGAGCAAAACAGTTTCCTGTGTTCTCCCAGAGAACTCAACAGAGATGGTTTTCTGATGGAGCAAATTTAGTCACTTGCCATTTCACACCCTTGCATACCCCATGCCAACACCCCCCTTATCTCAAAGCACCTTTCTCCCAAAACGTTTAAGCATTTAAGAAAGAGGTAGAGATTATGCTCTTTAGAAAACTGGGAAAACCGAGCTGCAGAAAGATACAGGCTACCTAGCATCACTTCACAGATGGATAAGACAAACCTGGCCCAGAGTCTCGGAGCCTGACGTCTCTCCCTGGCATCGAAACTTGGAGTCTGGTCTGCAGGGGGAAGTTATCCTCCACAGTCCCATTCGGGAAGGTTCACAGTGAAGCTCCACCTATACGTTAGAGACAGTAGTCAAAACAGCTAGATGGATAGGGACCAAGGTGCGGGGGTTCAAATCCCAGGTTAGCCACTTACTAATTGTAAAACCTAAGTGAAATCACTTTGCTTCTCTCTTTTTGGTAAAAAGAGAGAAATAATACTGCCTTTGCATTAGGGTTATTTTGAAGAAACTGAGAGACGTATAAAGTGCCTGATCTATAATAAGAGCTTAAAAACGTTAGCTGTTTTTCTCATCATTACGAATCTTGGCAGCAGTGTAATGTGTTGCCAGTGTTGTTTGGCAACAACAGCAATGAGTGTTCTCTCCTCAAGAACATTCTCCTCAGTTTGGTTTTCAGACCCTTCCTTCTCTGTGCCCTAGTGTCCCACGGCTACTTATTTTTATCCTTTTCAGTTACAAATACTATTTGCCAGCTACTTTAAATTTTGGGGCCGTCTAAGTGAAGTTTAAGTTATTAAGGTGAGATTTTTTTTTTCTGTTGATTGATTATGGTGTCTCTCATAACAACCCCACCAGCAGCTCAGTGAATGTTGAGTGAGAAATGGGGAAGTCAGGTTCACTGGGCTTGATCAGGGAAAGCCTCAGTTTGAGGACCTATCTCCTCCCTGAATGGACACATCTTCAATGTTCATTTGACGATATATTTGTTACAAGCACTTGTACGATTTTCAGTGTCAATGGGCTCAACCCTGATTTTTATCTTCCTCCTTGGTCAGCCTTTCCCTCTTATTTGGGCCTCTGTCTTAACTTTTACAGCCAAACCTTATTTCTAGAGGCACAGAATGGATTCATCTCTGTCAGTGTGTTTACTGTGGAAATTTTTTTAATAGGTGACCTCCACCATGAGCTAGTTCGCAGTTGTGATTTTCAGCTCGTTAGGGTTGCTTCTTTTGTTGTTGTTGATTTGGGCGGAAACTAGGCAAGAGCTTGCAAACTGATCCCTGATTCAATTTCACAAGTCAGAGCTGGGATCCAAATGCAGGATGGGTGTTTCGAAACCACCAGTGTAAGTTTACGTGTAGGCCAGTCTAGTAACTCAGTGTGTTGCATATCATAGATCACAAGCAGATGAGGATCTGCTCCCAAGGGGCCTCTCTGTGCAAAAGAGTATGCCTCTGCCATTTCATATTGTAGCCTTTTATTTACACACTTGAAGAGCAGACACATCCATTCTCACTATGCTTAATATTTTACTATTCTGAAGTCCTAGAAATAGTGAGGGCCCATGTTCCATTTTGTAGTTTCTTGTTCATACTTCTATCCCTCCAGCACACTTTGATGTCCTTCCTCCTTAGAAGTATGTCCCTGGGAAAGAAGCTCTGCATAAGCAGAGAAGACCGTCCATGGCAAATAGGAGCTACTTGTATGCTGCATGGATTAAATCTGCTCGTCTTCCCTTCCGCATAGCCTTTGTTTAGTATTGCCAAGTTGACCATATGCAGATGGCTTCAACTTAGGAGTGGTAATGTTTTCATATCTAGCCTCTTCAGAAATTGTTTCTCAGGCATTCCCTAATTCCATCAGTAGACTGAGCATTGGAGTAGGAGGAGTCTTTGAGTAACACTGAGATGTTAGGACCTTTGTCAAGAGAGCAGCACAGCCTAGTATGGTGAAGGTCAGTATTTTAGATGGATATAATCGATTGATTAACTGGTTATTCATTGTTTATTTTTGGAAAGTAATGGTAGTAGGGTAGGAGGAACAGGTGACTGAGGATTTCAGGAAAGAGCGATAGAGTTACTCTCATTTCTCGGGCATGGAGTACACTATTCATCATTCCAGACCAAGACTTTGAGAAATTTATCAAATTCTGAGAAAGATGAAAATTTAGAAAAAGGAATGATAAACTCATTTCCCCCTCCCCTCAAAAAACAGAAAGAAAGACTGCGTCAGAAGGAAGCCAGTGTGACCACCAACTGATAAAGAGATATGTGAAAATGATGGCAGCGCGATATATTTTCCATCATGGTCCTTTGCAACACCAGTGCTGCAAGAAGTTCTTGAAAGATACGTCACCAAATGTTTGTTTTGCACATCTCCTTCTGAAGTCATTGCAGTGAGCACCCCGTGCCTTCTTAAGGAAGTCCCTTGTTAAGCCACAGGAACAATGAGAAACTGTTTACAGGAGCATCGCAGGACTATCGATTATCATTTCTTGTAGAGGTCCAGAGTCACTCCTTTGCAGGACCAGAAGAAATGCCAAGATTTTCCAAGTATTTTTAAAAGCGGCGATTCCATGCTTTCTAACTGAAGCTTGATACACATACACTTGTGACAGAAGAAGAAAGAAATCTTTTATGACAACTGCCTTGAGAGAACTTAAGCCTTGATCTTTACATACTGCTGGTTTGACAATTGATCTTAATTTTCATCCTGTTCCAGCAAGATCCTGCAGCATCTTTCTTACCAAAAATGTGGAACCTTCCAAAACCATATTTAAGAGGTCCAAAATTATGTATTTTCCAGATGAAAGAAATGGTTATTTGGTGGTGGTTATTGTTGTTCATATAATGGAAATGATAGAAAATGGAATTATACATGGGTGGAGAAGAAATTATGATACACAGAGTTGACATCAGCATTAAGCAAGTCCCATTCTTTTGATTTTATAGAAGTTCACTGTGGTTTCCTTGCCCAGCAGAAATTCTGCACTCTAACTTCCAGAAAGAAAAAAAAACAGTGATAACCAAGCCACTACAGGCTTGGAGGTCAAAGTACCTACTTGGGCACGTGATCCAGTAACAGCAGATTTCACGTTTTCAAACTGTGGGTAAGGCCACGGTGATGCAGCTGAGCTCTGCATCGTGTTCTGGGACCTTGTGCGTATGGTTGCCCCCCACCCCCCCAAATAACTTCAAGAGGCAGTTTCCAGACAGGAGAGCAAATGCTACTTTCAGCCTTTCATCATGACCTCAACCAACAGGCATGTGACCTAGGCTGTAGCAAGAGTCTTTGATGTCGAAAAAATTAAGAGCATAAAAAAAGGTTCTTTGCATCAAAATGAAAAGAAGATAATTACATTATATTAAGCTTTGAGTGGACTATCACGCACAGGCAGCTCTTTCCAATCCTGGGAGCCCATAAGACCACTACCCCTTGAGTCACAAGGGAAGTGACCTTGGATCTCTCCCCTGACGCTTTTTTCCTTACACCACCTCTCTTTGAATCTATCATGTGAGAGGAGAAGAGAAAGGACTGGAGGAGAGTTGAGAATAGCCTCAAAGACTATCCATTTTGGGCCTTGAAGGAAAAGAGATCCAAGCCTTCTCTTTCAGTTGGTGGAGGACGGTCTAGAGGTGGCTGAGAACCTTAAAACCCTTCCTGATCGGGCCGCCAGGTGTGGCCGTGCCCCTTACTCCGGCCTCTTCCCAGAACCTCTCCACTTGCCAGGTGCCTGAGTGTCCACCCAGGAATGCCTGCCAATCAGCAGCCCCCTCAAGGACCCCCTAATACAGTCAGCTAAGTAAATCAGCACTGTATCCTAATATAATGCAGTCAGGATCAGACCAAATCACAGGAGCCATATTTGCGCCGGTGCTAACCACTTTCTCTAATAGTTCAAAAGAAAGGACTGTCGGAGCACAATTGGGGTTTTTGGCTTATTTTTGTTTTTCCAATTCAAAATGAGAGATGAGACCAGCAAAACAAAAAAAGCTGGTAAAGAACTTACAGTACTAAAAAAAGTTGCTTGTGAGCAAGAAGCTTTTCGTGCTGCTTTCTTATGTTGTTTCTGTTCACTTTTCACTTAACTAGGAAGAAAACCTAAGGAATTCTTCAAAAATTCCACTTACAGTCATCTTGTGCTCTGTGACATTCCTTCTAGTATTATCGTGCACTAGAAAAATGCCTGTTTTGTCCATGCCTTGGGGATCAGCTTTGAGTTCGGTGAGATCAACAAATGTCTAGATCCTCGTGGGTCCCCACAGAGTGGATGACTGAGAGCAGCACAGTGGAGTCACTGTGGTCCACTTCAGGTCTCTAAGGAGGATGTTCACCAGGAAATCGCTGACAGTAAACAGGACTGTCACTATGGCCACACAACCCTGTAAGAACATGCTCTTGGGGAACCAGTGCTGAAGAAGATTGAGTGGAGATATTTAATGTGATAGTTAGACAAATGCAGCCCAAGTTGGATTCAGTCCACATGGACAGACTCAAAATTGGCAGTAAATTACCTGTTTCTAAAGATTATACTTGGCCTGCTCTGTTGGGGAAATCTGATGGTTTCATCACACTACTCAAATACAGTAAGTTATTACATTAAGACAGTAGGACACAATCTCCAATATTCTCATCCATTTTCAGTCCTGCATTTTGTATCTAGATGCCACCTCTCAAGTTCACAAGGGTACTGTGGTGTTGTCACAGCCTTTGTTTCTAACATAAGTCGATACTCAGTAGAGGTTTTCAAGAGCTTGTTCGAAGTGGTCCTAAACATCTAAAACAACCTGGAGTCTCTTTAAATAAGCCCCCTAAAATGCAACTGAGATGATTTGAAATGCAACTTTTCATGGAGAGAAAGTGGTTAGTGCACCGCTTAGGCAGCTTGAGCATTTTAGGCATGCAGGGTGGAAGTTGGCTTTTCTAAGCAGAGCCTTCCCCAGACTAGAGGGCAAGTGGCCGGTGTTGTTACCCTATGTTTAAACAGATACTCATACCCAACTTTAGGAGTCAGATTCTGAAAAACTTTGACTTGTAAGCAACATTGTCTCTTCCTAGCCAAGAGTTATTACATCTCAGAGCATAATTGGTTGGATAGCAGCTTGGTTTCTTGCATGAGTAACCTGGAGTCCTGATCCAGCACACAAGTCTATCCTATATTACACTAAAGCATGATATAAACATGTTAGGTAAAAGGCATCAAGCCTGTTAGGTGTCAAAGATCAGGTTAGAAGGGGGTGTGTTCTATGGCTTTTAACACAAGAGGCAGCTTAATGATTAGATGGGGGTGGGGAGAGCATGGAAAGGGAAAAGTGTAGCCAAGCAGAAACAGATGATTATGATGATGATGGACCTGCTGCTTTTGGAATCCTTGAGTTGACACCTATGATATCTCTTCAAATGCCCACTGCAAATACCTAGAAATAGTGAAAAAAGTATTTCTGAAATCTGGGAAGTAGAATAAGAAAACCCAGTGGTGGAAAGATGTGCTAGCCAAAACAAATTGGCAACATGGGTGAGGAACGAATTGCCAGATTGGGTGCTAGTCTTGGACCCCCTCCTACCCCCTAACAAGCACAAGTACTGAGCCCCTCCTTAGGCACCTCTTTTTTTTCCTAAGAACTGTAAGGAAAGGCATTTCCTAAATGAGAAGCTTATATGCTGCTGGTGGAGAAACTGGAAAAACTGAAGGAAGGAATAAAACTCTGTGGTGGTATTGGAAACCTTCCACAAGATATGGAAATCATTGCTATGGTTCTTGCAAGGACCATGATTGGACGTAGCAGAAGAGACATGTTATTTTTGGTAAAGATTTGCCTGGGATTGTATATCTCTCCAGAGATTATACTGTGTGCAATGGGAATTAAATTTTTATTCTTTTTAATTTTAATTTTAATTCTTGCTTTCATGAATATTATGTTTTCTCACCTCCATTTTTGCTTATCCTTTGCCTGACATCATGGACACAGATCACTGCACACAGCATTGCATGCAGCAGTATAGCAGACAACATCTAGTCCAAGTATCAAGGGGAATTAGCAATGTAGGCCTGCAGGCTCTTTCCCAGTAACCAGACTGTGATGTTAACAGGGGGAACTCTTCATTCCCCAACATATTAAATTAGCTTATTTTGTAGTACTATCCCCTCCCCCAAAGATAAAACCAACATCGGGCTTTCTGTGTTGAGTAGAGGAAAGAAGTCCACAATATATAGCATATTTTGTGAAAGAAATATCTGATCCACGTATCAAATATTTTATAAAGTAGTTTAAATTTGTGCATAATTTTCTTTGATTCTGCCTGTTGTAATCAGAAAACAATACAAAAATGAGCGAAAGCTGGAAGGGGGAAAAAAGCATCAGCAGATTTGGTAATCCACAAATTAGTTTATTAGTCTCTAAAACACACACACACAAAATGGACATGCTGTAAAATCCGGTATTGTGGAATTCCTGAGCATAGAAAATTAGAGCAGTCGTGAGAGCTGATGAGTGGGGACAAAGTAAGAGCTGTCTGTGGCCTGCTTGAGACTCACCTCAACCAGGCAATTTTTAGAGTGTGGATTTGAAAGAGTGGAGGACTGCCCTGAATAGTTTACTTTTTTAAAAGCCAAATACAAGGAGAAGTCGTGTGATCTAGTGGGAGAAGTGGCCAGACCATTATAACACCCTTACTCTGGGTTCTCTTTAAAGCTGTTGATAAATGTATGGAACATCTGGAAGCCTGTCAGAACCACATTTCATATATTAGATACCATACCTTTAGGAACAATTCAGCTGAAGAAAGCAAACTGAATAAAGAAATGAACTTTCATTCATGTCAGCTACTTTGTCATCATGAAGAAATCTGCAACACAAGAGAAACAAGTCTGTGTGGCCAAACTGATAGTATTCAATATTTGAAAAGTATGAATCATGTTTAACCTTTCAAAAATGCTAGTAACTTGTTGGGTATATTTCCATTTTCTAGCTATAGAGAAATCCAGTCCTTGGAACCTTCTCTATTGTTGGTTCAAAAGACACTTAAAGAAAAGCACCTTCAGAAACTGGCCTCTGCATAGCGGGCTGCTGCAGACTTGCATAACAATATTTATAACCCCATCAGCAATTGAATCCAGGCATAAGTAGGCTCTGTTACAGAGGCCCATTTTGTGGCATTGTTGCACACCCGTTGGTTGTTGACACCTTGTTAGATGCACTGAGTGTTAGTTTCACAATTCTTTATTTTCCCTCCCAAGGAGTAGGCAATCGACCAAACCCTCCCAAATCGACTCTTTGCTGGGAAGTAGTGAATTCAAGAGCATTTAACATGCAAGCATGAAGCCAGTTCAGTAGTCTTATTTGTGCCAAGACTCTTAATCAACACTGTGATACAAGCCTCGCATTTGGGAAATGTGTGTAGTTGAGAACTTGATTGGAAACCTGAAGATAATTAAAATGGCAGCTAGCTAACTCTGTCTCTTAAAGCCCCCATGCAGTTCTACCAACAGAGACATGAAGGAAGCAAATCAAGCCTCATCCAGCAGGCCGCTTGTCCTCGAGTAGACCTTATCAGGTTAATTCCCCCTCTACCACAGTCCGTCTCTCAACCAGCCTGGTGATCACCAATAACACAAAAAACCTTTTCCTTGTCATCCTCTTCTCTCATGGTTTACTTCAGTCAAGAGCTCAGATGAACTCCAAACTTCATTGCATATTACATCTATGAAGTACTTGTTCGTAAGTTTTGTCTCCATTCTATGATCTGGAGAGACTGAATTAATCTCATTTTTTTTTAATTAGGGAAGTTGTAGCTAAAGCCATTAATTTAGCCTTCTGCATTCCATCTATGCTCATAAAATTTTCTGTTTTTTTTTAATCTTCTCTCAAATGTGCTAAGAAACACCCATCTGCCTCTTTTTCTAAAAGCTAAACCAAATACTTCTGTGAGCTAGTTTTTTTATACTTTGTGTGAAATTTGATAGCATTGGGCTAGCAAAATACAAATGAGCCCATAGTTTCCAGCAGAAATTCACCTCCAAAGAATTTGGCATTCTTCTCCATGGAGTAAACAAGCTTCTACTATATTTAGGCTATTTCATAGGCAGAGCACTTCACTAAATTCTACCTGTGTAGACACCAAGGGGCATTCTGCCTTTGAAACTATAAGGATGTCTTGCGAGAAAATGAATATATCTCCCCATATGTAATGAGAGCCACCGACACGTTATCTTATGCTTAGCATGCACTCATTCTTAGGCATGCATTCACCATGCTTTGTCTACAGCTTTGGCAAAATTGTACTTTCCTTCATTGCTCTCTTCTGGAGCTTACTTCTATCCTTGTCTCATGAAACAAGTGTGTTTTTGTTTATTCATCTGGGTCAGCTCTCCAAAATGAAAGGCTTATCCCATAGACATCTGAATATACAGGGAAATTGTTCTCTACCTCCCCATGGCATGGACAATAAACGTGTTCAGGAATAAACAACTCTCTGGGAACTCTTAGGATGGATTATGAATTCCAGGTTTCTTTGCAATGCATAAAAATAGGTAAAGAGTGTACAAAAATTGTACTACTCTTCCCAATAAGAGACTGGAAGGAAATTCAAAATCTTTACATTTTAGATGGGTTTGAGTGACCTATAAATAGCTTGTTGTTCTTTCCCTTTCTTCTGGCAACCTGTCTCTAGCCGTAATCTTACTTTTTCATATATGACCACCAAGGCATAAAGAAGATGAGTTCAGCTCTACTAAGACTGCACTCTGCATAATCCTCCAAAGGCATCCATTTCCTTTGGAAACAAATGTGAATGAGAGGGAAAGTGGTGCAGTTCTCCTGTCTGTCCAGAGTGACACACATGGGATTTTGGGGTCCAGCACCGAAAGGATAGGTCGTACGAAATCATTAATTTTACAATTCTGTAATTCTTCAGTTTCCCAAGGCACAAAAAATACTACCCTACTGTTAGCAAAAGATATCATCTTCAACGGATATAAGCATTAATAAGAAAAAAGAACTTCCCTTTAAAGAAATGGTCTAAGATACTCCTAAAAAGGCAGAAACTTAAAAATTAGAAATTGTATAATTTTTGACAGAAAACATGTCACTGATTCATCATAGATTTTTTCCTCTCATTGAGTTTTCATTTAGACTAGCGTGGGAAGCAGTGTGCCCTGGACTTTGATTTAGGGGATCGTGATTTGGCCTGGAAAATGAGTACCGAGCTGCATGCCCAGAACCTAAGTGAAATCAGTCAGCTTCCTAATAGGAATCAGGCCTAACAAACGTAGGTTATTTCAAGTCCTTTAGGGCTTAATTTTCTTAGTGACACCCTAGACCCCAGACACTGCTTCCTAAAACGCATTTGATGCGTGCAGTTACGTGTCTCCTACGGCCTTGGGAGATTGCAAGCGAAGGGATGTGGGAGAAGTGTAGGAGACCAGCAGAAGGAAAATTTGAACAGGGCCAGAGGGCGATGTTTTTGCCATAGAATGCTCTGTGAGGGGGCTGGTGATTTTTGCCATGCTTGTGTCCTGGGTGGCCTTTCAGGGGAAGCTCCAGGAATCTGCATTAGGCAAATGGGAGTGATCAGCATCTTATACTGATCAGTGCCTGACAGCGTGTTGGAAAAGTGGGTACCATAGTGAAACTGGCCTGTGCTTGCTGAGATGGCTCCATTATATTTCAGAGTCATTCCAATGAGGCTAGTTGGGCACAGGTCTTCCTGTTTTCTCCACGCCTGCCCGAATGTCATTTTGGCACCTAGCTTCGTTTGACTTTCCTCACCTCAGTACTTGTGCTCCGCACTCCCCCTTCCTCCAAACCCCATGGCTCTTTTCCCTGCCTTTACCTTTTCAGTTTCTCCAGGACCCAGCCTTTTTTAGCCCTTCCTCCCCTCAAACCCAGTGCCGTTCCCCAGCCCTTTGGACACGGTGCTCTGCTGTCACCAAGTGAGACACAGCGCTGTGGCTGCCTCTTGTTAATGTCAGCATCACCTCATCACTTAGGCAAAGAGGGAAAAATCCATAAAAGAGATGGAAAATACATTTCTCCTTCGTTTTATTCGACTTTATTTTAAGAAGGTGGAGGGGAGGGTCCTAGTCCTTTTCAATTTCTCAGATTGTACTTTAAAACTGTCTAATTAGGGACCATTCTTTGATAATTTATAAATCCACTCAGGTCACCATCTATGATGTATAAGACTAAATTTTTGAATCTGAAGTAACGTTTCTGTGCTGCTGGACAAATTGATTTCATTCTGTGCAAACAGTTTGAATCATAGGTTTTTTATTGCCACTCCATTCTTACTACCACTCATGATCCAAACATCTACACGAATCTGGATCAGGATGTTGACAATTTGTGGTATTTTCAGATCAACAGTAACTGTTACACTCTTGAAAGTGCTTAAAAGGAAAGTATAAGCATGTCCTAAGTAGTCAGTCTTTTGACCTGGAAACATCTTGGCTTTTCTGTTTAATTAAATATTAGATCAATCTGTAGATATCATCTTAAAGGCTTTTAAACAATAACGAAGACAATTTGAGAAATGAGAAGGCACTTTAAAGACATGAAACCTTACATTACATGCTCTTGGAATTTTTTTAATGTAATAAGCTAATTCAATTCAGGTATTTTTTTCCCTTTAAACTTTTAAAAATATGTATTTCTAATTTGTTTGCATATTTAATTTTCTCAAACCTGAGAAATGCTCATTAGTTGGATTTGTAAATGTCATTTGCAACCAAATGAAGTATTTATTTTTAAAAAGAAAGGATGAAGGAACCAATATTGATTTGTACATAGTGAAAATATATGTGTGTGTCTCTATATATATATTTTCCTCCTTGATAAGATTTGGTCATCACATCAAGTGTATTTTTGTACATAATATATATTGGTTAGAAAATGTAGATTGTCTATTCAATGAATTCTATCTCTGTGATAGATTATATTTATCCTAATCTGTTGATACCTCTGTTAGTTTGTTTTAAGAGATAGAACTCTATTTTTCAGAATTTGCAGAGACCTGCATTCATGGCTTCCAAATGTAAATATGATGACGATATTTTAATAAATCTTGGTTTCATGTCTGTCAGGTGTGTTGTGCAGATTTATTTTCAGGAGACCTTACAGGACAATCTCCCAACAGTACTCCCATGTGGTGAATGCCAGTCCTCTCTAACGCTCATTGCTGCTCAGGTGCAGTGTTATTACCGAGCTGCAAGAGCTGGGTCTTGGTAAGTCCATCATGTTTCCTTCTTTCTTCTCTGTCTACCCCACCAACAGTGGGCAATCTGGCTAGGCATTCGAGGCTAACACCAAACAGACAAACCCAGCCAGGCATTGGCTTAGCTAGGCTGACCCAAAAGCAGTACTTCCTGAAGGTAAATTGCCCCTGGTGGGAGCGTACGGAAGGAACCACAAGTATTGGTGACTTCAGGCTGTGGGCTGGTAAATGGTCTACTAGGGAAGCAGAACAGAAATATAACTATATTGTGTTCTAGAACTAAGCACAAGGTATGAATTTTTTTTAAGCAATGGCATAACACATGCAGGTGTTTATAAAGGAGAAACTAAGACTTGCAGCAGAGCTCTCTTCCATTTAGATTAAAGTGTGATTGTATGTTCTTAGTTGATTGGTTTATTTGGTGTCCCTAAATGCCACACACCCTTAAGTTCTAGAAGTTTGCTGAAATATTTCCCAATCTATACAGATACAGTTAATGAACAGACATAGTCATTATCTGGGGAGACATTTCATCACTAGGAAATCTAAATTATAGAGTCAGAGAGCTGCAGAAATCTTCAGACATTGGATGAAATCTCTATTTCACAGAGTAAAAACTGAAGTTCAAGGGATCTGCTGAAAGTCACATTTAGTGTTAGTGAACACATTAAGGTGAGAATCCAGATCTCTTGACTCCAAGGCCGAAACCATTCCCACTGCTTCATTCTGTCCTTATGTTAAACTGTTTTCTTCAAAATACAGGTCTCCTCCTGCTGCTATGGTAGAGTGTTCTTATGCAACTTTTGATAGGCCAAAATGGCATAACACAAAGAAGCAATTACCATTAATTTATATGGAAAGTTTGTTGAGCATTCCCAGACCCAAAAATAACCTCTCTTGGACTTTTCTGATACCTCAGGACACATCTTGCTAAAAGATGCACAAAATAAATCACGATAAAATACTCATGCTCAGAAACACAGCTCAAAGCTGTAAGGTCTTGATGCTGAGATGCTGAGTGTAGTTCCTAGGAAGGAGCTTGGCGGGGACCCTCTTGCTGCTTGGGTGCATGCTACCTCTACAAGGCTTACTGCGAAACTAATGCTAAATGCCATTTTTGCTTCTTGCCTTGTTTTTTTCTAAAAGCAAGGATCTTCTTTGGATTTCTTCTGGTTAGGAAAAACAGATGCTGACGTAGGTCTTCGTGAAAAGCAAAGGGATGTAACAGGAACTTTCAGAAATCGGGGAATACCTGTACACCATTATAGAGAAATGCTCTAGAACTATTGTTTGAAGAAGTGGTCCAAATGCTCCTAAGGATTTGTAGAAACAATTAGTAAAGAATTAGAACCCCTAGCAGGGGGTGGAGGCCTGAGTATCAAGGAACCTAGGAAAATCATGAGTCCACCTTGGAAAGATCTCCTCTCTGGTTTAATCAAGATTTACTCTCTGCTGCTGAGTGCTGCCTATAGAATTTTTAAGTATACATATATTTTTTTGCCTATTCCATAAGTTCTTTAAATGCTGATGGTCCAACTAACAGGCCATAAGTTCCTGAGGCTGAATATTCCACTCAGACTCCAGCTACCCACTTCTACCAGTCTGTGATATATTCATGGAAATAAAAGACTTGACAGTTGGACTGCACTGGTCCTGCCTGCAATGGATGCCTGCATCACATTGAATGTCTTTACTTCTTCTCACAGTAGATCTGCTTCATGCCCATCATTGTGTAATAATGAATGGTAAGAGAATGTAACTATATTATTTATCAATTGATGCATTAAAAATGCCCCCTACTTCCTATTTTTCATGGTTTTTGTTAGTTTAGAAAGAGCTCAACTGGCTGGCTCTCACTCTGGAGTCCCATAAAGCTGTAGTAGTACATCTGTTGGGTCCTCAGTCATCTGAAAATTGGATGGCTTGAGTGGAGAACATGCACTTCCAACATGGCTGACTCACTTGGCTGGCAGGCTGGTGCTAAGAGACTCAGTGTCTCTCTACAGAGCTGCTTGAATGATCCAAGGCAAAACATAACGCTTTTTTTGACCACAGCTCCGATGTCTAATCCTGTCACCTTCATCACAGTCTACTGGTTGAGGCATTTACAAAGTTCTGCCCAGGTGGAGGAGGTGGGGAAACACACTGCACCTCTTTTATTTTAGACCCCACCTCTTGATGCAGGAATGTGAACACCATGTTGTAAGAAGAGCATGTGAAATGGAACGTATATTGGCACAACCATCTTTGTATAACTTGTCCAAGTAGCTTGCCCTGTTCTTTCTATCTGGTCTTCTTCCTCCTTCTCTTAATTCTTATTTTGTTCTGAAATTAAATATCAGATTTCTTTTTCAAAACTTCCCCTACTTCTTTTCCCCAAATCTTCCCTCCACCTGCATATCTGAGCACAGAAATTGTTGTCTTCTTCCTCTGGATATGTACATTCTTTACCTTGAAGAAAATGAGTTATGTACCGAGACTTTATAAACATTGGTGGAGAAAAGAACTCAAAGTTGACCCTAGAATTTTACTCCGCAATTAGAAGCCTGGATTTCTTATCATATGACTAGAAGAGATGTTGATTCCCCTTGAAACTGTGTCTTGGTCAGTAAGTAAATGAAATCATACTTTCTTGGTGGCTAGAATAAGACTTTTACTATTACAGTACTGTGTAGGTATTAATACAATGGAATATTACTCAGCCTTAAACAGGAAGTTCTGACACATGCTACAGTCTGTATGACCTTGTTGCTCAGTGAAACAACCCAGTCACAAAAGGACGCATATTGTTTGATTCTGCTTATATGAAATAAATATGGAAGGCAAATTCATAGAGCTAGAAAGTAGAATGATAGTTGCCAGGAGCTAGAGGGAAGAGAGAATGGAGTCGTTCCATGGGTATGGAGTTTTAGTTTAAGACAATAGAAACATTCTGGAGATGAACATTGTGAAGGCTGTACAACAATGTGACTATTTAATGTACAGAACTGTACACTTAAAAGTGGTTAAAATGGTAAACTTTCTATTTTACCATGGTAAAAATAAAATTCCTATATGCCGGGTACTACATTAAGCATTTTATATTATTCTGCTTAACCCTCATAATGAAAATTAATATGAGGTAAAATTTACTACTATCCCCATTTTGCAGATAAGAAAACTGTTTAGAGAAATTGTAACTTTCCCGTGCAGTTCATAAGTGGAGAAACTAAAATTCAGATACTCCAAAGAAATGCTTTCAGCCAGTGTCTTATCTCTAAGATCACAGAAATAGAACTAACTGATTTAGGAAAAATGGGGAAAGATAGACAAAGATGATAAGGCCTTAACACGTTGGTGGTCTAATAGTCTTGTTTTTGAGATATGGCAAAAACATTGTCCTTCTAACAAGATGCTTCTTTTTCACACTATACTACCTTTTCAAACTTTAGGTTTTTTTCAAATATCTAGCCCAAGAGAGTATTGAAGCCACCAACTACTGTAAAAGTGAAAGAAAATAGAAGAATGGAGCTGTGTGTGTATGTGTGTGTCCTTCAAGGAACAGCTAATATACACCTTCCAGAATTTTCTTCTTTCTGTAGACAAGATGAAGTGGAGTATAACACCAAACAAAAAATGAATACCAGTTTGTGAGAACCACATGAGGAATACAGTGAGAAGAATACTAAGAGAAGCAGCCACCTAATCTACCTGTGAGTAGTTATCTTGAAGTAACCTTGTAATGAATTAATCTGGAAATATATCTGACAAAGTAAAACAATGTCCTATCAACAGAAAGAATGTTTAAGCAAAACTGGATCGTGTGATGCTAGAATTTCCCAGAGCTTTCTACGAATATTGTGGTATGCCCATTGCTTGATTTGAGGCCAAATTGAGACCCATTTGGACCACATTTAGAGCAATTTTGAAGTTATTTGCTGCTAAAATTAAATCCTTCTGTTGGGAGAGTATTTTATTGTTAGTGAAAGAACCACAAATGAATAGAGCGTTGTTCTCAATTTTCTCATGCTGGCCAGAACCAGTAATAGAAGAGAAAATTCTTTCAAGAAAGAGAATGTCCTCCCTCATACTTCAAGTTCTAGAAGACATCAAGAATTAGCAAATTGTCCAATACTTTGAGAATCTTCTAAGATTTCCATCCTAGATTCTGAGAACAGAATGGTTTGGCCATCTTTTTTTTTTTAAATAGTTTATTGTCAAGTTGCTTTCCATATAACACCCAGTGCTCATCCCCACAAGTGCCCTCCTCCATGCCCATCACCTCCCTTCCCCCCTCCCACCTCCATCAGTCCTCAGTTTCTCATTTAGGGGGATTTGTTCCACAGAAGAAGTATATGAGGCTAAGAAGTGAAGAAAGGGTGCTAACCTAGAAGATGAGGACACATATGTTCTTTAGCTTCTACTCTGTTCTGGTTTTGTGTGACAGGCAAGAGAACACTGATCCCACTAGTCTTTCCAAGTGGCCACCTCAAAACTCTCCAAGGAGGCCCTTTCTAATATGAGCCCCTCTTGTCACTGGAATCCCCTAAGACTTGTAACTTAGAGAAAGATGGTCTTCTGAAATACACATTTTATTTTACTTATTGTTTTATTTTTTTATAAAATATCTATTTTTATTTTTTATACAAAAAATTGCATTTTTATTTTTTTAAGGACAAAAGATTTATTTATTTATGCTTAACATATATTGTTAACATATCATGTAATAATGGTTTCAGGAGTAGAATTTAGTGAGTCATCACTTACGTGTAACACCCAATGCTCATCCCAACAAGTGCCCTCCCTAATGCCCATCACCTATTTAGCCCATCCCCCCACCCAACTCCCCTCCAGCAACCCTCAGTTTGTTCTCTGTATTTAAGAGTCTTTTATGGTTTGTACCCCTCTCTGTTTTCATATTGTTTTGCTTCTCTTCCTCTATGTTCATCTGTTTTGTATTTTAAATTCCACATAATAGTGATATCATATGATATTTGTCTTTCTCAGACTGACTTATTTCACTTAGCATAATACACTCTAATTTCATCCACATTGTTGCAAATGGCAAGATTTCATTCTTTTGATCGCCAAGTAATATTCCATTGTGTATGTGTGTGTGTATATGTGTGTGTGTGTGTGCGTGTGTGTGTGTGTGTATATATATACACACACACACACACACACATACATACATACATACATCACCTTTGTCCATTCATCAGTCAATGGACATTTGGGCTCTTCCAATAAATACACCTTTTAAATACATATCTTCAAATGAGAAGTCATGATCCTAAAAGAATTGCAGAGGCAGCAGAGTCTAAGAAAAAAAAAAGTTATGGACTTTGACATTAGAGCCAATGTCATATACCAGTTCTGCCACTTACTAGCGTCATGACTTGAAGCAAGTTACAGCATGCTAAACCCCAAAGTCCTCATTAAAAATTGACATTAAAAAAAAAAAAGATCTTGAACAGATTGCATAAGGCTGTCAAGAGTAAAAAGAAATGATGCAGAAATTCCTGCTACAAAACAATAAATGTTATTTCTTTCTCTCATATAAGAACAGTCAGTATTGCTTTTGCTGTTCCTGGGACCATCCCATCTTGATCACTAGGGGAAAGGCTTGTCCATCTCCTCACTCCAAGTATTGTCACTTTATTACCTGATTTGCATATGACTGGATTCATCCTGGCTCTTACTCTTCTAAAGGTGGCACATTCTTTCAGCTCCAGTTATCCCACAGAAGTATATTACTTATACAAACTCTGTATACTTCAATTTCCACAACTGTTAGGACTAGACGATATTTAGGGCCCCTGATTTCTCTGTGAGCAACGATTATAGAAATCACCCTATGAGCCCTTATCTTATACAATACCCCAAAGAGGAAGGGCGCCTGGGTGGCTCAGTTGGTAGAGCGTCCGACTTTAACTCAGGTCATGATCTCACAGTTCATGGGTTCAAGCCTCATGTCAGGTTCTATGCTGACAACTCATGGACTGAAGCCTGCTTTGGATTCTGTGTCTTTGCTCTTTCACCCTCCGCCTCCCGCACTCTGTCTCTCTCTCTCTCAAAAATAGACACTAAAATTAAAACAAAACAAAACAATACACTAAAGAGGAAACACCCCATGAATGAAAATGAATGGGCATTTGCAGTCAACACATATTAATAGCTGAGCTTGGGTCACTGAAGCTTAAAGCTGAAGATTGGCTCTGTAGACATTTATCTTGAAGGACATTTTAATAGTAAAAAGGCCCTGGCATGGCAAAGGAATAGAGAGAGAGAGCCTCTACCAGGTGGCAGAGGATTCCCTCCATCCACAGTTTGCAGATAAGCCATAGGATATGGCAGGGGGTTCTCCAAGCAGCAGCAGCAATGTGTGTGCACATATATATCTCTAGGTCAAATTTGGATCTAGTCTTTACTGTGGAGAACTAGAAAAACAGGATAAAATTTTTTTTAATTTACTTCAAAGACTGGAACAGTCCTTATAAAGTAAAAATTACTGAAGAAGATTTGAGAGGAAATAAAAAACCCAGAGACAGAAACATGACGTTTAGTGTTGCTTTCTACCTGGAGATTTTGTAAGAGATGACTAAAGGGCGAGGCAATGCTTTGGGCAGCCTTGGTGTCCTTCCGGGACAGAAGTAAAGGTCAGGGCCCACTATATTTAAACCTGGGTCTCACACATTAGAAATAATTTCATAGAGAATAGGTAAACTAGAAGACAAATCAGAAGAAAAGATGCGAAATGAAACTCAGAAGGATGAAACACTGAAGAGAAGAAAAGTAGATGACATCATGAAAACAGAGGTCAGAAAGCAGTATCAGCACAATTAATGACAGAAATTTCCAAAACCAAAGAAAGACATCAACTGACAGATTCAGGAAGTGGTAAGAAACTGCCACAGTATAAATGAAAAGCAATCCACTCCTCCTAGACACATTAATCAAATTTAAGGAAGACATACAAAAATAAAATCTCAAAAGCATCCAGAGGAAAACAAACTAAAGGGTCATTATAGTAGAATGGTAGATTTAAACTCACATCAGTAATTCAGTTATTACCTTAAAAGTAAATGAACCCCCAGTTAAAAGACAAATTCTGGGGCGCCTGGGTGGCTTAGTCGGTTAAGCGTCTGACTTTCGCTTAGGTCATGATCTCGTGGTTCGTGGGTTCGGGCCCCGCATCGGGCTCTGTGGTGACTGCCAGCTCAGAGCCTGGAGCCTGTTTCAGTCTGTGACTCCCTCTCTCTCTGACCCTCCCCTGCTCACGCTGTCTCTCTCTCTCTCCTAGAAATAAATAAAACATTTAAAAAAAAATAAAAATAAAAAAAAATAAAAGACCAATTCTGAGAATTTCTTGAGAAAAAAACAAAAACCCTTTAGCTATTGACAAGATGTATGAGGATCCCAAAAGGGTGAAAGGGAAAGGATGGAAAAGTGGTCAGATATATCATCTAAAAATAGCAAAAATTAGATTGACAGCTGATTTCTCAAATGGAAAATGAAACCCAGAAGATACTGACATGAGACATTCAGTGTTCAAACATCACACAAAAGGGAATTTCTCACTAGAATCCCCACCCTAAAATTGGTGTAAGTCTGATAGGTAGTATCATTCAAAAGATATTTTTTAATGATTCTTTTTGAGAGAGAGAGAGAGAAAAAAACAGTGTGAGCAGGGGAAGGGCAGAGGGAGACAGAATCAGAAGCAGTCTCTAGTCTCTGAGCTGTCAGCACAGAACCCGATGCAGCAGTTGAACCCACAAACCACAAGATCATGACCTGAGAGGAAATCAGACACTTAATCGACTGAACCACCCAGGCGCCCCATATTCAAAAGATATTTTAAGACAAAAGGCATTACTGTAGATTCATAGGGACACTTCACAATTATAAAAGGCATAACTTTACCAGAAAAATAAAACACATTCAAAAACAGTGTGGAAATAACTGCTAGAACACACAGAAGAAAATAGAGATTTGAATAGCATGATCAAGAAATAGACCTAATTGATGTGTACTAGAACACAGCATCCAGCAACTCTTTAAGCAGGTATAGAACATTTCAAACTTTAATGTGTATTGGGCCATACAGTAAGTCCTAACAAATGTTAAAGTATTGATGCATTGAATATGTTCTGTGAAAATAATGCAATTAAACTAAAAAAATTGTTTTAATGCAGAAAATTTCCACATTTATGGAAATTAAGAAATAACTTCTAGATAAATAGGGAGTAAAAAGAAATCACAATAAAATTTAGAAAATACTTTGAGCTGAATAATTATTTCATGAAGAAACTTGTGAAATGTAGCAAAATGAGTTCTGGAAGAAAAACTGTAATCTTAAATGCATAAACAGAAAAGAAGGATAATACTAATGAACTAATATCCATCTCAAGAAATTAGAAAAATAATGATGAACAAAATCTATATAAAATAGAAGGAAGAGAAAATTAAAATGAGATTAACAAAGCCAAAAGTTGATTCTTTAAAGTCTAATAAACTTAAAACTTTGACAGGTCTGGATCAAACAAGAGAGAGAGTGACAAATTACCAATATAAAAATGAAAGAAGGAGCATCACTACAGAGGCTGTAGAAGGTAAAAAGATAATACATTTTTTTCTTTTATAGTTTATTGTCAAGTTGGTTTCCATATAACACCCAGTGCCCATCCCAACAAGTGCCCTCCTCCATGTCCATCACCCCCTTCCCCTCACCCCCACCCCCATCAGACTTCAGTTTGTTCTCCGTATTTTAGAGTCTCTTGTGGTTTGCCTCCCTCCCTCTCCCCCACTATTTTTCCCCTTCCCCTCCCCCATGGTCCTCTGTTAAGTTTCTCCTGTTCCACTTATGAGTGAAAACATATGGTATCTGTCCTTCTCTGCCTGACTTATTTCACTTAGCATAATTCCCCTGAGTTCCATCCACATTGCTACAAATGGCCAGATTTCATTCTTCCTCGTTGCCATGTAGTACTCCATTGTATATATAAACCACATCTTCCTTTTTTTTTTTTTCAGCTTACACAGCCTTACATTTATTTTTTTTTTCTTTAAAAGGAGTGAGTTGTGTACACAGGGGGTTAAATGCTTTATAGACAAAAAAATAAATAGAACCAACTTATTCATCCTCATCACCTTCTTCATCTTCCTCCTCATCCTCTTTATCTTACTTGTCTTCTTCCTCTTGCTTCTTTTTCTTGCTTGTTTTCAGCCTTGATGACTCCCTTTTTTTGTCTCATCAGGGTTTCCTTTAGCTCGGTATGTAGCAATATCTTTTCCTATTTTTCCTTCAGCTAAGCAGCCTTCTTTTCATGGGGCTGCTTATCATCAGTGCCAGTGTTATCCTGCATCTCTCCTAGTTTCTTTGCAACATCACCAGTGGACAGGCCGAGATGATAAACCACATCTTTTTTTTTTTTTTTTTTACAAATAGTTTATTGTCAAATTAGTTTCCACATAACATCCAGTGCTCATCCCCACAAGTTCCCTCCTCCATGCCCACCCCCCTTCCCCCCCACATCCATCAGTCCTCAGTTTTTGTCAGCATTCAAGAGTCTCTCATGGGATAAACCACATCTTCTTGATACATTCGTCAATTGATGGACATTTAGGCTCTTTCCATGTTTTGGCTATTATTGAAAGTGCTGCTATGAACATTGGGGTACGTGTGCCCCTATGCATCAGCACTCCGGTGTCCTTTGGATAAATTCCTAGCAGTACTATTGCTGGGTCATAGGGGAGTTCTATTGTTAATTTTTTGAGAAACCTCCACCCTGTTTTCCAGAGGGGCTGCACCAGTTTACATTCCCACCAACAGTGTAGGAAGGTGCCCGTTTCTCCACATCCTCACCAGCATCTAGAGTCTCCTGATTTATTCATTTTAGCCACTCTGACCGGCGTGAGGGGGTATCTCAGTGTGGTTTTGATTTGTATTTCCCTGTTGATGAGTGACGCTGAGCATATGATATTATTTTAAAACTTTATACCAACATATTTTAAAACTTTGATGAGGGGCGCCTGGGTGGCTTAGTCGGTTAAGCGTCCGACTTTCGCTTAGGTCATGATCTCGCGGTTGTGGGTTCGAGCCCCGCGTCGGGCTCTGTGCTGACTGCCAGCTCAGAGCCTGGAGCCTATTCAGAGTCTGTGTCTCCCTCTCTCTCTGACCCTCCCCTGCTCATGCTGTCTGTCTGTCTGTCTGTCTCTGTCTCTCTCTCTCTCTCTCTCTCAAAAATAAATAAAACATTGGGGCGCCTGGGTGGCTTAGTCGGTTAAGCGTCCGACTTTCGCTTAGGTCATGATCTCGCGGTTCGTGGGTTCGAGCCCCGCGTCGGGCTCTGTGCTGACTGCCAGCTCAGAGCCTGGAGCCTGTTTCAGTCTGTGACTCCCTCTCTCTCTGACCCTCCCCTGCTCACGCTGTCTCTCTCTCTCTCCCTCCTAGAAATAAATAAAACATTAAAAAAATTTTTTTTAAATAAATAAAACATTTTAAAAAATTGAAAAAAAAAACTTTGATGAAATGGGAAAAATTCCTTTTTAGAATATCCAGTTAACCAAAACTAACAAAGAAGAACTAGGACATCTGATTACTCTTAAAATATTAAAGAAATTGAACATAATTAAAACTCCAAACCACTGCCTTCAGTAGCAAAATTTATCAACAAGTTAAGGAAAAGAAAGCATCAATCTTACACACTCTTCCAGGGAATAGAAAAGGTAGATGACCAAATGAATTTGATACTAAAATCTAATACAGGTATATAATAAAGGAAAATTATCAGGTTAATCTCAGTCATAAACTTTGATCTAAAAGTCCTAAAGCAGGCCTGGTACCTGCTTCGGATTCTATGCCTCTCTCTCTGTCTGCCCCTCTTCCACTAGTGCTTGCGCACTCTCTCTCTTTCTCTCTCTCAAAACTAAACATTAAAATATATAAACAAATTAAAAATAAATACATATATGCTCTAAAGAAAATATTAGCAACCTAGAATCAACTAATATATATAAAAGGATAATATACCATGACTAAATGGTTTATTATTCCAAGAATGTTGTGGCTTTTTACTATTGGATAATCAAGCAATTTAGTCCATCACAGTAGCAGAATAAAGGGAAAAAAGTGATCATCTCTTTTGATAAAATGCATCATATATTAATGAAGTAAAAAAATAAAACTCTTAACTAGAATACAATAGAGTTTCCTAAATCTGATAGAGGTGTGTGTGTGTGTGTGTGTGTGTGTGTGTGTGTGTGTGTGTGTGTACCTGTGCAAGCATTATACATAATGGTAAAATATTGGAAGCTTTCCCTCTGAGATTGAGAATAAAACAGCAATACTACTATCATAATCTCCAATCAGGTTTATACTGGATAAAGGTCATAAGCAGGCACTAATGTAAGAAAAAGAAATAAAAATGTAAAAATTATAAAAATTAGAAAGAAATAAAGCTATTTACAGATAATATTACATACATGTATAATCTTAACTAATCTATAGACAAATTATTAGAATTAATAAGCATATAAAAGAGTTGTTGGATATAATACAAGGCATATTTTATATGAAATTTGTTGCTGATATATCCATATATTTATATGTTTATATATACATACATAAACACAATTTTTAAAAATTTACAACAGCATAACAAAATGCCAAGTACCAAATAACAAATCTAACAAAATATGTGCACAGTCTCCTCACAGAAGATTATAAATCACTATTACAAGTAAAAACCTTAACAAATAGATACATGAGCATATTTATGCATTGAGTATTTCAGGGCATTAATTCGCTCCTCAGTGGTACACAGATTCAGTGCAAACCCATTCAAAATCCCAACAGAATTCACTCTGAAATCTGACAAGCTGATTTTAATATTTGAATGTTAAGGCAGTGTCAAGAATAGCCAACACACTTTTGAAACTGAGAACAAGGCTATAAAAAAAAAAGACTCTACTAGATACCAAAAACATTTTTTTAATCTGTAGATACCATAGCAATGTGGAATTGGCGCAAAGAAAGGCAAACAAATAGAGAGCCCTCAAAACAGACTCCTATATGGATGCATGGTATAGAACACAGATGTGTGGCACTCCAGAGAAGTGGGGAAAGGATGTTTGCAATAAAGGGCACTGGAATAATGGTATGTTTATATAGGAAAAATAAAACTTGACCTCTTGCTAATATAAGCAGTCCAGGTACTTCATAGATCTAACTGTGAAAAGCAAAGCAATCGAGCTTTCAGGAGACAATCTTCATGATTTGGGGAAAGGGAAAGATTTTTAAACAATACACAAAGAATTGCCAAACATAAATATTGATAACTTTTACTACATTAAAGCTAAGAGCTTCTCTTCATCAAAATATTTTTTAAGGAACAGACCAAGAGAAGATACATGCAATACGTGTGTCTGATAAAAGACGTCCATCTATGTGTATAAAGAACACCTGTGGATTCATATGAAAAAACCCTAAATAGTAGAATTTAAAAATCAGCAAGAAATTAGACAAAAGATGACATCCAGATGGCCAGTACCTTTCTGAAAAGACAATAAGCTTCAATACTGGTCAGGGAGATCCAAATTAGAATTACAAGGAGATAACACTGTGATACAATATACCCACCAGAATGGCTAAAATTAAAAAGACAGACAATACTTAGTGTTGGTGAGAATGCAGCAAGGAAAGTAACTTTCTTTTGCTGTTGGAGAGAATGTAAATTGAGACAGCTATTTTACTTTTTTTTTTTAATGTCTGTTTATTTTGAGTGAGCATGCACGATCAGGGGAGGGGCAGAGAGAGATGGAGATAGAAGATCCCAAGCAGGGTTCCACACTCACTGTGGAACTCAACAAGGAACTCAGTCTCATGACCGTGAGGTCTTGACCTTAGCTAAAATCAAGAGACTTAACTGACTAAGTCACCCAGGCACCTTGAGATAGCTACTTTAGAAAAAGTTTCTCATTATCTGCCAAAGCTGAACAAACACTTTATGACCTACCAATTTCACTCCTAGCTAAATAAATGCTCAACAGAAGTACATATACTTTTGTGCAAAGATGCACATACAGCAATGTTTGTAGCAGCTGTATTCATAATTGTCAAAATGGGAAATAACTCAAGTTTTCATCAAGAGTAGAGCAAATAATGAAATTGTGACATATATTCATATATTAGAATATTATACAGCAGTGAGACCGAATGACTGACAGCTACAAATGACCGCATGGATAAGTGTCACAAACAAGATTGAAAAAGCCATGCACACAAAATAATATGCCATGTGCTTCCATTTACCTAAAGTTCAAAAATAAGTAAAACTATACTGTTTACATATGCAGACTGAAGTGATCACACTATAGAGAAGAGAAGGGTTGATGGTAGAATAAGTGAGGATAATGGTTATTTGGGGGAGGGGCACGATTGGGTGGGAACATGACTGTGTACATAATTGACGGGCCCAGTGAAAAACTAAAATATAGGGTCCCTTATTCATAGATTATTATGACACCGTGACAGCAGAGCATTGAACTAAATGTGGAGCCCTCCTAAGCACAGGATCCTAAGGACACCCATGGAGCCGCTCCTGGTGGTGTGCACGGAGGGCCTCCTCGGTGCTGGCAGTGCTACAGAGGCCTTGGTTTTCTAATAGTTCAGTCAACTTGACTATGTGTACTTTTCTGTGTGTGTGTGTGTGTATATATATATATATATATTTGTATATATATAGAATATATTAATATATATTATTAATTATTATGTATGTGGATTATAATATATCTATCTATTGGTTATGTACTATATTAAATTTGCATTAATAGATATTATCATATATATGTTAATTATTAATATATAATTTATGTATTTCATTCCAATCCAGGGAGCCTCAGAGGCTAATGCTCATCAGACTATGTGGCAAAAAATAAATTTAAAAATTTTCTAAAGCACTAAATTAGGCATTGGGAGGCTGTGTTCTTATCACAGTTCTGTTCTATGACTGAAGGCAAGTCACTGGATTTTAGAACCAAGATTATTCAGTCTACCAAATGTGCATTCACCTGACTGTCTCACAAAGTTATAAGAATCAAATGATATCAAATAGTAGCTTTAGAAAAAACAAGTTACTATAAATTGTTAAGATAGGATTATTCCTTACATTTATTTTTAAATTAATTTTTGAGAGAGTACAAGCAGGGGAGGGGCAGAGAGCGAGAGAGGGGGACACAGGATCCAAATGGGGCTCCATGCTGACAGCAGAGAGCCTGAAGCAGGGCTCAAACTCATGAACCTCGAGATCATGAGCCAAAGTCAGAAGCTCAACCAGCTGAGCCACCCAGGTGCCCCAATACCTTACACTTTAAATTCTATGTTCAGGGACGCCTGGCTGGCTTAGTTGGTTGAGCGTCCGACTTTCGCTTAGGTCGTGATCTCGCGGTTCGTGAGTTCGAGCCCTGTGTCAGGCTCTGTGCTGACTGCCAGCTCAGAGCCTGGAGCCTGTTTCAGTCTGTGACTCCCTCTCTCTCTGACCCTCCCCTGCTCACACTGTCTCTCTCTCTGTCTCCTAGAAATAAATAAAACATTAAAAAAAAAAATTCTATGTTGAAATGTCGCCATGCTATGTACAGCAGAGGATTTAAATTTTTTTTTTAATTTTTTAATCTTTATTTCTTAGAGAGACAGAGTGCACGTGGGGGAAGAACAGAGAGAGAAGGAGACACACAATCTGAAGCAGGCTCCAGGCTCTGAGCTGTCAGCACAGAGCAAGATGCAGAGCTCGAACCCACAAACTGCAAGTTCATGACCTGAACTGAAATTGTATGCTTAACCAAATGAGCTACCCAGGCATCCCAGCAGATGATTTATATTTAAATGGTGTCAGTGGCTACCTTCATGTTTTGATTTGGGCTAGGCCAAGGGATGGCAGTAGAATTTCCAGTCTTCTGTACAATCTCATGTACATTTGAATTCTAGGTTTGGAAAGCCCATGCTTAAATATAAAAATTTTTTTTAATGTTTTATTTATTTCTAGGAGAGAGAGAGAGACAGCGTGAGCAGGGGAGGGTCAGAGAGAGAGGGAGTCACAGACTGAAACAGGCTCCAGGCTCCGAGCTGGCAGTCAGCACAGAGCCCGACGCGGGGCTTGAACCCACGAACCGCGAGATCGTGACCTAAGCGAAAGTCGGACTTAACCGACTAAGCCACCCAGGCGCCCCACCCATGCTTAAATATAAACCTCAGTTCCTAGCAGTGATCTCTCCTTCATGCCAAGAGGAGGGACCCCATCCCTGCCCAGAGCACTGTGTCACCCACAGAACAGACCTCATAGTCGAGAGCACCAAATTTCATCTGGGAGCCAGAGGGAGAGCCTGCATATCTGGACTGAGAACCAGTGGTCATTCTCAGGAATTGAGCATAAATTGGGATTCTGGTCCTTTGGGATAAAATCCCATAGTCCCTATACAATTCTTTCTCAGCCATCTACAGTCATTTTGTCACATAATTAGAACCTCTTTGGCATTTGTTCAACACATTGAAAGTCTCCATTCAGCTAGGATGAATTCTGAGTTTTTTGGGAAAGGATGAAAGTGCACAGAAGAGGCAGGTGGGCCCAAGTCTGAAAGGACAACTTTGAGATGCCTCCGTTTAAAACATGAGTGAAGCCAGCCACGTGACTTCTCCATGACAGCTCACAAGTCTATCTCTATACATACTTACTTGGATAGAATCCAGTCATTGCTGATATCACAAAATTTTCATTTAAGTGCCTATGCTACCAATTTCTAATGCAGTGGGTCTATGGACCGGAGGTTATATTTTCTTCATCTTTCTTCAAAACTTCTGGTACAGTGTTCCGTGACTGCTGAGGGACAATTATTACGGAGATGTGTTGGTTCAGTGAGCGTCTGCTTTTGCTCCCAACTTCACAGCCTCTCCTGACTATCCTTTAGATTTCTAAGAGCCTCTCTTGGGATCCATCCCCATCAGACTTAAAAGCTTCAGCTGGGCCATCATTCATATTTCATAACCATAAAGTAGGAAGAAGTGCTTTATAGCTTAATACCTGATATCTGAGGAACAGATTGAAAACGGTCTGGCAAATCTGATAGATGTGTGTGTACAAAGGGGAGCCTCTGGGACTGCTCCCCCTGCAAAGACGAGCAGCACTATGGAATGCAGAAGAAAAAGCAGTTTTTGCTGGTTTCTCATTCCTCACCTCACTGAGTACTTTTCATGACTTGTCCTCTCTCATGAGAAGTTTATAAGAGAGAAGGATCAGAATTTTGCTATGCAATCACTGCATCCATTTGTGAAGCCTTCTTACAGACAAAATCCACTCTGATCTTCACCACTCACAAATAGAGAGGCGGGTTGGGGCTTATTAAGTAGACAGAGCACTGGAGAAGGTGTCAGGAGATCTGAGTCCTGAACTCACCTATTTCTCCCACTCAATGCCTTCATCCCTTAGCTCAACTTTCTCATCCTGAAATGTGTACAGTGCTGCCTGGCTACTTCCCAGCACAATTATTGGGCTCAAATAAGAATCTTTGGAAAGGCTTGGAAAGGCTTTTCAGTATAATAAAATGCTAAGTCAATATGAGTTCACCTAATATTCCAGAAGAGAAAATGGAGATGAAGAGAAACCATGACTTACTCAAGGTCAGATGGCTACAATGAAAACATATTGTGACTTGAACCCCTTTTCCTGACATCTTTCCAGTGTTCTGCCCGGAACAGTCGATTTCTTGCGTCAGTTGTCCACGATTTCATGCACTGAAGGCCAGGAACTAGGCCAAGTGTTTGTACCCATTCGATTGAGTGTCCAGTCAGTATTGTTCACTTCATGTTAATTGAAGGACATTATCAAATGCTATTTCACTCTTCTCATGGGGTGAGGTTGGATTCAGACATTGCATCCCCACCATCAACAGGACTGATGAAAGCAAGCAGTTGGGCCCAGCTGACTGCCTCATGCAGGCTGCGTCATCAAGGACAGGAAGAAAATGTTAACCTCGCTGAAGGCTGGGTGTAGAGAAGAAAGACATTTTGATTTAGGCTCCCTAAACTTAAACTGGATGTTTTCTGCTTTAATGCTTTCCTAATAAGGGTGTTCGGAAAGGAACCTTTCCACAAATCTGGCTGGGACCAGGAGTAAGAAACTTCATTTCTTACATTTACAGTAGTAAAGCGACTGGAAAAAGAAAAGTTCCTGCCCCCAAGTCGTCTTTGTTTCCTTGAGAATAAATATGCACGAGACTCTGCCCAGCACTTCTCAAAAGCTACTGGCATTTTTTTGGCCTCCACTGAACTACCCCAGTTGCCTATATATAGCCCTGTCTTGTGTAAAGAATTTAAAAAGCATTAGGATGCAGAAATCAAAGAGACAATAAATTTAAAACCAATCTTATTGTCTGCAGCCTAAAGTGTTATTCAGATCAAAGGGGAGGGGACATCTGGCTTCTGGCTTGCTACAAAAGGCAGATCACATTACCTACCAATCACTAGATTCATCCACTCTCAATTTTGGGGTCTAGAGAATATGGCTTTTTTAGCTCCCGGTAAAGCATAGTAGGTGAATCAGTCAGACCTAGTGATACCTTCGGACTAAAGCCCCACAGGATTATATAAACATGTACTCATGGGTTCTACCCTGTGCCTCTCTGGTCACGTGTGAGGCTTCAAGAGCTCAAAGCCATGGCCATGTTGTCACCACCCCTCTCTACCCCCTCCCCCAAAACTAGAATTTTCTGATTTGCAAGCCTCACTTCATAATTGAGGATACACACCCAATGTTAGATTATTTGACTCTGTTTTTGCCCAAATCACTGTTTGGAACTGAGTCACAGAATGTTTTGTTGAAAGTCCATGTACTGCTTTCCTCCATTTTGGTTATAAAAGCATAGATGTGTCTTACCATAAATTTTCCTTTTTTTTTTTTTAGTATTTATTTTTGTGTGGGAGAGAGACAGCATGAGCAGGGGAGGAGCAGAGAAAGTGGGAGACACAGAATTCGAAGCAGGTTCCAGGCTCTGAGCTGTCAGCACAGTGCCCAATGCAGGGCTTGAACTCACGAACTGCTAGATAATTACCTGAGCTGAAGTCAGACACCCAAATGGCTAAGCCCCCCAGGCGCCCCTATCTTACCATAAACTTTTCATAATCACAGCTTTGAAAAAAGGGTCAATTGTACTCTTTGTCTAGCAATTTACTTAGTGTCTGTACAAATTCTACACATGATCCAGTTCTAAATTACATGAGTAAGATCTCCCTTGTAGCATAAGCGAGGGAATTAAAGCAATTTAAAGGCCATTATTAAGATCCCAAACCAGCAACTGTTTAGTCAGTATAGAGCTCTGATTTCATTTGTCCTCATGAGAAAATAGCACAAATGCAGGGTACATTTTGTTTTGTTTTATTTTGTTTTTTAGAGCGTTTCAGAGGGAAACAAAGAAGTAAGCACCACATTTTACAACATCTTCCTGTTACTCAGTGCCTCAACACAACTCTCTGTCTCCTCACTAGTTCCTCACCCCCAAAAGTCTAGAAAGGAACACAGACAATAGCAGTATGAATTCTGTATTGCAGACATCTCATAAAGCTCCCAGCAACATTCTTCAATTATTTATAGGGTTCACTCACTTTCCAGGATAATGGAGAAAGTTTTCAATCTAATGGACAATGAAGGATCCCCAGAAACTGCTTGATACTCTCCAGCCCCACTTAAATATTTCCCTTCCACCGCAGTTTCCTTTTACTGATTGCAGTTTTCTCCCTCCATTAAGGGCCTTCTAGAAACTTCAAAAGCAAACCAAGATTTTCTGTCTTTACTTGTCGCCTAAACCTTCTCTACTCCTTACCTATTCTCATCTACCCCACTCTTTCTGGGGGAAGATTCCCTGCCATCCAAAAGTTAGAAAAGGAAAATCACCAAGAGATTTGGTATGATCCAAGCCTGGTAATCTTCTCCAAGAGGAATTATTCTCTTGCATACTCTGACTTTGTTTTTCACTAAGTATGCCATTTTGTCGCAGATGAAAGACTCTTGTTCAAAATACAAAGAATCTTTGGTGAGAGGGGAAATTTTAATTTGTTACACGACAGGGTCTCAGGGTAGAAGGATATCTGAGGGTCTTTGGTTTCTGGAGGGAGTTGGAATTAAGCACTGCATCAACGTGAATGGCTCTTTAATTATTTATATTTTTTACAGCATAGTTGACATACAACATTATATAAGTTTTAGATGTAAAACACATAGGGATTCAACAATTCTATACAGTATGCAGTACTCCATGATAAGTGTAGTCACTATTTGTCACCATACAGCATTATTACAATATTATTGACTGTTTTCCCTAATGCTTTGCTTTTCATCTCCGTGATTTATTCGTTTTATAACCAGAAGTTTGTTCCTCTTAATCCCCTTCACCTATTTCTCCCATCCCCTTATCCCTTCTCTGACAACCACCAGCTTTCTGTATGTATGAGTCTGTTTCTGTTTTTTGGTTTTTTCATTTGTTTTGTTTCTTAGATTCCACATATAAGTGAAATCATATGATATCATCTTTCTCATTTCACTTAGTATAATATCCTGTTGGTCCAACCATATTGTTGCAAATGGCAAGATTTTTTTGGCTGACAAATATTCCATTGTAGATATAGACCACATCTTTATCCATTCATGTATCGATGGACGCTTGGGAGGCTTTCATATTTTGGCCATTGTAAATAAGACTACAATAAGCATAGGGAGCCACATATCTTTTTGAATTAGAGTTTTTGTTTTCTTTGGGTAAATAGCTAGTAGTGGAATTACTGGCCTTAATTCTGTTTTGCAAGTAGTGCCCAGTTTGCTCTGAATTCTGGGTGAGCATCAGAGATGAAATTGTGGTTTGAGTCTGGCCTTCCTGTTGTGACAGCATTGTCTGAAAAGGAAGTGAAGAACTGAAATGTTTTATAAAATATACAGGGAGAGACAAACAGGGAAGAAACTAACCCTTCCAGCCTTCCTTTGAACACCTGGGAAGGTGAATTTTCAGTGTTGAGTATCAGGATAAGAAAACTAAATACATTATCTTCTTTAACACCAACTTTTAGTCTTCTTCTTGTTTTTTCTTTACAAACACAGCCTCTCTAGGGCTCAGTACAACATCCCAGAGACTTTTTTTGGATGCCTTCCTGCTCTCAAAAAAGCCTGAGAGATGGGGTTATACATATCCTAACTACTAACCACTAAAAGAAAAACTTAATGCTCTTAATTAGGGTGTTGGTAACGTAAAATAGCCCATGGCTTTGAAAAGACCAAGGAGTGCCTCCAAACAGGCTTTGTTCATTATGATAAATCTATGTATTTATTGTGGATACAATGACAAAAATGTTATGTCTTCCCCCATTAGGGAGCCTAGGTTTTACTTTGATAGACATATAATTTTTCTCAGATTTCTAAAAAGTAGACCTTTTTTCTACCCATTCCCTCTCCCATGGGCTCCAGAAAGCACATCAATAAAGCCAAACTTTGGCAGAAAAGGAAAAATGTAGAGCAGAAATGAATGTCTAATAATTGAAAGCATCGTGGACCCTATTATGGTTTATTGCCTTATTCTAGGGATCGGATGAGCACACTGTAAAGAATGTGGCACTAAATTTATTAGCATGGTTATCATCTTTCAGACAAGACATAAAACTGAGGGGACCCACTTCTTCCATCCTATGGCACCTTCTACAAGAAGAGTTGAGTTATCCTGGCACAGATCCAGATCCTACTATCTGATGACTTATATTTCCTTTGTAGTATGCCTGGGAGACATTATAGGGTCTTCCTCTTTGAAACTCAGTCGCTACCCTAAGAACGGCCAAAATGGGCTCCTGTGAAGGGATGTGGGGGAAAAACTCTCACATCCCAGCATGTGGATCAAGTGAACAGAATGAGGAGAGTGGCCTGAAGTAGGAAGCTGAGCTAGATCATCAAAGTGTTCCTAGTTTGTTACTAAATAGGTTCCTGACCCACCCGACCATAACATATACACATATACATATTTTTTAAGCCCAGTTTGAGAATTGGCTGCTCCAGTGCTCTACAAATTCTTGTTTTTCTGAGGTCCAGACACTGTATCCTCTCCCTCAACAAGGAAGACAAGTTTTATTTTCTTTGACTCGTCCTTGTCACCTTTAGACTTAATTCCAGGACATTTCCCTCAAAGATTTTAAACAAATCATGCAGCATTGTGCAAATCATTTTGTCTCTGATTTCCACTTCTGCACTTCTAAAATACAGATCATTTGAAATCTGTCCTGCCTTCCTTTCAAAATTAATGAGGATCAAATAAAATGATGTGTGCAGAAGTACATGTTTTTTTTTATTTTAAAGCACTCTCTGAAATCAAGTTGTTATCAAGTAACAATGGGTATAAAATTTTGCTGGACTCAGATAATTATACCACAGGAGTTTATTGTTTCTTTCTTGTGGAACTCCACTAAAAGGAAAGTAAAGAATTTAAAAGATATGAACATACAAGGACAAAGAACAAGAAAAAGAGACAATAGCAATTGAGTGGTTTAGTAAGTTTTTTAGGAGATGGAGAGGAGGCAGGGAAGAGTGGACATGACAGCCTAATGGAAGCTTCAAATGGAGTTACAAAATCCTCAGAGAACCAGAGCTCAGAGACAAGGCGCCCCAGAAATCGGGTGTCACAGTGACCTACAGAGCTGAACTGAAGGAAACGGAGTCAGAGTTTGTGTACAGAACAGCTGAACGCTCACATCTTTTCTCCCAGCCTGCAAAGTCCTTTGGGGTAGGTTAAAGATGGCCACAGATTTATCTGACACTTCTCTCATCGAGAGGTAGGGATATCCCCTTCCTTGAATTTGGGCAGGAAGAGACTGCTTTGACGAATTGAATATGGCAGGAGTGACACTGTATAGGTTTGCAGGCCCAGCCTTAAGAAACTGGAAGATTTTACTTTCTTTCTCTTGGAACACTTGCCCTGGAAACCCAACCACTCTGCTCTCAGAAGCTTAAGACACATGAAGAGACTATTTGAAGCTAAGTTTTCAGCTATGGCCAGCATCGACTGGCAGCCATGTGAGTGAGTCATTTGGGACATTTATCCCTGTTGAGCCTCCAAGGATCCCAGCCCCAGGTGCTATCTGACTGCAACAATGTGAGAAACCACTACCCACGTAAGAGCCACTCAGTTGAGTTCAGTCAACTCACAGAACAGAAAATCAGACCAACTAAAGGCAGAAATTAGGCATGGAGGGGCATCTGGATGGCTCAGTTGGTTTAGCGTCAGACTTTGGCTCAGGTCATGATCTCATGGTCTATGAGTTTGAGCTGGTGTTGGGCTTTGTGCTGACAGTGCCAAGCCTGCTCCGGAGTCTCAGTCTCTCTCTCTCTCTGCCCCCTCTCTGCTCACATGCATTCTCACTCTCTCTTTCAAAAACAAACATTCAAAACAAAAGAAATGAAGCATGGAACTAAAAAAGTCTTCATACTGAAGAAAGAGTTCACCCAGGCTTTTTCTTTCACCCTCATAGAAGAGTAGTAGCTTCCCCCCAAAAAATGTATAGTGGATTTTTATCTTGGGAAACTTAATGGCCCCAGAAAAAAGATAAATATTGACATTGGGAATTCCCCCCAATTAAAAGATTACCTCACCACCAGATTAGCTTGCAGTGAAGGATACCAGTTTATTAACAATCCCACACACAGAATTTCCCAGTTGGCTTATTTGGAGCTCTTACATGTAACACACCACTAAGAATCATCAATATCTTAGGAAAGCCAGAAATTAACACATGTGCACACACACACACACACATCACACACACATCACACACACACACACCTCATAGAGCCAGAGTTAAACAGAAACAGTAAAGATAATAGGGGAATGCAGGGGAAATTGACAAGAAAAAAAAGATTACATTCATGAAACAAAAATAATATTATTTTTTAAGTAGGCTCCACACCCAATGTGGGGTTCAAACTCATGACCCCAAAACTCAAGAGTCACATGCTCTACCAACTGAGCCAGCCAGTCGCCCCAGATTATTATTTTAAAACAGAGAGAGGGAAGGATAACAAGCAGCAACTCTTTAGAAACAACAGCAAGACATGACCGCCCAAATTTAAAATTTGTGAGAAGATATATTCATTTGCCTTGTCGTAAAAGATTACCATAAACTTACTGGCTTAAAATAACACATATTTATTATCTCACACTTTCTCTGGGTCAGGAGTCTGGGCACAGCTTAGCTGGGTCCCCTGTTCATAGTCTCACAAGGCAATAGTCAATGTATCAGCCAGGACTGGTCCTCACCAGAAGCTAGAATGGAAAAAGATCCAGTTCTAAGCTCCTTGAAGCTGTTTGCAAAATTCATGTCCTTGCACCTGTAGATTCTTGTCAGCTTGCTTCTTCAAAGCTAGCAATGGGGAGAGAGGGACCTCCTTACTTTTATCCAGCCACATTCACATGATGATCACATGCATACTAGCTTCTGTGTCACATTCCATTTATTAGAAGCTATTTCGAGGTCCAGCCACAGCAAAGAGAAGGGTATAATGCAAAGAATACCAGGAAGTGGTATTCTTGGGGGAAATCACTTAACACATCATGGAGACCACTTACAAATGTGCTACAGAAGAGTTGTGATGTTGCACTCAAGAAATCATTGAAAAATAAAAATCTATGGAAATATCAGTGCATTGTGCACCTGAACAGACCAATATAACATTGTATGACAATTGTACTTCAATAATTTTTTAAAGCTATGGAAATAGAAGTGAAAACATAAAAAACTAAGAAGAATGGTCTAGGGGTCTAATATCTGACTAATAAGATCTCTAAAAGGAGAAATTAGAGTAAAAATGTGGAGGAAAAAAATTTTCAAAAGAAATAATACAGGGAGATGAGGTCCCAGAACTGAAGAACATGATTCTATAGATTAAAAGGGTCCATTGAGTGCCTATCAAAATTAATAAGAAATCCTATATCATTTTGGATTTTTTAGAACACAAGAGATGAAGATCCCTAATGGTTTCTGGAGAGAAAAATTAGAATTGCATTGAACCTTTTAACAGCATAGCAGAATATAGAACATAATGGAAAACTACCTTAAAATTTTTGAGGGCTTTACAGTTCTATGCTTATCTACTCTCTAAGTGAGGAAAACCTGGAGAGGGACATTTTAAGACATATAAGGACTCAAACAGAGAGGTTTAAATAAAGAACAGCCATTTCACACTTCATACATTTCATACGAAGCAGATAGGTGGAGAGCCCTGAAAGGGAGGTCTTCAGTGAACAAAATGAAAAAGGAATATGTGAACACCTAAAAATCAATATCATAGACTTATTAAAAAAAAAAAAATAAGGTTGTGTGTGTGCATATATATTTGAATATATATATAATACTAAATATATATACATATATAATACTAAATAAATGGAAAAAAAGGTCACATAGCTAATTCCAGGATCAGTTGAACAAGAAAGGAAACAGAAATTCAGCAGTAAATAGTAATTGATGATAATAGTGTAAACTCTGATTATTGATGGAAGCTAAATTTGTGGTGCAATTACATTGGTAGCATACAGTGAGTAAAATGGAGAAGTAACAAGCTGTCTTGTTTACCATAACACAATGTTGCCAGACAGTGTATAAAATTAAAAGTAAGAAGCAGGAAAGAAGGGTACAATGGCAAAAGAAACAGACGTTTTCTTTTTTTTTTTTTTTAATGTTTATTTTTGAGAGAGAGAGACAGGCAGCGTAAGCAGGGGAGGGTCAGAGAGAGAGGGAGTCACAGAATCTGAAGCAGGCTCCAGGCTCTGAGCCGGCTGTCAGCACAGAGCCCAACACGGGGCTCGAACCCACGAACCGTGAGATCATGACCTGAACCAAAGTCGGACGCTTAACCGACTGAGCCACCCAGGCGCCCCAAGAAACAGACATTTTCAATGGCTAACTGAGAAATGAGACTGAAGGGAGTCAAGTAGAAAAGCTGGGATAAGAGACTGATATTTGTCATGATAAGCCTTTGAGTACTGTTTCCTTTCACCCCCGTAGTCATGAATTAGTTTGATGTGGCATCTTGCCCTCTTGGCACCTGTTCCAGAATCCTTCTGGATTGTCTCCTAAATGATAGAGCACAGAAAGCTAACCACTTGCACTTCTCAGATACTCATGAAGTTAATGTTTATAATTTGCCCTAGGTTCTGATGAGCAGATAGACCACACTGGATTTGCAGGCAGAGCAGCCAACCTGAGCCAGCAGCCATTCATAGGAACTCATAACGTCTGTCAAGCATGGAGAGGGAGTCATCAGGTTCTTGGGCAGGTGGGTTGCATTTTCCTCTGGAATGTGGACAAACTCAGTGACTTGCTTTTGACAAATAGGAGAAGTAAAGGTCTATAGCTTTGGAGAACAAGTCTTAAAAGTTACTGTAGCTTCTCTCTTGCTCTCTATTGGATTAGTCACTCTGAAGGGAGTGACTGTATTTTGAAGAGAGGTCTACCTTTGAGGAGCTGAGGCCTCCAGTCAACAGGTTAGGTGAGTGAACTGTGTTGGAAGTGGGTTCTCCAGCCTGTCAAGTCTTTTGAGGACTGAAATCCTTGTGATACCATGCCTGAAAACTCCTGAGAGATTTTGGCCCAGAACCACCAGTTTCATCATTCCCAGATCCCTATCAGAAAATACATGAGATAATAAGTGTTCTTTTAAGCTACTGAGTTTGGGCATAATTTGTTACAGAGCAATCTCTGATAAATACAATTTGATTCATAGGTTGGCCTAAATTCTGGCATATCTCAATTCAGTAAGACAAATTCTTCCATTAAGATACATGGTCCATCTTTTGGCTCTGCTTTTCTGTGTTTAGACACTTCATTCTTCAAACAGTTTCATCCATATACCAGAGAAAGATGGCTGTCAGGAGATTTTGGTCTACCAGCTTATGATCCTAGAGTGTGGGGAAAAAGTCCTTTCTCCCAACCTCTGTATTCATATCTGAAAGAAGGGTCTTAGGGGCTCAGTTTGACTTTCAAGCCCATTTTAAATTTTTTTATTGTTTTATTTATTTCTGAGAGTGACAGCATGAGCAGGGGAGGGTCAGAGAGAGAGGGAGACACAGAATCTGAAAAAGCCTCCAGGCTCTGAGCAGGCAGTCAGCACAGAGCACGACACAGGGCTCAAATCCACAAACCGGGAGACCATAACCTGGGCTGAAGTCGGACGCTTAACCGACTGAGCCACCCGCAAGCCCATGTTTAAAACCAACTACGGTGGCCAAGTGGAATGAATATTCTGATTTTCCAGTACAGTCTTATGTCACCCCTATGCCTGCGGAAGGAATAAGACTAAAACACACACTGATAAGAAGCTTTGAGACACCTGAGTGGCTTAGTCGGTTGGGCATCTCACTTTGGCTCAGGTCATGATCTCACAGCTTGTGAGTTTGAGCCCTGCATGGGGCTCTGTGCTAACAGCTTAGGGCCTAGAGCCTGCCTCGGATTTTGTGTCTCCCACTCTCTCTGTCTACCCCTTCCCTGCTTGCTTGTTTTCTCTCTATCTCTCTTTCTCTCACAAAACTAAATTAAAAAAAAAAAGCCTCAATGGCAGCACAATGAATGAGGAAACGATAGGTCTGGGGGGCGGGGGGGAGTTTTAAGGAGAAAAAATGCAAGAAGTAAAACACAATATATATCATCCCAAATGTAACCTCTGCTGGCATTGTGGTATAATAATAAACTTCTACCTTCCAAGTACCAGCATTGGCACTTGTGGAATGGATTGTTCTGGAAGGAAGTGAAACTCATTTGTAATGGATTCTTGATGCATTGTTTAATGAGAAATACACATGATAGAGAAAGTGGTTTCAGCCAGAAACACAGAAGACAGTAGAATTGTTTTGTGAGCTTCAGTATCAAAGCCTTGTTTTTATTATAATGGGGGACAGGGGCAATGAGAATAGTTATCTAAGATACCTTGAAATAGCCAATGATTTTAACGTCCTGCCCAGTGAATTTGTCGGTGCAATAGGAGGAAATGGACACTGGTAATCCTCTCCTTGGTGATCACCATCAAGATCACAGAAAGAGGGTTAGAGCTGCCTTACTTCAGGTCTTTATCTTTTCCCACTGAAACTGTCTGGAACCAGTATAGAGTTAAGGATATACAGTTTGGTGATAAAACTATAAAGATATGCAAAGAAGAAGTTATATAAAAGTTTTAGGTGTGACTATTATTGTGATGTGGGAAAGGGTTAAAGTTGAGGTGGGGCATAAGGAGAGTCTCTGGAGAGGCTGGAAAGAAAAATCTATTTCTTAACCTAATAGTAGTTATAAGGATGTTTGCCTTACAACAGTTCTTTGCTCTAAGTTTTGAAATCAGGATGTGTCAGTCCTCCAACTTTTTTTTTTCCAAAATGGTTTTGGCTATTTGGGACCCCTTGCATTTTCATATAAATTTTAGGATTAGCTTGTCTGTTTCTGCAAAGAAGCCAGTTAGATTTTTATAGGGATTGTATTCAATTTGCAATAGAATTCTAATCCATGAACACAGGATGTCTTTCCATTAATTTCGGTTTTCTTTGTTTTAAACAGTGTCATAGTTTTCAATATACAAGTCTTGCATTTCCTTGGTTAAGCTTATTCATTTGTTAAATTTGTTCCTATTTTTATTCCTCTTTATGATGCTATAGCAAAGGAATTATTTTTTTAATTTCATTTTCAGTTTTTCTCATTACCGGTGTATAGAATACAATTAATTTTTTGTATATTGATCCTGTGTCCACCAATCTTGATGAACTCATTTATTAAACTCTTGCTATGGTCTGCATGGTTGTATCCACTCCAAAACTCATGTTTTTAAATCCTACCCCCTAATGTGATGATATTTGGAGGTGGGACCTTTGGGATGTCCTTAAGACATGAGTGTGAAGCCTTCATGAATAGGATTAGTGTCTTAGAAAAGAACCTTCAGAGACACCTCTAGCCCTTTCACCATGTGAGAATATGACAAGAAGTCTGGGACCCAGAAGCATTGCCTTTACTTGACCATGCTGGTACCCTGATAGATTTTCAGCCTCCAAACTGTAGGAAGTAATTGTTTTTTCATAAGCTTTCCAGTCTGTGACATTTTGTTACAGTAGCCTGAGTGGACTAAGATAGCTCTAATATTTCTTTTGTGGATTCCTTGGGGTTTCTACATACAAGATCATGTCATCTGAACGTACAGGTAGTTTTAAGTAATAATGTAATGTGGCAATTCTTCAAATCAGTCTCTCTCCTGCTCTCTAGGATTTGCTGTTGTCGCTCTTTGATGTTTCTTTGTTTAGTGACCTTTATGAATTAATTCAGTAAAGTCTATATTTTTTGTTGTGTCTTGTCACTGGAGACTCTGCATAGTTAGTTTTGTGGTCCGTTAATGGTTGAGCAGTAATTTCCTTAAACACTTGGAGCCAATAAGTCTATCAGTCTTCACCAAGGGGTTCTGTATAAATGTTGGGGCACACCTTCAACATTCAGACAGGCAGTAGACAACTGACTTTCTGATTATGCAGAACTCATGATCAGCTAGAGATAAGAGTCTACAGTCTTCTTGGGCTCTTCTTGAGCATATAGAAAGCCGTGGGCATGTACACAGCCCTACACATGCATTTGGCCTTCTTGACTGCCAGTACTGTGGTGGAGCTTTTCAAAGCCCCAAGAAATTCTCATTCCTCTGTTAAGCTTTCTGGTCAGCTTTCTGCTTGCCCCAAATGCCATCCTCCACCTCAGGCAGGCACAAAAATAATCAGTTGTCTCTAATTGTTTTCAACAAGGCCTTTCACACGAGGCAGCTTCCAGTCAAGTCAAATAAAGACAGCCTCGCAAGTGGGGTCTCCGGGGCCTGACAGACAAGTCAAATAATGACAGTTCTCTGGGGATTCGGCTTTGAAAGAACTCCAGTCCCACTCTACCCCTTCCAGTGGCTGCTAGACTGTTGGTTTTCACTATAATTGCAGACTTTTGGTTTTTCAGTCTTCTATGCAACTGAAGAGGAAGGATGAAAACAGAGCAAGTTACAGCATCATAGTGTTCCCTGTTCTTACAGAGATGCATCCTTCTTTCTAGAATAAATGCTCCCTAGACTGCCGCAGGCCCTAAGTTGATTTTCAAAGTTCTAAAAAGTTGTTTCTGGTTATTTTTGGCAGTTTTTCCTTGGTTTTATGGAGGAGAGAATTTTCAGAGCGCTTCACTACATTTTTGCTGATATCCTAGCAGGTACTTCTTTTTTTTCAACCTAGAATCCATGTCTGTATCTAGTCTCACTACTCTGTTCAGATGCTGCCTCTTAGAGGTGGGTGTGGCTTTTCTGAGGACACTGTCTCCTTGGTACTTGCTGTCATATTTCCCCTCCAAGTCCAAGGAAGCCAAAACGAAAAGAGCAGTGGCAAAGAGCCTTTAAATGCTTCGTAGCTAAGGCTCCTGGTGATACCAGTTGCAACCTCAGGGTACTCATAGTGGTTAAATGTGAATAATGAAGAGTTGAATCTATTTTCGGAGTGCTGTGTTCTGTCCTTAAAAGAATAAACTGATATAAGTTGAGAATATCACAAGTTTGCATAGTGTTTAAGGGCACACGTATTGCAGTGAAATCATACGAGTTCACTGCCTCCTAGCAGGGATAATAATGGTATACATACAACATGCGAAGATTGTGGGGAACAACTCAAATAAAATCCTTAGCATAGTATCTGGCCTAAGCAAAGTTGCTGGGATTTTCATCCCCATTGTCAGGGCACCAATACCTAGTAGAAATCCTGTATTATATGTCCAAGTAGGAAGGGACCTCAGAAATCTACTTTAATTCACATACCTAGGACACTAACTCACTTTACCTCACATCCCTATTAAGTGAGATCTAGCATGTGTTTTCATGCTTCCAAGCACAGGTTGTTCACCATCTCAAAGGCAGCACATTATCACTCTCATTATAATATCTTCCTTCTAATGAGCCCCAAATCTTTTTTTTCCATTTTTCCTTGAACACCTCAAAATAAAGCTATTATCATTTCTGCATGGCAACTCTTCCATTACTGAAACAAAGCCCTTTCCAGCCCTTTCCAGGTCTTCTTTCTAGCTCTGGGGAAGAGGCTGGTATTTTCCATTGCACACCAACTTTCCCCCACCTCTAACTGCCATGGGTCCTGAGGTGTCCTACTGAAATCGTAAAGGTCTAGGTGGAAGAACTAAATTCCTTCTGGGATCACATGAGATCCAATTATCTCTTTTCTACCTCCCTTCCTATGACAAGTGAGTCCCTGTCCCACCCTACCCTGTAAACACTACGAGTTAAACACACACACAGAGAAGAGTTTTGATTTATTGTTGCTCTTTGGGAAAGGTTATATAGAACATAATGGGGATTAAAATCAAATTCTAGTTACAGATTCATAAAACTTTGCTTTAAACCAAATTAACTTTTAGGAGAACATCAAATCCCCTCTCATCCTCAAACACAGCAAAGTAACTCAATGATAGTCTATATAACCCTCTGTTGTTTTTAAAAGATTAAAGCACACACTATACATAATGCAGTTGATATTAAATATCTTGAGAATGACAAATCAGTAGAACTACTTCCACTCTTAAGCATTAACTGGTCATTTATACATGTTCTGTACATACATTTTTCATTTTAGACCTTCTCCCTTAAAAGGACTTGTGAACTATTCATTATTATCAGCCATTTGTAGACACACATCATAAGTCTCCCAAAATAACATTTAAAAAATCTTTCTTAATATTGCTTCAGAAATGTTAACCTTTAAGGAACATTCAATTAAAAAAAAACACAAAAGCTCAGGTCGAGACTCTGTTACACATGTTCAGATGTGTCAAGATTTTATTGTTTCCCTCCAACCTGATAAAAACCTCCAACCACATACAATGTGCCAGTTTCATCTTTGCTTAACTCAGAGAAAAGTCAAATAAAGGAGAAAAAAAATGCTCGAAATCACAGTGACCAAAGGATTTGAATAATTACATTAAATAACCATAACTTTTTGTTTAACTATTCACATTCCACACAGTGGAAATTATCTTTTCCTCCAGATTTTTCACTTGCATTTTTAACTTTGAAGAATTACAATAACAAAAAAACAACTTACAGACTTGTAGGACGTGTGTTTCTCTCTTTTAATGCCAAGCACAAAGCGTACATCATAAAATTCATATTTGGTGTTTGGCATTATTTTAATAGGAAAGATTGAGATCACAAATATCTTGCCATAAAAAAATATTCTGCTATAGTAATGAAAAAAACATATTTCTTCATCGGTGACTCCAATACAATATGTAACAGATATGGCACTTTCAATAAATGTTGGAAGACGCACCATACTTTGCTAGTCTTAATACAGGCACAGTCAAAAAAGCAGACGTTTCCCTCTTTGGCCAGTGCTGTTTTTTCAGGGTAGTTATGCTGCTGATTATCCCAGTGAAGTTAATTTTGAGGAAATTCTCTTTACTTAAGCCAAATCTGACTTACATGCAAGACTGTGGTATAAGCTACTAAAAGAAGATCGCTGCTGCCAACTTAAGTCATCTCTTTTTAACAAAATTGCATGCTTGTGGCAGAGTTAAAACAACAAGAGAAATTCAGTGTCTGCCGGTTCTAAATGTCATTTTTCCTCTCTCGTGTGGTTTTACATGTTCAGCTCCTTCCCCTTTCTTTTCCTCTCCCCGCCCTCAAAATTCTGGCTTAGTATTTGTGTGCTTAATTAAATCCATTCTGTGCTTTATTGTTGGGGGATGTGGATGATAGAAGGATTTAGGGCAGGGGCATACAGTGTATATGAAAGCCACGGCCTGTGTGTTGCCTGGTGTGGAATCATCAGTAGTGAGTTTAAAAGTTCCAAAATTAGACCCAATATTTTGGGCATTTGAGATTAACTTCTGCCTCAAAGTGTGATTCTTGCCTAGTTGTTAGAGGGGAGAGTGCTGCACCAAAAAAAGAAAATAAAAGACAAGAAGCTTCTTTAGTGCAATGGGGGAGCCGTGATGGGCAACTAAAATGCTAATCAGTGGTTCCCATATCACACATGACTTGGCTAGTGAGGATGAGAAGGTACAAGGCACAAGAAGTGTTTGGAGGGGTGGGGATGGGTATACAGAGAAAACCTCAGGCTTGAAGAGAACAGGTTAGCCAAATCCCAAACGTAGTCAAGGTCTCCCCACCCTGTGCTTTGGCGATTAGATAAATCCTAAATAGGGCTTGTAAGTAGCCCCGGTTTAATCAGAGGAGGGCTCTCCCAGGATGTTCTGAATGGTTACAAAGTTACATGAATCCCACCATGAGTAGAGAGATGGCTAATGCACCCAAATGCTCTGATTTCTTCACTAGAGCTTCGCATTAGACCCTGAGAAAGCAAAGGAAGAGGAGGAGGTCACATCGCTTCTATCTCCTCCCCAGCAGTAAATTACTCCTTAGCCGGAGGCGGTCTCCTTTATTTCCTTCTTTTCCTGTGCTCTCCAGCTCGATCTCCTACCAATGGCTAAAAGATACAGAACCAAAATATACCTCTAGTCAAACTGGAGCAGGCCCTAAACTCTCCCATCTTAACCTGGTTCTTCACCGCCGGGTACACTTAGCAGAGGCAGAATCTTTAGAATATAGGGTTGTGGCTCTCAGAAGCATGATATAGAAATAATGGACTAGATAAGCAGTGATTACAACCAAGCAAAAGGAAAGACACCAGGACCTTCTGCTTATGAGGCATTTGTTTTCTTCCTATCCCTGCACTGGGGAAGGAGGAGGTTATAAACTTCATCTGCCTCTTCCACTTGAGGAGGGTGAAGGGGGAGGGTTTGTCTTGGTTCAGCTCACTCACTGGGTTCTGAAAACACGAGTGGTCAATATTTATGTTTTAAGTTTGGTGTTGGGGTGTAGCCAGTTTCAGCAGATCACGGTGATGGTGACGGTCAGTGAGGATTTGGCAAGTCCATTTCTCCTCCGTTCACTTGGTCTCTGTTAAATACCAGGGGAAAACCCTGCGGAAGCCTGGAGTCGCACCATGTTCGGGGAGTGGACTTTTAAGACTCTGCACATCTCCCCACTGAACTTTGCTGTGCCCAACTAGCCCTCCTCCCAATCCCTCCCTTCTCTCGCTCCTGTGTCCTTGCCCATGTACACCCCAGCCTCTCAGAGTCCAAAGACTCTTCCCCAAATCAGAAACATTTGCATCTATGGTCAAGGGAGCTCATTTAGAGCCCTTAGCAGATAGGGGATTAGAATGAAATAGTCACTGAGAGCCTAAGAAGGGATGGACTGTGGAAGGGAAGCAAGCACAGGTGGAAACACCTTTGCCAAGTATAATACAGCACTAAAACAGGTCTCTTGCCGTCAGAGGAGCCCCTTCCATTAACATTCATTCAGAAGGGAGATTCTGGTCCCTAGGAAAGGAGGACGCATGTAATAGGCAGAACCAGACCACAGCCCTGCCCCTCTACATGTTCCTTCCCTGGTGTGGGCTTTCTGTGCCATCCCCATGGAAACGGATATGCTTACACACTAGGAAGTGCCCTCCTCTCGTGTCTGCAGACACCCACAGACACCCATGCACACTCACGCACACAAACTATGCACCAGCAGATTCCTGTCAGAAGCCAGCTGGTGGTTCCTCTTGCCTGTAGGTTTAAAGCCAAGTAAGAATCACGTGGTTTTAGGTCTGGCTCCCGGCCCGCCTGGGGCTGCATCCCGAGGACAGGCTGGGTGTGCCCAGCTTAATCCAGATCGATGGATATGCATCTACACTGCTTGACTCGTGTGACCCTCTTCTTCTTGGTGGGTGGCTGCAGTTCAGGGCAGTTGAGGGTGACCATCATGGTGGTGAATTTCTTGGGCTTGCAGAAGGAGCAGGATTGGAAGGAGCCTTCCTCCTTCCGGATGTGCCTGGGGATGTAGAAGGAGTTGCACTGGCCATAGCAGAAGCGGTTGATGATGGTGCGGCTGTTGCAGCCCTCCTCATGGATGGTCTGCTTCAGCGGCTGGGTTTTGCACCAGTCCCGCTTCAGGTATTTGCGCTCAGTCACATGTAGGGCCTCCTGGCTGGACTCTAACACCTCCTCGCCAGGCATGGCGGTGCCACGCCCTTGGCCGCGTCCCCGGTTCCTGGAGCCAGGCTGCTGGGGAGACTGAGTCTGCTCTGAGTCATTGTGCTGGGCCTTGTCTGGTGGGGGGATGGCACCCTGGGACCCCTTCTTCTTCCCTTCAGCGGTGGGCAGCAGGGTCCCCAAGAGGAGAAGCAGGGCTCCCACAGTGTAGGCTGTGCGGCTCATGCTAGAGGAGGGAAGCACAGAGAGAGGAGACACGACAAACAGACAAGTCAGTTAGAAATTATTAGCAGCTAACATCTTATCAGGCACTTGGTTTTGTTTTGTGTTTTGAGAGAGAGTGCGTGAGCAGGGGAGGGACAGAGAGAGAGGAAGACACAGAATCTGAAACAGGCTCCAGGCTCTGAGCTGTCAGCACAGAGCCCCACGTGGGGCTCGAACCCACGAACTGTGAGATCATGACCTGAGCCGAAGTAGGTTGCTAAACCAACTGAGCCATTCAGATTCCCCTTCCAGGCACTTGTTAAACACTTTATGTAAAATATTTCATTTCCTTCTCACAATATCCCTGTGAATAAGGTACTATTATTCTCATTACCCGCCAAGCCATCAAGCCATGAAGTAGCTTGCCCCAGGACACCAGTGAATATGCCAAGGTCAGAGCTCAGTCAGGGTGCCTCTTTGTGGCATGCACTGCCACTGGAATTCCTTCCTGGCTGCTGACACCCGTCACATCTGACTTTGAATTCTGGTCACTTGATTGTGTTCATTCTTGTATGATGCCAAATGAACTTTGCACCTCTTTGGGGAAAGCAATTTTCTCTTCTGTTTAACGGCAAGACAGATCAGCCTCACTGCCCAGGTTTCCTCTGTCAGGAAAGGCTTCTAGTCTCTTCTCCCTGCCTAGCCTGAGCGCTTCCTGAGTTGCACCTTGTTTAATTGGTTGGATGCTTAGGAGATGCTCACTGATATCAGGCATTGCAAGGAGACCCATGGAGGAGACTGGAAAGCACCTGACAGAGGGAAAATACTTAACAGGAAGAACACTGGCTGAAAAGTCAAGACTGGGTTTCAGGTAGAAGTGCTAGGGCAGCAACTTACTGTCTAACCTTGAGAAAACTCACTTTACTTCTCAATAAATGACCTCACTTAAGCACTGGTACAAATACCTCATCTCCCCAGATAGGGTTGTTCACATCAAATTTGATATACAAGTGAAAGCCATTTGAGAACCAACCAAAGGTATGAGAGTATTGCAGACAGAACAAATTACCTTACCAGAAAGATCGCATAACTCAGAAGATTCCTTGACCTCTCACTTATTCTTATTTTCAAACTGGCACAGATATTTATTATATCATTCTTTATAACATGATATACATTTCTCTACTTTTAAATGGCAAAGTAGGCCATTTACGTGTGTGTGTGTGTGTGTGTGTGTGTAAAATTTAGAATATAGAAAATGGGCCCAAGGAAACAGGTATATGCAAATATTTACATGAACAAATGCCATAGACATGTAGAATAAGTGAATGATAGTGAATAATTGTAGATGGGCCTGGAGTTAGACATGGGTCGGAAAGGGCAGTGAACAATGACAAAAATAAATTAAATAAGTGGGAGGAGGGGGCAGAGGGAAAACAGACAGAAAAACCAGATGGAAAGCAAGGATGGAGAGAGGGGGAAAAAATGGAGTGTAGACTGTAAATCAGAGAAAGGAGTGCTGTTCTAGAGGCAGAATGTTGGGAGCAGGTAGAACAGAGGAGGAAGGGGAGGAGCTGAAGCACAGTTGTTAAAGACAGTGAAGCATCACACTGTTAAGATTCTCCTGACACAGTGCCTCTCAGAAACCTCAACGTGCAGACAATCATCTCGGGGGGCTGCTAAAACGCAGGCTCTAGTTCAGTAGGTCTGCCTTTCTAACCAGCTCTGAGTAGTAAGGCCTATAGCCCTTGTAGCCTTGAGACAGAGAGAGAATTATTAAAACATGGAAGGATTTTCTTTTCAAAGAGTACAGTTTCAAATTCACAGTCTCCCTCTCAGGTCATCATACCGAATCTGACCTGAATCTTGAGGCTTCCCCTACCCCCTGCCCCTACGCACACCACGATTCTGAACCTAAGGGCATAGCTGTGGAGGACCTATCTCCCTGCTCTCTTCTGTACACCGGTGGTACATATAATAACCACTGAGTGCAACTGAATAGTAACCTTACACTCCCCAAGTGACCTTACAGTTCCCCCAAGGAACTGCACCAGTTGGATGATTAGCTAAAGCAATTATCCTTCAAAGAAAAAGCAGCGTGGAGTCTACATTCTCTAAGCGAAGGTCCCAAGTAAAGGCCATGCAACCCCAAGGATAATGTCAAATAAGATAATTAAATATTAAATTCAAAATATCCTTAAATGGCACCATTTTCCCAACATTAACCTAATACTTTTGGGCAAGGTCAAGTTTGGAACTGATAATGTGACATTCAGCTCCTGTTCTTCTGAATGTAGATTCCCTGGCTTTTGTCAGTTTATGTTACAACATCCCTGTTCTTTAAGCAGAGCTTTTTTTCCTTTTTTCTTTTTTGCCTCAACAACAACAAAAAAATTAATTCCCTTGTTTTGTCTTTAAAAAATCACTCATGAGAAAAGTCCAGTTAAAAAACAGGGCTGATTTTCTCAAGAGACCAGGATAACTTGAGCCATGACAATTCAGTCTCGTAGGCAGATATATTATGAATTTGAGAAGCTTTTACAAGCTCCTGCTATTTATTCAATGGGGGATCATGATCTCAACCAAAATTAGCTTCTGCCCAGTCAAAGAGGAGCACATAAGACAGTCCTCAGCCTGCACCCACAGTCTCCCCTCATCCCTACTAAAAATGGCCCCCAGGAAAATTCAGCCCTCCCAGGGCCCTCAGAGCCCAACATCACAGAGGCCAATCTAAAACTGACTGGGAATGTACATTGTCTGCATATGACAGTTCACATCATAATGCCACCCCCCCACACACACAAATATCTGTCAAAAAAATGCCACTTCCTTTCTCCAGACCAACATAGGACTCTTTTTCTACTCAACTTTTCCTTTCTGGTATTTTCACATCTATCATTAAATAAATACTTAGTCCAAGAGTCATGAGGGCTTATTCATCACCTTATCTCCAGTGCCTGGCACAGAGTAGGTGCTCTTTTGTTAAATGAATGCTTTATGGACCACAGTGGCTTACAGAGTCTCCGTTTTTTTCATTTTTTTTTAATGTTTTTTTTTTTATTTATTTCTAGGAGAGAGAGAGAGACAGCGTGAGCAGGGGAGGGTCAGAGAGGGAGTCACAGACTGAAACAGGCTCCAGGCTCTGAGCTGGCAGTCAGCACAGAGCCCGACGGGGCTCGAACCCACGAACCGCGAGATCATGACCTAAGCGAAAGTTGGACGCTTAACCGACTAAGCCACCCAGGCGCCCCCATTTTTTTCATTTTAAAATGCCTTCACATGTGCCACTGAGCAGCTGAGGCAAATACGACCTTCTTGATATCTGACTTGCAGTGTAGCAAACTCCTTCTAGCCTTAATATTTGTCTTCCTTTTTCTAGGAAAACGCCAGATGCCCACTATGTTTCACATGGTCCCATGCAGAATGCTGTGGGGTTTATATTCTAATTGAAGCCATTGTATTCACTATGGCAGAAACCAACAGTAAAGCAAGCAGTAAATTCAGAATCAGTCAACTGTGGCTTTCAGTTTTCATTTGGACAGTCTTCCTGTTCTTGTGGGAGCGCGTGAGCCCCATAAGCCAAAGGGGTCTAGAGTGGCAGGCTGTTTTTCTTGGTTTTTGGATTTTTTTAAGAAAAGTAAACTTTTCTTAAAATAAGATTTATTAGGTGTGGAAAATGTTATAGAATAGCTTTTCATGTTTTTAATCATACTTTTTAAAAGATGTTTATCAATTATTGTGAGGCTTTCAACTCTTTAAACCTGATAACTAGTTATTTGGAGAAAAGTAAAAGCCAACTTCAGGAATCTCAGTCAACAGACCTCAGCTTCAGGAGCAGCAATGCCCTGAAGGTCTCTTCATATTCCACATGAAAAAGAGTCAGGAGGATGAGAACTATACTAGTACCAGCATCAGGGTTCTATCAAGTTATGTGGCCAATCATTCAACCTCCCCCACAACACACACCCCAGACTGGTCATGATTACTCAGTGAAGGAAAAGCGACTGTTTGGCCTTGAAATCCCAATTGTATAGTCGCCAAATAATTTGCACACTATAAATATCATAGACATGGAAGAAATCAAGGAGATATAAATTTCTTGAGGACAATTCTTTTCCACATCAACACCTAGCAGAGTGCTCCATTATCAAAAAACAATCCAAATGCTAACCAAGATTCGGGTTCCTATGAACTGTCACTCACTCCCAACTGTGAGCTGCAGACATTTTTGGTAATTTGCATTCATGAAATGACCCACTCACATCATTAAAGTAAAGCTGCATCTTGTGGTCCACAGTGCATCATGACATCCACAGAGGTGTCCCTTTATTCTCACTGCAGACAGCATCCTTCTTTTTAAACCCTGCCTCAAATTTGCCTTAATGCATTTCTGCTTTCCAACTCACTAATGTGATCATATTTTCATGGTGAGCTTTTCTTACAACTGTTCTCCATCGACAAGACCCACCCACCCTTACCTTTTTTTTTTTTTTCCTTTCCTCCTCTCCAATCCATCTGTCCCAGAGCACATGATACTCTCAAAGGAGGTCTTCTCTACCTGATGCTTTTCTTCAGGTCTCCCTTAGGGATCAAGGGAAAACATCTGCACATGGGATAAGCCACATCAACCACCTCTGTCCCGGGTAGGTCATGGTGATTTGTTCTAATCTTCACAAGGCTCTAAGAACACAATCATCTAACTCTAGGGAATCAGAACTAAAAATGTTCTGTGTGACCTGTTTCCAATGTTCTCAATGACTTTGGGAAAGTTTAGGCCAACTTTTGGGCACTCTCCTTGCTGTATTTCTCATTTTCACTAACCTACCTGCTTATAATCAGTTAAATGGAGTCCTGAGTGGGAATTACACTGAGTGCACATTAGTCAGCAAGCCAGATGTCTATGCCTGGACATCCAATCGATTACTCCTGATGCATTCAGTTTTAGAAAGACATTCAACAGGCATGACATCAAATTCTTCTCCCAGGAGAAGAAAATAACGAAAGTGACAGCAAATGCAGGCCAGATTTTAGAATAACTTCTTCCTTTTTCTCAGCACTAAATCTTTCAGAAGGGCAAAGGTTATTTTTAATTTGACCTTTAATTTTTAAAAAGATAGCTTTTAGAAATTAAATAGAGAATTTTGTAAGTGTACACTGGGTTGATTTATTTTTTCAGACAAGTGGAGCCAAGAAGATAAGAACTACTTGCTGGCAAATTAGTAGAGCATAAAGTCTCATGTGCTGCCACACTCTCACCACAACCTCTCTATTCATAAGACCATCCAAGCTAAGTTAGGCTGGCGGCCCACATTGCATGGGATATGAGGGGGACCACCAGGTAGTTAAGTACCTCAGGAGCTCTCTGCTCACTGGAAGAATTTTTGTTGATGTGAATGATTGTATACAATTTTTGAGGTCAACACGAAACAAGTTATAAAGTAATAAATGTTCTCTGAGGAGCATTATGGAGAGCCAGCAGACTTACAGGTTCTGTGTTGTAGTACAAGATATGTGCTCATCCCCATGTGAGTGGGATTTGGGATTGAATTTCAGAACCACCTTGTAATATATCTGGTCCCAAGTAATGTTACTGCCTCTCCCAATATCACTATTAATAAGAGCCATCTATATATTTGAACTCTTAGTATGCATGGTATTGTGCTCAATTCTGACTGTATTTTAGAATTTCTTTTTCACAACAGAACATGAGGTGGATAATACTGTCTTCCTTTTATCAATCAGGGAATCCAGAGTCAGAAAAGTTAGGAATCTGTTCAAGGCCACACAGCACCAGTTCTCCCTAGCCCCCAAACATGTCTTCAACCACTGTTCTACGGACACCCAGCATGGTATTTAACAAGGGACACACGGACTTGGTTCTAACGCAGTACAGTTTGAAGAATAGTGTAAGTCAAATAATTATTCAGTTTGTATCTTCATGTTCACACGTGAAGGAAAAAAAAATTCTGTTGTCCCAGGAATTATTGTTGTACTTTGCATTTTTAAGAGCATATGTTAAAACTGAAGAAAATTCCTTGCAGATGTAAGACGTGGCTGGTAACACTTGCATGATCGGTCCTTTCAGTTGGATGCCATAGTGACTTTCCCTACCTCCCCCCAACCCTCCACCCTACTTTTCTTTACATAAAAGGCCTGGGTTTTCCTATCTGTCCTTAACTTCTACTCTAGCACATGCTCCATGGCTTTGCTGTTGACAAGCATTTCTGGGTAAAGGGATCTGTGGCATAAAATTCCTTGGCCTTCTACCACTTGTAATACACAAACATTAAGACAGCTTCAGTTTAGAAGACAAGGCAGGCAGTTCTCATTCAAAGGTGTGGGGACATCGTAGGTTCCTATTCTTTTCTGTGTAACCATTCAGATAAAGACTGTATTCATTGAGTAGGATTTCCTATGGATCAGGGTTACCAAAACATTTTGCTCAAAATGGACTTTTAAGAAAATACAAAACCTGTGAAATTACAAAGTTTACAAAAGACTTTAATTCCTACAATAACCTGAGGGTTAAACACACAAGTGCACATGCACACATACACACACACACAGCACAGCACAACTATAGTTCTAAGGAACCCTTCAATAATTAGTTAATACTAAGAACTGAAGGCTGCAATTTATATATTGATAGCAATCAAATCACCTACTGTTGTAGATGTGGGTATACCAGGGAGATGAGACTGTAGTTTTAAGATCTTTCCCTAGTTGCTTTGAAATGTCCATCTCTTCAAATCTCTCAGCCCCCACTCTTCCAAAAAAAAAAAAGAAAAGAAAAGAAAAGAAAAAAGGAAAGAAAAGAAAGAGGTGGGGGCTTGAAAGCCCCGGGGTGAAAGAAGACTCCTCACCCTGGGATTGGGGTTATCTTAACCTCTTCTCTGCTATTTATTTAACTTGTGTGTACAGCCAGAAGGAAGCCACTACTCTGGGGTCCCTGGGACAGCTTAAATCCCCGTGACCCACTTAACACAATAGATTGTTTTAATCAACTCGTGTCCTGGCACCATCTCGAAGGGGAACATAAACAGACGCGCACACCGCTTGGCTCTGCTTTTTCCAGCAGGAGATCCAATTACCTACCAGTGGTCGTCTCTCTGCCCTTGCATCATTTAAAGAGAGATCTTAACCCCTAACGTTGAGGCTGAATTTCTGTCTAAAAGAGCTGGATTCAAAGTCGACAGAGGAGGAGAAGGCGACAGCCGGCTTCTACCGTGGGACCCATTCAGGCCAGCTCTGGGCGCGTGGGAAGGGCTTCACTGCAAAATCTTGGTCATCTCCTGTCTGCTCCCTATCTCGCCCGGGGACCGTGGCCAGGGCCCGCCACGGGGAAATACCTGGCTGGGGCGCCCCTAAGGTGCAGCTGGGATCCAAAGACAATGCCAAGCCAGAGCGGTGGCGCGTCAATTCCTCTCAAACCTTAAGTCTACGACAGCTCCGGCCGGCATGGTGACAGTACCTCCGCCCCTCTGCCCCAGGTCTTGCAAGGGGGTCAGCAAGACGGCGAGAGGGAACCGGGAAGACCTGGGCATCTGAGCCGTCAGTCCCGCCTCGTCGTCGGTGGCGAGCAAGAGGCAGCAGGACGAGGCAGGAGCCTCTAGGACACACATTAAGGGGTCCCCACGGGAATCGGACCCTGTGGAGTGGCTCTGCCCGGCTCCTGGGCGTTCTTGGCTCAGCCAGGGTGCGCGCAAGGCCCGAAGAAACCTAGGAGAGGACACGGAGCGCCCACGCGTGCACAGCCAGCAAGGGGATGTGTGTGGCACTCCGCGGGCTCTCTGGACTCCGCGTCCTGGGCCGCGCACGGCACTTCAGCTGACCCGTTAACGCCGCGGCGGAACTCTACTCTTGCACGAGTCTCCGTCTCACCTTGAGGATGCGCCCACCGACACACCGCTGGATTCTCCGGATCCTCTAGCTCATCGCAGGATCACTCCCAGCACTCCGACGGGAGCGCCTAGACGTCCGAGCCCCAGCGCCCCACCTCAGACACAGGGAACCCTTTAAGTGCGGCTTGACCCGCCACCCGCGGCCAAGCCGCAGGTCCCACCGCTCCCGCCCACTACCCCTCGGCTCCTGCGATGCGCACACACGGACTCGGCGCTTTTAACATGCGGGCGCGGCTGGCAAGGAGCGCCTTAGCCCGGCTTCAGGAGCTGGAAATGGGATGCGGGGCGGTAGCTCTCGCTCTTGGCGTCCTCCTTCCCAGCCTTATCAGGAGGACCATGCAAGGTGAGGTCACGGCAGCCACGACCTTGGCAGGAAGCATCCCGGTTTTTCTGCATTTATCACCCTAGGTAACCTGGGCCTCGGTCTGCGCGCACTGAGGGCTACCGAGCGGGGCTCGGGAATCTCTTGCAGGGGTCTCTCTCTCTCTCTCTCTCTGTCTCTCTCTCTCACATACACACACACACACACACACACTCACACACTCACATTCACACCCTGACCAGCGCCTCCGCACTCACCTGTCAGTGCGGCGGGTCTTTGGGGCCTGCGCTCTCGACGCGGGGCGCGGTGTGCGGCCGCGGCCCCAGCCGCCCCGGCTTGGCGCGGGGTCAGCCGGACGGAGAGCACGGCTCTCGATGCACACTGGGTCGCCCGGTCCGCGGAGGGCGCACCGAGTGCGGGGCATCGCGACGTCTCCGGTTTAAATGCAGGCGGCTGTGCGCGGCCCCTGGGGCCGCGCCTCTCCATTGGCCAGGCGCCGCCGCTGCCGCCGCTGGACCCGCTATCCGCCCCCTTTCCCGGTATTGCCCCCGCCCCCCGCACCCCTCCTGCCTCCCCGCGGGGTCCCCTCTCCGCCCGCCTCGCCTCTTTGTCTGCTCCCCCCGCCCGGGCCGGCTGGGAGAGGTCACCCCAGGGAACCGCGCCTGGAATGCACAGCAAATCACATTTTCCGCTCCCGTTGGAGGGGGAAGCGCGGGAGGAAATCCCCCCGGCTCCCGGCCCCTCAGTCCTCCTCCCCCCGGGCCTGGGCTTTTCCTCTCGCCGGTCCCGCTTCGCCGGCACTGGCCCCGCAACGCGACCAGTCGCAGAGGCTGCTCGGGGAAGGGGAAGGTCTCCGTGGGGTGTCGCCACATCAGGCGATTGTCCCCCCGTGGCGGGAGCAGGACTGTAGGGCGCTCTGGTTGAGCGGTCGCCGCGGCTCCGGCGCGGCTCTGCCCGAGGCCCCCAACTTCGAGGGCGCTGACCCCCGCGCCCCCTTTAACCCCGGCGGGCTCGCCAGCCGCCAGCGGGAGCCTGGCTCCGACACGACACCCTCCTCTCCTCACCCGCCGCGGGGTCTCTCAGCTCCGGTGCTGGCGGCCGCGGGAGTGTACAGAAGGGGGTAACGGAGGAGAGAATAAACCGGAAAGGACCCTCAAACGTCAAGGTTTTCATTTCTAAGCCGTCTTTAAAAGGGAGAGAACAATAGCTACGCGAGAGGAGGTTTTCTGCGGCACGTTCAAGATGAATAAATCAGGAAAAGAAAATGTCAGACAAGGAAATAAACTTCCCAGGGATTTAAGACAAAAAAAAAAAACAACTACCTTTGTGAAACACCGATGTCACATTTTGTATTTATTACCGAGAACCCAATGGACAGTGGCGAACATACTCTGCGCATAAATATTTTTCGAAAGATGAGCGAACACTTTCATTTGTTCTTTTAGCTTGAAAATTGGTTCCTCAAAGAAGCCGTAAATTCTGTGCGTCGAAGTTATAGCCCGTGCAAAAATCAACCCGTCTGCGAGTTCTGCAGACCGGCTCCATCAGCCAGGTCAGAGGATGACTTGGGGGGGAGTTATAGAAGGAAATTTGAAGGTGCCTGGACTCACTAAAACAAAATAAACAAAACGGTGAAACCAGCAAAAGGTACTTAGGAAACGTGCGTGATTTAAGCACTTGGCTAAGAAAACAAAACCAAACCCCAGAATAGCATGATTTTTATCTCCTTGGGCAGTTCCTTATGGAGAGGGAACAAGAAACATTGAACGCCTACTAGATACTCTTAAGAACTGGAAACCAGTTTTTCAAAGTGAATGAAACAAGAAGGTAGTCTGCATTAAATCAATACCTGGAGAATATTCATGGTCCCAAACTTTTGTTTGTACATTCGGCAGCTTCTACCCACACACTCAGTGCTGCACTTTAAATGCTTCCAATAATTTTTCGTGAAATCATCCCATGAGCCATAGCTTGTAGCTGTCTGCAGAAAGAGAACATTCAACGAGGCTTGAAGATTTATCCTGGTGGGGTGGGCCGTAGGAGACATAGGTGGTCAGAAATACACCAAGTGCTCAGGTCATTAATAGTCCGGCCAAAGGCCACCACCAGTCTTTAGAGGTCAGTTATTGTCTCTGGGTGTAAACTATTCCCCCCAGGACAAGGGAACATATTTTACAAATGCATTAGCTCCTTCTAATTTAAAATCGACATTTCAGTCACTGTTGTTGTTTTTTTTTTTTCAATACTCCTATAAAGTGTCCCAAATAAAACTACATGGGCAGAACTTACCTTCTGAATTGGAAGTCATTGTTTTGGAGCCCTGACACTGGTTTCATACATCTCACTCTATCTCTTTGACTGTTTCTATCTCTGTCTGGTAAATGCTGTTGGTATCACTGTGCCCTCCTTAAGAGGCTTCTCAGACCACAGCCTCTACAACAGAACACTGCCGCCCCACGCCACTATTCCACAACTCCATCCCATTTCACTGCATCCCTATCACTCGTCTCTCCCTGCCACTGCAATGGAGGCTTCATGAGAGCAGGGACTTTTGTCTACAGTGGTCACTGATTACACAAAGCTCATAGAACACAAAGTGTCTAAGACAGACTTAGGAGTTAACAAACAGTTGTGAACTGGGGATGTTCAGCACATGCCCACTAACTAGGATTAGCAACTGAGCCGAATGCTGAGTTCAAACCATCATGCATGTGGTAAACATGGGCCCTCACCTCACAGAGTTTATAGTCGAGCATATTTGTAAATATTTATATGGATATCCAAGCTTTTGGCCTCATATTTGTGTTTCCACAGCTCTCAGCCAGTCATTGCAAACCATTATCCAATCAGGGGGGCAGGCATAAGAATAAAAACTCTTCAGGCCTTTTTAACCATAATTACATAATTGAAACCTGTTCTTACTAAGAGGGGGAAGATGCAGAAGGACTCCATGTAGTCAAGGTTAAATTTTTAAATCTGAGATGTCTAAACAGTGTTCACTAAATGATAAATGTCACTTGCAGAAACTGCTTTCAAATTACTGCGAGGCTGTTTTGAGAAGTCTAGACCCTGTTCAGCTACTGGTTTGTTAAAGGATAATCTGTTACTCTTGTTTTCTCTTGTTGGATATATAACACGTGATTGTCTTCATCTAACTCCCGGGATGTTAAGAGGGAGTTACTCTTCAGATTTGGGAAAGAACCTTGAAGGCCTCTGTTGGAGAGTTTTTGTTCAAATCTCCAAAAGCTGTTCACCTAATTGCAGAAATAATGTATGGCATCTTGCATTGGATTTAAGGAAAAAATCCCTTTACCCATTTGGAAGTGATCTTGTCTGCCCTTTCTAAAAAAAAAAAAAAATGTGATGATAAACTTGACAATGGTTAAAGAAAAGATGTTTGCAGTGGACACATCACAGCTAGACGATTCATACCCAGAATAGGTTTCTCTTATAAGTTAATAAGACAAAACTCCACAAATAACCCAATAGGAGTTGGCAAAGCACATGACTGGGCACTTCACAAAAGACGAAACCTGAGTGGCCCATAAACATTAAAAATCAATAGAGTATATTAGTAAATCGGGGAAATGCAAACTGAAATAAGAAGATACCCTTGCTTGGCTAGAGACTGGCAAAGCTTTAAGTCTGCCAATAACCAGTGTTGAAAAAGGCGTGGAGAAGCAGGCACTTAAATGCCCTGGCAGTGAGAGTATAAACTGGTAAAACCGTTTCAGGGAGTAATTTGTCAACATGTGGTAAAACTAAGCATGCCCCTAGTATACCACTCAACCACTCTGTTTCTAGGTAAACACCTTACAAGAACTTGAGCACATTTATGAGGACTAGGATTGTGTGAGCACTTCTATCATGCTATCATTTGTAACAATCTTAGCATCTGTCAACAGAAGTAGGAGAAGATGTAATAAACTATTTTATTCATAAAAAACTTTTTATTCATAAAAAGTGCTATCCAGCTTCTTCAAAGAATGGACTAGATTTCTATATTCCAACACACAGCTCAAAAACATAGTTGATGTCTTGGGGGTGGAAAGCAAGTTTCAAAATGCTATAAACAGTGTGACACCCTATGTACATTTTATAATAAACACAAGACAATAGTATGAATTGTTCATGAAAATACATGTGTTCATGGAACTGTACGAAGTGTGGATTGGAAACCAGACTGATGCTGCCTACCAGAATGGAGTCAGAGAGGAGGTCGGATTGGAGATGGAAGGCACAAGAGATTCCAACTTTATAATGCTTTATAAATTCCATTCTAAAAAATCTTGAACTAATCTAAAAAAATGTTGACAATTTTCATTTCTGGGTGATGGGTACATGAATATTTGTCAGGTTGCTTTTTTTTGCATTTTAGAAATTTTTTGTATTTCCCCAAATTAAAAAGAATCTGACCTCTCTATTATGATTTCAGGAGTAATTTTGATCCTTATTTGGGCACTGAAGATTTTCCCCTCCTTTGTGTCCTCTGTAACCAGCTCCAGTCAAGGTAAGTGTGCTTTCAGAATACATACAAGTCCTTACTGGTGTTTATATGTGCTGATCTGTCTCACTAAGCTCAGGGTGGACCCCCCACCCCACCCCGCCATTCACCTTGCTCTCTGGACATAAGCGTAAAACCTTGACCAGTTTCCTGCATATGAACAATTCATGTGCATGTGAAAATTCTGAACAAAACTGTCAAATACAAGCCTATAAAAAAATAAATCATGCAGACCATTTTAATACAATTGGGACCTAATTCCATACAAGTATTTATTGTATACACTGCATGTTCAGTGCAGTATAAAAAAAGCAAAAACATAAAAGTATGTTTTGGTCCTTCATAGTCAATATGGAGGCCCAGCAGAGAAAGCACTGAACTTGGAGGCAGAAAAGTCAGAATGAATTTCTGACTCCTCCTCCTAAGAACTGAGTGCCCCTGGGTTAAATATTTAAACCCTCTGAGCCTAAATTCAATCATCTGTGTTATAGGAATGGTAATACCTACCTCTGGGTGGATGATGGAATTAAGTAAAATAAGCTCCGTGAATGTGCCAGACACATAACAGACACTTAATAAACAGGAATGACTGCGTGAATACTAGAGTATAATTGGGAGCCAAAACAAAGACAATGAAAATGTAGTATCAGCACGGGTCATGTCTTACCTATCTTTATACTCACAGTACTTTGGATGCCACATAATAGATAGTTGATAAAGTTACTAAATGAGTACATGCATAGGAGAAAGGAAGAAAGTAACAAAGGCAGATGAGGGAGAGAAAGAAGGAAGGACAATGGGAAATAAAGGAATGGAGGGAGAGAGGAAGGGAGGAAGAAAAGAGAGAAGAGATGGGAGGGGAGGGGTGAGGAGGGGAGGGATGATACCCTTCCAGTAAATGGCAACTTCTATTTTTGGTAAAACTGGCAAATGGTATAAATACCCCAGATGGGGGCACAGGTAGAACAGCAAACCCTTCGGGCTCTCTTTTGCCTTCATCATGAGAATCACTTTAACCAAAAGCTGGAGTTTCACTGCAGTGGCAGAACCTCAGAAAGAGACCAAAAGATGCCTGAACGCATAGCAAGAGAGGCTGAAACTCCCTTGCCTAAGGCTGCTGCAGAGACATGGGAATGCAAGAAGACAGACAGGCAGACAGAAAAGGATTTCTCAACAGAAATTCACATACCCTGTGCCCAAATATAACAGAACCTGCTGAGAAAGAGGCTCCCAACTTCGTCTATTTGTTTTGAGCTCTTTGATGCAACTTGACTCTTAGAAAAAAAATTGGATGGGACTTTAATCAGCTGTTGATTCTCTGCTTTTTCTTAGTGCCTATATGGCTGTGGTTCTTCATTTTCTAAATCTTTTTAGGTACACTTTCCAAGAAAAGCTTATTCTGGGGCAATTTTAAAGTGCCCATGCCACGAAGAGGATCTGCTGGAAGTGCTTATTGAATTGAGGATATTTGGGTCTTACCCCCCACTGTCTTTGATGGCCCTGCTCTTTCTTTTATTTTGGGCAGCTTCTACTCATTTCCAGCTTTTAATCCCTTGAGATCTCTGCTGTTTAGCAGGAGCTATGTTGTAAGATTTACCGTTTCACTTTTTGTCCTTTTTTAAGGCATGGAAGCTTAGTGTAGTTTTGCTCTTTGCCATAACTGTCCTAATAAATCACTTGTCCTGCATTATATCCTTTAAAAAGTGTTATGACATTGTCAATATCTCATAAACTCATCCTAGAAAACTTGGAAAACAAAGAAAATCAAAGAAAATTAAAATCTCCTGTAATCCCACAACCCTTATATAATCACCGCTTACCATATACAATGCACACATGCATATGGTACGTGTATACATATATAAATTTCCTTCCAGCTATATGCAGTATGTGTGTCTTAAAGTTGGCTTTTATTAACTACTTAAAATGTACTAAACACTAGGCTTTACATACCCTAATTTATTTATTTATTTATTAAAAAAATTTTTTTTAATGTTTGTTTATTTTTGAGAGAGAGAGAGAGACAAAGTGCCAGCAGGGGAGGGATAGAGAGAGAGAGACACAGAATCTGAAGCAGGCTCCAGGCTCTAAGCTGTCAGCAGAGACTGATGTGGGGCTTGAACTCAAGAATCGAGAGATCATGACTTGAGCCAAAGTCTGACGCTCAACCGACTGAGTCACCCTGACATCCTATACATATCCTACATACTCTAATAATACTCCAAACCTATGAGATTGCTATTATTATGAGATTGCTATTATTATTTGCTCTTTTTAAAGGTGAGGAAACTGATGTCCAGAGGAGTTGTGTAACTGTTTCAAAGGCACACAGCTGTACAAGGCAGAAGAGGAATTCATGACCAGGGGATACCTCTGTCCCCTTCGCTTACCTTCTACATTGAACATGACGTATTTAGAGTCTTCACTGTACACTGTGTTAGAACTGATATTTAAACACCATGATTACTCCACAACACACACACACACACACACACACACACACACACACACACACACACAAAGCCAAGTGTTTTAAATAATTCAATAGCTGATATTGTCAAAACATTTGTGTGCAATATGAACATATATATACAAAATATGAGTTTGGAATCCACATGACTTTATAAAAAATTCTGAACATGTGGCCATTGAAAACTCAGATATGACCTGTCTTCTTGGGTTTTTGTACAAATGTTTATATCCATTATTACTGTTATTAGTGACACTGTAAATATATTTTTAAAAACTAGGAACTCAGGGGCGCCTGGGTGGCTCAGTCGGTTGGACGACCAGCTTCAGCTCAAGTCATGATCTCATGGTTTGTGGGTTCGAGCCCCACATCGGGCTCTGTGCTGACAGCTAGCTCAGAGCCTAGAGCCTGTTTCGGATTCTGTGTCTCCCTGTCTCTCTGACCCTCCTCTGCTCATGCCGTCTCTCTCTCAGAAATAAATAAAACATTAAAAAAATTAAAAACAAAAAACTAGGAACTCATAAATAAGTTCAGTATTTTAGGGTCTGCTCGGGGTAGAGGAGCATGAAACTGAAGGTGGAAAGTAAACTCAAGACCTGCTTTCCCTTCTACAGATCGACATGAGTCTGTGTATGCCCATTTGCACTTAGGGTCCAACAGTAAATCTTTTTAAAATCTTGGTTCCTTCCTTAATCCTTCCTTCCCTAGCGTAAAAGTTTGGATCATCTGGAATATAATTTCTCATTCCTCTTCAAAAGAAAGACAAAATATGTAAACCATGGGCTCCTCTCTGCTTACGTCAGAGAAATACATGAGTATTAATATAAACTAACCATTTGTCTGTTAATGCTTGTAAAGAGCTTCATAGACGTAAGGCATTTGGGACACACTCTCTAGAGAAATGTGCCTTTGGAAAGAGGAACACAGAAGGAAGAAACCAGTGGTAAGAGAGATTACCTTTTACTCCCATACTCCCATCCAGAATGTGAACGGAAGTCTGCAGAGTGAGCCCTGAGCTGCCATTTCCCCCTGCGTTAAAGCCCATAGCAGCAGGAGGGAAACATTTCCAGAGACTGGGTAGCCTTGTCTGTAACATTTGTTTCTACACTCTATGTTACTGAGCTGTGTGGCAAGAAAGAGGAAAGTAAAAGGAAATGCTTTGGACTGAACAAAATGTCAGTGTGTCCCCAGTACTGGCTTCCTGATGATCTCCCAGGAGTCTCTCACATGCAGCACGGCTTTCCTGATGAGTGGTAACCCCACCAGTCTGAGGGGTGAGGGGATCTCTGGATCTCTCAGGGGCCTCCACACAGCTGTCTGCCCACAAGCCCACCATGTTGTGAGGAAGTGCAGGGCTGAGCACAGGGCAGGCTCTTAAAAGCTGTAAAGCATGGTTCTTAGTCATAGTGTCAAAGAGCCAAAGGAAAAAAATCTTTCTGAAAATAAATCATAACCATTCTTGCAGCAGCTAACCAGAGCAATCCATGAACGTCTGTGGACAGATTAGGATGTACTCCCCCTAGACAAATCTCTGTGGCCACATCTCAGCACCAGCAACCTCAAAAAGCCCATCTAGCCAAAATTTTAGGACGTTAGCCTGAGCTCCTTGATATGTCTCCAGTATTCCTTGAAAGGAAGACCGGGAAGGAGAGAAGGAAGGCAGGGCAGGAGAAGGGAAGGGAGGAATCAATCCTTTCAAATGAGAAAGACAAATTATTTCAGAAATCAGTAGCTTCTCCTAATAGGTACCCAAGTTTTAGCTCTGTCATCCTAAGCAGCTGTTTTGATAGCACTTATTACAGCGTGAGCTCTGTGCTATCAACCTAGGGGAAAGAATCTTGCTGCTACGATGAATTTCATTTTTTCTTAAGAAGAAGAATTTCAAAGTGAGAGTTTGCTTTTGATAGAAATATTTGATACAGATATCAAGTTTCACAAATACGGCAAAGGATTGAAAGGAGCAGGAGGTGGAACGGTCAGTGTCCCCTCAGCCCAGCTCTCTGCAAATCCAGCACTTGAGCCACACAGACTGGTCCCTGAGCACAGACCCCAGATTCCCACCCCCATGTCTTTGCTCCACCTGCTCGCTCCGCTTGGGACCCCTGTCCCCTCACTTCTTGTTGAATCCTTCCTCCTACTTCAAGTCCCGTCAGGATTTTCCATGATTCTTGTCCTATTTTTTGCTTTATTTTAGTTACATGTATAGTTGACATTTCTTCTTCAGGGAAGGTAGGCTGCGTGAGTGCTGGCCACCATTTCTTTCCTCGTCCTTGAGCTCTCCGTGGATCTAGCGCAGTGCCCTCAGCAGACAAGATACTCGGTAGGTGTTTGTGGAGCGGGGATTTTGCTTACAGTAAAGGAGGCTGAGTTGAATCACAGTGAAAGTGCTCCAGATCTCCTCACTGTTTCCCCCTCAGGCTTCTGTTTATCCCATCGTGTGTGGGAGCCGCATCCGATGGAGCAAGTGCTAGAGTCCATCCACAGCACGGCTGCTGGTAGCGGCAGTTCAGGTACCCCGGTCTGTCTCATCCCTTCACTGCTGCCCTTCCAGGCCGGGTCCCTGTTATTTCCCATCTGGACAGCTACAGTGGCCTCTTCAGACCCACTGATGTTGGTACACAGCTGCTGGACTAAACTTCCTTTGTCTTTATTTTGAGAGAGAGAGAGAGTGTGCGCATGAGCAGTGGTGGGGCAGAGAGAGAGGGAGAGAGAGAGAATCCCGAGCAGGCTCATAGTTCAACATGGCACTCAGACTCATGAACCATGAGATCACAGCCTGAGCCGAAACCAAGAATCGGGTTCAACCGACAGCCCCCCAGGCTCCCCTGGACGAAACTTATTAAGTCACATATGAGATCATGTCCCTCCCTCGCCTAAAACCCTTTCTCCCTAGCTCTTACAAAACTTTGAAATGACTCGGTTTTTTTGTTGGCTTTGTGATCTCCTGTTTCCCCCACATGCCTGCAAGTTCTGTGGGGTAGGAGCCATCTCCGTCTGGTGCACTGTCCCCGTGGCCTCTAGCACGGGGCTTGGAATATAGCAGATGTTCACAAACATTTGTTGGGTGAATCGATAAAAATGCAGAATTGTTATCACTTTCCTTCATGGTACAAACCTTGCTCTACCTCCCACTTTCCTGGCCCCTGCTTCTTATTTCCACACTGGGACTGGAACTCACTGGGCAAATGACCATGGCGGGGCTCCGGATCTGAGTCTTCCAGAAGAACCTCTGTCTTTAGTTTTGTTGCAGAACCAGAGAATACGTCCCCGTGCTCTGTGCATGCCCCACTCATCAAGGAAAAGCCAGTAATAATGGCACAGACTCGCTCTTGGAACTTCCACCGCATCCTTGGTAGCTTCCCTTGTAATATCAATCATGAGACCACATTCCAAAGACCCCAGAGAGGTGAGTAAGTTTCATGGTCTGCCAAATAAGATAGTATCCACTCTGCTAAGAAAATACCATGATAAAGTTTCGTGAGAAATTAATGATGCACTGTTCCCCTTGTGCTTCTGAGAGATCTTAAAGACTTATTGTAGACAGATATTTTCGTTGTCTCAGCCTGGTGAAATAGAGCACAAAATACAAAGGCGATATTGAATAAAAGAAAGAATATTTGTGTATGTGGTCAGGACTGATGCACATTTTTGCCACTGATTTGATTGCGTACTTATTTATTTATTTATTTTTTTGAAACAGTGTCACATAATTAGCCAAGTCCATATTCAGGGCATCCATAGATCCAAATGCCTCTATTATTATTATTATTATTATTATTATTATTATTATTATTTATTGATGGAAACCTAAATATCTCATCATAATTCATCTTGGAGGATACATGGTGTGGCAGAGGCATTTTATCATGGTTGCTGTGGCTTCTGAAAGCACAGCTTCAAACCACATGGAAGTCTGTCATGGCCATCTAGGAGGGGGCAGGCTGGTTAGGAAGGTCTGGGTCCTTAGAAATAAATGCAGGTGATGCCAAACAGTTTTTCAGATCTGGGAGGATTTTCAGAGATTTGTTGTGGCTGGTGTCGTTTTGCAGGCTGGTCCCAGGGAAGCAGAGTTTCTTCTGTTCCTCTGTTCAACCTCCTTCTCTCCTGGCCCCTTATCTTCACCCATTCTCACATTAGCTGCTTGCAGTTGCGGCCATTGTTTCCCACCAGAGGACCATGTATCAGAGTCTCCGGAAGAACTTAAGAAATATTTAATTCTCAGTGCTTTCTCTAGACTACTGAACCAGAATTTCCTGGGCTTGGGCCCAAGAATCTGTATTTTAACAAAGCCCTGGAGATAATTCTGACAAGTAGCCAGGATTGGGAATCACTGGTGGTGTGGAAAGAATTCTATTCACACCTAAACTCAACCACCAGCTAACTACCTAAGCAACTTTAGAGAAGTCAGTTGTTGGACCATCAAGAAAACAGAAGAAATGACACATATATAATAGAGTTGTTTACTCTAACTCATGTGTATTTAATAGGCAGAGTTAGTTAATACTCCGCTGGTGACCCAGAAGCTCCCCAGAGTCTTTTTCTGAAATAGTGTTTAGCTTCCTCTTCTGTGTTTAATTCCTTATGAAACTTGGTTTCTCCCTTTGTCGGTCACCAAGCATAAGGCCATATGTAGATGAATCACGAAACCATCATGCCATGTGTTCTAAGAGCCTTCCAAGTTCAATGCTACAAGAAACATTCAACATTTAATGCATATTGTTTCTCGATATCTCTTTCCAAATTGCCAGTACAGTTTCCATTTCTGGGAAATTACATAGACATGTCTGGATCCAACTCTTTTATCTTTGCATTTCCAACTGCTCTGTTTTCCTTCTTTCTTCCCATCAAATTCTCATATTTTGACAGTTTTAAGACCAGCTCTTCCTTGATCTTTTCCTTCCTATAATATATTGAATTGAAATGAGCCCATTCTCCTTGGTATGCCTTCTCTCCAAACACAAAATACTCTGAAGTTCAGATTCTCTTTCTCTGAGCGGGTTAACATCACAAAAAGTTTGTGGTTTCATCCATCATAAACAAGAGTGTTTTAAATGAACTCTGCTTCTTTTCTCCAAGCATCACAGAAAGGTTGGGATACAGTGAAATGAATTTTCAGTAAGAAAAGTTACTTACTAAAAAATAGTGGTGATAAAAGTATGTAAATTGATTCAGTAGAAGGAATTTGTAAAATGCTTTAACTTAAAAGGAAATACTCTTGAAGGCATCCACAATGAATCAGAAGGGAAACACTCCCGTCTCTTGAAAGAGCTGTTTACTCTGTTCAGTGTTGACAAAATGTATCCAAAAAAGCTCTCTCTGCTAAGAAGTGGAGGAAGAAGGCAAACTGCATGTGAAAGCGTTTGATCATATTTCATTTGGGAACGTTACAGTTTTGCCTGTGTAGCTAGTTGATCTGAGCATATTAACAAACCTAGTATTAGCTGCTGACAGTGTTTTGTATTGAACGCATTCATTTGTAAAAATAGAAGAAATACTATATTTACATTTTCAATCCTTTTCTTTATTTAAAAAAAAAAACACTGCAATGTGGTTTGAGTTGTGAATCCATTGAAGACATCTTTGATGAATCAACAGTCAAGGCATATGTAAAAAGTGATTTGGAAAAATTTCTCATGTGTTGTTGAAGGGGGGTGCGGAGAAATAGGCTGTTGGGGCATCTGTCCATTGTCTTTCTGGCCCTTCCACTGGTCCCTTTCACTCTCTAAGTTCATCTGCTGTTACAGTAAAAATACCTCCCTCTCTCTAACGCCAACCTCTCTGAGAATTCTCTGGGATATGATTGACTAGTTGCAAAGTAACGTGACCTTAGTGAATAACTGGTGCCGTCTAAATATGATGCATTAGGCCCCATCAGACACTATAAAATAGCATCATCCAATCTGAAAGCTTCCAAAAGCTGTACAGGGCAAATCAGCTAAAAGCCCAATTCTAAAAGCCCCAACAATAAAACGCCAAAGTATAGTGAAAAACTGGAAAAAAAAAAAAAAACTAAACCAAAAACTACCCCCATCTTCATCTTTTTGTTCATGCCACTGTACATGAGGGGGGAAATGGTCCCATGTCAATACTGTCATACATGTCAATTGATAATGCTGGAGTTGTATTTACATCCTTGCTATAATTACTTATTTTCTTTAGAACTTACTTTATTGCATCAAATAAGATGGTTTCTTTTCTTTTTTCTTTTGAAAAGAGTAACCTCTGAAATTCTACCATCTACCATTTTACCACACTTTCTCTTTGGAGCCTTTATCAAATTGTGTGTTAGTGGGGGTCCTGGGTGGCTCAGTTAGTTAAAGTGTCTTATTTCTGCTCAGATCATGATCTCGCCATATGTGAGTTCAAGCCCCACATTGGGCTTGGTGTTGTCAGTGCAGCGCCTTCTTCAAACCTTCTGTTTCCCTCTTTCGCTGCCCCTTTCCCACTCACGTGCAGGCTCTGTCTGTCTCTCAAAAATAAATAAACATTAAAAAATAAAAAACAGGTGCCTGGGTGGCTCAGTCGGTTGAGCGCTCGACTTTGGCTCAGGTCATAACCTCACGGTTTGTGGGTTCGAGCCCCGCGTCGGGCTCTGTGCTGACAGCCAGCTCAGAGCCTGGAGTCTGTTTCAGATTCTGTGTCTCCCTTTCTCTGTGACCCTCCCTTACTCATGCTGTCTCTCTCTCAGAAATAAATAAAACATTTAAAAAAATAAAAAATAAAAAAATTTTAAAATGCTGCATTGGTGAACTGAGATCAGAACAATGATACTAGACCTTTGACAGAGCACTCAGTTTACCTGTGCTTCAGATATGGAAAATATAAATTTCCTGATTATATGGTTTAGACAAAGTGGAGAAGGGAAATAGGCTATGAAATGATGACTACCTTCACTCCTCAGAATAATAGTTTATGAATGCTGGTTTAGATTAGTGTTATCTATCGTAATCATAGTTAACATTCAAAACCTTGTCATATGTTACCACTGTGGTAAGTACTTTAAATCTTGGACGTGGTCAGCTGGCACACAATATTTACTTCCATCAGTTTCTCTGTTCCTTTTTGTGTTACAGGGGCTAGAAAGCTAAATATTACATTAGCTGATTCCCTGGCAACTAGGATTCTGGAAGCACAAAAAAACACCAAATAAATACACCCCCACAAAATTACGAAGACAGAAGGCAAAAGAGAAAACCTTTTTTTCTGCTGATGTTTCTGCTATGAGAGACAGTAGCTGCAAGCAAAATCAGCATTCCTGTCAGGACAATGGCTTTGGGGTGTCATACATCGGTCCTAGCAGTGTGATCAGCCAACGTCCCCTGATCTCTGATGAATCCCAACTATGTTGGAGACAGTTAAGCCCAGCTGTGAGTCCCTGCCTCTTGCTCTGCCCCATCTTCAAATAATTTTGTAAGCACCCAATTCCTTGTATTAAATCACTTTCATCTGGAATATCCAGAGCAAAGAATTTGTTTCTTGCGCTGAAATTGGCTTAACTGTGATGGTACAGGATCAAGTAGATAACAATTTGCCTACAGATAGCTAAAGTTTTATTTATGTATTCTGCTACAAACTACATGATGGAAGAGTCTGTGTCTTGGACATCTTTGTGTGAGACACCCAAATCCCAGAGCATGGCTCAGTATTTGGCATCTTGAATAGGTAAGTTGCTAGCAAAAGAATAAATGAATGATTAAATTAATGGTATTGTGATGAGTCCTACCAAGGAAAGGGATGCTAAAAAATGAAAACTTCATAAGATGCCCTGCTTGTGGATAAATTGCTATAAATGCCAAATTGGTTTATTAAAATGTTTCTCACCCTTCATGTGTTCAATTGCCTCTGCTAAGAACTATTACAAACATTTTTATGTTTCCTGTGTATACATTTTTGGTTTCCATTGGTTTCTGCTTATTGACAAGCTCTTCTGCCATATTAAATTCATCAAACGATAGAACATTCAATCTGTTAGGATGAGCTTTTAGGTCTATCTCATTCCAATCTGTAGTACCTCTTTTCCTAAAAGAATCTTTCTTTATAACTTCTAAGTCAATGTTTCTAAATCCAAATTCAAGAGCACATTTCCACTAGAATCTTTGTAAACACCCTGTCTTTGCTTACAAGCTTCAGCAGCCAAGATCCGCCATCCAAAAATCTCTTGCCAGTTTTTGCCATGGTTTCTTCTGTGTCCATTAGCAATCAAGTTTTCTTTCAATAAATAGTTATGATAATGTTGGCCACCCCCTTCTTGCAGGGCTGGTGGCCACCAAATCTGCTATTTTGTACACATTTTCTTTTAATTGCCAAACCAAAGTGTATTTTAGGAGGAAATTTAATCCATATGTTTCTGATTCATCCACAATGAAGTCACCAGACTGTTTGGAGAGAACAGCCTGACAGCCACAAAGTCTTGGTAGAGTCTCTCTTTTCCTTTAGAAACAGGAAGTTAAGAATGCACAATGCCAGCACCTCAAATCTTGCCGTGTTTAGGCTGCTGGAAAACCCCAGGCTTCAGGGAATGTTACTTTTTCAAGCGATGTGCCTCTTAAAATAGGTCTGGCTTTCAGTGGATCTCGTGAATGTCCTGCGAATTTTTTTTGAGGAGGGACAGAACTGAACCCCCTCACTGATTCTTCCTTGGGGCCACCTTCCTGGGCTCTAAACAAGCTTCCCATTGACTGGCCAATGTTTTCCAAAGTCACTTCGTTCTAATTCCCAAAGCTTTTGCCAGAGCACTTGATAGAGTTACAGGTGGCATATGCCCTGTGTGCTCCCTACGTGCTTCTGGGATGTTCCCATGGTCAGAGACTCACTAGCAGATGAAAGCCTATGATGTAACCCAATGCTGAACCTGCCCACAGATTTGCTCTCAAGGTAAGCAGGACCACTACAGTGGTCTGGTCTAGTTCTCTAATAAATAGGTCATGCACAGCTATCCCTAAAGTGCAGCAAATTGAGGTATTTGGCTAGAATTCTGTGTTCTGACACATCTTAACTGCTGCCATTTGGGCAGTAACTCAGGAAAGAGGGGAGAAGCTCTACTGGCTGGTGTTAAAAGGACTTGAGAATCATATATACAACTGAACGCCAATCTGTCAACCCTACCCAAGCAAGAGGTAATAATACCCACCTTCCTTCTTTATGCATAGTCTGGGCAATCAACCTTTTATGACTTCTTTATTTTTTATTGTTTTTATGATTTTTTTAATTTACATCCAAGTTAGTTAGCATATAGTGCAACAATGATTTCAGGAGTAGATCCCTTAATGTCCCTTACCCATTTAGCCCATCCCCCCTCCCGCAACCCCTCCAGTAACCCTTTGTTGTTCTCTATATTTGAGACTCTCTTATGTTTTGTTCCCCTCTCTGTTTTTATATTATTTTTGCTTCCCCTCCCTTATGTTTTTATAACTTTTTAAAAACATCCCACAGAGTTCATTCATTCAGAAACTATTGCTTTCATCAGGCCCTAAGCAAAGTACCAGGATAGAAAGAAAAATGAGGCACAATCCATGGCCTCAAAGAGTTTACAATCCAGTAGACTGAGGCAGACACATAATAAGCAAAGGAGTGTCAGGTAGCAGTGTGTATAGGGGGAAGAGTGTCCAGGGTGTCTGACCTCAAGTTCCAGCTCTTCCACTTACTACTTGTGGAGTCTTGGTTAAGTCAGGGAGCCTCTTAGCTTCAGTTGCTTCATGGAAAAAACGTGAGGAGGGAGAACTAAATGAATCACATATATAAAACTTGCTCTGCATATATAGTAACTCTTATTATTATGCTCTTTTACAGAGACTGGAAGTGTGAGGCCTCATATCACAGAGGAGAGTGGTAAGAGAGTCAACACTACTTGATTTGGGGGAAAGAATGATCTCTGACCCCACTGTATATCTAGGTGAAAATTGCTGGGAACAAGATCTTCCCATTACATTGAAGTTCATATTCTCCCAGAATTAAGCCTGATGGAATGTATAGATTTAAGAGCCGCTTATAAATCACACTGAGAATAGAGGCGCCTGGGTGGTTCAGTTGGTTAGGCATCCAACTCCAGCTCAGGTCACGATCTCACAGTTTGTGAGTTTGAGACCCACGTTGGGCTCTGTGCTGACAGCTCAGAGCCTGGAGCCTGCTTCTGCGCTCTCGCTCTCTCTCTCTCTCAAAAATAAACATTAAAAAAATGCCTGCATGACTGACAGTGCTTAAGCAATCCTTGCTCCCCCACTCCAGACTGATGTTTTCTGGGGTTCTTAAACAATTGTTTGCAGGAGCCCTAAGAAAGGAGATTCTGGACCACCTGCCAGGTATATACTTCAATAATGATTGAAAACATAAAAGACACGTATTTATGTTGATTGCACAGAGAGGAGGAACACAGCAGCCCATCAGGTGCTCCTTGCCATTTGGATGCTCTCATGGATAGTCTTTCCCTCCTCAAAGTACATGTCTGCTGATTCCCAGCACCGTCACTAGAATAGGGCTCCCGGTAAGATTTCACTAAACTGCTCCTGCAGTCCTTGGGTGTCAGAGAAAAAGCAATAACTATTGTGTTTCATGTTGCTTTAATTTTGTGGTAATAATGAGATCATTGTGTCTAGAAATGGGGGCTTTCACAGATGTGGAATGAACTAGGCTTTGAACAGAAGCTCCTACAACTTCCTGCCCAACCCTACCCTGGCTCAGCAACCTCGGCCTCCATTGTCTTTATTTACCACTCCATCTGGCTCGCAACGCCACCCCCGAAATATGGACCTTTGCACACTGCATCAGCTTCGTTGGCTTAGCTTTATTACTGCCACCTTCCCATCTCTTGGTGATGCTTCTCTCCCTGCACACTCATACCTACATCAGTGTTTTCTACAAGTCATTTAATGAAGAAGCACCAGAACAGTGCTTCTCAACCATTTTCAACCCACACCACTTAACTATTTTTTCTTTCTTTTCTGCACATGCCCTCTAGCCAGGTAGTAACTGTGATGGTTAACTGCACCCTTCCCTCACGCATCACCTCCTAAGGATTCTGGCATCTGCTCCACAGTCCTCCCTGGAAGACTGACTTTCTCTAGCCGACTATCTACCAGACATTTGCTGTTTTAAATAAATATTTCTGCTTTCTTGGTTCCCTTGTCCCCCTGAGCCAAGGCAGTGGCACCTTAGTGATCACTGTGTGATGCTGTGGCAGATACAGAACTAGACTTCTGGTCCTGGGCCCCATGCCTCGGGCTATGGCTGTTATCTGTGACATTTCTCAGTGAAGCTTGGTATCTCTGAAAGGTTTCAAAGGAAGGGGGAGGAGGAAAGAATGGTTCTGGTGCCTTTTGTATCTAGCTGGGTAAATAAGAAAGGTCTACTCTCTCTCTCCCGGAAGCAAGAATGGAGGAAATTCTCTTCTAGAAAGTTCCCAATGTAAATGCCTCCAGTGGTAGGGCTGTGTGTCGTTCGTCCTCATGCTGTGTAACTGGTCCCCAGGCCTCCAGCTGGCTGTGCCCACAGCGGGAGTTCAGCCACAACTAACAGCTGATGGTGCTAGCAAATTTGCCTTACATTCTGGCCACCCTGCTGAGTATGTCAGTATTCTTTTTCTTCTTTCTTTTGTCTTCTTTAGGTGTGTGTGTGTGTGTGTGTGTGTGTGTGTGTGTCTGTGTGTCTGTGTGTGTGTGTGTGTGTTGTGGAAAGGTGGCGGGGAGAAATATAAACAACCTTGCTGGTGTCAAAGATCCTTGGCTAGAGCATTGCAGAAAAGCAGACCCCAGGGGTGAGTTAATAACCCTTCCAGCTCCCAGGAAAATTGGTGTGTTTCTTCTGTAGATACATCCCAGACTCTCCCAGAAAGAAATAGCCTTTTTGCATCAATCAGTCTTATAAAGGTCCCCCTTCTTTACTGTTTCAAGACACTTTCTCCTTCTATGAGAATCCCTTCTCCTCCCAGGAACTCTGACCCATCACCACCACTATCACCAGATTCTCTCTTCTGTGGAATCCTTTGCTATATCCCTTCTCAGTACTCCAGGGAAATTCTCTTCATTAATCTTCCTTTTTGCTTCCTAACCTTTTCCATAACCTTATCCAGTAAAGCGTTATACCTTGTCCTATGTTGTTATTTCTAGGTCAGTGCTTACCACACATAATCTACTCTAAAACTATGAATTGTGGTCGTATTGTAGAATAATCACAAATTTAGAGATAGAAGTACAACAAATCCCCATGTGCCCATGACCCAGCTTTAACAATGATCAATTTAGGGCCAATCTTGATTGATCTATACCCCCAATACCCCTCCCATCATCATTGGGTTATTTTAAAGAAACTCCAAGACATCTTCCCACTTTATCTATAAATAACTCAGTATTTATCCCTAAGAAATAAGAATTCTTTTTAGAAAATATAGCCATCATACCACGTAACACTTAAATAAACCAAATATCCAGCCAGTCATTAGTCAATTGTCTCCTCAATGTTTTTTTAATTTGATTTGTTTGAGTCAAGATATAAATAAGACACATCGTATTTAGTTTGTTTTGTCTTTTAAGTCTTTTAAGATCTAAAACAGTGGGGTCATGATCTCACTGTTCATGAGTTCGAGCTCTGAGTTGGGCTCTGCACTGACAGCACAAAGCCTGCTTGGGATTCTCTGCTTCTCTCTTTCTGCCCCTTCCTGTGCACATGTGGTCTTTTGCTCTCTCAATATAAATAAATAAATACATATTTTTTAAAAACCTAAACAGTTCCCACCTCTTTGTTTTCAGTTCCTGCCATTTATTATTGAAAACTACTAGGTCACTTGTCCTATAGTTTCCCCCATTCCAGATTGTGGTGATTGCTTCTCAGCAGTGTGTTTAACATGTTTCTTTCCTCCCTGTGCTTGCTGTTAGCAGGGAGTTAAACCTAGAGGCTCAGGTTAGATTATTTTGGCAAGAATATTTCCTTGAAATTGTTTCTTATTAATCACACCAGAAGGCACATAATATCCACCTCTTTTTGATCTGATTGACCATTGGGTTCAGGTGCTGCTGGTCTGATCTACCCATCAGGAATCAACTCTTGGTTTTTTGAAGCCATTGATCATGGTTGGCCACGAAGATAGATCTTTTTTTTTTTTTCTTTTAATTTTTTTAAAATTTATTTCTTAGGAGAGAGAGAGAGGCAGGCAGCGTGAGCAGGGGAGGGTCAGAGAGAGAGGGAGTCACAGACTGAAACAGGCTCCAGGCTCTGAGCTGGCAGTCAGCACAGAGCCCGACGTGGGGCTTGAACCCGTGAACCACGAGATCATGACCTAAGCGAAAGTTGGACGCTTAACTGACTAAGCCACCCAGGCGCCCCGATAGATCTCTTTTTGAAATCTACATGGGAAAAGTTTTTCTGTCCTCTTCCTTCTTTCTCAAGGACGCTTCATAGCAAACTTTTATATTCCTTAGTGACTGCCAACATGGTTCACACTGCTATTCTCAACAGTGATTTCTAAACTTTTGAGAGTCACAGATCCCTTTGAGAATCCAGAACTTTGTAAGAAGAAAAAAAAATGCATAGGCTCATAGCATTCCAGTTAGTGTCAGAATATGCTGGCTCTCAGTTTTACCCTGTACTCAACAAGCTTGTGGTACAGCTCTGACTTTGTACAGCATCTTGTTACCCTGACCTTTCCCTCTAACTTGAAGACTTTACCTTCTTCAAAAGGTGATTCTGCCTTTTGTTCCCTGACCTCATGGTTTTCCTACTTCTCCAAGGCCATTGATCTGTAGCTCCACTCAATTCTGACTACTTTTTGTAGTTGTCCCCACTGAGACATCACTTATTGTCACTTGAAAATTTTCCTTTGTCAAAAATCCAACCTCATCATCCCCCTAACTGCCAACTCCTTGACTTTATTTTGGTCCACATCATTTCCTACATTCTTTTGACTTCTCAGATCATTGGTCTTGGCTCGACCCGTAACAAAGGGTCAGATCTTGAATGGGACATCTCAGTGTTGCTCTCTCTGATGTTTTAGGATCTTTGACTTGTTGATGTGACTTCCTTCTCTGTCCTCTCTGCTTTTCCTCCCAAGGTGCTGAGAGTGGCTGAATAAGGTCACCGAACAATGCTGACAGCGTCCTTACAAATTCAGACTAAGTTGGTGTCAGTACAGTTCCCCCATTTTCCACTCATCTTTTCCTAACCCTCTTTTTCTGTGCTACTCAGATGCTGTTCATGGACCGGCGACGTCAGCATCACCTTATAAGAAATGCCAAAACCTGAGGCCTACCCTGGACCTACTGTAGCAGAGTGTGCTTTTTTAACCATGAATCATATTTACACTAAAGATCAAGAAGCACCATGCTCTGTTCCCCACATTGGTTGTTCTACATTTTTCTCACAGTGCTTAATTCTTGATTCCCCCGGTGGATGATCCTATCAGTCAAGGTCCAATAAGGAAAACAGAGAACACTCTAAAGATTTCTAACAGAAGGAATTTAATACAGAAAATGGTTACATGGAAGAGTCAGGAAGCCCTACTGGAGTGGGTGAAATATCCCAGAGATTAACAATATGGCAGAGGCCATGGCCTCCTTGGGCTTCAGGGACCCAGGGAAGAGGCCAGATGACTGGATCCATGCTCCCCTAGCAGGAGATGGGCCATCTCCTTAAGATGGGCCATCTTAAGAGAAGATGCAGCTCCTGAGAGAGAAAACAAAATGCCTTGTTTTCTGCCATCTCCTTTCACTCTCCTCTCAGTGACCTCATATTAAATGCAGAGGTCAGCTGACCAGAGAGCCTCGGAAACCCAGTCTGCCACTCAGAGAACAGCAGGGGACGGCAAAGGAGGTATCTCAGGGCAAACAGGCCAAACACAGGCACTGACCTTATCTCCTCCTGCTCTGCCTACACTTCTTTCCTCAGGACCTCAAAACATCTGCTGTTAGCCATTTTTCCTTCCTTCTGTCCAAGCTCAGAAAAAGATATCGTTTGTTTTTTCCAAGAGTTAAAACTGGAATGAAAAGTAACTAGACGCCCACAAAACACAAGATTCATAGGATAAGCCCTCTCGGCTCCGTATGGCTCTAGAACACAAGGGAACTATCTTTTGGAATCAGGTGGCGAAGGTGCTGCTGAAACCGTGCTATGAAATATGGCGAAGCTGCCTGCTGATGCTCTCTAGAAAAAGTGTCTCCTGCTATGAAAAAACATGCCAATAAATACCTTTCTGGCTTTTTATAAGTGATAATAACAGACTCCTGTGTTAACTAAGATTGTCAAGCTGTTTTTTAGATAAATGTGCACTCATTAAAATTAAAACCAAGAATGATCTTTCTCCCTCAATGCTTTCTCACTGCTGTCTCCCTTTTATAATAGATCAGGAAATCAAGGCCAATGATATCAAAGCCTGAAACTGTTGTCTTCTTTACGGTGAAGAGTTGTAAAAAGCATGGAAATAACCTCAGCAGTGAATTGAATCCTGCCCGCCTTCCACTAATTTGACTTTATGACTTGGGAGGACTTAGCTGACTGAAAATTGCACATCTTTTCAGAAACAGGTAGGAGAGCATGCCTATTTCTGTAGCTCTAAACTTTAAAAGCAGAGTGTCGCTGACCGACCTATTCTGTGATCAGAGAGATGCTTTACGACCCGGATTGTATACTCTGCTGCCTGAGGAAATGGTTGGGGTCAGTCTGAGCCCCCGATGCACCCACAGAGCCTGGCCCTGTGCCTGGCATGTGTTAGAAACCAAAATATTTGCTGAATAAACACAGTAACTCAAAGTCAAAGATCTCAGTCATCATGTACTGCCTGTCCCACTTCTAGATTTTTGTGGAAGCCAGGAGTCTCAGTCCCACCATCTGTAAAATGGGGATAATAATACCAGCCCCCCACTTACATCACAGTATTAGTGTTAAGATCAAGACCGTGTTGTGAGTTCTAGTAAGCAAATAGTTTTTATAATGATCTATTGTTTTTATAATAAAAGAGCTTCACACACCAATGCTTGCACACATTTATTAAGATGTAGCCAAGTGAAATGCGTCCACTCCTCCTCTTGAATACAATCTTCTTTATTGATGTGTAACAATGCCCAAGGGCTGGGTGAACTACATAATCAAAATCAAATGCCAGCTCTTTACAGACTTGGCCAAAACAGTGCCGCCCAAAACACCATTTTAAATTGCAAGAAATCTGAGGACATTTCATTCATAGTCTTGCTTTTTACTGTTGTTGATATATACACCTTAATTTTAATGCCCGTTGCAGACCCACATTTAAAAAGAAAAGAGCTCTTATTCTAATTTAGTAGAAAGCAGAGCTATCAGTGTGAAGGACAGTGCAGTATCAAAATACAGCTGCTTTTCATTCATACTAGTCTAAATTAGAAACATGCTACCATTCACAGGGGCTCTAATAACACGTGCACATAAGCAGTACTGAGGCCTCACGGGTGGTGTGGGTTTCTACCCACCATCTTCACTTTACTCTGGGTCCTTATCCTCATCTGAAAAATGGGGGACTGACTTCTTGGCGACAACGTTGTCCAGTCTCTGTCCTTGTAGATATGGATTGATACTCTGAAAAAGATAATAGGGTTTGGTATTATACCTGAGTACCTGACACAGACATCTCACAAAAGAAAAGTCGCAAGTACTACTGGTTTCTGGTCCATTGGATTAAAAACAAGGTAACAGTGCACCTACCGAATGATTATTCTAGCGCATCTTCAATATCTCAGTGGCCTAAGAAACACTGTTCAACTGGCAGATGTGTCTAATTGTGTCTTTCACACAACCAAAGAGTTAGTTCTTTGGTACGAAGTTTTGGAGTGAACCAGCTAACAAATTCTCACTATGAACTTAGATACCAAGCCCCATATGAAATAAAATTTTTATTCTATGGCCTTATTTAGTGGGAGAGAGAATGTGAAATGCATTAAATTATTTAATAAGAACATTCTAAAGAAGGTGAAATGTCGGAGTTAGCATCTGTTGGCACATCACAGGACATCCTGTTGGTGTATTGATTCCTCCATGCTGGTGGTATTCTACCTAAAGAGGATTCATCAGTGACCTAGCAGTCATTTCTACCTTCCCTCAGTCAAGTTCAAAAGCTAAGGAAGAAAAGAAGTGATATACAAGGTGCCTTTATTTTGGACTCAAGACTTTGAAATCTTTCATCTGTTGCTATTCTGAATGAGTCAAGGTTTTTCCATTCCTTCTCTAATATATATCCACATTTTGAGGTTTGGATTTGAACTAGTAATTGGAGCTTTACAACATAGTATTTAGCAAGCAGAAAAAATTTCGAAAGTTTTGGAAGATATTTGTTTATTGAAGTCACCTTCCAATAACTGAACAGAAATATAAGAAAGAAGCTGTTGCTACAAATGAGCCTCCATCCCAAGTCTCCATGAATGGATAGAGGCAGTTCACAGGTGGGTCTCTCTCGACAATGGGACATAATATGCCTTGGCTCTTTTGAAGGGTAAGCAGGGCATTCTCCAAGAGAGATTCTGTAAATGTCCTTCCACATTCTGACAGCTAAATGCATGAATCATGAAAGGCCCAATGCATCCAGCAAAAGTGCACTACAAACTGAGAATTACAAAGTGTACAGCGTCCTCATACCTGAAAGGTGACATGTCACAAAAACACAGCACTTTGCTGGGAAGGCATCTCTAAAATGTTCAAAATAACTAAAATGCTTTCTATCACAGAGATTGTCAACTAGAATGGCCTGGCCTACTCCAGTCACATTAAAATTTCCAGGTAGGTGACTCAGGTGTGCACTGAAAAAGTGTACTCAATATCATAAATATCTTTATTGTTTTGTAGTAACAATATTTACTCTGGAAATTGTAAGACTTTAAAAAAGGACATGAGATTTTCATATTTATTAAATATGGGAATAAAAGGTTGATCATCTTAATGGTTAAAGTTTGCAAAGGTGATCATTTAAAGGGGAACTGACTTTCTACTCAGGAAGCAAGTGGAATTCAGTTATTTTAAGCAGATACATAAAGTTACATAAAACCACCTAGGGGTCTGTTGTAACTTTGGGGAGAATCCCTCTGCGTAAACGGACTTTCAGAGAAGCAAGTCCTTTTTCCCAGACCTAGAAAATAACAGATATTTGGGGGGACGGGAAGTAAATTAGGATGAAAAAGGAGCAATCACTTGAACTTTTTTGATACCTGTTCATTAGTATTGAATCCTGTACTTAAGACAAAGAATGATAATACTTGATTTTAATTACCTCTGAAGAACTCAAGGTACTTACGTATGTATCTTCTCTCCTAGGTGAGAGAGACTGGCTAGGTTACGGAGAGAACTTTTTTTTCCCCATTTCATAACTGGAAGAGCCACTGGGAGCCTCTAGAAACCCAGAGCAGATACTGAGCTTCATTGGAGAAAGCCCTGGTGATGGGTGCACTTGAGGAAGTGATTAAAGTCTTCAATCAGTGGGAGCATCACCTAAGGCCTGATGGCAGGGGAAGCAAGTTCTGTTTCCCTGAGTCCCAAGAGGGTCATGATTTAAGGCATGACCATGGGTTTTTGTAGATGTCTGAGAACAGGAAGAACTTGATACGACTGGGTCAAAATGACCCTTATTTTCATAAATTCTAGGCCTTTCCTACATGGAGGAAGTTGAGGCCAAAGTACAATCCTTTATAACATGTGTTCTTGCCAGAATTCTGAGTTTTGGTAATCACTGGTCTCATGGAAAGATGACCTAAATCTTGACCCACAGTCATTAGCCAAGTCAGGGCAGAAGGAATGGTGAGCCAGGAAGTAGAGACAATGAAAGCTTCATGCTAAGTTTTTCATTTTGGGTCGGTCATTGGTCTTACTGGGAAATGTTCCTGCTGTACCATGGGGAGATACTCAAGCCATCCTACTGGTTAAGTATGTGTATTCTCAGATCCTGAAATAGAATTTCTTGATGTTCTGTCAAGACCACATTACACCCTTCAGATCCTTCCTGTCACCATTTGCCATTGGAAACCGTAATCACACACCCCCCCCAAAAAACAACCTAATAACCCTGTTAAATTTCCCAAAGAAGATCTGTTTCCAGACAGTTTTGCTTCTCAAACAGAAAACTGGCCATGTGTCATCTGTATATTGTCAGGCAGCACAGGGGCTTGGAACTTTGTTGCGTGAATTAATGCTGTGTCCAGAAAATCTACACCTCTTCAGGCACTCTGCCTGGATTTGGCAAAACCATGCAGAATGGCCACAACTACTACTGTCCAGATTCCCAAACTTTGCCAGGATCCAGGCACTTGCTGTTCTTAAGAAACAGTGGCTTTGGGTATGTGGTTTGGTTTGTTTATTTAATTAATGTGGTTACTACATGGCACTTTGCTATGTAATCACAGGACTTTAACTTTTTCCTCCACCTGATCAGAGAAGGAAAGGTGGAGGGGGCCAGTCAGTTCTGTCCACTAGGGCGCCAGTGGGTTGTCAGAATACTCACTGATCACTTATTCAGTCTCCATGCCATTAAATGCATTGTAAACCCAAAGCAGACTTGACATTCAGCTTTACAAGAGGCAACACCCTAGCGGCTCAATGCACAACACCCAGACCAACGTCCCACCGTGGGCGGCCCTGAGATGATGGTAAATAATGAAGCGGCAGCAGATACACCAGTCAGCCAACAAATGTAACAGATGGAGAGGGTTTCACATCAATTTGTGCCAAGGCCGGAAAAGGGGGGTGGGCTAGGTGAAGAAAAAGCTACGGAGGAGAACAAGGGTTGTTCATCTCATCCTTTGCCCCTACATTCCTTCAAAATTATTGCCTGGAGCTTGCAGTTCAGCAAGCACTTCCTTGTTCCTGTCTTTTGTTTTTATAGAATCGGTGCAGATGTGTGCACAGCTGCCCCTGGCGCCCCAGAGCCCCTCAAAGGAAAGACACCCTCACGTGCTCCTCGAATTCCCACACCCATGGGACGGATGTGACACTCATTTCGCAAATGCAATGGAGGTGGCGGGATCACCACACAACAGTGCGCCACTCAAAACCATGTGCCGAGTTGTGGGGAAGCCATGCCAGAAGCCAAAGGCGTGGCCCTCGTTCCATGGGGCCCCACTTCCACCCTCCCAGGATGGCCCGTGAAAGGCTTCTGCTACTTTCAGACAACTGAGGGGTCACACTCGGAAAGCTCCAGGCATCGCACCGACAGCTCGGCCAGCCACGCATTACCCTCCGCTTTCGTGTCTGTCCTCCCTTCATCTTCTCATAAAGGAGCTTCTTGTTCTAGAAAGGGGACAAAAGAAAACACAAATGCAGCAGTTATGATCAAACTTGGTGAACGTCTATTTTAGAAGCAATAACTTGGTGTGTCCCCCTGGATATCTGCACACACATATTTTGGAAACAAAGTGAGATGAAAGGAATCTCGTGTCAGAAAGATAGACCACAAGAGAAAAACTGGTGGTTGTGTAGCTTTTAATAAAGTTCTCTGCAATGCCCTGAAGCGAACCAGTGTCACCAACAATCATATAAACAGGAAAACACGACATTCTCAAACCTAAGAGGCACTGGAAACTCAGCTCCTCACTTTGAACAGCCTTTGTCTAAAACAAACAGTGTTATCTCATTTTACTTTTGTATCCAACTCCCTTTTTATGAGCTGTACACATAAACTGTTCTCTAGAGGAGTGTCTGACTATTAATAACAATCCTCTATGTAAATAAATGAGACATCCTGACTTCTGCAACCTTTCCTCCTGTGGCTTAAGTCAGTGCCCCCAGTCAAGACAATCGGAAAACCATTTGGTCTATAACATTTTTAATGGAGTGAACCTTTTAAAAACTGCCAGAAAACTTCTTGGCAGAAGGAAAGCTGTGTTGGGGGAAGAAAAAAACGGGCTCTGTTACCACAGTTTGTATAAGTGTTTCCACATATTGCTGTATTTCAAACACATAGTGGATTTAAATGAGCTCTAGAATATCAGACACAAGTTCCACAGGTTTCCCTACTGAGGTTATAAAAGACAGAACACTTAATCTGAACACTTCATCTGATGGGAGAAGGGGCACTGGGAAGACTTAATCTGTGTTTGCTTTTGATTGTTTTCATCCAAAGGGAAATAATGTACAAAAGAGATGATTTCATCTTGCTTTAAATAAAATATACTGCCATTGTTTTTTGGTTTTTTGTTTTTTTTTTTTAAGAGATGACAGAGTTCTGTTAAGGAACAAGTTTACACAACACTTGTATCCTCTGAACTGTTTGGATATAGAGATTTTTGTTTAATGGTAGATTTGGAAATGCAAAGGACAAATGCCAAGAATGAGCTTCATCATTTTCATGTTCATTAAAATCTACCCCACCCGCAACTGACAATGTGGTTCTCTTGCCCAACGTCAACTTCCCGGAGAGGCTGCGCCAGGGAGTGAAGGCTCTAGAGTAGCCAGTAGGCCGGTACTGGCCACGGCCTCGGTCTCCTGCTCACTCAGGGAGCTGGTCAATCTAATATTAGAAGGGAGAAAAGGCAGATGTGCAGATCACGGCCTTAAAGAATGAGCACATCACCATGAGGCTCATTCTTGTCCTCCGGAGTTGCATTTCTGTGGATGCAACTCTTGTTGCACAGAGAACATCTGAGAGTTTGTGCCAAGGCTGGGGAAGAGGGCTGGGGGCTGGGGTCCAGGACACAGGCTCTTCATGTGCACCCCCAGGCTTGGCTGCCTGTGTGGGCAGGAGCACAGGGGGATCAGAGCTGGAACCAGGGGCTGGGGCAACTGGTCAACCGTGGATGGCAGACTTCTACGGCATCACCCACAGGGTCAAGGCAGCAGTGATTCAGTTCATCTCCTTCAGAAGGTTGTGGGGCAGATTATACCAATAAGAGACTTCATTCGAAAAGAAATGCAAAAGGCCTAGCAAGTTTTCCTCTCAGAGACAGTCCCTGGGTTTCCCTAAGAGCCGGGGTTAGGATTAGCCGGATGATACTTTCCCATCCCTGCATGAACGTGGCTGGGGCATCCCTGACTAGCGCTGCTATTATTGTATGGATGTGAAGGCATGGGCTGCCAGGTACAGTGGGGGAAAAGAAGTATACAAAAAGGATGAGAAGAAAAGAGCCCCCTCTCCTGATATCCACTCCTTGTAGATGGGGTAGGGATTGGGGAGCGGTGAGCCTGTTTTCCATGTGAGTAGCAGGTTTGAGTTCACAAAAAGGGCTTTCCATTGTGCCATCAAGATTTTGGACAACTGCCCAGATCTCGGTTTCAAATTCCATTCCTAAATGGAACCAGGGAGACTTCTTGGAGGATATCTGAATCCAGGGCCGGGGCAGGGAAAGTTTAAGGATCAATGAAGTTGGAACTTCTAATTGTGCCATAAAGTAAGAACGTGCTCAAGAAGTGATGAGCCGGCGTCAAAGGGAATGAGAAGCCAATGTGGAGACACCCACTGGCTGTATCTAGGACAGAGTAAACACCAAAGTAAATACCAACAGGAATCCACAAACCCATACTAATAGTAAATAAACAGATTTTTAAATAGATAAATGAATAAAGGGGGAGACTGTTGCTTAGCATAAAGTGCCAACCAGTAAATGCAGAATGAGTAACAGAGCTTAAAAATCACCATTTTACAAGTTCCATGGTTAATAGTGATTCTGGTGAATATCATCGATGAAGACTAAAACTGTTGGTTGAGAGTTTAATGGGGACAGAATATTTATACAGTTGCAAAGTACCTCCCCACAGATTACTAACGTAAAAGGGGAAAAAATAGTAACTTTACACTTAGAAACCAGGCAGGAATCTTTAGAACAAGTCACCACCAGTTCGAGGACAGAGTGCCATCATGTGCCTCCTGATGTGAAGCACTAAGAGGAACATACCAGGAAAGGCAGAATTCAAGCCTAATCATATGGAAACATGAGACAAACCCAAAGTGAAAAGCATTAACTCTTTGGCTGTATTGAGGTCCTGAAACAAAGCAAGGCAGAGAAAGTCCTTGCTTCTCATTTCTCTCATGGTGCCAGCTTTGGCCATGATCAGTAGGTTCCGTGGAAGGAAGAGACCCTAATCACCAGGGCGAGGCTGATGAAAAGATATGAAAAGCACTTGGAAAGGAGAAACATTTCCTTTTTGAGAGAACTTTTTCCTGAGTAGCAGTCAGCAGTTACTGTGTGAAGGAGGGGGTGACTGATACCCACAGTAGCCAGCCTTTGGGTATGGCCACTCCACACTGGGGGCACACACACTGTCCGAAAGACAGCCAGTCCTAGACGGGACGCAATGGGACCACAGAACAGGACACATGATGAGCCAGGAGCCATGAAAAAATAAGAAATCTACCAGTTTTTAAAGAACTCCTGGAGTTAGAAAATCTACTTCAAATCTTAGCTCTGCTGATAAGCAGCTCTGTGGTGTTGGGCAGGCTACTCACACCCCCTAAGTCTGTATTTTCTCATCTGTAAAATGGGAATGATTGAGTGAGATAATTCACATATTTAGCACAGTGTCAGGCACACAGTATGTGCTCAATAAATATTAGTATTTACTACCACATAATAAAATACAATTACTATTATTCTTCATCTCCATTCCCATCACCCAACACAGGGCCGGAAAGGCATGTGATGTGCGTTTAACAAATGTCTCTTGATGCATTAACAAAGAGAAAGTAGTGCAGGAAACAAGACAGACACTGATATGTATAATATATGAATCATTGCTAAAGACCCAGCTGAGCTCTAGCCAACGTCAAGGACAGGAAAACATCATTAGCATATAAGGAATCACGGTCTTATGTGCAGTGCTCTTGTTTCAGGTAATTACTTTGTTAACTTAAAATCCAGTTGAGCTTAGGACAAGCTTGAGACCATCATTCCATCCCCCTGGGATAAGGGAAGACTACTCTACTCGATTCCCACTACCATGTGAAGATCAAGCAAATCATGTTTGCTGCCAGGTGGTACTGAGAAAATAAATGAGAGAAACTTAGGCTTAAATAAACATAATTACAGATGATAAAAGGTGTGTAAACACTGTTCCCGGTCATTGATCTATAACAGTAATCTATCCAGGCTTTCAAGAAGAGACAAGGAAAGTTGGCAGAAGAGAAGTTTCCATCTCTCCTGCTTCCTCACAGGGCTCTCTGCCCTCACTCACACTTTTCCCAGTCTCACTCTTGCTTCCTTTTGCTCACTTTCAGCCTACCAGTTCTTTGGGGGACCTTCTCACCTGAGACTTGAGGGCTGCCTCCAACATCCTCGCTGGCAACTGCACAACTGGCTGTGTGAGTCCTCCATCTTGGATATTCCTTATCTATCCTTATCTTCCCTCTGTGCCAGTAATTGTACCTCCTAGTGACCACAGCATAGCTATAACATGAAGCTGGACAGCACTACCTTGGGTTCGTTGTGTTTTCACACATTTCTTCTCAACTGCAAGGAGGTAAGCTCATTGAAACCCAGCACCATGTCTTGAAGATAGATCAGGCACCTGGCACAGCATCTGGAACAAAGCAGGCTCAGCATCTTCCTCTTGTTCTTTGCTGAAATTGGTCCTTGCTTCTGTGGATTTGCCCATGTCCTGTGGGTTCCTTCCCAGGGCTCCTCTGTAATCTCCTGTTGTCTTTCCCTCCTACCTCCCTCTCTTCTTTATTCCTTTCTTTCAAAATTTCCATCAGAAGAAAAGTTCCTTCCATCCATTTCACATAAACCTGACATGGCTGTTCTTTCCTCCTCATACTATATTTATGTCGTATACCAGTTCTAATCAGCTCCCCATCTGCCTTCAAAATGTCTTAAGATTCTCATCATGTTGGTGAGGTTCATTCAAATGTATTATGTTCATGGCCTTCAAAACTGGAATGTTTCTTACATTTTTTAAAAATTTCCTTTAGTCTATTCTTTCTATCATCCTTCCATAGGCCCCAGAAATAACTTCCTTTATAGAAGACTATCATGATTTCAGTCTCCTATTTAAGAACTTGTAGATGTCTACTTTTGGAATTTGACATGTTTAAATTCTACTAGTAGGCTTGAGAATGGCTCCATGAACCAACTCTCCCTACCCAAACTGCTTGTGAAAAAGAAGAGAAATAGAATTATTGCATATTGGAGGGATACCTGGGTAGCTCAGTCAGTTAAGCATCTGATTTCAGCCCAGGTCAGGATCTTATGGTTTGAGCCCCACATCAGGCTCTGTGCTGACAGCTCAGAGCCTTGAGCTTGCTTTGGATTCTGTGTCTCCCTCTCTCTGCCCCTCTCCCACTCGTGTTTTCTCTCTCTCTCAAAAATAAACACTAAGAACATTTTAAAAAAGAATTACTGCATATTGGAGAAAGCAAAAGTAAAACTGCTCTGTTGTTTTAATATGGGAAATGTATATATGGTGAGGGTAAAGCGAAGCAAGTCAATGCAATGCTAAAGCAAGATAATAGAAAAATGTAAGTGGTCATTACTGAGGAGAGGCATCGCTCTCTAAAATAGTGTAAAAGGAAGGGAGGGAGGTTACTCCTAAGACTATGATAGTCCCAGTCATGAAGGAAGCAAGGTCAGCTTCCAGCAATGAGCTGAGCAGGGACCAGTAGCTCTAGAAGGGCTTAGCTTGTTCACTCACTCCACAGATGTACAGACCACTTGCTTATCCACGAATTAACACGCTTTAGGATTTTAGGATTTTTCCACTTTTCTCAGCATTTGATTGCACAGGTCCAACCACAGGAATATAGCTCCCCCACATTCAGCTATGATCTTATTTGACTCATTGTTCCAACCTGTTAGGATCTTCTTGAATCCCGACTCTGTCCCTCAGTGCTCTCCCTTCTAACTTTGTGTCATCCTTTGAGAATCCGATAAGGACCTGTTCAGTATTTTTTATCCAAAATATTTCACTACAATTTCATTATTTAATATGTGGAATGGGGTAGTGCTAAATCACGCAGGACACCATGTGGAACCTCTCTCCCTATGGACACGGACACGTGCTCTTTAACAAGCTCCCTTCCGGAGATGTTCTCTTGCCTAGCTGTCTCTCTCCACCTCTTTCATAGGAGATCGTGAAAGGTATCATCAAGTACTTTGCCGAAGTCCAAATGCACCATGTTCACTTCATTTCCCTCATCAAGCCAGCAAGGAAATGAGTAATGCTGGCAAGTAGATTGACAAAACTTGTTTTCAACAAACATATGCCAAACGGTGATGGTGTCTCGTTCCAAATGCTTACAATTTCCTTAATGGACAGTTATAGAGTCTAGCCTGGTACTGACATCAAGTTCCCTAGTACACATTTTGGGACTTTCCTTCTCTTTCCATAGAGCATATGTCTGTGTCTAAGGTTCCTGCATCATTCTCCCTTGGTCCTGCAGAGATCATCTCCCTCAGTCTAGAAATAACTGGCAAATTTTGTTTTCCTTTTTTTACAACAACAAGAAAACCCCATATACTTCCTATATGCACTTTGTGAAACCCTGGCAACTTACACAGGCTATGGAGGAGACCAGAGGAGCCTTTGGAGACTACAGCTGACGAGAAGGTTCCAGATCACTGACTCGGGATGGGTTGGTATATTGCATCCTAGACATGCATGTGGTTTGGTAATTAATTAAAGTTCCTCTCAACTGGAGATGGCTGAAAAATCAGCTTCTAAACAATTTTTCTTCTCTCACCCCACCCTTATTGCTCATCTCCGCCATCAGTACCAGAGTGTAAAATCTACTAGTCATTAAGATCGGACTTACCCACTTGCCCAAGCCTGGATAGTCATGTTCTGGATCAAAGAGGTGCTGGTGCAGCTGGAATTCTCGACTGAACTCTGCTGTGTCGGGGGTGTTTTCTAGACATCCATCATCTACTGAAAACAGCAAAAGGCTTGTGAGGAATGGCCAAGGTATCTGTTGTGATTCTAAGAGTTAAGTTATTAAAAACAACTAGACATCCACAGGTCAGAATATATCCACATCGGTCACTCTAAGTCACATTCCTGCTGGGATTTGCTCATCTTGAACTCTCACTCCTCTGCTCATCTGTGGCAGAGACTTGCTGGCCCCTCACCAAACCCACTTTTCTTTCCCCATCCGCACCCAGCTGTTGCCCTGCTTGCAGTCGGGACGAGTCATATGCACGAGTTTGTGCCAGTGGAATGTGGGCAGAAGTGATGGATTCCACTTCCACTGGCCCATAAAAGCCTCCTGTATGATCCTCTCTCCCTCCCACCACCTGCCCCTCTCTGTTGTTCTGCTTGCTACATGCTGCCGACCAGGGCAACGGTGGATGTCAAGTGTAAAGTTGAAAGATGGCAGTCTGGGCTGCTGAACCATCCACCCATGCCACACCCACCTCTGGCAGGACTTCACGTGAGTGAGAAAGAAACTTCTATTGTGTTACCACCATGATTTTCTACCTGTTATAGGAACAGATATTTCCTTAACTAGTATACTTCCATTCTGCATGTGTCACTGTGTTTTCTCGTGGGTGAGACCTTTACAAACAATTTTGGCTCCTTGGAGAAAGCAAGCACATTCTATAAGAACAACGACGATCACCAGACAACACTGGTGTGTGTTGTAGTGGTGATGTAGTAAGTCTGGAGTCAGACAGACCAAGAGCTCAGGGTTCCCATCCTGGCTCAGAACTGACAGATGGTCTTACTTCCATGGGTAGGTTACCTTTGTCTCTCTATGCCTCTCTGTTCATCTATGAGAGGGGCAGAATCTAGGACTTTCCTGACTGGGTCGCAGTGAGGAACAGAACTGATGACATGTAGAACACCTGCTACAGTTTCCTTCCCACCATCTTTAAATGACAATTTATACACTATGACTGCTCTCTGAAAGCAACCGCGTCTCTCAACCAAACCCAAGAAAGGTTATTCCACTTGGCTGCTTTTACCTAAGCCCCATCATTATGAGACATGATGCTCTGAAAATGAGTCCTGTTTTCCTGTCTTTAGTGTGCTTTTAGACAACGGCTTAAAAGGGTGGAGGGGGGAGCAGAGGAGGGATTATGAATTTTGTGCAGGGCTAGGGTGAGAAAAGAGTCCTTTTCCAGCAAAGTCAATGCTAAAAGGGATCCAGTCTCATGAGACTGCTCTGAATGAAGCCTTCCAGCAGCTTGAAGCATCTACTGTCTTAGCAGCAGGAAGCTCTCAGGTAGAAGTCATTAGCATTTGAACAAATCCCTAATGTGGCTCCCTACTTTGTACTCAACTATTTATCTAACTTCTTCATCTGTAGCAATAAACATGTAGGAAAGGGATAGCCAGTCAAAAGAGTTCAGGTAGTCTGCATATGGCAGCTTTACAACCTTTTCATAACTGTTTCTCAAGTACTTATGAGTGGGCCCAGACTGAGATCTAGAGATAAAGTCCTGCTCTGGGAACAGTGGTACCTCAAGGCCTTAGAATGCGCCCTGGGATTCAAATCCTAGCCCTGGGGATGGCCTCTTTAAGTTCTGCTGCTCTGTCCCAGGTAGGTGGGCCATGATTCAGAGGAGAGCATGGCCTGGAAGGGTCATGCCAAGGTGTTGTGTTTTTTTAATGTTTATCTTCTGAGAGAGAAAGAGGGAGATAGAGTGCAAGCAGCGGAGGGGTGGACAGAGGGAGAGACACAGAATCCAAAGCAGGCTCCAGGCTCTGAGCTGTCAGCACAGAGCCCGATGCAGGGCTTAAACCTACAAACGGTGAGATCATGACCTCAGCCAAAGTCAGAGGCTTAACCAACTGAGCCACCCAGGGGCCCCATAAATATTTAAATTTGTCTCTGCATTTGTATGCCTTTGTTCCCTGTGTGTTTGTCTGTCTGTTTTCTTCTCCAGGGCTACATCAAGAAACAAGCCAAAGTGCACATGGTAGAGAGTCCCAAATACCACTACGAGTAGAAAAATAAAATAACCAAGGTCTCAACAAGAGAGACCAAGAGATACCATTCAAAGAACACTTTCTGAATGGATAGGCCCTGGACAGTCTAAGAGCCTTCTTTGGTACAGCAGTGCTCACAGGTGCAAAGAGCATAACAAGTTTTAAAACTAACAAGAGATAGAAAGCAAACCAAAATGACAAAACGAAAGAGCTCTCCTCCAAAGAAATTCCAGGAAGAATTGACAGCTAAAGAACTGCTCAAAACAGATATAAGCAACATAACTGAACAAGAATTTAGAAGAATAATCATAAAATTAATTGCTGGGCTTGAAAAAAGCATGGAGGACATCAGAGAACCTATAGCTCCAAACACAATGGAGCTTAAAAATAGGTATGATGAATTTAAAAATGCGATAAATGAGATACATAATAAACTGGAGGCATCCAATGCACGGATTGAAGAGGCAGAAAGGAGAGTAAGTGATTTAGAAGACACCATTATAGAAAAAGAAGAAACTGAGGAAAAAAGAGACAAACTGATCCAGGAACATGAAAGAAGATTTCGAGAGCTCAGTGATACAATCAAACGGAACAATATCCACATCATAGGAATCCCAGAAGAGGAAGAGAGAAGGAAAGGTGCTGAAGGAGTCCTGGAACAAATTATAGCGGGGAACTTCCCCAACCTGGGGAAGGAAGTAGACGTTGAAATTCAAGAGGCACACAGAACTCCCATGTAATCTGAACTGATCTTTTGCACAACATATCATAGTGAAAATGGCAAAATATAACGACAAAGAGAGAATTTTGAAAGCAGCTAGGGAGAAAAAGGCCCTAACATACAAAGGGAAACCTATCAGAGTGGTGACAGACCTATCTACTGAAACTTGGCAGAAAGGAATGGCAGAAGACCTTCAATGTGATGAACAGAAAAAATATGCAGTCACGAATCCTCTATCCAGCAAGCCTGTCATTCAGAATACAAGGAGAGATAAAAGTCTTTCCAAATAACCAAAAATTGAAAGAATTTGTCACCACTAAACCAGCTCTACGAGAAATCCTGAGGGGGACTCTCTGAGAGAAATGTTGCAAGGAACGCAAGATGCTAGAGAGACACCACAAGCATGAATCCCACAAACGACACAATGACTCTAAACTCATATATTTCAATAGTAACACTGAATGTAAATGGACTAAATGCCCCAATCAAAAGACACAGGGTAGCAGAATAGATAAGAAAACAAAATCCATCTATTTGCTGTCTACAAGCAACTAATTTTAAATGGTTTTTTTTTTTTTTTTTTTTTTTCTAGGAGAGAGAGAGAGACAGCGTGAGCAGGGGAGGGTCAGAGAGAGAGGGAGTCACAGACTGAAACAGGCTCCAGGCTCTGAGCTGGCAGTCAGCACAGAGCCCGATGTGGGGCTCGAACCCACGAACCGCGAGATCATGACCCAAGCGAAAGTCGGACGCTCAACCGACTAAGCCACCCAGGCGCCCCTACAAGCAACTCATTTTAGACAGGAGGACACCTTCAGATTGAAAGTAATGGGATGGAAAAATATCTATCATGCTACAGGAAGTAAAAAAAAAAGCTGGAGTAGCTATAGTTATATCAAACTGGACTTTAAAGTAAAGACAGTAACAAGGGATGAAGAAGGGCATTATAAAATAATTACAGGGTCTATCCATCAGGAAGAGCTAACAATTATAAATGTCTATGCACCAAATATGGGAGCACCTAAATACATAAAACAATTAATCACAAACAGTCTTATCGATAAGAACGTACTAATAGCAGGGGACTTTAATACTCCACTTACAGCAATGGACAGATCAACAAGACAGAAAATCAGTAAAGACACAATGGACTTAAATGACAAATTGGACCAGATGGATCTGACAGATGTATTTAGAACTCTACATCCTGAGGCTATGGAATTCACATTCTTCTCAAGTGCGCATGGCACATTCTCCAAGATAGATCACATACTGGGACATAAAGCAGCCCTTAATAAATATAAAAGAATTGAGATCATACCATACACACTTTCAGATCACAATGCTATGAAACTCGAAATCAATCACAGGAAGAAGTCTGGAAAACCCCCCAAAACATGGAGGCTAAAGAACACCTTACTAAAGAATGAATGGGCCAATCAGGCAATTAGAGAAGAAATTAAAAAATATATGGAAACAAATGAAAATTAGAATACAATAATCCAAACCCTATGGGATGCGGTGAAAGCAGTTGTAAGAGGAAAGTACATTGCACTCCAGGCCTATTTCAAGAAATTAGAAAAAGCGCAAGTGCAAAATCTAACAGCGCACCTAAAGCAACTAGAGGAAGAGCAACAAGAGCACTCCAAACAGAAGAAGAGAAATAATAAAAATTAAGGCAGAAATAAACAATATAGAAACCAAAGAAACAGTTGAACAGATCAATGAAACCAAGAGTGGGTTTTTTGAAAAAATAAACAAAATTGACAAACCTCTAGCCAGGCTTCTCAAAAAGAAAAGAGAGAGCACTCAAATAGACAAAATCATGAATGAAAATGGACTGATTACAACCAACCCCTCAGAAATACGAGCAATTATCAGGGAATACTATGAAAAACTATATGCCAACAAACTGGACAACTTAGAAGAAATGGACAAATTCCTAAACACACACTCACTACCAAAATTCACACGGGAAGAGATAGACAACCTGAACAGACCCATAACTAGTGAAGAACTCGAATCAGTTATCAAAAATCTCCTAACAAATAAGAGCCCTGGGCCAGATGGATTCCCTGGGGAATTCTACCAGACATTTAAACAGAATTGATACCCATTCTTCTCAAACTATTCCAAAAAACAGAAATCGAAGGAAAACTTCTGGACTCATCTTATGAAGACAGCATCACTTTGATTCCCAAGCCAGACAGAGACCCAGCAAAAATGAAAACTACAGGCCAATATCCTTGATGAATACAGATGCAAAAATCAGCAACAAAATACTTGCAAATCATATTCAACAGCACATAAAAAGAATTATCCACCAAGATCAGTTAGGGATTCATTCCTGGGTTACAGGGCTGGTTCAATATTCACAAATAAATCAATGTGATACATCACATCAACAAAAGAAAAGATAAAAATCATTTGATGCTGTCAATAGATGCAGAGAAAGCTTTTGACAAAATACAGCATCCCTTCTTAATAAAACCCTCGAGAAAGTTGGGATAGAAGGAACTTATCTAAACATTATAAAAGCCATCTATGAGAAGCCCTCAGCTAACATCATCCTCAATGGGGAAAAACTGAGAGCTTTCCCTCTAAGATCAGGAACACGACAGGGATGTCACTCTCACCACTGTTGTTTAACATAGTGCTGGAAGTCCTAGCATCAGCCATCAGACAACAAAAGGAAATCAAAGGCATCAGAATTGGCAAAGAAGAAGTCAAACTTTCACTTTTTGCAGATGACATGATACTCTACATAGAAAACCTGGCAGACTCCACCAGAAGCCTACTAGAACTGATCCAAGAATTCAGCCAAGTTGCAGGGTACAAAGTCAACGTACAGAAATTGGTTGCATTTTTATACACCAACAATGAAGCAACAAAAAGAGAAATCAAGAAACTGATCCCATTCACAATTGCACAAAAAAAACCATAAAATATCTACGAATAAACCTAACCAAGGACATTAGAGATCTATATGATGAAAACTACAAAAAACTTATGAAGGAAATTGAAGAAGACACAAAGAAATGGAAAAACATTCCATGCTCATGGATAGGAAGAATAAATATAGTTAAGATGTCATTACTACCTAAGGCACTCTACACATTCAATGCAATTCCAATCAAAATTGCACCAGCATCCTTCTCAAAACTAGAACAAACTATCCAAAAATTTGTATGGAACCACAAAAGACCCTCGAATAGCCAAAGTAATACTGAAAAATAAAACCAAAACGGGAGGTATCACCATCCCAGACTTTAGCCTCTACTACAAAGCTGTCATCATCAAGACAGTATGGTATTGGCACAAAAACAGACACATAGACCAATGGAACAGAATTGAGAACTCAGAGTGGACCCAAAAGTATCCAGCCAACTAATCTTTGACAAAGCAGGAAAGAATATCCAATGGAAAAAAGATAGCCTTTTTAACAGATGGTGTTGGGAGAATTGGACAGCAACATGCAGAAGAATGAAACTAGATCATTGTCTCACACCATGCACAAAAATAAACTCAAAATGGATAAAGGAACTGAACGTGAGACGGGAAACTATCAACACCCTAGAGGAGAAAGCAGGAAACAACCTCCTTGACCCCCACCGCAGCAACTTCTTACTTGACACATCCCCAAAAGCAAGGGAATCAAGAGCAAAAATAAACTGCTGGGACCTCATCAAGACTAAAAGCTTCTGCACTGCAAAGGAAACAACCCACAAAACTAATAGGCAACCAACAGGATGGGAAAAGATAGTTGCAAATGACCTATCAGATAAAGGGTTAATAACCAAACTCTATAAGGAACTCACCAAACTTCACACCCAAAAAACAAACAACCCAGTGAAGAAATGGGCAGAAGATATGGACACTTCTCCAAAGAGGACATCCAGATGGCCAACAGACACATGAAACGATGCTCAGCATCGCTCCTCATCAGGGAAATACACATCAAAACCACACTGAGATACCACCTCACGCCAGTCAGAGTGGCTAAAATGAGCAAATCAGAGAACTCTAGATGCTGGCGAGGATGTGGAGAAACGGGCACCCTCCTACACTGTTGGTGGGAATGTAAACTGGTACAGCCCCTCTGGAAAACAGTGTGGAGGTTCCTCAGGAAACTAACAAGAGAACTCCCTTATGATCCAGCAATAGCACTGCTAGGAATTTACCCAAGGGATACAGGAGTGCTGATGCATAGGGGCACATATACCCCAATGTTCATAGCAGCACTCTCAACAATAGCCAAAACATGGAAAGAGCCTACGTGTCCATCAATGGACAAATGGATCAAAAGATGTGGCTTATCTATTCGATGGAATACTACATGGCAATGAGAAAGAATGAAATCTGGCCATGTGTAGCAACGTGGATGGACCTTGAGGGTGTTATGCTGAGCGAAATAAGTCAGGTAGAGGACAAATACCATATGTCTGCATGTGTAGGTGGATTAGGAGGAACTTAACGGAGGACCTTGGGGGAAAAGAAGGGGGGAAATAGTGGGGGAGAGGGAGAGGCAAACCATGAGAGACTCTTGAATGCTGAGAACAAACTGAGGACTGATGGGTGTGGGGGGGAGGGGGGGTGATGGGCATGGAGAAGGGCACTTGTGGGGATCAGCACTGGGTGTTATTTGGAAACCAACTTGACAATAAGCTATATGTAAAAATAAAAATGTGGCCCAAGAGTACAAAAAAAAAAAAAAAACCACTGTACCATATTATGTCTGATCAGTTTAACCAAATCCCCGCAGACTGTTGCTCTTCAAATTCTGAACTGGTTTTTCCTTCTACCCATCCCAAACCCTACGAGCACGTAAAACATGGCTAACGGGACTGGCTCTGTGCAATGATTCAGGTTTTCCTGCAGTCGTGGGCCAGTATTTCTACACTTGGCTAGGTTGCATCCAACTGGTTGTTGCAGAGGCTCTGTGCCCCACAGAAAATAGGCACCTACCCTAAATGAAAGGCGGAACATCTTTCAGAGAAAGGCTTTTTCAGAGAAAGCCTGCATTGTGTTTAAGAAAATTGCAGGGCCAGCATTGTCATAATTTTCAGACAAGGCAATATGTCATGGTGGTTGAGCACACGGTCCTGAATCAGCTAGGTCTGGGTTTGAGTCTTGGCTCAACTCCTCAACATAGATAAGCTTGGACAAGCTATGCTCTAAGCTTCAGTTTCCATACATGCAAAGCAGAGATAATAAATACCGACTATTATTATTGTAGGCTTGGAGGAAAAGACTACTCTGGTGCTAGAAGTTAACACAAGCTCAACAAGAACGATGTGATATTTATTAGTGGCAAAACTAATTATGATCAGGATGCCATTTAGCACATTTTTATTTTGCGCGAGGAACTGCGCTGAGTGCTTAATGTGGATAATTTCATTTAATTCTCACACCAACCCCCATTTTGCAAATGAAGAAACTGAGGTGCAAGTTGGTCAATTAACTTGTTCAAGGTCACACATCCTGACCTTGGTTTTGATTTCAGTTTATTTTTTTAATGTTTATGTATTTATTTTGAGAGAGAGCACACAAACAGGGGGAAGGGTGTAGAGAGAGAGGGAGAGAATCCTAGGCTCCATGCTTTAAACACAGAGCTCACCATGGGGCTTAATTTCATGAACCTCAAGATCACGACCTGAGCTGAAATCAAGAGTTTGGATTCTTAACTTGCTGGGCCACCCAGGTGCCTCCAGGTAGTCTGAGTCTAGAGCCACTACTCTTAACCATCCAGGTAAGCTGCTCGAAGCCCACCATAAGGGTAACCCACTCACCATTCACTCTCTTTGGCATTTTGGAGTAGGAAAGTGGGAGGGATACACAAGTAGCAAAGAAAGTTTCAACCTTCTTCCTTAACCAACTTTTAATCTTCCTGGACCCCCTGTCTCTCCTGCCACCTCCTGACCCAAAGAAATATTTCAGGATAGATGCCGTTTGTGACATGGTTGAAATGTTGGTTGTCAAAGGAAGTAAGGAAAACAGATGAGCATGGACAACCCACAAACTAGTAAGTTCCAAAGATATTAAAAATGGGTAGCAACTAGATCATAGAAAAGACAAAAAGAAGAAAATCTTTTGCCATTGTTATTAAAATAGTAGCAAGTGCAGAAAAAAACGGTTTAATTCCTAAAGAAGGAGAGGATGTAAAGCTTTGGCAAGACAGTCTCATGTGGGTATATCTGACCATCAGAATGCACCAACGGTTTTAGAATAAATTTCTCTTTTCAATCCACTTATGAAGACATAGGGGATCATTACAATCTACTTACAAATACATAGGGAGTCATTAGAATAGAAATACTATTTCTTGGAATATTTGTAGCTGATGTTAGGATTTTTAATTTCCTCCCAAAGACTATCTACCATCCATGAGAACCCGAGGGCACAGCCGTTACCTGTTTTTCCAACGGGACAGGGATTTGGAGGGTCTGGGTAGCCCTGATCTTCACTGAAGTCCTTAGGAATGTTGTCACCAGTCAACTCTGCCACAATGTTTGGAATGTTGCCAAAAGGACCCAAGTGCTGAAGACCTTCATGAGCTCCACCTGCCAGGGAATAAGAACAGTTCACTTCAATGCATTAAATTCACTTCAACTCGTATTTACTCAGACATACCATACAGGCAAAGTTCTGTGATCCCTGCTGCAGAGGGAGAGAATAAGAAAGCAAATAGTTTCTGCCCTTCAAGGCTTACAGCTGTAGTTGTAGAAATAGACACCTACTGCATATGTATAATTTTCACACAAGGCACCTTAGATACTTGCCAGAACAGAAATGTTAATACAGGGCCATGGGAGCATAGTTAAGGAAGAGTTTCACTTGGCTGATAGGCTGGGGAGCGCTTCTTAAACCAGTTGAAACTTGGGTGACACTTGGTGGCAGGGTAGGGGAAGAGGAAGAGCGGCAGTTGCATCCTATTCCATGAGAACAGGCTGAAAGACAATACATTTAAAAAAAATAAAAATGAAATAAAAGAAAATGAAGGAAAAAAGTCACTGCCCTCCTGGCACTGTAGAACCACCATTTAAAACTTGTTATACTTATTTCAATCCTTTCTCCTCTACGTATCTTTTTATATACAAGTATATATTAGTTTTTCATTTAATATTAAAGCACAAGCACCATCCCAAGTGACTACATGGTCTCTAGTCAGATAATTATAAATGGCTATGTTGTTTTTATGTAGTGGCTCTACCGCAACATATTAATCATTCCCCTATTGTGGGAAATTTAGTGTTTCCCAATTTACTCTTAGGAGTTTAATTTTTTCCATATTTTGGATTAATTTTTCTCAGGATAGATTCCCAGAAGTCAAATTACTGGGTCAAAGGCTATAAATATTTTTTATGGCTCCTTATATTATATTGCTAAGCTATTGACCAATTTATAAAATAATGTCAACAACATATGAAAACATCTTTTTTATAACGTCTTTACCAGTTATTAGGTTTTATAAAAATAATGTTTGTTTTTCCTGCTAATTTAAAAGTGTTTAGGGAAACTACGGTCTTATTTTGAATGTCTTTGATTGCCAGCTCAGTCAAATATACTTCCAAGTGTTTATTTACGAGCTCTGCTCTAATTTCTTTATGCAAGTTGTCTGTTTACTCACAGAACATTAATGTTTCTCTTATCAGTTTTCATGAACACTCTACATAATAAAGATAATAAGACTTTGGCTGTTACATTCCTTGCAAGCACTTTCCCATTTTGTCTGACTTTGAGTTTCAGTTATTATTGCAATATTTTGCAAACATAAGCTTTTAATATTTACGTCATCAGACTTGCTGTTATTCTTTGTGATTTCTTCTTGTCCTTTTATATTTAAAAAATCGTCCTTTCAGAAGTACTACAAACATTTGGATATTTTAGTTTTTCTATTTTTTAAATTAACTCTTTAGTCCTTTTGTGTTTCAGCGCATATAAAATAAAGAATTATCCCACCAGCATTTGTTAAATAATTGTGTCCTTCTTCACTTAATTTCATTCGTTCAACAAATATTTAAGTACCTCCTTCATAGCAAACCTGCTCTGAGCACCATGGCACAGCAGCGAATAAAAACAACTTATCTTGTGTAATTTGCTTTACTTATACTTACTTTTCCAGCACTAAAGCAGACTATTTCTTGGAATGAACTCGTATTCAAATAATTTTATTGGGACATAGCTCTCCTAATGTACCTGTACATCCTATACATGAAGAGCAAAATCAAAACCCAAAGGTTCCCTGGTTGGTGTGCATGAATTGAGAACTAAAATCAGGCTACAATGGCCATACTTGCACCTCCACAAGAAGGATAGTCTTGCCAATAGGTTATGTTATTTAAGTCCAGTGGGATGAGGCACCCTTTCCCTTGGATGAGCTGTGCGAAGGTTATTGCTTTGACATTTGTTTTGTTTTGTTTTGCTTTGCTTTTTTGACTGAACCAGCTCCCCTACAGAACGACACATTTTTTTTCTTTGGAAATATTAATACAGTCAGTATGATCACAGTTAGAGCTTAGTGTCCTAGGAATGACACTGTCTTTGAAGTGACTTTGTATTACTCTGTCTTTATTTATTACATGTGATTAAAGTTTACCCTTAACAGGATTACTCTACCTCCTTTAATTTCAAATTCCTCTAGCCCCCAAATACAGACATCATCAAATGGCTGGGCTGTTTCATTTACATTTATATTATATTTCATTACTTAGTGATGAGAACAAATAGCCTGCAAAATTTCTGTGTTAAAAAATATTCTTTTTTGGAAAATTTCCATATGTTTAAAATAACACATATTTTTGTGTCTATCATAATCTATCATAATTTGATGGCTTAACCTATCCCAATCTGATGGTTGTGTGTTCAAATCTATTACTACCAGTAGGTCTCTCAATATCTTATTGCTCTTTTTGCTTTAGCATTGTGATGCTATGCTAGTTGCCACATTCGAGAACACAAATTCTTCATTTTAATTGTGTTATTAATTGGCTGTTAAGTAAAAAATTAATCAACAAATCGGCTTTCTTCTGTTATCACTGCAGCTTTCATTCTGTTGTTTTGCTTGGTAAATCTTTGATCATCCTTTTATTTGTAACTTTATGTCTCTTTTTTGATGGCTTTTTCAATTCCTGTTGTGGTGCCTGCCTTCACAGACATTCTAGGGATTTATACTTATTACCCCGCTTTAACCCAAGACTTGCAAAAGGTTCAACAGACAGGGCAGTACACTTGGTATTGATATATGTGAAGCTTTGTACAATCTTGGCAATGGAGCCACCCCTTTGCTTGCCATAGGGCACGCTCTCTGCTGTGTGAATACATGTCTCAACTTTTGAAAGCACCCTAGCCTTAAGTGCCAGGAATTATCCAACTTGGCTTAAGGGAGAATGCACGTCTTCTTAATGCTCCATTAGTAATTAATGAAGGAAGCAAACACAGTTTCCTTTATGGAAGTCCTGCCAAGGCTCTGTTTACCTCTGTGCACCAGTGCCATTAAAATGAATGCAGCACTTGTTAGGAGGCAGATGTTCAGCACCAAGCAGATACACTATAACACAGACTCTTTTAAAACTACATTTAATGATATCAAATAAAAAAACACTGAGATAGGAACCGTGGGAGATACATGAAGGTAACAAATGCTATCCTTTGCTCTCCAGGAGCTTAAATTTTATAGACAAGAAACCACAGATAGGAAATAATTGGAAAATGATATCATTAAGTTTGCAACCAAATGCTAGTTCTCTGGTTCATTATGTTTAGATTATGTTAGTTTATTGTACCTGAAAGCAAGTCAGTCAACACATTATGATGTGATGGATGCTATTTGTTCCATCTGTAGTAGTTTCAACCAAATACATATTTTTTAAGTTTATTTATGTTTGAGGGGGGATGGGAGAGAGAGAGATAGAGAGATAGAGAGAGAGAGAGAGAGAGAGAGAGAGAGAGAGAATCCTAAGCAGGTTCCATGCTGTCAGCACAGAGCCAGATGCAGGGCTCTAACTCAAGAGCTGTGAGATCATGACCTAAGCCGAAATCAAGAGTTAGACGCTTAATGGACGGAGCCACCCAGGTGCCCCCCCCCAAACACATATTTTACACTCTTTAATTAGTCAGTTTTAAGAATATGCATTGAACACATAACACATATGAAGACCTGGACTAAGTGCTGGAAGGTCAGTGGTGAACCAGGTAAATGTGGGTCCTGCTTTCATAGACTACAAAAGATACACAAAAAAAGACACACTTGAAATGCAGGGTTGTAATGCACTCAGAATATAACTAGGATGTAGCAAGATGTCATATATGTGACAAAAGAAACATCTAACCCACATGTAGGACACGGGAGGACTTTTTTGCAGGAAGCAACACACCACTGGTTGCATTAGGTACTGTTGAAGATGTAAATGTAAAAGACATGGTTCCTGGTCTCTAATTGTCTCTTCATTCTGGGTTCTTTGAGGCTACCACAGTAAGACAGTGATGTATGATAAGATACATCCCCTGACATAATCCATTATGGTATAAACTGCAAAAGAGGTGAAATTCAGGAAACAGGGAGCTTGCCAGGAAAACATCCATGGAAGAGGTGACCCTTGAGTTGAATCATGAAAGACAGGATCCATTCCTACAGTGGCAAAAAAAAAAAAGACCACCAATGAGAAAGCAGAAATAGGTGTAAGCAAGGAATGTTTGATCATCAGTGATGAGCACTGTTGGGGAAGGGAGGAACTGAATGGGAAGGGAGAAAGCCAATGCCAAGCAGACATGTCTGAATTAATATAGTAATAAATAGCAATGAAACTTTCTAGGCAGGAGATACAAATAATTGGATGTTATGCAGAATGTTCATTTAGCAACAATTTAAAGCCCTTGTTCCCACCCAAAGGTCATATCAGAATCACTTGAGGAATTTTTTAAAAATTCCAACGCCCCCTACCCCAGAGCCACTGTATCCAAGTGTCCCTCTGAGGACCACACAATACAGAAGTAGACTAGAAGGAAGTTTAGAAGTCCTGCTCTAAGGCTATTGCTGAACTCAGGGGTGAAGCAACAAGGACTGGAGTTAGGGTGGCTATGGCATGAGTAGAAAAAAAAGAGAGATTTCAAACTGTGCACCAGGGGAAAATGAGTCAAGAGCCCATGAGGTATCCAAAGTGTAGAGGCCCCCTGACTGGAGAAAATAACGCCATCAATAAAAGCAGGATCTTTGGCTACAGCTTTATTTTATTTCAGGCAATTAATTAATTCTATCCTGTGATGATAATTTATTTATCTGTTTCCATCACAGCCCTAGCACTCCACACATGTCTCTAGAATAAAGAGAAAATATTTAATTCTTGCCAAATAGGTTTTAGACTCAGTTTTGATTATGTAAACTTTGCCATCTTTAATAAAATTGGTACCATGCAGCTGTTTATTCTCAAGCTCTAGGCCATCAGTAAATTTTCTTTGCATTGTTAAGGCAGTAAAATGTCAGTCAGTTGAAGTGTTCAGAGGCAATGGAAGCAGGGAGTGGGGAAGAAGCAGAAGAAGACCCTGATTGGTCTGATCCAGGCCAAAGCTGTTAAATCTCTTTCTTGGACTGTGCTGGAAACTCTCCATAAAAATCTGTTGAGGCACTTTTCCACATCTTTGGGGATTTCTCTATCAGCTTTCAGCTCCTTCCTGCGTTCCCATCCCCTGCCTTGTGCCTGGTTTCTCCCTCCTCTGTATGTCCCTTTTAGACTGGCAATTCTCTTGTTTCATGCAGTTGGCTATCTGGTCAACTTCAGCTCTGCTTTCCCACCCTACGGATCTGTGCGATGTCAACATGGCCGCTCTCGGCAAGACTCGAAGACCACCAGCTTGGCTACGCACCACCAACATCCATTTATCCAGGAAAGGTACTAGTTTTTTGTCTGGTTAATTTAAAACTCCCTTTGGTTTTAAATCCATTTTTTTGTCTTAGTGATTTTGAAGATCATTTGTTCTATCCAGTATATGACAATTTAGTACCTACTGACCCCCCAAATCTTACTTGATTCCAAACAGTTATGGGTGTTTTGTTGCATCAGTTGAGTTGTTTAGTTATAGAGTAAATCTCTGGTATCACACCTTACTTTGATGTCATTTGACTCTCCTCAATGTGCATTAAGAAAAAAAAAAAACCTGAGTTAAATAGTTTCCAATTGTAGTGACAACTTACATAACTCTTTCCTGGAGAATATGGTTTTCCATATAGTATCCACATCACTCAAGTATCCCCTTTTTAACATCCAGATTCATTTATTTAACCATTTTAAAGGAAAATGTTCACTATGACTTTTCCATAAAGGCTTTAAACAGCAGCTTTGGAATGGGACCTCCCCTCCTCTTGGTAATTTGTGACTATTATTAGCAATATCAATGACTATCTTGAGATGCAGCCGTGTGTTCTCAGAGTAAGGAAGTGAACACAGTGATATCACCATACTACACAATCCCAGCTGCTATGGCTTTTACAGCTCTTCATCCCCTTCCTCCTTGTAAACTGTTAATCCCAGTCCTAGATCCTTTTCATAGCAAAGTACATACATACATAAAGAGGTCCTGAAAATTCCCTTTTCTAATTTGCTTTACTGTGCACATAAATCACATGGGGATCTTGTCAAAAAGCAGCTTCTGATTAACAGGGTAGGCCTGAGACTCTGCATTTCTAACAAGCTCCTAGGTAATGATGATGGTGTCGGTCCACACATGACACTCTCAGTGCCAAAGGGCTAGAAAATGAGAGAGCCAGACTTATTTGAATTATATATAAAATAAGGTTAAATTATCTCTGAGAGAGACATTCATAGCATCTGTGACATCTAGAGTGGCTGCTGAAAGGCTATCTTAAATTCACTTGAGATTTCCGATAAAGGAGCTGTGGCTACTGTTGACATCCTTTTACTGAAAGTTTTATTCTAATTATAGAGGCATTTGCTCACATTTCACAAGGAAAGGATGCCACTGCACCCTTTCTCATTCAAATGAATTCTGTGAGAATTAGAAGTTAATACTTCCGTCTTGAAGGTAAGTTCTCAAAAGTGATGTCCTTCACAGAGCCTGACACCCTTACACCATAATCCAAGGGTCCCTCCTAGCTGGAACTGGTGGGCACAGTTTCGGTAAGTCAAAGTTGGTCAGAAATGAAGAAGATAAGTGGGGTCCTGCACCACTACTGCTTTCTTGTACCATTAGAGTTTCAATAGTTTCAAAGTACTTTATATCCCCAGTATAAAAATGTTTTAAGTGAGATAAGACAAGAATTGCATCTCATAACTGAGAAAGTGAGTCCTAGGAGATTGTTCCTTGCCTGAAGCCACTCAGCAAGTTGGTGCTATTTGGAGCCTGGGACCTCAGCACTCTTCCCACTCCACAGTGGCACCAGGGGAGGCCCTAAAAGGCCCTATGCAGCCATCCTGTACCCTTTACAGTGGGTTTTCATCTTCCCAAGATAAGCTCTAGTTCCAAAGCAGTAGTCGTAGAATGACCTGTCAGAAAACCAGGGGCCTCTCTCATGTTTTCTAGGTCCCTCTGGGGGCTCCAAAGGGCAAGTGACCAGGGGGGTCAACTTCCCAACACAGCCGGGCACCAGCAGAACAACTCTGGGGTGGGGAGCCAGCCATAGTCCTCGCTACTGTGGTTCGGAGGTGTCCGTGCCAGCCTCAGGCTAGAGGTTTAGAGCCTCGAGATGCAGCCCTTGCCCTGCAGGCTCTGCCTCCCAATTCCGTAACACCGTGACCAGCTCGCAACCAGGGTGTCCCCAGCACCTCCACCCACCCGCAGCGCCACGCAGGGGCTGCCCGTGGACCCACACCACCGGGCGTCCGTGCTGGGCAATAAAGGAGAATTGTGGCCGGGCAGCCTGGTGCCAAGGAGCCCGTCAGCCACCTCATAAAAAGGCAGCTCCGTGAGGAGACTCTGGCAGGGAGCGGGCCCAGTCTCCTGAATACCAGCCATTCAGCTGAGGGAACAGGAGCCAGCAGTTTTCACTTAGGTCACCACAAACAGCCGGCGCTAAAAATACCCTGCGGTCCGGGCCTTCGTTTCTCCTTCGCGTCCCCATACATCGTTTACAAAGCCACCGCGAGTTTTCTTCTGTCAGTGGTCTGGGACACAGAAGCATCACACAGGTGACTCTAGTGAATGCTGTTCGCCCTCGGTCTCCCCCCTCACACTCCTGATGGAGAGTGGGCTAGAGGAAGGCAGAGGAAAATGGGCCGATGAGGCGTGGAACCTGGCTTCCGAGACTGCAGAGGACACAGGACGGGGACAGCGTGCAGCGCCAGGGTGGCTGCGAAGGGACGAAGAGGAGCCCTTGTCCTAGGAAACCCTGAGGGGCCACAGTGAGGAAGGGCCTGCAAGTTTGGTTTTGCCCCCACATTTGAGGCAAACACATAACTTTTACAGAAAGTGCTATCACTTCTCAAAGATGGGAGACCTGTCACCTCCCCTCCCTCCATCGGCGCCGTGGCTTTCTCCTTAGGACAGCATTCAGGAAGCTCTGCTACCCGTGATTGCCTGCGTGGCAGCCAAGAACACAGAAGCATGGAGAAGAGTTAATACTTAGCTCGTATTAATGGAGGGGGGGAATACCTGAAAAAAAATGGTCAACTTCAGGGTGGGATTTTAAAATGTTAGCTGTCTAACATTCACGGTTCTGCTTCCTTCCGGCCAAATCATTTAAATGAGCTAAAAAGAAGAAAAGATAAAGAGTAATGTCTGTATGTGTCCTTCCTCAAAATGAACTCTGTTAAAGCATTTTTGCCTTGACTCCCAGTAAGAAAGGAGTCCCCAAAATCAAGCATAATTTTGAAAAGCGGCTAATTTTCATTTAGTAGGACCCTCAGAAAGGAGAGCACCTTTCATACAAAGAACCTTTTAGAGCTTCCTGTTGTTAGGACTCTGGGTTCAAGTCCACATTCTGTCCCACATTTGAGACTATCCCACTCTCTCTGGATCTCAATTCCCTTCTTTTGAACTTGGGGATAGTATGCTTGTGGGGATGTAAAATGCTTAGCTCACTGCCCGGTATGTATGTAGTAAGCACTCAATAAATATTTGCTGCCTTTTATTATCCAATCAATACTTTCTGATCAGCATGGGAGTTTTGACCTGCTCCCTTTCCGACCTGGGCCGGTTCACCCCTCCTTAGGCAACCTGATGGCCCCCCGCTCCCGGGAGGTCACCATATTGATGCCGAACTTAGTGCAGACACCTGATCTTAGCGCACGACAGCCCAGAACCCCTGGGCTCAAGCGATCCTCCCACCTCAGCCTCCCGAGGAGCTGGGACTACAGGCGCGCGCCACCGCGCCCGGCTCCAATCAATACTTTCTAACAGCACAATTAACACAGCCCAAATTAACAATCCTATGTATTGTTCATTCTGATGATCACAGTCCTGTATCTGAGCCAGTGAGCAATAGAGGCTCAAAACAGTTGAACTTTTTATTAACAGCATCGCCGCCTTATCCACTTAAAACTACATGGATAAGTTTTACTTAAAATTTAGTAACTAAGTTACTACCTGGACTCATTCTATTCATTTTTTTTTTTTTTCAGTGCAGGCATCCTCCATTCTTTCCCAGGTGGCATAATCCCTTCTCTTAAGGATTTGTCATGCAGTTACAGGGGATAAAACACATCCGCATAAACACGTATCTGATGTCAGTGCCGGTTTGTGAAGGAGACCGTGAGCACAAAGGGAACAGAGTAATACGTGTCCGAGAATGAGAATGATGAACACAGAATCATTTACAGTTGGAGATGGGTGTGATGGTCTCAACTCTCCTCCTTGTTGGTAATAGAAGTTAGTTGAAGCTGTTTATAATGGTGAAGACTTATGTTGCAAAATCCACATTCTCTAAACCCATGACAAGTGACCCCAAAGCACACAGAATTTGGTAACTGAGAAAAACAAAGGAATGAGTCTATCTCTGCTGAATTGGCTTATTCACTGATTTGCCCCAGGGCGGGGGCTGGTCCAGGCATTTGCTAGAGCCATCCTAATGCTCTGAGTGCCAGCCTGGTCCCTCACAGGGACCTCCCGGACTAGCCCACATCATCATCATCATCATCATCATCATCACACTTGACTGCACCCTCTTAAAGGTGCAGGAGAGATCCGAATCTGCTGGCAGAGAAGCAAAACAAAATTCATTGTTCAGATATTCTGTCTTGTAAAGCATTTGTTTTCATTCCTTTCCTCTCTTCTGCTTCCGCCCTCATACTAGGATCTAAAAAAACTCAGGCTCCTCTGGGACCAAAGGCCACATTATCATCATCTACTCGGAGGCACGCAAACAGCAAAGGCAGCAACTCGGAGTCGAAGCATACTGCATCTGTGGTTTTCACATCTACATATGCTCCCAATTTAGGATCACAAGAAGAGTTGTTTATTCTAGAAAAGCTTTTTAGTTCACTTTTAAGGTATTTTGCTTAGGCACTGCTCGCTTTTCAAAAGAAGAAAATGTGTATTTTTTTCCAAAGGGGTGTTTGTTTTGGCTGTTTGCTCATTTGCAAAAGTTCAAATTTTATTCTGTGAATTTAACTAATTCTGTGGCCACCACAAGCCCCATCCCTCCCCCCGATGCATTGGCACAAAACCCCAAATTAGAATAAATACATTAATTTGAAAATGAGGCACTTTGAGGATAGCTGTGAATTTTGTAGGTTTTTGAAAAAGCCACTTTAATAGGTAATTTGCAGTAGCACTTTTAATCCCTTCATATAACTTTATTTGCTGCCCGAAGTGAAGTCTCTCTTCGGCAATTTGTATGGAGGCCAAGTATGTTTTTGCACTGAGGTTCAGGCCCATTTGGGGTCCTTTAAAACCTTTATTCTACAATTCTTGCTGAAATTATAGGACTTAACAGGGAGCTAAGAGTGGAGCTTAAATTGAGGTACCAATTACTGTTGAAAAAATAATGTGACATTTAAGCAAAATTGTGGTATGGGCTGAGATTGGGTGAGGACGTGGAGAAAACTGTAAAAGGAAGTCAAGGTATAAACTCAGGTCCTTTAGCACTTGGTCGTATCTTGAGTCCTGCTGGCTCCAATTATTTAAAGCTCCCCACTTGGTCTTCCTTTCTGAAGCTCTGCTTAATGGATGACGCCCTGCGTCCAGAGTCATGCCCCACATCTCTGTTCTCAAAGACCTAACAAGTCCACATGTCACTCCTCTAGGTAAGGTTTCTCACTAACGACAATGAGTACTAATTAACGTGTGCTACTTGGCTCCTGTGCGACATGTTTGCACCTCAGAGAAATTCTATGGTATTCCCTGTAACTTAGTAGTGACTTCTCTCCCAGGAGTCCCTGGCCCCCTCGTGTGCCACCTGTAGAGACGACGAGACAACACAACAGTACAGGTTCTCGGGTGAGAAGAAAGGGCAGGGGCAGTACCCGTCCTGGAAGGCAGGCAGAAATCAACACAAACAGGACATCAGGGGCCAGACGAGAGCCAAGTAAATGGCTAGAAGATTTGTAATTAGTGATGGGTGTGCAAGCAGATAGCATACACCACAAAGGGGAAGGATAAGGAGGTCTACAGAAGCCTGGGACACAGGGAAGCAAGGAAAGGGAGTGCCAAGCGATGATGTCAACACCAAGACATGTGACAGTGAAAGTGATCTTCTGCCCCAGACTCAAAGCTTTTTTTTTTTAAGTTTATTTATTCTGAGAGAGAGTGGGAGAGGCAGAGAGAGAGAGAGAGAGAGAGAGAGAATCTCAAGCAGGCTCAGCACTGTCAGCGCAGAGCCTAATGTGGGTTTGATCTCATGAGCTGTAAGATGATGATCTGAACCAAAACGAAGAGTTAGACGCTCAACTGACTGAGCCACCCAGGTGCCCCTCTTCTTCTAATTCCAGCCCTGGAAAGGGAGAGCAGGTGGTGTGTGTGTTGGAGAGTAGGGGTGGGGAGTTCGCTCCGATGGAATATTCTACAAACCTCTGATACAACTGTCCTGGCCTGTAGTTTTCCCATCTCACACAAATATTCCCAACTTCTTTTTGCATCCCCGTAATCTCTGCCTGGTATTAATAAGAATAAAACAACATCTCTGGGAGGAGCACTGGGTGTCATATGTAAGAGATGAATCACTGGGTTCTACTCCTAAAGCCAAGACTACACTGTATGTTAACTAACTTAACAAAAGAATAAAACAACATGAAAACAACAAAACCCGCTTAGCTCCTTATTAGGGTGTCAATTAACTGTCAGGCACCATGCCTAGGGTGAGGCCCAATGGCATGTTGAAGGAGACACACAGGTGGCTGGCCACAAAGCTGTGTGGAAAGCGGCAGATAGCTCGTACTTATGGGGTCTAGAAGAGAGGAATCTGGCAACATATTCTCAGGCAGGTGAGGTACCCTGTGTAGTAGACACTGAAATTATACCTCACAGGCTTCTTTTGAACCTTAAAAATGGTGGGGCACCTGGGTGGCTTCGTCCGTTGAGCATCTGACTCTTAATTTCAGCTCAGGTCATGATCTTATGGTTCATGGGATCGAGCTCTGCACTGGGCTCCATGCTGATGGTGCAGAGCCGGCTTGGGGTTCTCTCTCTCTCCCTTGTTCTGCCTTTCCCCTGCTTGCACACATGGTGCACATGCTCTCTCGCAAAATAAATAGTGTTTTAAATGACAATCTTTTTTACCCATAAATGGTAATAGGGATGAAGAAAGCATAATTCAAATTCACAAATAAGTCCAGACTTACGTTTAACACATACTTTGTAAGACAGTTTTAAAAACAGCTTTAAAAAATAATTTAAAAAATTTTTAAATGGCTTCAGGCTCTCCACCTATGCCCTCAACTAAAATTTTAAGTAGAACATCTGCTGAAAAATAATGTTGGCCTGAGTGAATTTCACAGTCCCTTGTTACTTGGAATAGTACACTGTTAAGACCGTCCTGTAAAAATATAATTGGAACTACACAGGTGGGCTTAAATTGTCTAGTAGCTTTGTTTCAAAAAGTAAAAAGAAATAAGTTAAATTTAGTAATTTACTTTATCCCAAGATATCCAAAATATTATCATTTCAGCATGCAATCAATATAAAAAATGATGGATGAGGGGTTTTTTTTAACTATCTTCAAGATCTGGTGTGTAGTTTATACTTAGGGTGCATGATCATCGAACCAGTCACATTTTGAGTGATTAGTAGCACCACCCATGTGGCTGGTGTCCATACTGGATAGCTCAGTTTCATAGAGGAGGCTTGGAGGGCAAAAATACAGACTCTATGATCCACCTGCTTGAGTTTGATTCTCAGCTCCCTCACACCAGCTTTATGACCTCATGTATAAAATGAGGATATAAGTAATGTCAATCTTAAGGGGCTGGTAGGAGGATAAAATAAAATAGTCCTGGGACACCTGAGTGGCTCAGCTGGTTAAGCACCTGACTTTGGCTCAGGTCATGATCTCACAGTGGGTTTGAGCCCTGCGTCAGGCTCTGTGCTGGAGCCTGCTTCGGATCTTGTGTATCCATCTCTCTCTCTGCCCCTCCCCTGCTCACATTCTGTCTGTGTCTCAAAAATAAATGAAAACATTAAAAAAAATTTAATAAATAAATACATAAAATAGTCCTTGTAAGGCTTTTTGCATGGATCTGGCAAATATGAAGTGGTTGCCATTTGACAATGCACGAGCTCTATACTTAGAAACATACATGAGCCTAGGCAAAAGATCTTACCTACTGAATATTCATTTTCCTTCTCTGTAAAACAGGACTGACAATAATACTTCCCTAAGAAGATTAACTGATACAAACATAGCATTTAATAAATGTGCACTTCAATCCCCTTGGTTCCGATTTCAATAAACAGAGAGATAGCCAAAGGGCCAGTAGAGCGGGAACAGAGGTAAATAGGCCTAGATAATTGGCAAAATGGATAGTCACGAGGTGACTACTTGAGCAAGCATCCAGATGGTTCCAACCTACCTCAGGCAGTTTGAGAATACCCACTAGATGTGTTTCTTTGGAAGTCCCTTTACTAGAAGTTCTGCAATAACAAGCAGGTTGACAGATTCACAAGCCACTGGAGGCTATGTCTGCCTCCAGTGCCTCTTATGCGATATGCCCCTGGGTACATCTAATTCCACAGACAGTCATTCGCTATTTTAAAATTATAGCCATGGGGCATCTGGGTGGCTCAGTCAGTTAAGCATCCGACTTTGGCTCAGGTCATGACCTCACAGTTCATGGGTTTGAGCCCCACATCGTGCTCTGTGCTGACAGCTAGCTCAGAGCCTGGAGCCTGCTTCAGATTGTGTGTTTCCCTCTCTTTCTAACCCTCCCCTGCTCACACTGTCTCTCTTTCTCTCAGAAATAAATAAAAAACATTTAAAAAAATAAAATTATAGCCATGACTCGACTCCCTTGATTGTAATAATAAGAAAAAAACCAATTTATTTGTTTATTATATAATTCAAAATCTCTGATGGTAATGGTCTTGACTGCTTTTCTACCCAAAAGTTTTCTTTTTCATATTTAGTGGCTTATACAAGATTTTGAGAAGGAAAACTTAAAAATTTTAATTAAAACCATATCCTAATTGTCTTTCTGCTCTTCCGCATATTTGTTTATTTTTTCTTAGCAATGATTTGTTAAGAGTTTTGAAATTACCAGGGAAGAGCTTTTTAGGATGTTTGAAATCCATGATTCAAACCAGGGAGGGACACAAGAGGGATGGCATTGGTTGTGACATCAGGGATAACTGGCCATTCCTCAACTCGCCTGGGAATCATCTGTGTCTGCGCCCTTCAAGAAGATGTTGTAAACCCTCCCCCGCAACCCCGAGCTCATGCTTTAACCTTTCAGAAGGTTTGCTTCTGAATGACAGTAAAACTGGGTGATACTGAGGGCTTCATCCATTTCTCTCACCAATGGAGAGGGAAATATTAGTAAGATACAAGGAATACTTGGTTTTACTAGAGGGACTTATGACTTCACAGCTCTGGCTCTTCATTCCTCCACATGAATTCAATAAAAGCTAAATATTAACAGTAAAAAATGAAATAAAGGAAACATAATATAAACACCTTTCATAAAGTCATTCATTTTCCTCCTGACTCTAGATTGATTCATTCATTCATTCATTCATTCATTCATTCATTGGAGAGACATCATGGGTAGGGGAGAGGGGCAGAAGGAGAGAGAGAATCTCAAGCAGCCCCCACACTCAGCATGTAGCCAGACATGGGGCTCAATCCCATAATCCTGGGATCATGGGGCTCAATCCCATGACCCTGAGCTGAAATCAAGAGTCCGACACTCAACCTACTGAGCCACTTAGGTGTCCCGACCTTAGCTTTATTCTTACCTCCATGTTGTATCTTTCACAAAGTGACAGAAACCAGGATTTTTTTTTAAGTATAGGAGTAATGCAAATGTGATCAGTTAAATAAACAGAATTGTGTGAAGATGACTTAACAAAATGGAAATAAATTTCTTAAGAATATGCACAGAGATTATGCAGGATACTCATGTTATTCTAGTTATTTCAAAGGCATTATGTACATTTTGGGGAAAAGTGGCCCTGATGAATAAATGTACTTTTAATTCATTTCAAGGTGGTGATATGATATTTAAGGGACTTGGGGTGAGGGGGGTGCTCAGCCATAGAAAAGTCCTTTAGACCTGGACAGGTTTTCCATCCAGAAACCCCAAAGGGTTTTTAGTCATGTTGAGGTCCATTCCCCATTTGAGAGAGAAGAGAATGTCTGAGGAAGAAGACTCTCTGAGACCAAAGCTGGGGACAGAAACAGACTGGGCTCCCTTAGGCACCTCTAGCCCAGACCACGGTTCCATAGTGGGGAATGAAGCCATATCAGCAGTTGCCATGTATTCAAGCCTCATCTCTTCAGCTGGACTTCAGTTTCCTCACCTCCTCCTGTTCCCTTTAGCATTCTTTATGTGGAACAGATCCTCAATACATATTTGCTGACAGAACAGCTCCATTCCATGCGACTGGAGGTAAATGAACTGTTCTCAGCAGGATGCACATTATTTACATAAACAAAAGGATCTGGTAGAACACATATGACCAGGGAATTTGCTATGACTGTTCCCAAGAGGGGAATTTATAGTGAAACACGAAGTGTAAGATTCAGAATGAAGCCCTTCATTTGTACAGGCGACTTCCAAAGCCTTGGACCTAATTTTGCATTTGTAATTTTGTATTAGGTTTCTTAAAGAGGATTTCTAAATTGCATAAGCTTCAGGCCTCATAAAACTTGGATCTGCTCCGGGCTGTTCTTAAAAGCCATCCATGACCGCCATCTTGGATTTTTCATCTGTCATCATTGTAACTCCTACTCATCCAAAGCAAATATAAATCAATTAGCTCTGTAACATTGGACAAATTAGGTCTGGGTTTCCTCACTTCTGAAAATGCAAAGCGGTTGGATATGATCCCTCTGATTCCAAAAGGGAGAGATGTGGCAAAGTAAGGCATAGTGGGGAAAGAGGAAGAGGAAAGGATCCGACCCTAGCCTTAGTCCCAACTGTACTAACAGCTGGTGTATGGCGAGGAACTTTCCCTCAAGGCTCAGTCTTCCCTACTAAGAAATGAGCAGGTGGACAAGATGTTCTCTAAAGTCCCATGCTGACCTGTGACTCAATGCCCTACCTTATGCCATGTGCCACATCTCACCCTACTCTCACAATGGCCCTCGGGGGCATTCACTACAATGTTCTGGCGAGCCTCAGACTTCTAATTCAGTGTACCCTCTGCTATACCATATTGCATACATTTGCCAGCTGAACAGTAAATAAGGCTGATGTCATCGGCTTTGCTGGCCTTCAAATATGCACTGCTGTCATGCTGAGTCAAAGATGACACTGACATGAACCAGCGTTGCAACGTGGCAGATGATGAGGGTACGGCTGCTTTCCCAGGAGACACACTGGATTTAAAGCTGCAGCTGGTAGAGCCAGTCTGCAGGGAAAGGCCATTTTATTCTCACATCTCTGCTCAAAAGCAGGTTTCCTTTTCTCCATGACTCGACTGCCCATTGCTGACAGCCAGGCTATCAGTAGAAACACCTGGGACACCAAAACAACAAAACAAAACCAAAAAACCCCAAAACCAAAAAAATCTTCACAGTCCAACCACCCAGAACTACCAAATTTAAATTCCTGGAGATCTTGGGGGCCAGGAAATGTTATGTCTAAAATCTTCCCAAGTGATTCTTATTATTAGGTCAGAAAATCACAGTTGTAGGTAGTTTTCTCTGTCCTAACTGGCCCCGTTAATGCTACAGCCCTTGAAATAATCAACTAACTACCCTGACATCTCTTGCCACAAGGTAAACCAGGGCAGTAATAGTCAGAAAACAACCCTGTCACAGAAGACCACCTATTGTATATACTATATTTCATATACATCAGTACATTTATATGAAATGTCCAAAGTAGACAAATTCATTGAGACAGAAGTTGGATTAGTGGCTACCAGGCTCTGGGATAAGGGAGAGTGGGGACAGGGTGGGGAACAGGTGTGAAGATTGGGAGAATGATGGCTGCAGGGAATGGGTTACCTTTTGGAAGTGATAAAAATCACCCGCACGTGCAGGCGCGGCATGCCAACTTGTGATTAGTTACAAACCCTAATCAACAAATGTCCCATGTGTGTGACTGACACTTGGTCTCCTTATCACCTCGCTCATCTAGTGACCATGTAGCAATTCCCTTCCCTAGCCCTCTCACACCAGAGAAACCAAATCGTCCCGGGCCAATGGCACCACCTGGTGGCCATCACAAGAAATGCCCAGCCAAGTATTTCTGTACCACTTCTCCGGAGTCTGGGGACCTCATGCACAAGCCAGTCTCCCTTTTTTCTTCTTCCCAGTTCAGGGTACATGAATTCTTGTTAGGTAACCTACAATTTATACACAAGTATTCCCTTCCATCCCTTCTCCCAGCTCTTGCTCTGTGTCTCTATTGCTACTTAAAAAAGCAATAAGGAATTTCAGCTCTAAATGAACTGTGAAGAAAGTAGCAAATCTTCAAGTTATGAGACATGTTTCGATTTACTAAAACGGCAATGCAACTCATTAACAAATATTTCAGAGAATAAAAAAAGCAAATAGTTATATAATCGAGGGAAAGATGGTCAATTTTGTTGGTAATCAAATGTAAATAACAATGAGGGGTAATTTTTACTGTCAAAGGAGAGGTTAAGAAAGGTAATCTTAGTTAACAAGCGAGACAAGATTCCTGCAAACAGATGAAGAAAAAGCAGCTGGGTTAACCCAACATTTTCAGAAAGCAATGTGACAGTGTGGAGGAAATGGAGCCTAAAAATAGGAGCTCGACCCAATTTTTCTTGTCAGCAATTGTTTAATGATATACAAAAGGTTCTTGATATAGTATTAAGTCTAAACATTCAGATAAAAATTTAAGACTAAAAATTCAGATAAAAAAAGTATGAGTTTCCAAAACTACATACACATGCATGGAAAAAGATACTGGAAGGAAATATACCAAATGTTGAAAGCGGTGAGATTATAAACAATTTATGTTCCAAGTCATCCACGATGGACTGTATTATGGTTATAATAAAATTACTATAAACATAAGTGAACCATATCATCTAAAGTCTTTCAGGGTATCCCCCAAATTTCTTTCTGAAAGTGCAGTGGCAGGAAAAATAGCCACTAGAGCAATGGTTCTCCACTGTTGACTGGCTGTGGACAGTATTTGGAGACATTTCTGGCTGTCACAAGCTGGGGGACGCTACTGGCATCCCAGTGGGCAGAGGCCAGTGATGCAGCACCCATAACAGAGAACTGTCTAACCCAATGTCAAGAGTGTTGAGAGTGAGGGGCGCCTGGTGGCTCAGCCTGTTAAGCATCTGACTTTGGCTCAGGTCATGATCTCACAGTGCTTGAGTTCAAGCCCTGCATTGGGCTCTGTGCTGACAGCTTAGAGTTTGGAGCCTGCTTTAGATTCTGTCTCCCTCTCTGCCCCTACGCCACTCACAGTCTGTCTCTTTCTCTCTCTCTCAAAAATAAATTAACATTAAAAATTTTAAAGAAAGAGTGTTGACAGTGAAAACCTTGCTCTAGAGTTGGTCTCGACCAACTCATGGGATATGAATCCAGATCCTGTCCCCCTTAGCTGGTCAATCCTGGACCAACTGCTCACATGCTTTATACCTCACCTTATAACTTGCCTTTACAAAAGAGTATCATCACGTAGGATTTTTGAGGATTTTTAAATAACACTACATAAAATGTCAGGCAAATAGTAGATAAAAAATCAATATTAGTTCTCTTCTCCTTAGAACCACATTTAAAGAACTAACACTCTCATTCAATGTTTTGCTTCCTTTTGTTAGGCATTATAAAAAGAGTTCTTCCAACCTTTTAGTATCTCCCAATTACCCATTCCTCTTTATTTTTAAACAATTTTTTAATGTTTATTTATTTTTGAGAGACAGAGCATGAGCAGGGGAGGGACAGAGAGAGACAGGCACACGAAATCCGAAGCAAGCTCCAGGCTCTGAGCTGTCAGCGTAGAGCCCGATGCGGGGTTCAAACTCAAAGACCACAGGATAATGACCTGAGCCGAAGTCGGTAGCTTAACTGACTGAGCCACCCAGGCGCCCCTCCCAATAACCCATTTCAAACATAGTGTGCTTTCCCTGGATTCAAGAGTTTCAATATTCAAGTTGATAGGATGAAAAAAAATAAATTCTTGGGTCTACAATAGTGATTACCAAAAACCCATGGAGGCAAACGTTCTAAGTGACTGCAGGCTAACGTAGGTGAAAAACAGATCTCTGGATCCAACACTGCCCAACTGGGTCTGTCCTATGACTGAAAGGCTGAGCCTACGGACCACCAAAGGGCACATGCATAGGTGTCCTGTGTGCATCTCTCATTATCAACAGAAGCTACACGAGAATGATTGGGGCTCATCCATCCACTTGAGTTTCTTGTGCTTTTCCCTTGCACTGAATGATCCAGCTCTATTTTTTTTTTAATGTTTTATTTATTTCTAGGAAAGAGAGAGAGACAGCGTGAGCAGGGGAGGGTCAGAGAGAGAGGGAGTCACAGACTGAAACAGGCTCCAGGCTCTGAGCCGGCAGTCAGCACAGAGCCCGACGCGGGGCTCGAACCCACGAACCGCGAGATCATGATCTAAGCAAAAGTCGGACGCTTAACCGACTAAGCCACCCAGGCGCCCCGATCCAGCTCTACTTTTAAGTCTGCTCATAGACATGAAAAATAAGTCTAAGGAGAGCAGAAATGTAGACCCGAGACACCCTTCCTCCTACTTCTACATCAGAGCAGTGTTGGCACTGCCTAGTGGAGCCGTCAGACATCCCGCCATTGCCTCTCGCTCCTTTGCCTAAACTGGAGCAAGGCTCCAATTCATATGCACTCTTCAAGGCTGTCATGGAGGGGGAGAGAGGTCATCTCCACTGGAGCACCAGTGAACAGAATGAAGCATCATGGCCATGGACCTGGTGTGTTGGGAGCAAGCTGACCGCTCCCTGCCTGCAGGCACATCTTGCTAGTCTACAGACCAGACCCCTAGGCACCAAAACTCTGCCTGTAAAAAAAGCCAGAGGCACTTACCAGGCTCCAGTGTGCTGTATACAGATCTAGTTAAGTGAGAGCCAACTGCCAAAAATTCTCTTCACTGACCACACATGCAAAAAAAAATCCTTGTGCAATGAGTATAATGCATCACTTGCTGTCAGAATAACAGCTCTTCCCCTTCCCTTCGGAAACATTTTCAGACAATGACACCTGCGTTATTGCCATATTTTTGCACACTCCAATGAGCAAGGACTATTCAGATTCTGCACAAACTCAACAACGGTCCCTCCCATCATCCGCTGAAGGACTAGGAAAAAAAAAAAAAAAAGAGAGAGGCCAAAGAAGAAATGAACTAAGAGACAGGAGAGGAGACCCGCTGGTCCAATTCAGAAGACAGGCGTCTTTGATAGTTTACAGCAGAGAATTTTCTTCCCATCAGGCCCATCCATTCCTGCTGCTTGCAAGGAAAATGTTACTCACTTGCATCTTGTCCAAGCTGTGTGGGGCTTGCTGACATGGCCTGCTGAGTTGTCGTACCAGAAAGTGGCATCGAGAAGGCCCCTGGGGCCTCTGCAGGGCAGGCCATCGCCTGGACTGAACGTCCCCTAAGCCACAATCTCTGTCTTGTGCAAAGAAAAACTCTGACAGGCTACTGGAGGAAGTGGCCAGTGGAGCCATGAGCCTGCCATGACTGGGACAGGCCTATCAGCATGGCCATTTCAGGCTCTGGGTATCACTCTGCCTTGGTCAGGCCAAATGCCAGTGGCCACTTCTCTTCCCGCTGGCTGCTGAGCCACCACCCGCTGGGGACCGTGTATACTCTGAAGTGCTGGGCATGGTCCGTGTCTGAGCCACTGGGACCTTGTAATCAAATGGGCCTGAGTGAAAAACCACACAGAAAAGGTGAAGCTGCTACAGCAAAGGTCCATTTTACAGGTTGCTCAGCATGCGCGGAGCATTGCAGAAAGCACATTCCCTTTATTATCTTTCTGACATCCGTAAATTCTGAGTGACTGATACCTGTCTCCACCCCAAAGATACCTGTCTCCACCCCAAAATCCCAAGGGTGTTGGTGTCAAACGTGCATGTATTTATCCAACAGAAAAGGAAATATCCAATCCACACTCACACCCGATACCACTACCAGCACTGCCAGCATTTAGGGCATCTCCAGATTTGGGGCGGCCTTTTTATCTGCAAAGAGGGAAGGCTTACAGAACCCTCTGCAGGCAAGGTGATAGGTTATGAGAGGCAGGAGCTTCCTTGGGGGAGTTCAGGGCTCTGAACATTACAGACCACGCTCAATAATTACTAACTGAATAAACAAAACTGGAAATGTGTTAGATGACATTTTGACAGAATGCATGGTTCTGGGGACGTATGAATCACTGCCTCCTACACAGGCCAGCATGTGGACAGCCTGCTCTCAAGCCACAGAGATTTCTAGCTCACCTACACAACTTCCTTGCACTGGCATCTCCAACATCTATGTGAGCATGCTTCACTCTTGGCTTAGCAGCTGACTGAATAGTCTTCTTGACTTTAGAGGTGCTTCTACAACCCATTTCATGGAAAAAGACAATATTTAAACAGTCATAAGGATGAGAAATGGAGCAGAGTGCAGCCGAGTATGAAGCAGTTGTGCTTTCCCAGCATCCATCACTATAGTCACGTGGCCTTGACTCCTAAGGTTAACACTGCATGGGGCAGAGCCCTTCCCAAGACCAGAGGGAAGCCCATTCCTCCAAAGATGAACATCTTTTGGTGGCAGTTTTCCCAAGCCAAGCTTAGGAGAAGGACATGAGGAACGGAGAACATAGGATATGACCATAGACATGACCCACGTCCCAGTCGCGAAGCCATGTACTCCTGGAGACACGTGTGGCAGGATGACAGAAGCCACTACCGTGAGAATGATGCCTTGCATCTGCATAACCCTTTGCATTGTCCCAAACGCTCTTCTGTGTATCATTTAACTTGACCGTCGTATCAACCCTGTAAGATGGACTGGATCGCCTATGTCCATGTTCAGACTGGGAAAATCGACTTCATGGTTTAAAGGAAACTGCTCAGCGCTGCACAGCTGGTCCAAGCCGGGCCCCTGCCCAGGTTTCCTGCCTCGGTGCCCTTCCTACTCTGCTGCACACGACCACCCTCCCCGCGATCCATACCATGTGCCCTTCCACTGCTGCAACAACGTGATCAAAAATGCACGCTGAGTTTTAACTGCGGTGCCAGACTGGGGTCTGCTAAACCCTTCCAGCCTGCTTCAATAGCTTTCCTTACGAGGCGTGGTGTCCAAGGTATTTGCACCAATTTGTTCCGAGAGGGCAGTTTGTCAGAGAATTTGCTTCCTTGAAGCCTCACGTCCCTGAAACACCATCTGCCTAAATCCACATGTGGTTTACCACGACTCCCGGCATCATTATAGCTTCTCAGCTAAATATCACAGGGTTATACAAGTCTACGGGGATAGAAGACAGCTGGTTGGGCAGATACTCTCAAACCTAACACAGCTGGCCTTGCCAACCGACTTGTAAAGCTCAGGCTGTGTGATGATTGTGGGCAACTTGAAACTTCTTTTCACTGCTATAAAGGTTATATCAAATGAGACAGGGTACAGGAAAGTATTTTTGCAAACCATAAAATACTAGCTCCTGCTACTCCATTTCCCACATGTGCTTGATCCACTTTGTCAGTTATCTCTGGAACACTGTTCTCTGTGGCTTCCCCGGTGACTCAGCATGCTTCTTGCTGTGTCACCCTTTTCCAGACAGCGTGTCTTGGGTGATGTGAAACGAGGTCCTAGCCTGCACCTGTCCTGGGTTTCAGAGAGAACAGCACGTGTGGGGACACACTTGCCAGAAGCTGATTTGGATGAGGCCCTGAGAGACCTCCTGAGAACAGCTCAGACCAAAGGGAAGAGGAGTCTGGCCTGCCGATGCCAGGGCCGGAATAAATCATGCCTTTGTGGTCAATGGGAAGGGAGGCATGCTTAGCCCCCATGCTGTCTAATGCTTACATCTCTCTCTTGGCCCAAGATCTCATGTGACTCCTATGAAAATCACAGAGCAGGGGGGTGTGGGGAGGGATGCTAGGAACTGTGAGGAACAAATTGGAAAGCTGTTTCCCTGAAAACTCTAGGATTTAGGGGCCCGAGGTACACTGAGGGACCTCCCCCTGCCCTCCCCACCCAACACATTCCAACACAACTCCTGAGGCTGCTCAGTGGCTGGAGGCTGAAGGACACGGTGGTGCCCAGCTGAACGAGACAAGGAGAAGAAAACGGGGGGAATGGGTAACTGCCCCACAGCAGCAGACCGACTGGCTATGTTCAGGATCATGCATATAGTGTGCTCTGGGCTCTCAGGAAATATTTAAGGCATTTTGTGGGCAGCTGGGGTCCTGAATGAGTAGGTAGGAGAAAAGCCAGTGAATTTAGGATTATTAGGGTGGCCCCAGATGTGCTTATAGGTTGTATTACAGGCTGGATGATCTTGACTGAAATAACACCAGTTTCCCTTGCTAGAGTCTCGGAAGTCAATGTCATTTCAAGGGAGAAAACACAGCAAGATGATCTTAACAGATATTCCGTGGGTCCTAGTCTAGGCTCTGTCTGGACACTGCAGATACACAAAGCAGACAGCTTGCAGGTACTGCAGATCTGACCATCTAAGGAGGAAGGCAAGCAGCGCCTCTTCGTAAATGTGGATTCACAGGGAGTCCATAAGCAGCTGATTCAAAGAAAAGATCAACAGGAACTGAGGAGCAAGGGTCATCTTTACAGATAAACTACTTTCACAATTTCATCTAAGATCAACCCTGTCCACATCGATACCTTTAATCAACTAGCCTGAGAAGTTGTACACCGTCTGGACAGAGCAGGACGGAATACAAGGGTAAACACCAGCTGTGAGCCCACATGCGAGTACTAGCAACATCCTCAGAAAGTCACTTCTGTGAGCTTCTCTTTCCATGTCTGTAAAATGTGGCAAGGAATACGTGCCCTCCTTGCCCATCTCAAGGAAGTGATTGTAAACACAAGACTATCCATGAAGGTAATTTGAGATCCTCAATCTAACAGAGGTATCCAAAAGCTAACATGGTTATGTGGATCGTAATCATTTTCCTTAGAAAACAGCAGCTTGATGGCAACAGTGTTACTCTGCTCTGGTGTGATGGCTAATTTAGCCCATCCACTTAGCTAGGCTATGGGGCCCAGTGCCTGGTGAAACAGCAAGATAGACATTAGACGGATGTTGCTATGAAGATTTATTTTCTAGATATGGTTAACATTGAAATAGTAGACTTTGAATAAAGCAGAATATCTTCCATAATGTGCAGGAGCCTCATCCAGTCAGTCAAAGCCCTTAAGAGAAAAGACTGAGGTCCTCTGAAAAGGAGAGAATTCTGCCTTCAGATGCCTTCAGACGCCAGGTCACAACATCAACTTTTCTCTGGGTCTCCAGACTTTCCAGCTCCCACAACAGCATAAGCCAAAAATAAATCTCTCTCTCTCTCTCTCTCTCTCTCTCTCTCTCCACACACACACACACACACACACACACACACAAACTTATGTAGCTATCTATCATTTATACTTTATTTATAAATAAACACATATATGCATACATAGGCCATTTGTTCTGATTCTCTGAAAAACCCTAATACTCTGACTTCTATGGAATTCCATGAAAATATGTGGAGGCTCAGACTCATGCAAGTTCCAACCTCTGTGGAAGTGAGCACTTCACAGCAATTGTCCTGAAGACCCTGGCACAGCAATTAGTGGTCAGTACACAGTAAACAGAATCTCCATAAATGTGCTGGTTTTCCACGACCCCCCTCTGCCATTATGAGACAGTCACATTTTACTTAAGGGATAAACGGAAGATACTAATGTGATTCAAAATGCACATAATTCAACAACAATCCTCACCAAGGATGATGACTATTTCTGCTTATCAGCTAAAATGCAACAAGCACTGTTTGCAATTACCAAGCCTACTGCTTTGAAATTGTGACCCTCGACAAACTGTTACTTTGTGGGGGGATACACATAGCTTCTCACTGGGTGTATGCAGTGAGATCGTACTAATTCTTTGTATTGTGCTGTTGCAAAGTCATATAAAATGCACACACAGCATTCCCCAATAGTCCATGAAGATTATTTCTAGTTTTCATCTTGGTTAATGCCTCACTGAAAACATATATGTTACTATATTAATCCAAAAATAAAGTAGACAAAGATGACACTCTTTTTTATCTCGAATTGTATATTACAAGTTAGACAGGGGCTTTATAACATAAATACAAAAATACTGTAATACAATTAGTAAATAACTAGTAGTTAGATTCTGTATTCATGCAAGATAACAGGAAATATGTCTTGTACTTTGCCCTAGGTCCTGGCAGAGCGCTCCTGAAATCCCTGTAAATTCCTAAGTGATCAGAGTACTAGGAATTCTAGTGTTTGGTCTTTGACTCTGGTTTCTGACACAGGGCTCTGGAAACCCTTGTAATTTCCTGGGTGACAGGAGTATATTTTATTCTAATAAAGTGACTCTGAGTAGGCAATGGGGTGGCTCCCAGATGAGGACTGGTCACCAGAAAGATGAAGTCATGATTAGAAGCTTAGGATTTTCCGCCGTGTCCCCTCGTCTCTTGAGAGGGGTGACAGCTGAAAATAGACTTAATGATTGATGATGCCTATGGAGTGAAGCCTCCATAAAATCCCAAAAGTACAGGGTTCGGGGAACTTTCAGGCTGGTGCACATATCCACACTGGGAGGGCGTGCACCCCAACTCCATGGAGACAGAAGCTCCTTCACTAAGGCCCCTCCAGGACTTTGCCCTATGTATTTCTTCATCAGGCTATTATCTAGCTCCTCTATCATATCATTTAACAAACCAGTAAAATGTAAGTAAGTGTTTCCCTGAGTTCCGTGAGCCACTCTAGCATATTAATCTAACGTGAGGAGGGGGTGGCAGGAACCTCAGAATTATAGCCAGTGAGTCAGAAGCACAGGTGACTATCTGGGCTTGCAGCTGACATCTGGAGTGGGGGAGTCTCGTGGGACTGAGCTCATAAGCTGGGAGGAGCTGCCACTCTCTCCAGGGAAGTAGTGTCAGAACTGAGTTAAATTATAGGACACTCAGCTAGTGTCACAGAATTGCCTGGTGTGGGAAATCCCCCACACATCCGGGGTCAGAAGTGTTTGGTGTGTGGTGATCCTGTGACAGCAGAGGGGAAACACAGTAGGAAAATTTAGTTTTTCTTTCTTTCTTTTTGTAAGTTTATCTATTTTGAGAGAGGGAGAATACATGCAAGCAAGACAGCAGGAGAGGGGCAGAGATGGGGAGGAGAGAATCCCAAACAGGCTCCACATGGTCAGCACAGAGCCCGACGTGGGGCTTGAACTCACAAACCATGAGACCATGACCTGAAATGAAATCAAGAGTCAGACACTTAACTGACGGAGCCGCCCAGGCGCCCCAAAATGAGTTTTTCAAATTCATAAAACGTTAAAGTTATCCGATATTTTAAAATATGAGAAAACATACAGGCAAGGTGTTTGAGATCTAGAAGGTGGCAAAGAATAGAGATTTGGGAGGCTGACCACACTTCCTTTCTGTGCTCTTATTTTAATTCTGAGCAGGCGGCTCGAATTAGCAGAGTCTGCAACAAATACTGAGGCCCAAACCTCCAAACTTCACTGCACCCCGACGCCCCTCTGCCTCTTCCCTTTCTTCCCATAAAGGACGGACCAGACTCAGGTCCGCATCCACTCCTGCGTCCTCAGGAACTTCTACCACTCAGTTACCTGCTGTTCATCCCACACCTTCAACGCTCCCTGTCCACTGGCTCTGGCCAATCAGCACTTCAACAAGTTCAGATCTCACCCTTCCCAAAACGAGAACCTTCTTCAGCTCCAAGACACCCAACCCCCCTGCCTTCGGTAAGGCTTACTCAGTCTTTTCTCCCTTACCGGGCCTCCTGGGGAGAGGGTTTTACATGGTGTCTTCCCTGTGTCCTGCCCAAGGCCCCCGGTAACTCCAGTGTTGCCTCACCCAGTGACCACTTTATACCTGAGGCCCTCATTTCATGTGACTTCTCTGCAGATTTTTACCACGGCCATCATTGCCAGCTCTCGAAACACTCTTCCCTTATTTTCTGTCACGTCAGCATTCCAGTGCTTTGGGGCCAATCTTTCTCTGCTTTCCTTGCAGACTCTTCTACCTGGCCCCCATGGACTGAGTCTTACAGGCCTCTTTCTTAGGTGTTCTGCAATCCCCCTTGACACTCACCCAGGGTCCCCTCACCCGTTGCCACAGCATCAGCCATCACTACAGCGCGGAGGACTCTGCAATCTCTCCCCTCACCCTGGTATCTCTCCTGTGTCATATGCGTCTAAGCGCCTCCTGGACGCCTGCACCTGGATGCCACAGGACAACTTAATCACCACAGAAAAATCAGCCATTATTTTCATATCCCTGTCCTGCCTCCACCTCCCCCCCAAAAAAACTCCAAACCTCCCCCTATTCCTTTTGAATTTCTTATCATTATCTGTGCAATTGACTAAGACGGCAAACTGGAAATCATCCAGGGACTTTTTTAAGGATGTGAGTTGAGGGTGGGCTGAATGGAACCCCAAAGGGCATGGACCACTCTGGAGGCCTTCTCGAAGCTCCAACCCATTTGCCCTCACTGGCTCCCCCAGGATGGGGCCGGCCTAGGAAGATTTTAGTCAGGATATACAGGTCAAGAGTCAGCCCCATCCTTTCCTCCAACTGCAGAGAGGCTGGCCAGAAATAAGTGAGGCCCCCTGATGTTCAATGTTGAAGTTGCTCTCCCATCCAACCTTCAAATGGGAAGCAACTGCTGCCTCCCTGTGGCAAAGTGGAGGTAGTGCAGTTCTTTACAGAGTCCAAAGGCTGGCTAATAAGGCCCCTTCAAATAGGCTTTACCTTGTAAAGGACTCTTTCTCCTCTTGATAGTTATTATAAAAACAGTCTTGGTTCTCTTTATTTTGAAATGGGAAAACTGAGATCCACAAATCAGTGGTGTAAACAAGAATGTTGGTTATTTTTATGTTTGGCAATATAGCTTTAAAATTATTTGAGGAGCACCTGGGTGGCTCAGTTGAGTGTCTCTCTATTTTGGCTCATAGTTCATGGGATGAAGCCCTGCATCAGGCTCTGTGCTAATAGTGCAGAGCCTGCTTGGGATTCTCTCTCTCCCTCTCTCTCTGGAGACCCCACCACGCATGCATGCTAGCTCTCTCAAAGCAAATAAATAAACTTTATAATTATTTGAAACCATCAAATGTCAATGTTTATGCATTTCTATCCAGTGGTTTGTTATCTGGTGTTATCACAAAGCTAGGTATTTGGTAGCCTAGAATTGTGGGGAAAATAAACATGAGGCACTGAGGAGGCCCACTTTTACCAGAAGCTATTAATATTCTGAAAACGAAAGCACATTTTTTGGCTGAATTCATCCAAGGCCAACATTCCTGTCAGCTGGTAGAGCCGTTCCTGACTTCTAAGAGTCTCTACCCCATGGCAAATGGCTGTCTGAATTACCTTTCTGGCTGGCTCGTGGCTTCTCTTGTTTCTGGGGACAATATAACAATAGTAACCATTCAGGTATGTCACAGGTATCAGTAAACGACTTTGGGCTTGGGGGAAGATGGCCAGTGCTGAAATACAAGGCTGTGTTTCTAACCAGAAGAGAAATCAAAAAGAATACCAGGGGAAAGCCATTAAAGACTGGAAAGGTGTTGCTAATAATCCAAATGAGAGGAGGCAGGTCTGCAATGCAGTTCCTAACAGCACCCACTTACTGCATGTGAGTAAGTGGGCTCAAAGCCTTACCTCACAGATGAGAAAACAAAGACTCAGCAAAGCTGCCAAGGTCACATACATCTTGTGAACAGTGTGGCAAAGACTGAGCCCTGGTTCTCCTGGCCATCAAAGTGAACCTTCTGTTCTCTATAAAACAAGTTAGTCCCTGTCTATCTTTACTTTGTTTTCATTTTGCTCTGGGCTAAGAATGTACACTTTGAAAGATGCTGCTCCTTACCAAGCCACGTTTAAGATGCCTATGGAGAAATAAAAAATAACCCCCAACACTCTCAGATGTTCTTGGCAAATGCTTCCTCCCCAGTAACCACTTAACAACTAGCAATTAACCAAGAGGCTGGTTACCAAGTTTCAGTATTCCTGATACACTGTGAGTCTAGCTCGCCCCCTGCTGGTTCAGTTCTGGAACTGCAAAAGGTCCTTCCAGTTTCTCAACAGGGAAGAAAGAATAGAAATGACACCGACCTTGTATCTGACCTTGCTCAACAGTCACAGTCAAAGTAAAGCAGACTTTTTGCTGAGCAAATGCACCAAGCTCTGGGCAAAAACTTCTAGGCAGGTTTTTTTAAAAAAACTTTAATGTTTTATTTATTTCTGAGAGAAAGAGGGAGACAGCGTGAGCAGGGGAGGGTCAGAGAGAGAGGGAGTCACAGACTCTGAAACAGGCTTCAGTCTCTGAGCTAACTAACTGTCAGCACAGAGCCCGACGTGGGGCTCAAACCCACGAAGCGTGAGAATATGACCTGAGCCAAAGTCGGATGCTTAACTGACTGAGCCACCTAGGCGCCCCGAGGTAGGTTTTTTTAAAAACACAGAATGGAAATGAAAAAATCTTCCTTGAACTGAAGGGAGAAAAGTCTCAGTAGATCCAGATGTCAAAATAGTATTTACTTACCTGTTGCCACTACATATATTTATTTCCCCTGATATTATATATTCATTCTTCAAATATTTACTCTGTGCCTACTATGTGTCCAGGTATAAAGTAGTAAATAAAACAGCCTCATGGAGCTTACATTCCAGTGGGAGACAGACAATAAACAAGGAAACAAACATTAATTATAAGTTACAAAAGATGCTATAGAGGTTAAAAAAACAAAAGGACACTGACAGAGAATGGGACCTACACAGTCAGGGCAGCCCTCCCTGAGCAGGTGACTTTGAAACTGATATGGAGGGGCACCTGGGTGGCTCAGTCGGTTGAGCATCCGACTTCGGCTCAGGTCATGATCCCACAGTTCGTGGGTTCGAGCCCCGCGACGGGCTCTGTGCTGACAGCTAGCTCAGAGCCTGGAGCCTGCTTCAAATTCTGTATCTCCCTCTCTCTCTGACCCTCCCCTGCTCACATGCTCTCTCTCTCTCTCTCAGAAATAAATAAAACATTAAAAAAAAAAAAAGAAACTGATATGGAAAAGGAAGGTTTACCAGGCAGAGTAGGAAGAACAAGGGGTGTGAAGCTGGAGGTGGGAACGCACTGGTGTGACGAACGGATTGAACGAAGGTGGGGTGAGTGCAGGTGGCAGAGCAAGGTTAGGGAGGGCGTTGTGCAGGAGGTGTGGGTTCTTACAGGGCAGGGCTAGAAGTGTTATTCCATTTTTATTTTTATTTTTATTTTTATTTTGAGAGAGAGAGAGAGAGAACAAGCAGGGGAGGGGCAGAGAGAGAGAGGGAGAGAATCCCCACAGGTACCACACTCAGTGTGGAGCCCAATGCAGAGCTCAAACCCACGAGCAATGAGATCATGATCTGAACCAAGATCAAGAGTTAGATGCTTGACTGAGCCAACTAGGTGCCCGCAGAAGTGTTAGTTTTAATCAAGGTACAATGGGAAACCACTGATTAGATTCTAACCATGGAGAATGACACTGATGGGATTCAAAAATTATTTTTAAAGTTTAAGTCTGCTTTTCCTACGAGGAACAATTTGAAAGAAACAAAAGGTAGAAGGAATGCAATGACTAACAGACAATTTCATAAATCCATGCCAGATATGATGGTATCTTGAAGCAGGCTGTTTGGAGTAGAGCCAGAGAAAAGAGAAGACAGACAAATTACAGATGTATTTTAGAAACAGAAATGTAATAAATTGCTTATAATTTGGGTATGACAGGTAATGGAGAATACTGAGGATTACTCCGGGATTTCAGCCTGCATGTATGGTTTTGGTGGCACTATTTATTTAGACAGAAAAGACTGACATAAACAGGGTGAGGAAGCTGGTGGTAGAGAAGTCAGGGCTGACATGTGGTAAGTTAGCAATCCATATAAGTCTATAGATAAACAAGTTTGGGCTAAAAAATGCAAATGTTGGCATCACCTGCAAAGAAAGAGCACTTGGAGTCAAGAGAACAAATGCAGTCATCTAGACAGAGAATTGAGAAGAATAAAGGAAGTGGGCCCAGCACTGAGCCCTGGAGAACTTAACAAGTAAAGGCGGCATTAGAGCAGCAGGAGACAAGGAGACTGCCAAGGAGCCCAGGAAGAAAATGGTTAATGGGAAAAGGCAAAGGGGAAACACCAAAAGTGTGCCATCTTAGCAGAAAAACCAAGGAAGAAAAAGGTTAAGGCCAAATGTGCCGAATGTTGCATAGGTTGAATAAGACGAAGGCAGAACGTAGGTGAATTTGGCAAGATGCCTTGACAAGAACCGTCCAAGGCATCTCAAAATGAACACGTGCAAAACTGAACTTGAACTCTTCCCCTGGAGAGGCTCGGTTTGCTCCTCTTGGAGAAAACGGTTCCTTTCCGGTTCCTCAGGCCAAAATCTTGGTGTCACTCCAGACTTCTCTTTCTTTCAGTTCCTGACTCCAACCCAGCAGCACATCCTGTTGGCTCTGACTTCAAGCTATAGCCCAATCTGACTATGCCTCACCATCTCCCTACCCAACATGCTTGTACATCTCTGCCCCGGGTGATCACAGCAGCCTCCCAACCAGTCTCCCCTAGTCCAGTCCTTCTTCCCTACAGGAATATTTTCAGGACAGCAGCCAGGGTGATCCTTTTCAAGGATACAGAGGACAAGCCAGAGACCGCGTAAAGCGATGTGTCCCCTCGTCACCGGGCCTCACTCCTGCCATCCTCCTGAGTCTTGGGCTCCAGCCACACCCACACAAGCCTCCTTGTTCCCATCTAGCTTGTGCATGTGCAGCTCTCTCCCTGGGACGTCTTCCTCCACATACCACACAGCTCACTCTCCAGCTCTCAGAGTGTGCTTATCTTCCCAGGGAGGACTCCCCTTCCCCTATTTTAAGTTGTTCTTCCTCCATTCCCCTCCTCTGCTTTATAATTTTATAGCACTTAGAGCCATTTCACTTCTTGAGTATTTTACTTATTTCTTTATTCAGGGAAACAAAAAAAAAAAAACCAATAACTACCAGGGATATGAGGTCAAAGGAGGGAAATTTTTTTTATGGAACATTTGACCACAGTGACCCAATGGTAATTCATACTGATCCTATATCCTGTGTCCTATACTAAAAGGCTAGTTTATAACCCTACTGTTTGATGGCTAATATACATCTTCAATAATGAAATTAATATGAGGATCATATGGTTAATCAGAGCAGACAAAATAATAGAACACTGTCTTCAACGTGCCATTTATTAGGCAATAAACATCTCTTCTTGCAAAAGGCCGAATGTCTAATAATTGTCTAAAGTGAAGATGATGGTTCATTTAGAAGTGATTTCATAGTAGACGTGCTAACACTTTTTCTGAACTGGAATATTACCTGCTTGCAGGCAAGTAAATTCAAATCCTACCTCCAAGCTAAACAGAAGCTTAGAAAAGTAATTTGCTCTAATAATATGATAATGTCATATCACTGCTAAAAGATGGAGCTGGCACTGAAATTCAGGTATCTTTTCAAATAGCCTACATTAAACATGTTTTAAAATTCATACCAGCATACATATATTACATCTATCCTTTCTATAAAAATAAAAATAAAAAAAAACCTTTCTAACTTAGTCCCTCATAATAAAATCCTACAATAAATGCTGGAAGGGATATACAAGATACGACACAGATCTGTCAGAAGCCTGGGAATTAGCATGAGTAAATGAGCAGAGATGATTCAAATAAACAGAGGAGTTGAAACAATCCTATACTTACATAAACAAGTATTAGACCACCCAACAAATTAAGTGGTAAAGTTTAGGGCTGGGAAAAGGCCAGGCTTATTTTGTTGCTTTTCTTCCCCCCAAAGTCTTTGGACAAAATATTTTCTATTAGCTCTCATCCAAACTATAATAGGCAGAACCCTAAAACGACTCTCAAGATTGTCACCCTGCACAATCCTCTGCTTTGAGTGTGGGTGAGACCTGTGGATATAATAAGATATCACTCCCTTGTTAAATGACAAAGCGGATGGGATGGTCACTCCCATAATTACATTATAATTAGGACACTAAAGGCATATTCTCCCTCTGGCTTTGAGGAAGCAAGCTTCCATATTGTGCTAGGGCCACAAGGCTTACAACCTAGGGTGGCCTCTAGGTGCTGAGAGGGACCCTGGCTGACAGCCAGCAAGAAAGGACCTCAGTCCTACGGCAGCAAGAAACTGAAGTCTGCTGACAACCTTAATCAGTCTGAAAGAGGACCCCACGCTCCAGCCAACACACACCTTGATGACATGGAGCAGAGGGGTCCAGCAAACCCGTGCAAGACTTCTGCCCAAAAGAAATGACAATATCATGTATGGGCATTATGGCGAGGTGTTAAATTTGAGGTAATTTGTTATAGAGTAATAGAAAACACAAACGCAAGCCAATATTCCATCCCTTACACAGACACTGTTAGAGGTGACCTAACATGGCCATGACTTCACGTCACCCCAGGGGTAATACTGGAAACAGAATGTTTCATTCTGAATTGTCCTAATCCAGGCTCTCTCAAACCTCCATGCCTTTGCGCTCAGTGTTCCCTGAAGAACTCCTAAAAGACTTCAAAACCCAAATCAAACGCTTCTCTTCAGAGAATTTTTTTTTTCTTTTTTTAGTGTTTTTAATTTATTTTTGAGAGAGAGAGAGAGAAACGGGGGGAGGGACAGAGAGAGAGGGAGACACAGAGTCGGAAGCAGGTACCAGGCTCCAAGCTGTCAGTACAGAACCTGACGTGGGGCTTGAACCCACCAACTGCGAGATGATAGCATGAGCTGAAGGAGGCTGACTGAGCCACTGACTGAGCCACCCAGGTGCCCCAGAAGCATTCTCTTACAGCCACCCCTCTCCACTCCCAAGCAGAATGAATCATCCCTATTCTCTGCTTTCGGGACAGCAGCTTGTCTATACAGCTACCAAAAAACCTGCCACGGTACACTGTAGTAACCTCTCTCCCTCTCCCAGCCCGAGCCTGAGCATCTTTTAGGGCACAGCTGTCCCCGGCCCTGCACACTGGCTGCCTTGGAGTGGGTGCTAGATAACTGCATACTGAGTGAAGAGGATGAGGCTCTTGATAAATGCAAGCTTTTGGTGCCCAGGGAGCTGCTGTTTCCCTTCCACACGGATGACAAGGCCTCGGGTATTAATGGAAACTTGGAGAGCTTTCTCCATGACAACATTTCGGTGACTAATCAAGCACTTCCTGCGCTGAAAGGGCAGACATTTACTGTCTCGAGAAAGCTGGCCTGAAACGGATAGATGAGCTAAGAGCAAGGGGGCAGGTGCTGGGGAGGGTTTAGACTCTTCCCCAAAGGAGTGGCGCAAAGCCCTGATCTGCTCTGATTCAAGCCCTATGTAAGTTTGCATGCTTGCTGATTCAAAATTATCAGTTAACCCATTCCTGAAATCAAATGCCAACCTAAACAGACAACAATCCCACAGTTAGTTTTACTCAGTGACTGACAATCATGGGTAACAAGACAGAAATGAGAAGCATTTCTTTCTTTTTCCTTTTTTTTTTTTTTTTTGAGAGACAGACAGAGTGTGAATGGGAGAGGGGAAGAGAGAGAGGGAGACACAAAATCTGAAGCCAACTCCAGGCTCTGTGTCTGACGCAGGGCTCAAACTCGCAAACCGTGAGATCATGCTTTGAGCGGAAGTCAGACGCTCAACCGACTGAGTCATCCAGGTGCCCAAGACTCATTTCTCCATCAACCATGAAGTCAACCATATCCATGGCACTTACAGTCTTCATGGGCAGATAGTATTTTTAGGAAATCACAGACTGAGTCAAAATTTTGCATAATCAGTCGACAGGGAATAGCATTTACTGGTTGTGTATTCTGACAAAATTCAAAAAGAGTTCACATCTTTCCTTAGGACCCACGCACATGGGCAAATATTTGAAGTACTCCCTTGTGGTTAAATTAGCCATGCTACTGCTTTATGACTCCATCTCACTGGAGAAAGAGAACATTCAGAATTAGGATACAAAGCAAGGCATGGAAATAAGGCACCTGCTTATCACCAACTCCTAAGAGCCAGATTCAGATTCTCTCCATAAATAAATCATTAAACAACAAAGTACTGCTTTTTAATAAAAGTATTACAGTATTGCCAGAAACTGAGAAAAAAAATTCTAGGGGGAAACAGTCTTGCCCTACTAAAACAATTTAATTAGCATTTGTCATAATTCACAATATTTCAGGACACCTGCATGACTCAATCAGTTAAGCATCCGACTCTTGATCTCCACTTCAGTCATGATCTCACAGTTTGTAACATCGAATCCCAAGACAGGCTCAGCACTGACAGCATTTTTCTCTCTCTCTTTCTAAAAATAAACAAACTTAAAAATTTTTTTTCTAAAAAATGCTTGACATAAACTCAACGTCAGCACCTCTTTCAGCTCCCTTTGGGTTTATATGACATCATTCCTAAGAATCAAGTCAGATTTTATACATCCTGCATTTTAAGGATCTTTAACAAACACTGGTTGCCAACGACTCAAAGAAGCAGCCAGCTGGGGAGAGAATTTCCCGAAGATCAGCACGGGAGAAGATATGGGATCTGGGTTCTAATCTTTCTTTAGGGATAATGCTAGATGCTCCTTTATTGACACAAATGTTAAAGTACCAGATTTTGTGCGAGGTGCTACAGTAGTGAATTAGATAGATAAGGTCCCTATTCTCTTGAAACTTATATTCTTATGTGAATGTATGTGTGTATATATTGTGTATAATAAGAAGAAATAGAAAAGAGGGGCACTTGGGTAGTGCAGTTGGTTAAATGTCCAACTCTTGATCTCAGTTCAGGTCACAATCTCACAGTTTGTAAGTTCGAGCCAGGCACTGGGCTCTGCACTGAGGGTGTGGAGCCTGCTTGGAATTCTGTCTCTCCTTCTCTCTGCCCCTCCCCTGCTTGTGTTCGTTCGTTTCCTTCCTTCCTTCCTTCCTTCCTTCCTTCCTTCCTTCCTTCCTTCCTTTCTCTCTCCCTCTCAAAATAAATTTTAAAAAATGTTTGTTAAATAAAAAAGAAGAAATGGAAAACTGAGGGAGGAAGTTAAGGTTGTTCAGCAGGTATTAATTATTTTAAATGCTCCTGGAAACTTCAAATTGGCAGAATAAATACCTTCAATGCTCTGTGGGCCCACAAGATTCATGGCCTGGTGAGCTGGATACTCCACCCGTGGTCTGGCAATGCCCAGCTGCTCCATAACACCATGGAGTAGCCTCTGGATATCGGTTTCTGAGACCCGGTCAGGGGTCCTCGGGCTATAAGCAGATGTGGGAGTCCATCCAAATGCCAGCCAAAACACTAGTCCAGATAGCATGGTATAAACCATCCTGGAGACCATTGTGAACCTGCCAAAAAAAAAAAAAAAAGACCAACATGTATTGAATGGCCACCATGGGCATCTGTGATGATCAATCACGCAAGTAAGTGATTTCAAGAACCACCCAATAGGGGCTGCAATGAAAAATCCTTAGGAGGTTGCTTTTGCCTTAAGTGCCCAGTCTAGGCAGAGCATCTGCTCTGAAACAGCACTGAAGAAACAAGACAGTCCAAGATAGCCTGTTCCCTCTGCATGGGCCTCCTTGGGGAGACCAGACAGGAATGGCGGTTCTGACTCTTATTTTTTACTCTTCTTACAGCTCCCTGAAAGCACTTCATTACCCCTAACCCAAACACTCTCTCCTCTCTTAGTAAAACCAACCAACCAACCAACAAGAAGAGCTTGCTTCAATTCTGAGACAGGGAGAAAGAGAGTGACTCTTGAGTCTACCCAGTCTGGGGTGGGGAGGCTCTGAAAAAGGAGTTACAAAGATACAAATGGTAAAGAACCACAGAAAGGTTAGGAGCGGCGGGAGGGAAGAGCTCAGTTCAGCAAACATCCAGTCCATTGGAGACCTGAGCAGGAGGAGCATATACACAGCTCAGACCTGCCCTGCAGTGTGCCAGGGGAGAAGAGGCCTGCTTGCTTGGCCACATATTAGCTGAATGATCCTGGCCAAATGTGTCAGCTTCCTCTGCAAGATAGGCATGAGGAAAGCGTCTGTCTTATAGAATTGTTGGGAGCATCAGAAAAACGCCAGGCCCGGGCCCCCCATACTGTGAATATAACGTTGGCAATATTGCCTCATGGCTCTAGAGGCTAGAACTTGAAGACGTGGTGGTGATGAGAAGGCAGAACAGGTGAAGGGTAGGGAGAAAACTGGTCTAGGGACTCAACCTGTGCTAATGTTGACTTCTTTTAAAAAACAATTTTTTTAATGTTTATTTATTTTAGAGAGAGACAGAGTGGGAGCAGGGGAGGGGCAGAGAGAGAGAGAGAGAGACAGAATCCCAAGCAGGCTCCAGGCTCTGAGCTGTCAGCACAGAGCCCGACACGGGGATCAAACCCGCGAATGGTGAGACCATGACCTGAGCCGAAGTCAGGCGTTTAACCAACTTAGCCACCCAGGCGCCGCTAAATGTTGACGTCTATGGAACCAGAAGCCTGAAAAACCGAGGGGCAAATATTCCTGCTGCTTCCCTCTGCAGCTGCTGCTGAACCTGTTTAAGGCCAAGGCTTCAAGGAATGGCTGTGCAGACCCTCCTTCTGACCATTCTTCTATGGGGAGATTAGGGGGATTCATTTTCTTCCTTGAACCTGCAATATTCATAACCCCCATTTTCTTTCTCTGTAAACGAAAGGCTTTTTTCCAGCCACCCCTAGATATAAAGCCTTGCTTCCCAAAGAGCTGAGACAGCAAAGCCTGCAATTCTGACGTAAAAGGCTGAAGGCAGACACCAACCTCTCCAGCCATCTCCATCTTCCTCGGGCCTGTGTAAATGCAGGATGTCTTTGTTTCAATGAACCCCCGGGCCGACCCGTTCCGATTCAATGAGCTACCCAATTTCCTCCCTCGGTACTCTCTCCCTCCAGTTTATAACCGAACCTCCCAATCCCCACCCAGCCTTGTCTGCCCTCCGACTCCAGCTCAACAGTTTCAGCAGGACGCCCCCTCCCCTCCCAATCCCGTAAACCCCGCGTCTCAGGTGGGCTTCGGGGGTCGGGCAGGCAGGACTCACCGCGGGGCGGCCGGCGGCTTCTGCTGCGGTCGGGGGCTGGGTGAGGGCCCAGCCGGGAGCGTGGGGATCTGGCTCGCGCGTGCGTCATCTCCCTCCGCATCTTAGCTCCGCCCCCACCGCCCCTGCCGCAGGTGGAGGCCGCCAAGCGCGCTCGCACCTGAACGCTACCCAGGTGCTGGTGCCTCTGCAGTGAGCCACACGGCGCTCAATCCACGCACCCCACAAACACGTGTCTTGGAGGCTCTTTATCTGTCGACCCCCTGTGAACGTAATTCACCTCTTCTCAAGCAGTTTTCTCAACAGTGTGCCAGATCGCCACTTTCGTCCTTCGCCCCCAATACCAGATCTTTAATTTTGCCATTTCTTAGCTTTTTTTTTTTTTTTAAGTCTTCCAGCCTGAAGACGAAGAAGGCAATAATGGTAAGAGACAAAAGATGAAGAGGTCTTAAGACGTTTCAATGATAGAACGCGTAAGGGTGCTTTCAGATGCCCTTTCACGGAGCAGAAAAATTCTGTTGGAAACTTCTGCTAAAAATGGGACGCCAAAACCACACGAAAACTTCTAGGAGTGTTAGTTCTAAGTGTTATTTCTAAACTTCCACACCGACTATCAAGTAAGATTTCTTCAGAAATTGAACTCCCTGCATATTGCAGAAATTTATCAAGGTAGATCCAAATTTTTTGTTAAAGACTTGTGGCGCAACCTTGAACGTGTGAATTTAGTCCAAATTCAAAACTGAGATGTAAAGGGGCGCCTGGGTGGCTTAGTCGGTTAAGCGTCCGACTTTCGCTTAGGTCATGATCTCGTGGTTCGTAGGTTCGAGCCCCGCGTCGGGCTCTGTGCTGACTGCCAGCTCAGAGCCTGGAGCCTGTTTCAGTCTGTGACTCACTCTCTCTCTGACCCTCCCCTGCTCACGGTCTCTCTCTCTCTCTCTCCTAGAAATAAAAAAAAAAAGAAAAGAAAAAAATGAGATGTAAAACCATAGGGCATGGCATATTTCGTTCAAGACTGGGGATGAGTAAAGTACCCTGGAGGCCAGAAAATTAAGTACCTGGATGAGGTTAGAATCCAGATCTCTTTAGCTCTATGCAGCAAATTCATTCCCATCTACAAGACACAAGACCTTTTAGATTTTAAAACCAAGCCTCCTTCCTACTTGCTTTTCTTTCATGGATGCTCATTTCCAGCTTTTTGTTTCAGTGCATGCTAAATCAACAGGACAAATATGGTCTATTGATTTTAGGCTCAAACACCCTGCTGGGGTTTAATAATTTTTAAATTATTAAAGGTTTCAATCCAGAATTTTAGTTTAACATTTTTATTGTTATCTTCATTCTGTGCTTGGAAAAATGGAGAAGCCATCACAAGTTACTGCTTTTGTGTTGAATGGAAATTTGAGTTACACCAGGTTTCATATGAAATTTGATAGTTTATTTTTAACATTTTTTAATGTTTATTTCTTGAGAGAGAGAGAGTGTGAGCAGAGGGGCAGAGAGAGAGACACAGAATCCAAAGTAGGCTCCAGGATCTAAGCTGTCAGCACAGAGCCCCATGCAGGGCTTGAACTCCTGAACCATGAGATCATGACCTGAGACAAAGTCAGATGCTTAACTGAGCCACCCAGGTGCCCCTGAAATTTGATATCCTGGACTTGGTGATCAAACGCCTATATTAAATTTAGTGATTATAGAATGTTGTCCAGCAGCCTCCTACTTTAAGTCCTATGTAATTGTATTGTTTGTTCCTCATGATAAATTTGTATTAGAGCCTTATTTATACTTGTAAATAACAAAGTGAAAATAATCCTTTGAGTTCTTGCCTACATCCATACTTTATTTGAAAGACAGCAAGCACATGAGCAGGGCACGGGCAGAGAGAGAGGGAGAGAATCCCAAGCAAGCTCTGTGCTGAAAGCTCAAGTCTGACTTGGGGCTCAATTCCACAAACAGTGAGACCAAAATCAAGAGCTGGATGCTTAACCGACTGAGCCACTCAGGCTCCCTCTCATGTCCATAGGACACAGCTTTGCTAAATATGTTTACATACCATTTGACCAAATATCCTCATGAGATAAGTAACATCTCCATTTTATATAAAACGAGGAGAGAGATCAATTGTAAAATTTAACTTTCCTGACTGTCCAATTTTCTTACCTTCATAGTCCTCCTATACTGTTAGCTTTCAGGTAACAAAAATGGGAGTAATATGCGGGTAGATTTTTTAAAAATAAATATCTTTCATTATTAATCCCTCAGAAAAGCCACTAATTCAGTTAATTGTACACTTAATCTCCTTTGCCTTCTGATTGAATTAGTCTTCCAGTTCAACACTTCACCCATACCCATGGACATAAAATGACATTAATACATTTTTAAAAGTTTATCCAGAGGGAAGGTGAAGTTTAAAAAACTGCTCTGAATCAGACAACATATATTTCAATGTTTATGAATGTTTCCTATCTCTATCAGAAATACCATAAACACCTGAAATGCATATCCAGTTTATATCACAAACCTGTTTTGATGTCAGATAAACATGGTATTTGTATATACAGGTTTTCAGTCTTTATAGAAGTCAAATTCTTATTGGTAGTGAGAAAGGGTTGATTCCTAGGTAATAGACAGACAGGAAATAACTTTGAAATAAAACAGGTGTACTGCTTTCAAGTAGAACTTGGCCAAGCAGACACCTGATTACTCTGGCTGTTCTGAGTAGATGAGCAATGCTCTTCCATTCTACTCCACTATCTGAAGGTGACGTTCTAACAACTGACCTGTAAAACTGTCTTCAGTGGTTTGTTCTGCCTGCAATATTCTTTCCTCTAAAACCTAGAGAATATCCACCATTGTTGCTATTCTTTCCTTACAGATTTTTAACTTATAATTTAAAATATAAATTTAGATAAATTTGCTCACAATTTGGGTTACATTCTAAAAGGTATTTTGAATTTCATTAGAGATTCAGACAAGTCATTTTCCAGAAGGTTACCTTTAATGTTTATGCTAAATAAATAACATTTACACATCAGACAAAAACCATTATAGGCTTTTATAAGAATCAAAAGTTACAAATTCAAGTTAAAAGTACAGAGGCACATCACCTATTTTAAATTATAAAATCAAGCATGTGCATGTAAGAATGACCTTGATTAAAAATTTCCAACCTTAATTATTTTTCCTTAAATAATTTTAAGTTCTATATTGGACAAAACAGCTACAAATGTATTTGTGCAAATTACCTATAAAACATAGTATGGCTCAAAAGTAATCAAATATTTCTGCAGCATCATTCTCTAAGAGCACTTCTGAGTCGTTATTCTGCTTTAGCCATTATTCTTCATCCAAAGGAACACACTGTACGCATCTACAGACCATGTAAACCCAATTACTCTGCCCCAAATAGGAATAAAAGACTAAGATGCTACTGATGCAAGTTAATTTCTAGGGATTCTGGCATAAACCATAAGTATCAATGTAATTCAAGAAATAAGATTTGTAGGGCATACCGCTGCCCGTTACTTAGAAATTTCTTGTAGAAACCTTCTCTGACTCAGGAGGAATAACAGGAAATAGGCACAACTCGTTCACTCTTCCTATCACACTTAAAATTCATACAATTTTTAAGCATTAATTTCCCATAAACCCAGCCAACAGCTTGTTTCAAAAGGTAAAATGTAACCTCTGCCTGAAGAGATCACAATACAACTAAAAAGTTTAAATACTGCCATAATTAAGAAAAACAAAAACAGTCATGTATACAAGCATAAGAATTCAAGTTGCTTGTGCAGTGAAATTAAAATCGATCACTTAATCTTCCTGAGCTAACAAACTAACATGCAGATTATCCTGCAAGTCCTATCACCAACGGCTAATTTTATTTACATTAACAGCAAGTATTAACATCTACCAATTACAAGTCTACAGGTTTACTCGTTGGTAGTAGCTGAGCTTTTCCTATAGGATTTTTTGGAGAACCTTTATACCAGACCCTTTCTTTTTCTGATGATTTCCTAAGGACTCTATTTATCCCAGGAGAAAAGCCCATATTATTATTTACAACAGATTTTAGTATGTCATGATTTGTCAGGTCATCCAAGGGAACCTTAATTTGGCCTTTGGACACCACTTCCCGTTTACAAACTCTGGTAGACCCAAGAGAAGCATTCGTGGAATCCGGGTGCCTCTTCATCTTCGGGAAAGATTGAGAAGTTAACTCCATGCTTGATTTTGAAACTGCATCAACACTGGACTGTTCACACTCTGTAAACTTCTGTTCTTTAGGACCTGATTTGGTATATGAAATCAAGGAATCTTTTGAGGTACCTTCCATACCAGAGGAAAGAGCACTGTCACAGCTCACGGACTTAACCAGAGGAGAAGGGGCATCACCAAGACTCGCCAATTTGGGCCTTACAGGTTGTCTGCTATACTCCAACAAGGAGTTAATTCTTCTGACAGACTGACGAACAGGTGTACGCTGAAACTTAAGAGGTGACTTAACCTTTGCTCTATTTGGTTCATTTAAAGAAAGCCTGTTAAACCACTGTATGTGGTCTGACACGTTACCACGCTCTGTCACTTGTAAGCTTTCAGAAACCGTGGTGCTGCAGGTTTCCACCACCGACTGCTGCTTAACAATTCTCACAGGCCTATGCTTACACAAGTTTGTTATGTTACACATGGTGTGCTCTGAGGAAGAGGTGCCGGCTGCATCCTCCCTGGAAGCTGCATGCTTCGCCACGTTCTCTTCCATCATATTCTCGTTCTCCTTTAATTCAGGATTTTCTTTATCCCTCGGGGCCTGCTGTTCCTTTATGTGTTCATCACTAGGCAACTCTTGCTTGACTGAACAATCTTTAGGTATATTTGAACAGATGCTTTCTCCATGTTCAATCTTCACAGGAGTTGAATAATGTTTTATAGTTGCTTCTCTATCCAATTTTTGAGTTTGATGTAGTGAGATGTCTCGTTCTGACAAACCATGTTCATCTTTACTAGTTCGATGTTCATTTGATTCTATCACAGTCAAATCATTAGTTTCAAAGAGATTTCTCTCTGGGCTGTATTCTGTAGAAGATGTTTCATTTAGCTTTACTTTCCCCTCATTAGTTATTGATGACTGCCTGTGATTTATCAATGCATGAAGATTATTTCCAGATTCAGAAAATGCTTTCTGAATTTTCACCAGAGTCTCTGTGGTCACGTTATTTTCATCCCCACTAAGAGAACTTCCAGTTACACTGTTATTATGCTTATCCTGTATATTAGAAGGGGTGCGTTCATATGAACTAACTGGTAACTTTTCAACTGAAGTATCAGGCTCCGAAGAAGAGCTTTCTACCTCAAGATTTCCCTTGATTGGAGAAACTTCATTTGTCACTTCTTGAAAACTGGAATTAGTAGGTCCTGTCCAAGACATCCGGTAACTTTTTCCATCTAGGCGCTCTGGGGTTAATAAGTTCTCCTCAGACTTACTGATCTTTGCTGAACCTAAAATAAAGCAGTTCAGTCTTTTTAATCATTTATATTTGAAACCTATTACAAATATTATTCAAACACATGGCATATAAAGGTATTAAGCATTTAATTTCAATAAATTAAGCATTTGTGTTAAAAGGATAATGTATAGTATAAAAATGTGAAACTTTCTGGATTTATATTTATAAGCCTCCTCCAATTGTTCATACAAAAATACAATCCCAGTTCAAACATTTTTACTCTTCAAATATGAATTTTTAATTTCTAGAACAGCACATTATTTAATATATTTTACCATAAAAATAATTGAAGGTTATATGTCAATTATTATCTCAAAAAAGCTGGAACAAATTTTTCAGAAAAGCAATGAAAGTAGGTTTTTTTTGCATAAAACTGACAATATCATGTAGATGTACCTTTCTTCGTTAATCTTTCATCAATATCTGGGCTAAAAAGCAGACCTGTTTTTACAGATTCAATCCTATTTTTTAAACTTTGTTGATTTGCAAGTCGTCGACCAACATTTTCATATCTATTGACACCAGAACACCCATTCTGTATAGAAAAGAAAATGGAAAATGCTTTGGTCAGGAAACAAACCTAGTTTAATTCAGAATATTAAGACCAAGTAAATCCTAAACAGCTGATAGAAAAAGGTACATAAACCTGAAAAACAGTTTACAGCAAACACAAATATACTTCCATGCATGTTGATGAAAACTGTTAAGCTTTTGACGTGGCTATTAGTTGATATTTTATGATCTAAAATAGAAACAGCTTCACATATTAACTAAAAATTTCTTTTGTGATGACTGTGTGCCAGGACCTGTTCACAACAGTGAGTGAACAAAACAAACAGACCAAGATCTTAGCCTCACAGAATTCACATTCTAGATAGGGATATTTTTGTCCAGGACAAGAAAAACCATAAATTATTTCGTGTATTATACAATACACAAGGTGAGAAGGGCTATGGTGAAAAGTAAAGCAGGGTAAGAAGGCTCTGGAGTGATAAAAGGTGGGGCTGTCGTTTTAAACAGGGTGACTGGAAAATGACTTCTGAGTAAAGAGAAGCATTAGAGGGTAAGAGCCATGAAGATAAAAGGGGGAAGAACATTCCAGGGAGAACAAAGGCCAGGACAGTCTCCAAGGCTGAAGTCAGGTCTGGCACGTTTGACAAACAAAAGGCTGAGTGAGCAAGGGAGGCTGAGTGAGCAAGGGAGGCTGAGTAAGCAAGGGAGGGTGGCAGGAGAAGGGCTCCGAGAGCCAGGCTGGAACCAGTCCCGTGGAGAGGTGCATGTAAACTAAGAACTTTACCTTTTTTTCAGGTGAGATGAGGAGTCACTGGAGGATTCTGAGCAGTGGAGTGACAGGACTATGCTTGGGTTTTAAAAGAATAATTCTGGGTATAGTATTCCAGCACGGTAGAAGCAGACAGACCTACTAGTAAGGGCTTATTGCAGTAATCCGAGTGGAGATGACAGAATTTAGAAAATGTTGGAAATGTAGTGCCAGTGAGAATCGGTCTGGATATATTCTGACAGTAGAAGATACACAAGATTCCCTAATGCTTTATACGGTATGTGAGGAGTCAAGAATGCCTATGTGGTTTTTGCCCGAAGTGACCAGATGAGTCGCCACATGGAAGATGGTGAAGACTATAGGTAGGAGAGTGGTTGGTCGGGAGGTGGATGACTGGAGAAATAGCAACAGTGAAGAAATGCATCTTGAGAGCTCTATTTGGGACAGGTTACAGGTGAGTTGTCTGTTGGATGGACATCCAAGTAGAGAAGTCAAATAGGCAGGTGTTAAGCAATAGTCAAGTTTTTCATGAAAGCATTTTGGTTTGGAGATATAAATCTGGAAGTCTTAAGTAAATATAGGACGTTTAAAGCTAATGAGCACTTTGAGTAGAAAGAGAAAAGAGAAGGCCAAGGACAAAGCTTTGGGTGTTCTAATGTAAAGGAATTAGAAAAGTAACCGGTGAAGAAGGAAGAAAATCATGAGTAAAGTGTCCCTGAAGCAAGGAAGTACGTGAAAGAGGAGCAAGTAACTAGCCAGGTGAAATCTAACAAGGACTGGTCACTGGTTTGAGCACCACTGAAGTCATGGATGACCTTCAGAGCAGCTGCATTGAGCATTGGGGATAAAGCCCTCACTGGAATGAATCAGTTTAAGCAGAACAGAAAAGGAGGAAACAATTGGTATCAATTCATGTGTAACAATTTGGTATAAAGGGGAGTAGAGATCGGGACTGTAGCTGGAGAGGCAGGGCAGAGAGGGTCTTTCACCATCAAGTCTACAGCTTTACGCTAATATGGACATCAATGAAATGGTAAAAGACACTTACTAGGTCTTTGCTGCTTTTCCCCAGACTAAATTTCAAACGAAGAGATCTCCGGACCTTTTCTTTACGACTAATCTTAGGAGAGAAGCAGCCTGCTTTTCCTGATTCTACCCTAAAAAAGAGTGGCATTAAAAAACATCAGCATAAAAACTGGAAGCATTCTCACAAAATGAAATCTGAAGGTCCAGAGCAAATTATATTGCTAGTAATTAAACAGTGTAATAATTTTCAAAGAAATCAGTTAAGCTTTGAGATACCATATATGGGGGCACCTCAGTGGCTCTCTCAGTTGAGCATCTGACTTTGGGTCAGGTCGTGATCTCACAGTTCTTGAGTTTGAACCTCACACTGGGCTTGCTGCTGTCAGCCCAGAACCTACTTTGGATCCCCTGACCACTCTCTCTCCCCTCCCCAACTGGCACTCTCTCAAAAATAAACGAATGTTTAAAAAAGAAAAAGAAATACAATATAGGAACACATTATAATATGTATATAAAGTGCCCTCTCCTATTTATCACAACAGTTATTTAGTCACTTATAAACCAGAATCATCAGAACAGACTAGCCTTTATATTAGCAGGAAATTTAAAAATTACACACATCAACATACAATAGGATTTTAAGCAAGCAAAGTGGATTCAAGTTAAGAATCTTTCTCTGGAGTATAAACAAAGGGCAAGTGATTAATAAGACAATAAAGGCAGAGAGAATTTTTTTAAATTATCATTGAAATATGTGTCTCAGCAGAAAAACAAAGTATTTTATTATCATTTATAAACAAATGTTTATCCAGTGAAAACAAAATGTCCTGGATAAATTACCTGCAAACTTTTTTACTTGCAATCCTCTTACTTCGCCTTAGCACGCTTGTACTGATCGAATCGTTTCCAGTGATGACTACAGGAGAGAATGAACTCTGAGCTGACCCTTCGGGGCTTGTATCAATGTGAACTATAAAAATAACCACATATAATACACCACACATACTTTCTTTTCAAACTGCAAAATATTAATAGCAATTAGGCTTAAGGTCTTAATTTCCAACCCTACAGCAACAAAATCACATAGTTTCTGGTGAGAAACTTCAGAAGCCAAATAAGCTCAACTCAACTTAAAAAAAAAAGTATCAATTTCTTACTCTTAATTTTTAGTTGGCAATTAAGGGTCAAATGAAACATGACTTTTATATCAGAGTTTTGTTTTAAACTCATTTAAGAATACAAGGGAGGTGTGAGCACTACTGCAGACTGGAGAAAGAGCAAGCTTTCCGGACAGACAGACTTGAGTTTGTCCCACCACTTACTAAATTGCTCTGAAAGTGGACTTCTAGAGTAAATATAAAAATTATTGTTATATGTATGTGAAATGTTCAGCACAGTACCTATGTTACGTAATGTTAATTTATTGCTATTATCAAAAATGAGCTACTGAAAAACAATTTAGAGTCAGAGTATCCAGTATGTACCTGGCTGGCCAACTGCTGTCCACCTGACTCTGAAGTCTGGCAAACAAACACCAATTATAAAATATACCTAACCAGGACGCCTGGGTGGCTCAGTCGGTTAGACATTGGACTTCTGCTCAGGTCATGATCTCATAGTTAGTGGGTTCGAGCCCCACATTGGGTTCTGTGCTGACAGCTAGCTCAGAGCCTGGAACCTGTTTCAGATTCTGTGTCTCCCTGTCTCTCTGACCCTCCCCTCGTTCACGCTGTCTCTCTCTCTCTCAGAAAAAAAAAAAAAAAATTAATAAAAAAATTTTTTTTTAAATAAAATATGCCTAACCACTTGCCTAATCACTTGTATTGATAAAAAATTCACAAAGGTCCCGTCCCCAGAGACAGCATTTTTTTTTCAGTTGCAAAAACAGAAAGAAAATAATACAACCAACCACTACAGAGACTTTCGGGTGCATTTGGCTAACAAAAATTTTGGAGGCCAATGTAATATAGCCAGTGTGACGTAGCTAGCTTATTCTAGGGCTGTAGTGGTCACAAGGAAGCACAGCCAGAATATATGGAATAATGCAAAGTTATCACACATACAGGAAAAAAATTTTAAATAGGAACTTCATGGATTATAGATTAATATAACTGCCTTTATAGATTTAAAAAAAGCATCATATCTGTTATTATCCAAAATTAGAAACCAATATATTTTCAATTTTGCAGATGGAATTTACTGAATTGTGGCTGAAAAAGTGTGGTCAAAGAAAAATGGTGTTAAAATAACAGGATTACGATTATTGAACTTACTGATTTTTTTATGAAAAAAAAATCATTGATTAAGCAGGCTCATAGTAATGTTCAAGTAACACAAAAATGTTTAAACTATTTGTGGGGAGCCTGGAGAGAAGGAATCAAAAGGTTCATTTCTTGGGGCAGATATTATAATGCTTATAAGCAGAGGCAGGTAGAATTACAATTCACTCTGGGCATTTGGGAATGGTACTCCAAAGTGGAAAAAACTTTAATTAAGAAAACAGTAAGTTTAAAAGAACTTAAGTCTCCAACTTCTGAATACTCAAAGAAATACAGACAGAGCCTCAGAGTTCTTATCATACATTTAAACAACTCATAGAGAACCTGTGAAGGATCATAAAGAACAAGTTGCTATTCTGTTCAACTTTCTAATTAAACAAGGAAAAATCTAAACTTTTTGGATAATAGAAACAAAAAGCTTCTGGGAAGATCTCATCATTTGGCTAACAAAGTCAGAGTAAAACTCTCAACATTAACTGAAATCATTGAAAACCTAAAAGAATCAGAGATCACTCACATTTTGACGAAATGTGAGACAAATGTGAGATGGAAGACTCTGGGCTTAGAATTTCATTTCTTTTTGGGCTGATCATTAAGGCTAACTTGTAAGACTGACTGTGAGCCAACTTACATTCTACACCTGCTAAAGGAGCCAACTCAATCTGAGATCACATTAACAAAGATCTGGTACTCAAATTAGCAAAACTCTATTGTTTTCTGGAGGCTCTGGTTGGCCACATTAGGAACTCAGGTCATTTGGAAGAAAACGGCGGGGTCAGGAAACCATCTGGAAACCATGCCACAAGGAACAGCATAAAAAAAGTTTGTAAAGCTTCTTATAAAAGCTGCTTGAGTATAAAACTAAAATATACCCCCTCCCTTCAACAGCACCCACAATGGTTCCTCCTACACCCCACCACTTTGCATTTAGATAAAATCACACTGGCAGTCTCAACAGAAGATAGCAACACAGCCACTGCAACAGATCAGGAAGTAACTAAAGTAGAATTCAGGATGTCCCGTCACCTACTATGTGAGCACCAGTGCTATACACAGAAGCCCAAACTCTCACTCTGAGTTATTTATCCTAACTTTCAAAAGGCATGGTCATAAAACATACACATACACACATTAATAATATTGAACCAGTGTCTATTTTAAAAGTTAGGGGACTTTATAAAAACTCACAGACTTGATAAAAAGAATAAAGCCAAAGTTCCTAAAGGGAGCAGCAAGAATATGGAATAGCGCTTTGCGTAGAATAGGCATTCATGTTAATATTTACAACCCAATTATACAAATTCTATTTGCTACCTGATGCTGGTGTAGAATTGTTGAAGAGATTAGTCGGCAACAACTCAAAGTTAAAATTGTGCTTGATGGACTTCCTCTTCTTACTGGAGAAACCGTGAGAAGAATCTACTGGTAGTTTACGCTTAGCATTTGGTGTAAGATTCATGGGTGATATGGATAGCTGAGCTGAAAAAAATAAACAAAAAGCAATTTTTTTTTCCTCCCACAAAGTTGATAAAGTACTAAAGCTTTATATAATTTCTTCTTATAAAGCCATTACTTAGAGCTAACCAAGGAAGGGAATATGCTTATGTTATCAATATATGTTATAACTAAATTAACACCAGGCAATTACTTAAAATGAAAAGAGGAAAGTCACAAAGAGACAAGATTAAAAAACAATAGTAACTTAAACCAAATAGACTGAAAGGTGTATATAATCCACATTAAAGAATATTAACATATGGAATAAAATCATAATCAAGGAGTTCAAACAAAACTGATCTACATGTTAATGAGTATGAACCACTAAATTTATTTAATCTGAAAAACAAAAAAATATGATCATATTGTCTATTATGGTACTGTCTTGAGTAATTTCACCCACAAGCAAACCAAGATAAAAAAAAACAAAAAACTGGAAGATAAAATAATAAACTTCTGGTTCTAAAACAAAAATGAGATTGGAGCTATTTTCACATATTCAATAGCATCCAACTTACATTCAACAGAAAAGCATGATTTAAAAGACTAAAGATATAACAAAAGACTAAAAGAAATTCTTACCTACAATTTTGGGTTCATTATATCCAATGTAACTAATAATGTCACAACATGGTATTATAGTACAGTATCTCCACTGAAAATAATACTTGGATTTGATTAAATCAAAATGTTAGGTTATGATATAGAAATGTGCACTTAAGTAAAAAATATATACCTACCAGTTCTTTCTTGTTGAGGTGTAAGAGAGGGTGTTCTGTTAGACTTAAGTTTATTTAACGCTCCACTAACAAAATCTGAAACACAAAGCACATATGTAATCAATTATAATGTAACATTTACCTGTTGCCAATAATTCATATTAGTATTTGTGGTTTTCCAGCACCTAAGTTTATGTCAGCTCACAATGAACCCCTCACTCAAGTCATGTGAGCCTGTTGACTGACACAGATAGATTACTTCCCTACACAAATCTTTCTTCATAGCATCCTTCTTATCTATAATAGGATTCAAGTATTCTGACCCTCTCCCCAATTCCCCTAGACTCGACCCATTTTTTTTTTTCTAGGAGAGAGGAAGACAGCGTGAACAGGGGAGGGTCAGAGAGAGAGGGAGTCACAGACTGAAACAGGCTCCAGGCTCCGAGCTGGCAGTCAGCACAGAGCCCGACGCAGGGCTCGAACCCACGAACCGCGAGATCATGACCCAAGTGAAAGTAGGACGCTTAACCGACTAAGCCACCCAGGCGCCCCTTCTCAACCCATTTTTTAAGAAGGTTCAGTTTGACCTCTTCCTTGGAGTCCTTGATCACTACAGCCCAGGGATTTTTCCTCCTTTGAAAATTTGTGCTAAAGGTTTACCATTTAATATAATCTTGTATTGTCATTTTTGGTTTTCACACGCATGTGTCATGTCTTTCCAACTATGCTGTGAGCACCCAAAAGATAATACACCAGTTTATGTCTTGTTATATTTAAACACATTTTAGATAAAAGCATATTGCTGTCCCTCCACCAAAGGGGACTGACACTGCCACTTACCTCCTACGCTTTGTCTTGACTTTCTCTTATAGTCACCAGGAGTTTCATATTCACCTTCTTCAGAACCTTCTAATGACGGAGTAGCACAGAGACCATCAATACCCAACATGGCTGGTATCTTTTCCTGGATAAAATCTGGAACATGCCCTAAACAAAAATGTTCAGAGTTAAAATTTTTCCTCCACTTTCCCTCAAAATGTTCAAATAGTATATATCAACTTTCTAACAGTTGTCTTCACAGTTCACTTGGAGGAATATGGGATCTCCTTCAAATACATCCTGTTGCTTAATAAAGCAACTACATCTTACCAATATCTGATGCATAGTCAATAAGAGTCTGTATCACCGCAGCCTGTAATCGGAGCTTTTTTTCTGTGTTAGCAGACATCTTTTCATGTCCTTCACTTGTCTGAAGAAGGTTTGGTGCAAATATTACTGCAAGATTGCTGCTATCCATCTTATTCTCACTGGACCTTAAGTGAGACAAGGTTTTCTTAGATTGACCCAGAGAAAAAGAGAGTTAAAATAACATATTGAGCACACTTTGAAGACTTCTTACTTAATCAGTCAAACACAAGTCAAAATAGTTACCCTTTGTCTACCCATCTACATGACTGGTTTGAAATAAGACATAACCAAAAATAGCTCCTATATGCTTAAATATGTATTATAAAAACCATGCTAACCATGGAGTCCACACTTTGGGTTTCAATGCAAATTGAACCTATGTATTTGGTCTTCAAACCACACACAGAAAAACTGTATTAGAAGGCTACAAGCATGTCCAGAACAAGCAGGCTCACTGACAGCTGAGAGGGGGGACAAACTTGAGAAGGAAAAAAAAAATCGTCATCTGAAGCCATTCTGTGGACAAAGAATCCTATTGACACCAATAAGCCATTCATAATGATGATGTTAAGGCAGTGAGAAAATACTAAATCACTGATTCTTATATTATACCAGGTATACTTCTTATAGTAAGGAAATAAATAATTTAAGAAAAATTTCCATTCCAAAGTTAATTTTAAGGGTAAATTGAGCTAATTCCAAGTTAAACTGTCATTTCCTAAGACTTTTAACCACTTACCTAAGGGAAACACTCCTGAGAAAGCTAAAGAAGTATCTTAACACATCGATTGTGTGGTCAGCCATAAGACAGGAGAGCAGCAATGTAGCTTTACTCTTCTCCTCTGTTCCTAACTGTTGAGCTTTGAAAAGTGCTTCATGCAAATCAGCTGGAAGAATAGGCTCTGGCAATTCCCTGAAAAACTGCTTAAGAAGTCCTGCAACATCACAAGGTGGTGCAGAAGCCAGGCAATTTTCACCATGATCCAGTTTATTCTGAAATAAATAGCATAATCTTGAGTATTTGAGGGCTTAATAAGAGTTTACTGCAAAAAATATATATATATATATAGATAGATAGATAGATAGATAGATAGATAGATAGATAGATATATCTCCTTTGTTATACTCTAGACAGCTAGGTTTAATCAATTTCTCTTGGGGCACCTGGGTGGCTCAGTCAGTTAAGCGTCCAACTTCACCTCAGGTCATGACTTCATGGTTCATGGGTTCGAGCCCCACATTGGGCTCTCTGCTGTCACACAGAGCCTGCTTTGGATCCTGTCACCCTCTCTCTTAAAAATAAACATTAAAATACATATATTAAAAACATAAATTTTTCTTAATGCATGTTTTAGTATATAAATGCCATTTTAGAAGGCTAAAATCAAAAAATATTTTTTTCATTTCATACAGTACTTTATAGCAATAAAGGACCATGAATTTGAGTGTAGTCTGAACTTTTAAGGCATTATATAAATAGATCGTGGCAATCATTTCACAGTATATACTTACACCAAGTTGTATAAGTTAAATATTTGTCAATTACATCTCAGTAACACTTAAAAGAAAGCATTATATAAATACTGTATAATTCCTTTTAGAAAAAAAGGTTCTTCTGCCATGAAAAAGGCTATTTGCAAATTCAATTTCTGTTAATAATTATGCAATAGTTCTAACTATTTAAATTCTTTTTATAAGTCATTCTTTTTTTTTTTAATGTTTTATTTATTTCTGAGAGAGAGAGACCGCATGAGCAGAGGAGGGTCAGAGAGAGAGGGAGACAGAGAATCTGAAACAGGCTCCAGGCTCTGAGCTAACTGTCAGCACAGAGACTGACGCGGGGCTCGAACCCACGAACTGTGAGATCACAACTGGGCTGAAGTCAGAGGCTTAACCAACTGAGCCACCCAGGGGCCCCATAAATATTTAAATTCTAAAAACCAAATCAAAAAGTGGTACAAATGAAAAATAACAGTTCAGGAATATGCTTACCTTTAGGGCTCTCAGACGAACAACAGATCCTGATTTTCTAAAAAGCCCTTCTGTATGAATATGCTCTTCTAAAGATGTACAAGCATCAACAAGAAAACTGAAAGAAAGAAATCTTTTCAGGTGGCCAGATAGGCATCTTACTAAATCCTGTTCTCCAACCCAAGTACATGAGCAGACTAAGCTTTGTCCCCCTTTCAGAAGCTCTGGTATCAGAAATCCCTTCAATCTTTGTGATAAAAAGGTTACCTCTAGCTGTCTTTTTTGCTTCCTAAATTGTCTATGGCCCATCTTTTTATCCAGGACGACTTCAATTAGCTGCCTAATTCTACATCCTTCTCAATCCTACTTCATTTCTCTGCTTCTGCTCACAGCACAAGATGTGTCTTTTATTAGTGCCTCTGCTTCATATCCCAGTCTCTCTCAACACTCTCCAATAAGACTCTCACCCCCATTACTCCAACAAAACAGCTCTCAACAAGGTCACCAACCCATGGTCACTTGTCTTCATCTTGTCCTGCCAGCACCTGACACACTTGACCACTCCCTGCTTCTTGATAATATTATTTTTCATGATACTTCAGTTTTCCTGCTGTCCCCCTAACTGCTCCTTCTCAAACTTCTTTTCTTCCTCTTTAACTGCCAGACCTCTGCATGCTAGTATGACCCAGGGCCCTAAGGCCTTCTTCTTTTCTTTACCCTCTCTTCCTGTGTAACCTTGCAGAGAATACATAGCTTTAAATACCTACCATCTACTACATTGGCCCCCAAAAAGGCAACATGGTTTTCTCATTCTAACATTACCTCTCAGAAAAGTCAAATATATTCTAGTCCTTACAATCCTTCTCATACTTAGAGGTGTGTGCTCAATTTCTTTATACTAAGAACAAATTTTAACCATCAATGTTGGCTTTAAAAGTTAACAGGTGATATGAACAAGTAAGAATAGATGTCAGCAGGAAGCAACTGATAGCATTGTACTGGTGCACAATGGCTGAATGTCCCGGGGGTGCCTGACAGAATTTAAAGTTTGTTTGCTTAAAGCAGGCACAGAAAATACAAAAAAGATTTAATCATCATTACCGGGGATAGAATTTTGCAATTCTAAAGGTAGAAAATCATTATAAACACACCTTTCATAGGTCATTTAAAAAGCAAAATAGTAAGTGCTCACCTTACGAAGATTGTGAGGTGTAGACTGTTAATCTACACTTATAGGCTGAATGAATGAAGGAAAACTGTTCCAAGGCAGCAAAGTATTCAATAAATGTTTTTGTACAATGCATCAGTTAAAAACCTAGGTTACTGAACTAGAGTAGCCAGAATAAATCCTACTTTGGATAGAGAGGAAATGAATTAGTAAGAGCTAAGATAATTTCCTTACATGTGTCTTTAAACCATTTAAGATGTAAACTTCTCCAGTAATTTCTGATGCTGTTAGTCTAAAACGTTACTTTTAAATAAACAGTGACATAGAAAAGCTCAAGTGTTACATAATTTATATTCACGAATGCTATTGAATCTTAGCTTAAATATTCTTTTATCCACAAAAAAGAGAGGGAGACAGACAAACCAAGAAACAGACTCTAACTAGAGAACAAACTGATGGTTTAGAGGGGAGGTAGGTGAGGGGAAGAGTAAAATAGGGATTAAAGAGTACACTATCATAAACACTGAGTAATGTATAGAACAGTTGAATCACTGTATTGTTTACCTGAAACTAATATAATAACACTGTATGTTAACTATAATGAAATTAAAATTTTAAAAACCTAACAAAATTTAAAAAGTTGTATAGAAGAAAAAAATACTCTCATCCAACATTTCTAAAACAAAACATAAATAAATTGTAACTAAATTGGAAATTCAGTATATTACTGAGTACAGTCAGAACTGCAGCACAAGAATTGGTATAGAACTAAACACTCTTAGTAGAACAAAAATAATTTGCTTTCCAACATTTAATTTATTACTAAAACTTATATTCAATCCTAGGAGTTAATAAAAATTAAAAAGATAAAATACGTAAGAGTTTAAGAACATTTTTACATTAGTTAATATTGAGATATTCAATCATTTGCTAGTTCAAAGCAAATGTCTGAGAGTCAATCAACTATTTATTTTTAAACACTCAAGACACGTTTGAAATATTTTTTCTTCATCTCAAACTTAGCTTACCTTGGAATATGTCCATATTCGGGTACAACAGAATGGGGCAATGCATTAAAAGGTACTCCAAATATTTTACCCTAAAATGGCAAATTCAGTTATTCTAACACAAATATTAGGTGTAAGTTTTCTTAAATAGTAAGCAAATTAAAAACCTCAGAAAATGTTAAAAAAGTGAAATCATCAATCAAGACAATGAAAACCACTACTACAAGTACATCTGGTAAAAGGTAACTAGTATATGCTAAACATTGCTAGGTGCTAGGAGTACAAAAATAGTCAAGATAAAGTCATTATGGGCGGGGAATGAGTGAGATAAGTGTAGGGGATTAAGAGCAGACTTATCATGATAAGCACCGAATAATAACGTATATAATTGTTCAATCACTATACTATATACCTGAAACTAATGTAACACTGCATGTTAACCATATTGAAATTAAAATTAAAAAAAAAAAAAAAGAGACAGAAAGTCATTGCACTGAAGCAATGGAATACATTCCATCAGTTTCCAATCCCATAACGGAAAATCAATCAAGTTAATGCTTTGTTAGGAAATTCTTAAAACAAAATTTGGCTAAAACACTAATGTTTTCTACAAATATACGACAGGTTCTTTTAGTAACCTTATAAACACTGACCTTATACTTCCTTCCTCCACCTTATAAATACTAAGATGAACAAAAGGTTAGATTGATTGATAATAATAATTCTGGTCACTCATTGGGTACTTCCTAAAATTACATCAGAAGTGGTTATTTTTAGACCTGATCTTCTTTTCCAAAGAAAAGTGCTATTCAGACTATGTTCTGAGGTAATCAAGACAAGGATTCTTCTGCAGACATTTAATTCACATTTCTTTAACTACTTTGAAAAGGATTTATAAAAAGTCACATTCAAATAATACACTGAAGATCCAAGAGTAAAATCTGTACATTACACACTTCTGAATAAAGAATCTGCCACTATCTTTGTGCATGCATTCAAACTTCTTAAAAATGTGTTACTGATTAAGAAGGTTGTAGTTTTGCCCTGGATTTAAAAATAAATACAAGCCCGTACGTATCTGCCTATACAGAATTGAATAAGTGGGATACCTAGTCTCATAAAGGTTGATTTAGCTTAGATGCATCTGCTCTCCACCAATGCTCTTGAAGCACTTATGTGATAAGAGCACCTTATTTAACCTTATGTTGCCAATAAGAAATCATTCAGCACTGTTAATTTTTCAACAGAGTAACAAAAGCTTGCTAGTCCTTTTCAAGCATCTGGCTCCATTCCATTGATGAATACAGAAGACAGTACAGTATAGTGCTTAAGGGAGCAGGCTCCTAACAGCAGGGCTGCCAGGTTTTAAACCCTGGCTCTTCTACTTATTAGCTGAATGATCTCGACCAAATTAATTCTTTATGCTTCAGCATCTTCACATTGGTCCTAAGTCACAGAGTTATAGACAGAATTAAATGAATTAAAAGATGTAAAATGTTTATAGTAGTGTCTGACATAGAGTAAGCATTCTCAGAACATTTGTTGCTGTTACAATTACCATTTCAATGGTGAGCTATTAAAAAAAATGTTAGTTTGGGAAACTTCTTATTTGGGTAAATCAGAATTTTCTTGCTACTATAAAACCAAACAAAATGCAAAAATCAGATGCTGAAGATGATTATAAGTCTATAGATATCTTAACATATACAGAACTCAGGGTTTTTTCCTCAAGTCCATTATTCTCAATAATGGCCTCACGATAATTGCTGTAATCTCATTAAAAAAACTAACAAAATGCTCTTTAAATTTTATGTATTGGAATACCATTTACGATGTTATTTGAATACACTTTGAAAACTACAAGAAATCTAGTTTTCAATTACTTATGCTGTTCCCATTCTTACAACACAACGACCTTGTGTATTTCTTTCCCCAGAACTTACCGCTGTATCTGAGGATGCTGCTTCATGTTTCCTACGACTGCACTGCCCACGACCACTCTTGACCTTAATATTCATTAGAATATTTGTATTACAATCTCTAGCCTGAGTGAGTACCCATTAGGATATAGACCAATGACTGCCCTAACAGCTATCTTTAGCTGAATAAGTGGCATGTGACAGGCACTGTGCTAATCCAATCTACAGATCTTATCATTTTTAAATCCCCTAAATAACCCATGGAGAGATATCATTATTCCCACTTTATAGAGCAGGGAACTGAAGCTTAGGAAAATTAGACAAACAGGCCAAGACTACACATCTAGTAGGGGTAGAGCAGGATTCAAACTCGGGTCTATCTGACTCTAAAAGTAGGCACTAATTTTCTTAAGGGGCATAAAAACTCCAGATAGAAATTCTTTCATACACTTTCAAAACCAATTATATTTGAGATCTTGGAAAACCAGTTTTATGACCAGAAGAAATCACTCTAGTTTTTACATATAAACACATTGCCACTAAGCTGCAAACAAAAATTATTGTCTCCAGAATCTATAAGCTATTAAGAGGTATAGAATCACTTTTATTACTACCTTTCTTATCCAAGTACTTATTTTCTTTCAGAAATTATAAACTAAGAGCTGTGCAAATCTTATTAGCTTTCATCTCTAAATACTTAAAAATACCACTTAATTAGCCAAATACAGTTAAAATAAAATGCTTTATATTTTATTTTTCACAATTAAATTCTTGATGATGCAAGAGAGATAATGAAATTTTATTCAAAATCCTCTGGCTTCTACCACCCTCAAATCAAAAGCTTTTTAATCATTCCACACTGCCCTGTCAATTTACTCACTTTAAAATGTAGCTTTATATCTCAAAAATAACCAAGAGGCAAGCTTTTTTTTTTCAAATTAGTAACTATAGAGATATTTCTATTGTTCTATTTCCAATGTTCTATCATATCTCCTCTACCGACTGATTTAAACACTTACTGATCCCCTTGTTCCTTTCCAAATCCTATTCTAAAACAGCAGGCGGGGTGAGGGGTGCGGTGGGTACTGTTTGTCTCCCTTCCCAAGATCTACTTGTAAGTTGGCAACACCTGGAGACATTTTTAATTGTCAAAACTGGGAGATGCTACTGGCATCTAGTGGGTAAAAGCCAGACACTGCTACACATCCTACAATGCACAGGACAGCCCCCACCTCCCACCCCAAAGAATGAATTATCTAGTTCCAAATGTCAATGTCGTGAGGTTGAAAAACCCTACAACTTTCTCAATGATCAAAAATCCCCGTAAAGAATCAACAATGCCATTCTTTACATTTCAGCAGTTGACCACCTGGATTGAACTAGTCACGCTTAGCCACGTTCTCTTTTGGATCCTTTGGATCCGTACAGAATAAACATTTTAGCATGACCTGTAATAAGTGATGGACAGGGTAGGCCTTTTTTTTTTTTAATAACCCAAACCTCTTTCCCTAGAACTTACCGCAATATCCGTGGCTGCTGTTTCATGTCTCTTACGATCGCACTGCCCACGGCCACTCTTGACCTTAATGCCATAGACAGCCCGAAGCTGCTGCAACAAGGCCAACCTTACCAGCCTCCGATCCCACATCCCGGACACGTCGCCCACTCTCCGAGGCAGGACCGGAGTCCTGACCCTCGTTCGCCACCAAGTCTTCCAATTTCCAAACACGCTCAGGTTTGCGCTCTGCTCCGCTGCCTTCCGGCCAAGTCTGGCACCGTTCTGATCCCGGACCCCAGCCACTTCCACGGCTTTTCCCTCGGTCCTCTATCCACTTCCACTGACCGTCTTCTCCTGCTTCCCTCTGATCTAGCCACCGCTCACTTTTCCTTCACTTACACCGGCCTTCTTTCTTGTCACTCGATCCTTTCGGCTACTTACACAGACCTCCCTTCTTTCTCCCCGATCCTTTCCGTTCCTTGTACCGACGCCTGTTACCAGCTTCTCACCACTTCCGGCCACTTCCTAAGATCGTTTCCTCCAATCGTCACTTCGCCCTTGTCTCTTTCCCCACCGTAAAAGACGACCCTTCTCCTCGGCCCTCCTGCGCTGGCAGGCTCAGCTGGGCGTGCGTCTCTCACGTCTCCGACCCCGGCCCCGGCCCCGGCCCCGCCGCCGGACCAGCCGGCTGCTCAGGTGCCTCTTCCAGTCCCGGTCCCCGCCCGGGCTGGTCGCCGCCGTCACCCCGTTTCACAGGCCGCTCCCTCCCTCCCCCGGCAGCCTGCCTGCGGCGCCCGGCAGGCACATCCCGGTGTGCTCACTGAAGCCACGCAACTCTCATGCCTCCGCGCTCGCCGCCCCTGCAGCTCGGCAGCCGCAGCGTTTCCACCCTCCCTTCCAGACCAGGCTCAAATGGCAGCGCTAAACAGCGCTCCGCGCTCTGATTGGCCCGTTTCTCTTTTCAAAATCAGGACCTCAGAGAGTGGCCAGGAGCTGCCTGTCTACTGAGACGCGGAGGGCGTGGTGGGCACAGTTACGAAATAGGAAAAGAAAAGAAAAAAAAAAAAAGGTGAGTTCCACTTGATGTTTCATAGCCATACTTTTGGAGGACAGTAGTGTTTAAAGCGTATTTTAATACACCTGGCCTGCGACTGAGACAATACATTCGGGGAAATGTGATAGACACCCCATTCTAATTTTTTTGGAACTTGGCTGAGCTGAAGGCCCTCTAACGGAGAAACCGATGCTACGGGATCCGAAGTGAGACAGCCTGAGTCAGGGTTCACAAACGCCGATTTGCGGAGCCCTGAAGGAGGGCCTTTAGTGGTTCGAAACTGGTCCGTATTTGAGGAACTGATGGCGACGCTCAGATCTTAGCGCATAGGTAGTCAAGCACACAAGGAAGCCCTGTCCTGGGAGAGTTGAGTGCGCGAGGCAGGAGAAGTCCTCGGGAGGTGGCAGCCGCACAAGCGGGTTTGGAGTTGCAACCCCGCTCCAGTCCTACACCTTATCCTGTTGGCCGACAGGACTGCACATCCCCAACCCTTGTCCCTGAGCCGCTGTTCCCTTCTCAAACATCACTGGTCCCTTCAGGATGTTCTCGTTTTTCTGGGATGTGATTCATTTAGGGCAGGACACTTGGAGTCCATTTAAATACGGGCAATATTGCGTACATTTACTAGATCACTCCGCCTCACCCGCGCGTAAACTTGGTAGGAACAGAGACAGAACTTTATCTATTGTATCCGCTGTTGTATCCCTGTCGCCTACCTGTGGGTATTTCCCGAATGAGCGAATTAAGTAGGGAACGTTTTTCTAGAATCCTGTTGCCCCCTTAGGAGTTCAGACCTTAGGAGTTTCACCTTTCCCAATCTAAAGAGAAATGGGAATAAAATGGAAGTGAAGCGTTGTGCTACATTGTAACAACTATTTATTGAGCGTCTACTATGCAGTATGGTATAGGATAAAGAGCAAAACTAGACAGTTTTGGGGGCGTTGAGGAGGAGAGTATTAAGTAATTATATTAATGAGGGAATAATTATCAATTGAGAGAAGAGTAGTAAGGAAGGGAATACTATTCTATGATAGGGTATAATAAAAGATCCTTGATGCGGGAGGGGCAACATACCAATGAACTGATGTGAAAAATCAGAAATTGGTAAAAAAAAAAAAAAAGATGGGATGGTGGAGTGGAACAGCATTCAAGAGACAAAGATACTGCAGACGAGCCATTGGTTTTAACAGGATCCAGTGCATCAGAGACTAAACAACCTATTCATACTCTTTTCTTCTTCAGAAATGACTTTTAAAAACGACTTATGTTGGGGGGCACCTGGGTGGCTCACTTGGTTGGGCATCCAGCTTCTGTTCAGGTCGTGATCTCATGGACCATGAGTTCGAGTCCCGGGTAGGGCTCGGTGCTGACAGCTCAGAGCCTGGAGCCTACTTCAGATTCTGTGTGTGTCTCTCTCTCCCTCTTCCCCTCTCACACTCTGTCTGTCTCTCTCTTTCAAAAATAAATAACTTGAAAAAAAATGACTTATGTTAGGGCACCTGGGTGGCATCCAGCTTCCCCTCAGGTCATGATCCCACAGTTTGTAACTTCAAACCCCAGGTTGGGCTCTGTGCTGACAGCTCGGAGCCTGGGGCCTGCTTCGGGTTCTGTGTCTCCCTTTCTCCCCTTCCCCTGTTCATTCTCTCTCTCCCCCTCTCCCTCAAAAATAAATAAACATTTAAAAAAAGATGACTTATGTTGTCTTTAGCCTCTCCCTCCCTCAAATTGGACATTGTTTTGGATTTTAGATGTCTCTGGTTTCTTTTCCTTAAAGACCTGAAACTGCTCTTGAACATGAAGTGCCTTTTCTATCTATGTCATAATCCTTTTTTCCAAGTAGAGCTCTTTGATTTTGTTTCTTTTGTCTCCTTTAAAATGAAATTATTGGTTTTTAATGATTTTAACATAATTACTTATTTGCCTTGTCCATGTATACATATACACATAATGTAAAGCAATAATAACAATTATTGCTAAATAAGACTGCTGAGTGAAGTTTGTGTTTCTTTTTTCTTTGAAAATACTGTTTTATTTATTTATTTATTATTTTTTTTAAAACATTAAGCCTCTGTCAAAAATGTATTTCTTATTGTAGGGTACAGGATTAAAGGACAAAATGATACTTACAAGTAAAGAAAATTTACAGGAAAAAACTCGACAAAAGTTTTCCAAGTGAAGTATTGTAACATTCAAACTTGACTTAAAACATAACAAAAGAAACAAAATTGCAAACAAAAACCGTTTATGGATTTTCCACACATAAATAAATGAAATAGTGTTTAGGCAGTAGGGCTCATGCTGATGGCTAGCAGGAAGTAACAGAGTGTAATCTACTTGGAAAAACTATTAATGTACAAATACGCCCGAATTAGGGACTGCAGCAGCTGACTCATCACTGCCATTTTTCTTACTTCCAAAATAAAGCCTTGATTAAACCACTCATACCCTATATTACTCATACCTTTACTTCAGAGATTGAGGAACTATATACAACAAATGGATTTATTTTCACCATAGGGATAACATATTGTACCTCTCTGCCAATGTTACTTGAAAACCTTCCATGTCAAAACAATTTGACAGCAGATATAAACAATTCAATAAATACGCAATGATCTTTCATTACAGTCCTTTAAAGACGCATGTTAATTCATGCTGTTAATCTTAAGATCACAGTGCATAGAATCCAAATATAAACAGTTGGGGTGACTTTCAAAGTAATGTTGGATCCCTCACTTTATTTATAATCCCACTATAACCAATAAGTTCATTTCATAGGCCCTATCATGCATTAATCATTGGGTGGCAGGAGTTAATGAAAATTTTTCCTATTAAACATCCATTGCCGGCAATGAACGTCCCAAAACCGCCAAGGAAGTCTTTGTTATTGCACAATACATAAGGACCTGGAACTTTTCCAAAAGCTTAAAAAAATAAAAATAAAAAATGGAATTATATTTGACATTTCCTGACACCTGCATTAATACTGTATGACTAATAAAAGCATGTCAGTTGCCTGGACTGAACCAGCGATCAACATGCGCCCAGAATGCACACAAGTAAAAATGCAGTAAAAGGAAGTAGTCTTCATTGCCTATAGGTCACTTCCAGTCAAAGGTTAAAGTTCAAAGACTGAATGATCAAAGTGCTCATTTTCTCAGTAGGACTATCTTCTGCTAGGAGGATAACAGTGGCATCAACAAGTATCATCATGATACCACCATTTTGTTTTCTTTGGATTCTTGTTACATGTTCGAACATAAAAAGAATTATCTGGTGGTCGTCTCTTTTCTTTGCAGCTGGAAAGCATGCTAATAATGCTAAGACAAACTGATTGGACTGAGAGCGCTGGGGACCAGTCTTCTGTTAGAATGGATAAACAGATATGACCATTGCTATAAACATGAGGATGAACAGGAATATTTTCACCAGTAAACATGACCTGAGGAGAGTCAAAAGGATATCGACTACTAAACTTAAATAGAAGTTGAAATTTTTCTCCTTCATATAAGGTACCTGGTGCACCTTCCATGTCTACAATCCACTGTGTAATTGAATTTTGAACACTCTTTTCATTTAAAGTCATTCCAGGAGGTGGGTCATTTTGCAAAGCCAACAGTTCTTTCTGCAGTCGTTTCTGCATTGACGCCATGATGGAACCATCCCCCCAAGGCCGGCGAGGCCAGAGACGCAGGGGGCGGAGCTGCCGTCTGAAAATACTGTTTTAAATCAACTATACATAGGGGCACCTGGGTAGTTTAGTCGGTTAAGCGTCCGACTTTCGCTTAGGTCATGATCTCGCGGTTCGTGGGTTCGAGCCCGGCGTCGGGCTCTGTGCTGACAGCCAGCTCAGAGCCTGGAGCCTGTTTCAGAGTCTGTGACTCCCTCTCTCTCTGACCCTCCCCTGCTCACACTGTCTCTCTCTCTCCTAGAAATAAATAAAACATTTAAAAAAATAAATAAATCAATTATACATAATTCTTCTCTTTGGTTATATGTGAATGTAGTACGGTTTATTCAACCAGGCCTCTATGGAGAGATATATGCACTATTTCCAGCCTTTTGCTATTACAAAAAATTTCCTTTGCATACACAATATGCTTTTACTAATGAATCATTAGCACAAAGCCGTACAAATGGGATTGCTAGGTTAGAAGGTAAAAGAACATGTTATTTTGTTTAATATTGTCAAATTGACCATCATAGGAGTTACACGATTTTGTATTCACATTTGTAAAGTATGAGAGTTCTTGTTTCCCCACAGCCTCTCTACTGGAGTATATTTTGGCTAATTTGATAGGTGGTAAATGGCGTCTCTCTCACTACAGTTTTGCATTTATCTTTTTATAAGCGAGGTGGAGCATCTTTTCAAACAATGTGTACATACAATGAAGTATGACGAGTTTTAACGAATGTCGGAGATATACTGCTATGAACTAAAGAGGAACAAGACAGACCCAAAAGAATGTGTACAGTATGCTACTTTTTGTATAAGGTGGGGTGGGAAGTCAGAAATACATACACAGGGGCGCCTGGGTGGCTCAGTCGGTTAAGCGTCCAACTTCGGCTCAGGTCATGATCTCATGGTTCGTGGATTCAAGCCCCGCGATGGGCTCTGTGCTGGCAGCTAGCTCAGAGCCTGGGGCCTGTCCTCGGATTCTATATCTCCCACTCTCTCTGACCCTCCCCTGCTCACGCACTCTCTCTCTTTCTCTCTCTCTGAAAAATAAATTAAAAAAAAAACATTTAAAAAAATTTTTTAAAAAGAAAAGAAATACATACACAAATAGACACTTGCCTATATTTTCAAAAATAAACAATGGAAAGGTAAACTAAACTCTAATAAAAATGGTAACCAATAGAGGGAGACCAAGGGCTATTTTCTACCGGATGACCTTTTTAAAAAAAAATTTGGAAACTTCTTACATATTAGCCCAATATAAAATAGGTTGAACTCTTTTAATGCCTTTCATTGGACTTTTTGCTTTGTGTTTTTATTTGTGTAAATTGTCATCAATCTCTCCCTTAATGTTCTAGAGTCTGAGTCATCAGTAGAAATGTTTTCCCCACTCCCAGGTTATAAAGGATTTCTCTCATTTTTTTTTTTTTTTAAGTACTGGTATGGTTTTCCTTCTTTTTTTTTTTTTTTTAAATTATGTGCCTGATCCATTTGCGATTTATCCAGTATAGAATAGAGAATGAAATTTTCTCTTCTTTCATATGGCTATACAACCATAGACACTTTTATTTTCTTTCACTTCAGCTGACTCCCACACCTACGTCTAAAAGTAGCAAAACTCTACTACTGAAAGCTCCATAGAGTACAGATGTTCCCCAATTTATGATTGTTCACCTTGCCATTTTTTTATTTTATGATGGTATGGAATGCATATGCATTTGATAGAAATCATTCTTTGAATTTTGAATTTTGATCTTTCCTGGGGCCCAAATATGCAGGGTGATGTTCTCATGATGCTGGGCAGCGGCAGCTTCCAGGCAGCCATGTGATGACAAGAGTTAACAACCCATACACTCACTACCATCCTGTACTCATACAACCAGTCTGTGTTTCTTTTCTTTTTTTTTTTTTTTTTAATCTTTTAACATGTATTCAGTTTTGAGAGACAGAGCATGAGCAGGGGAGGGGCACAGAGAGAGAGAGAGAGAGAGAGACAGACTCTGAAGCAGGTTCCAGGCTCCCAGCTGTCAGCACAGAGCCCAGCGTGAGGCTCAAACCCATAAACTGCAAGATCATGACCTGAGCCGAAGCTGGCCGCTTAACTGACTGAGCCACCCAGGTGCCCCATTTTTCTTTTCTTTTCTTCTTTTTTTTTTTTTTTTAAATGTTTACTTTTGAAAGAGTGAGCAGGGGAGGGGCAGAGAGAGAGGGAGACAGAGTATCTAAAGTGGACTCTGCCCCCTAGGTGGCTCAGTTGGGTAAGTGTGTGACTTTGGCTCAGGTCATGATCTCAGGGTTCATGGGTTTGAGCCCTGTGTCAGGCTCTGTGCTGAATGCTTGCTCAGAGCCTGGAGCCTGCTTCAGATTCTGTGTCTCCCTCTCTCCCTGCACCTCCCACTCACATTCTTTCTCACTCTGTCTCTCAAAAATAAATAAATGTAAAAAAATAAAATAAAATAAATCTATTATGAAGTGGACTCTGCACTGACAGCAGCGAACCTGATGCAGGGCTTGAATTCAGAAGCCATGAGAGCATGACCTGAGCTAAGTCAGATGCTCAAGTGACTGAGCCACCCAGGCACCCCACAACCATTCAGTTTTTCACTTTCAGTACAATATGCAATAAGCTACATGAAATAATTTACTACAATTTTTTTATAAAATAGGCTTTGTGTTAGGTGAATTTGCCCAACTGTAGGCTAACATGAATGCTCTAAGCATGCTTACAGTAGGCTAGGCTAAGCTATGATGTTCAGTAAGTAAACTGCATTAAATGCATTTTTGACTTAATGTTTTCACCTTAAGGGTTTACCATAATGTAACCTCATCGTATGTTGAGGACAATCTGTACATTGGGTAAAGGGTCATCATCTTTCTTGAAACATTATACTTTGCTTCTAGTTAGTGCCACCACATGGCACACATGATTTTCTTTATCCATTACCTCACTTAGCCCTCACTTCTGTGAAACCTAGTGTCTGCTGGTGTGCCTCTCTGATCTGCTTCCCATATCCTTGCTTGGAAAAAAGATGACTCGTGTAGCTTCTCACATGAGATCCAGAACTTTTCTCTGAAAAACCAAAATGATTATCCTTGAAATCACTGCCTGACACATCGTACAGACACATGATTCCACCTATCAATAAAACAGATCCATTTGAGGAAACATTGGTCTTAAATTTTGACTTGACCTGAGTAGAAAATAATGCAATGGTCTCATAGCCGAACTCTGAAATGACTGACAATGGTGGAGAAAGAGATTGAAGAGTCGTGTCTAAGAACCACCAAGGATTGAGGCGCCCTCACCAGAAGCTAGGAAGGGGCCGGGTGAAATCAACATCTTGATTTTAGACTTCTAGTGTCTAGAATTGTGAGAGAGTAAATTTCTGTTGTTTTAACCCACTTGTTTTGTGATACTTTGTTACAGTGGCCCCAGGAAAAGAATATACACGTGTTACTTTATAATCATCTAACTAAGGTTATTTCCATTTTGAAAATTAAACGGAGTTACAATCAGTATGAAGGAAGATGACCCATGAAGGCCAGCACAGAGCTGACTTTTCTCCCAAAATGTTTCCTGGTGGTTCTGAGGAGCAACTCTAGAGTCCTTGTCAGAAGCCTATTTGCACACCTTTCAAGAAGTCAGGGACCAGGTCCATGTTTTTTTTTTTTCCCACAAAGTGTAGCCCACAGCTTTGAATCAAGTTCTCAATGAATGCTCCATGAATGTATGGTGATGGATGATGGATGAGGAATTCCTCTTAGCAAGAAGAGCATTCGGCCACCACTGTTACAGAGTAGGGTGAACAAACTAACAAATGAAAGCAAGAAAACACTTTGAGGGTGAAAATAAAAAGACTTTAGACTTGGAATGAAAGGAATCCAGGGGGACCTGAAGATCTACCTATATATGCATAGACTCCCAGATCCCTAGCTCTGTGGAATGTTAAAGAGCAGATCCCCATTTGATAATGAATGTGGGGATTTAAGCCAGGATCCTTGCCAAGAGACCTCTAGAGGTCTTTAATATACCATGGTGCTGAATTGTTTTGTTTTGTTTCTGTCATTTCAAAGCACTTGGTTTGGGGAATTACCTTCGGTGCACTCTGCCCCATGTGCAGCTAAACCTGTGGAGAACACCCTTCAAGCTGATCTTCTCATTTTCCTGTCTCTGCACTCAATTGGTGTCTCTAAGCTTTAGTCAAATGTTTTCATGGTCCCTCAGATCTAAGAAATTTGAACATGATTGTAGATCATGTATGGTCTTTAAAAATTAATATTAAAAGAGAGAAGATAGGGATACAGAAATGCTGATGCATAGGAGCACATGTACCCCAATGTTCATAGCAGCACTCTCAACAATAGCTAAAACATGGAAAGAGCCTAAGTGTCCATCAACGGACGAATGGATCAAGAAGATGTGGTTTATCTATACCATGGACTACTACATGGCAATGAGAAACAATGAAATCTGGCCATGTGTAGCAACACGGATGGACCTTGAGGGTGTTATGCTGAGCGAAATAAGTCAGGCAGAGAAGGACAAATATCATATGTTTGCACGTATAGGAGGATTAGGAGGAACTTAACTGAGGAACAAGGGGGAGAAGAAGAGGGGAAATGGTGGGGGAAAGGGAGAGAGGCAAACCATGAGAGACTCTTGAATGCTGACAAAAACTGAGGACTGATGGATGTGGGGGGGAGGGAGGGATGGGCATGGAGGAGGACACTTGTGGGGATGAGCACTGGGTGTTATGAGGAAACTAATTTGACAATAAACTATTTGTAAAAAATTTTTAAAAAAGAGAGAAGATAGAATGAGTATGAGGGAAGTAATCTTTTGAAATCACCAAAGGTCTTTCAAAGACAGACATTCCATCAATCTAAAATGTCACTGGCACAAATCAAATTCAACAGCACATAAAAAGAATTATCCACCATGATCAAGTGGGATTCATTCCTGGGTTACAGGGCTGGTTCAATATTCACAAATCAATCAATGTGATATATCACATTAACAACAAAAAAAGGTGAAAACCATATGATCCTGTCGATAGATGCAGAAAAAGCATTTGACAAAATACAGCATCCCTTCTTAATAAAGACCCTCAAGAAAGTTGGGATAGAAGGAACTTATTTAAACATCATAAAAGCCATCTATGAGAAGCCCTCAGCTAACATCATCTTCAATGGGGAAAAACTGAGAGCTTTCCCCCTGAGATCAGGAACACAACAGGGATGTCCACTCTCACCACTGTTGTTTAACATAGTGCTGGAAGCCCTAGCATCAGCCATCAGACAAGAAAAGGAAATCAAAGGCATCAGAATTGGCAAAGAACTCAAACTTTTACTTTTTGCAGATGACATGATAGTCTACATAGAAAATCCGACAGACTCCACCAGAAGCCTACTAGAACTGATCCAAAGAAATGGAAAAACATTCCATGCTCATGGATCAGAAGAATAAATATTGCTAAAATGTCATTACTACCCAAAGTAATTTACACATTCAATGCAATCCCAATCAAAATTGCACCAGCATACTTCTGAAAGCTAAAACAAACTATCCTAAAATTTGTATGGAACCACAAAAGACCCGAATAGCCAAAGTAATACTGAAGAAGAAAACCAAAACGGGAGGCGTCACCATTCCAGACTTTAGCCTCTACTACAAAGTCGTCATCATCAAGGCAGTATGGTATTGGCACAAAAACAGACACATACACCAATGTAATAGAATAGAGAACTCAGAATTGGACCCACAAATGTATGGCCAACTAATCTTTGACAAAGCGGGAAAGAGTATCCAGTGGAAAAAAGACAGCCTCTTTAACAGATGGTGCTGAGAGAACAGGACAGCATGCAAAAGAATGAAACTAGATCATTTTCTCACACCATACACAAAAATAAAATGGATAAAGGACCTGAACATGAGGCAGGAAACCATCAAAACCCTAGAGGACAAAGCAGAAAACAACCTCCTTGACCTCAACTGCAGCAATTTCTTACTTTACACATCCCCAAAGGCAAGGGAATCAAGAGCAAGAATGATCTATTGGGACCTCATCAAGATAAAAAGCTTCTGCACGGCAAAGGAAACAATCCATAAAACTAATAGGCAACTGACAGAATGGGAAAAGATAGTTGCAAATGACATATCAGATAAACGGCTAGTATCCAAAATCTATAAGGAACTCACCAAACTCCACACCCAAAAAACAAATAATCCAGTGAAGAAATAGGCAGAAGATATGAACAGACACTTCTCCATGAACAGAGGACATGCAGATGGCGAACAGACACATGAAACAATGCTCAGTGTCCCTCATCATCAGAGAAATGCAGATCAAAACCACACTGAGATACCACCTCATGCCAGTCAGAGTGGCTAAAATGAACAAATCAGGAGACTCCAGAGGCTGATGAGGATGTGGAGAAATGGGCACCCTCCTACACTGTTGGTGGGAATGTAAACTGGTGCAGCCCCTGTGGAAAACAGTGTGGAGTTTCCTCAGGAAACTAACAAGAGAACTCCCCTATGACCCAGCAATAGCACTGCTAGGAATATACCCAAGGGATATAGGAGTGCTGATGCATAGGGGCACATGTACCCCAATGTTCATAGCAGCACTCTCAACAATAGCCAAAACATGCAAAGAGCCTAAGTGTCCATCAATGGATGAATGGATCAGGAAGATGTGGTTTATCTATACGATGGAATACTACATGGCAATGAGAAAGAACGAAATCTGGCCATGTGTAGCAACATGGATGGACCTTGAGGGTGTTATGCTGAGCAAAATAAGTCAGGCAGAGAAGGACAGATACAATATGTTTGCACGTATAGGAGGATTAGGAGGAACTTAACGGAGGACCATGGGGGAGAAGAAGGGGAAAAACAGTGGGGGAGAGGGAGGGAGGCAAACCATGAGAGAGTCTTGAATGCTGAGAACAAACTGAAGGCTGATGGGGGTGGGGGAGAAGGGAAGGGGAGTGATGGGCATGGAGGAGGGCACTTGTTGGGATGAGCACTAGATGTTATATGGCAACCAACTTGACAATAAACTAAGAAATAAAGAAATAAATAAAATAAATTAAAAAATAAAATGTCACTGGCAATGCTTGCTTGACCCTTGGAGTAAGCAGACAAGCATAGGTTTACGTCAGAATAAGGCAGGCCGTAGTGTGTTGTTTGGGCCTTCCAAGAAGCAGGCAGCAAGACATGATTAGATGTGCAAAAGATTTGCTGCAGGCAATGATTGTGAAGAATAAAAGAGGAAGCGGGAATAATGGGACAGCTTTGTATCATGATACAGGTCTCCTACCTGCAGGGGGAGGGAGGGTTGGGTAGGACGAATCAACAGCTACAGCACGGTCCTAAGAAATTTTGGCCTGGCTGAGAGGGTGTTCCTCATTATAAAGTCACATGTGAAAGAAATCCTATGCCCCTTAGGAATGGGCCAGCACTTGTAACCCTAAGCCATTGGCTGAGAGTAGCCCACAGTGCAAGTACCATGGTGGATCTGGAAGGCCAGCAGCTGGGACTATCCACCTTTCAGCAGGAAAGCTTAGGGGCGAATATTTATGACTCCCAAGGGGAAATGAAGTCAGATGACCAGGGTTTGAATTCTAGATCTAACGTTTAATTATGGGAAAGTTATCTAACTTGTCTGAGCCCCCAAACTACTCATCTGCAAAACGGAAATTATTAAATTATCCACCTCAGAAAGTTGTTATGAGAATAACATGATCCTAAAATTCTTAGCTTTTTCCCTGATACCCTGAAGGGCTCAGTAAATGTTAACTATTATAATTACAGGTATTTATAGGGGGCAAAAAGTCAGAAGCCTCCGCCCTCAGGGAATTCTGACAGCTGGATGAAATGCTGAGAGGCGGCTGAAAGCCTTTACCCTGTGTGTCATACTGTGTATGGGACTCTTCTCCAGAATCTTTGGAATGTGATCCTTTTACCCTGCTTCTCAGAACAAAGGCTCTCTCTGCTGAACTTCACTTCCAAATGCTTAATGTAAGAGAAAAAATCCCTGCTAGATTGACAGGGATGGTGCAGGAATCCATCCCCCCACCCCCCACCTTGGCTAGTTTCCCTTGAAGAGTTTAGTGTATTTATCTATCTTGTGTACCTCTTAGGGAGGTCAATAATGCTGTAAACAGGGGAGAGCTCCTGGTTCAGTCAAGCAAATTACAGAATATTGAAAAGGTCATGGCAGTAAAGTACATCACTCTAATCCACAGAATATATGAGGCATTAAAACGCTAATGCCCTGACTTTTGGTTAGAATTTATGGATGAGAAGAATGAACTACCTCAGTACGTTTTTATGGCCAAAATTAAAACAGGGGTGGATTCACTTAACCCCTGCCAGCAGCCTTAAATTAATTCAACTACCTTCTGTGTTCATAGAATTCTGTCTCTATGGAACTCCATGTTTTGGGAAGGAGTTATTTCATGGGCACCTTCCCTGAAGAAAAAGGAGACAAGACATGCATGATAATAGAACCAGCTGCTGAGACATTCTCACACACTTGAGACCAAGCTGATGGTTAAGGGAGTGCTGATGGTTTTTCTCAAGGATATTGGGTTCTCAACCTCCTGGGTCAGTGTCGTTGACTGCCTCTAACGCATGACCCATCCCTCCATTGACCTTACAGCAAGGACAGCCTTGTGCAGATTCTGTTCCTCTGGACCACACCAAGCAGAAGTGCTTGTTAACTACAGATAGTGGCTTCACAGCCCAGGAAGAGAGTAGACAGAGAGAAACAGGACGCTACGTGGGTATCTCATATCCAGAAGAGAGTCCTGCATACCTACAGGAATTCTGCATGAAGCAGCTAATCGGGCCTGATTTGCAAATATTTCTAGGAAATTTTTCTATGAAAAATTACCTACAAAGAGCTTATTCACCTGCACAACCTTATTGCTAAAGTTATCAGGTGTTGCTGTGTAACCTTTTGAGAACCTTGGATTATTCTGCCATCTGAGAGGCGTCATCGGGGAAGAAGGCAGAGGGAACTAGCAATTATTATACACTACGTGCCAGACATTAATCCTTACAGCAGCCCTACGGAACTAGGTATTATCCCTTATCTCCAGATAAGAAAGCTGAGGTCGACAAAGGTTAAGAAAATTGTATGAGTTTCTAAGCTGTTAATTGGCAGAGCTGAGACCCAATCTGAATCTGCCTGGCTCCAAAATCCATGCCCAGTCTAACACTCACACAAAACCGATTGCAACAACTTCCCCCGACCTGCAAAGCTGGGGGCAGCCTTGATGCAAAAGTCACCACCTTTTGATTAGAGTGGCAACTGAAAACCTATCTCTCTATGTCTCTCTCAAGAATGTCTGTAATTTCCTGTGAGCGGCTGGTTTCTTGGGCTTCAGTTCTGATTTTCTTTCAAGATGCAAATTATCGATAGAGATGAGACACTTCCTGTGAATAAATCTTTCACAAACTTTTATTTTTTAAAGGGTGATCTTGATAGTGTTAGACCACAGGTCACATGGGGAAGAGACAGAGGGGTTTATATAGGAAATGGCAGAAAGGGAACATTTTGAGGTGTCAAATACATGAATCTATTTCAGAATTTTACCTGAGGCTGACCTCAGTGATCTTTTTTGCTTTTTAGGAAGGGTAAGTTCTGTATTTTAGAATGTACATACCTATTTCATGGTGTTGTTGAAGGACAAGAGAAGTGTGTGAGAATGCTTTGTAACGTAAATGAATCAACTAAATAATGTGTAGTGCTAGTTCAATTTGTAAGTGAATTCATTTTTTTGTGGCCAAATTCCCTCTTTATATTCCACATGGTTCCATTCTCTTGACCATTCATCAAACGTAAGTGGGGAAAAAATATCTGGACACTAGAAGCCCATTATATAGACCAAATTATATAGACCAGATTTGCTCTAGAAAATAAGGTCTAATAATTCAAACAGAAAGAATTGCCTTCTAGGAAAAGATTGAATACATTTTTTGTGAGTTTCTACATCATTTTCTCTTCTATTAGAAACAGGATCTCTGTCAAGGGTTTAAAAAGTAAGCGCTATACTAGAACTTACCAGCAGAGGGGAGTAAAGGAACACAAAACACCTTTCTGTTCAGGATAATTTTTTGTGCATAAACAGGGTAGCAAGGTCTGCAAATCCATGCTTTTTTTTTTTATTAGCCAGTGGATCTGTGTAAACAAGATTAAACTTTATGAACATCTCAGTCTGTAACGAAGGCAAGCAAACAGATCCATAGGTCACAAAGGTGTTGACTTTTGAATGGAAGGTATAAAGAGGTGAGAAGAATGGACTACTTTAGTGTATTTTTATGACCAAGTTTGCCAAGTACAGTTTTTAAAAAAATTTTAATGTTTATTTATTTTTGAGAGAGAGAGCAACAAAGTATGAGTGGAGGAAAGAGAGAAGAAGACACAGAATCCGAAGCAGGCTCCAGGCTCCAAGCTGTCAGCACAGAGCCTGTCTCGGGGCTCGAACTCAAAACTATGAGATCATGACCTGAGTCGAAGTCACACGCTTAACCAACTGAGCCTCCCAGGCACCCCACCAAGTATAAAGTTTTATTTTCCAAGTCTCTTGAAACTATGCTGAAATCAATTTTACTACACTCAAATCAGGTTTTCTCTTAATTTTCCATGCCTATGTTTGAATATTCATTTTGAATGAAATTCCAGTGAGATGCATTTTTTTTAAGACACCTGTATATCGTGGCAGATGGAAATATGACTTGCATGTACTATATCTCAGACATATGCAGTTTTACTTAGATGAAGAGGGGATGTGAGAACACAATCTGATGCCTGTTCAAAATGCACCAGAAGTGCAGGTACACACACACATGTACACACACAACCTTTGAGAAGTCAGTTATTCACCTCTAGATGAATGCTAGTTGATATTCCAACCCTGTTTCTGTAGTTCTTGAAAGAAGGTGACTTTGGGGGTTAGAATTATGAACGCTTACCTACAGGAAATAGATGTCAATTCACTGTCAACAACCTGCTGATAGTCAACAACAATCAGATATGCCTGCTGATTTCTTGTGCTGACACTAGAGACAAAAAATATTGAAGAGTCTATCACCTTAAGAGGGAACAATCAAGTTGAGGAGGCAAAGAAGGGTGTATTTTGCAACGGGACATCTCTTATAGGAAACAGAAAGCCAGTTACCAATAAATGGGAATCTCAATATCTAACCAAGGTATGACTCACCAAGTTTCTCCTTCGCGTTCATTGAATTGATAGGTCTCATAGAGCAACGTTAAAAGATAAACCGAGATGGGTTAATATTTGAACAAAAATCTGTTGGAATCTGTCAGTGCCAAATTGGAAGTGGCTGGGTATGCTCCAACCACTCAGGTTGAAAATCAGGGAAAAGACTTTTAATAACGAAAAGGCTGGGGCGCCTGGGTAGATCAGTCGGTTAATAGTCTGACTTTGGCTCAGGTCATGATCTCACAGTTTGTGGGCTTGTGCCCCCACGTCGGGCTCTGTGCAGACACCTCAGAGCCTGCTTCAGATCCTGTGTCTCCCTCTCTCTCTGCTCCTCCTCTGCTTGTGCTCTGTCTCTCAAAAATAAATAAATGTTGAAAAAAATTTTTGTAATAATAATAATGAAAAGGCAAAAACAAAGCAAGGAGTTTATTGATTGGCTACAGCTAAAAGCCTAGTTGGATGTTTGAGGTTGGTTGGCATCAGGTTTTGATTTTGTAACCTGGAGGCACTGACACTTCGATTTGAGTTTGCTTACACAGGCTGCCAGAGCATCAGAGGCCTTCAGTCCAGTGGTCTCCTATTCAACTAATTTAACAGTGCTAACCTGAGTTCTGTGCTCATACTCAAGAGTTCCAATCTGGTAGGCTGGAGAAGGAAAATATCAGCTTTACATTTCATTTCATGAAATGTCCACTCATCACTTTCATCTTCATTGGTTTTTTATATAAGATACAGGAGTAATACCATCCTCTTTGTTTTAATGAATATACTGTATACATTGTTACTTCCCCGGTTTGGCAGGTTTGAATGTCTTCTATCCATACTGATGTTTTCCAGTCCCAGCACACCAAGAGTTAATAGAAAGGCTCGATATATTATTCGTGGACCCACCATGGTTCTGTTGTCGGTTCTAAGACAGTCTTGATTAGTCCCTGGTCTTAGTGAGGGTTTTAGAGCTCAGCATACCAGGCAATCAAGGCATTTGGAGACTACTGGGGAAGGAGGAGAAAGTGGAATGTTAGCTGGGTTTCAAAAATAAGGAAAGAATAGGAGCATTAAAAGGGGAGTAAAAAGGCAATCAAGGTAGGAGAAGGTGCTTAGTCAGAACATGGTTCTATACTAGAAAGTACCTGATGAGTTATAAGGGGTGATGAGTGATGACAGAGCTCAAGTAGTGGAGATCCCTTAGTTGTCCAGAGTTCAAGGGATGCCCTACCAGAATATGTGGAGAAAAGAAAGGACATTATTCTGGATCTAACACATACACCTGGGAGCAACTCCAGTAGGTTTCTCTCTCTCCCAAAATTAATAAATGTAGATGTATTGAATGGTAAGGATAATAACTGTCTTACAACTCAGGAGGTAAATGAGATTATGATTGCAAGCCTCCCAGACTCCAGCAGGTGCCTTGCAAATATTAGCTTCCTTTCCATTCCCCAGTCATCAAAATCCATCCTAGAAATACTATTCTTCAAAAAAAAAATGGCAGTTGGTAAGCATTAAATATTATAAATCTCAGAATGTTACACAAAACACATTATCATCAAGAATTTTAATAATAAATATAAACATAAATAATAAATATTGTACTTCTCTATCACCGTCTTGTGTTGTATGCTCAAGAAAATAGTCCCTTGAAGCTCATAAAAAATGTTGATACTTAAGTTTTATCGATTATTCTTTAAGGCAAATCTTTTCTATTTTTCTCTAGCAACAAACGCGATGCAAATGTACAATGGATGGAAGTGTTTCTAAATGAAATCACTCTAACAACTCAAGCATTTCCCTGGCTACTCTTCTGGAATGGACATAGGTACTATTTTTGCACTGTGGGCTAAATGCCTTAAATTGAATCTCATTGTTAAGGACACAATTATCCCTTGTATTTTATAGAAAAATTTCCCTTAAAGACCACCAAATTTATGGTAGAAGGGGAAAGCAAAATGAGGTATGGAGTCATATTTGCACTTAAAGTAAGGTTATTTTGTGTGTCAGGCCATTTTGATAGATAATGTTACATAGTGACATGGTCGCTTAGCAACCCTGCCATAGACAAACTCAGGATTCCTGTTTTGCTGGGAAATCATAAGGAGCAATACCTACGAGAGTCTGTCTGTTGTTTTGGAGATTTTTAAAACAATTTTTTAATGCTTATTTTTGAGAGAGAGAGAGAGAGAGAGCATGAGCAGAGTAGGGGCAAAGAGAGGGAGACACAGAATTTGAAGCAGGTTCCAGTCTCTCAGCTGTCAGCACAGAGCCCAATGCAGGGCTTGAACCCATGAACTGTGAGATCATGATCTGAGTCGAAGTCAGACGCTCAACTGACTTAGGCACCCAGACGCCCCTTGTTTTGGGAGTTTTTACAAAATATTTCATTGGTGTTCAAATGACTAAGACTGGGTTAGAAATTTAGGTAGTGGGATTTGTGTTTCTGTTATTCTAAAAATGGAGAAAGATGTTGATCGATTTTCAATCTTGGCTGAGAACTAAGACACTTGCTATAAAGGGTGAGAAGTAGTGAGTCTCCTTACACAGGAAAGAGGGTGCCCAGAATATCTGTTCCTGTCTCCCCTTCCCCACTGCTAATGTCTCCACTTGAATGTTTAAGCCTGACAGGTTTTTCACTTCAGGATCTTGTTTAATCAATTCCCCTCACCCCCTTCCATTTCTAGTTTTTCCTTCCAGCCTAAAAACATATTTATCTCAGAAAAAAAAAACCCAAATAAGTAGACCGTTGGGTCTCCAGCTTCCCTCCCACTCTCCCCTCCTCTTTTTAGAAAAGCCTTGGAAGAGTATCTCAAGTTTATGGCCTTCAACTCCTCACCTCCCTCAGGTCACTGCAATCTACGTCCTAGGGCCTTTAAATTCCTGAAAGTGCTCTTGTCCCGGTGATGATAATCTGGTTGTCAAATTCACTGGACAATTTTCAGTCATTATCTCACTTCTTTGGCCAACTTAACAACTCTTTCCTTCTGGCTCTTCTCACCTTTTCCCACACCTCTCATCGTGTGACTTCTGGGCTTCCCAGAGTTTTGTCCTCAGTGCCCTCTTGCTATGCCCTGTGGTCTGCTGAGTGAGGTCATCCCCTCCTGGGGGCTTCATAAATCTATCTGTGGTGACTTTCAAGTCTATGTTGTTCTGGCGCGAACCTCATTCTGGAGCTCTAGGCCCATTTCCAGCTCTCTGTAGATACCTCTCTTTCTATATCTTCTAGGCACTGAACCCCTCTGCTCTTTCCTTGTCTTCCCAGTGCCTCCACCTTCATAGCACCAACAAGCTGTTTGTTCTCTACCCTTCTCTCAGCTCAGTTCATGCCATCACGTCCACCCAGTTTCCCAAATCAGAAATTTGAGTATTCTCAGATTCCTTACCTTCCATTATGTACCACATCAAGCAACTCATCAGAGCCCATATTCACCTCCTAAGTTCACATTCACCAGAGTTCATATTCAGCTCCTAAGTATCTTGTGAATCTGGTCCTACATTAACATCCTATTTGATTCAGCCTGTATTCAGGACAGTTGAAATTTCTGAATTGTCCTCCTTATCAGTCATGTCCTCGCCACTTCTCCCCTTTCTAGAGCATGACACACCAATCCTTCGTACGTTGTTCTTGCCTACATTTCAGCATCACCTCTACCATTTGCTTTGTCACACTCCTTTGGGCCTTTGTCACACTCTACTGCATATCCTATGCTCTGACCATCTCCCTGGGAAATAACCTGCGGTTTCCTAAACTTGAGGTATTTCCATCCCTTTGCACCTTTACATTTATAAGCCCTTGGGCCTCCCCTTTCTCCTCCCCCTAAGAACTTTCTACCTTAAGGGGTACCTGAGTGACTCAGTCAGCTAAGCGTCCAACTTTGGCTCAGGTCATGACCTCACGGTTCATGAGGTCAAGCCCCACCTTGAGCTGTCTGCTGTCAGAGTAGAGCCTTCAGATCTTCTGTCTCCTTCTCTCTCTTTGCCCCTCCTCTGCTTGTGCTCGCTCTCTCGAAAATAAATAAACATTAAAAAAAATTAAAAAGAACTTTATGCTTTAAGAGTTAGCTCAACCATCACGTCCTTGGGGTTCTCTCCCCAAGCAGTGCTTAAGCACTCCCTCCTTAGTACTGCTCTGTTACATTTTACCTGAATGTATTTTGATACTTATCACTTTGCTTATGTGATGTAATTGTAATGTATTGATTATGTATCTATAGGTCTGCGCGCGATGAAACTCTGATGGCATGCACATGTCTTTTTAAAAAGTCTTCATATCCTCTTATTCCTAGCACAGAGTAGGTGCTAAACAAAGCCCGAGTGAACAAATGAACAAATATAAAGCAAGTTATTTCAAGAGTGAACATTATAGGACAGAGAAACAGATCCTATTAGAAGTTGTGTATCCCATAAGTTAAAAATCAGTAAGATTCACACCCGTTAGGATAGCTGTCAGAAAAACAGAAAATAGTTAAGTGTCGGTGCAGAGAAACTCGAGCCCTTGTACGCTGTTGGTGGTAACGTGAAAAGGCTCAACCGCTATGGAAAACAGGGTGGTAGTTTTCTTTAAAAATTAAAAATATAACTACCAGTGATCCCACTTCTGGGTATATATCCAAAAAGATGGAAAGTGGGGTCTTGATGATATATCTGCACAGCCATATTCATAACAGCACTATCCACAATAGCCAAGAGGGGAAAGCAGCCTAAATGTTCATCAACAGATGAATCGATAAAGAACATGTGATGCATACATGCAATAAGATATTATCAAGCCTTAGAAACGGAAGGAAATACTGTCATGCTATATCATAGATGAAGTTTGAGGACCTTATGCTAAGTGAAATAAGCCAATAACAAAAAGATTAATACTGTATGATTCCACTTAGATGATATATCTAAAGTAGTCAAACTCTTAGAAACAGAAAGAAGAATGGTGATTACCAGGAGCTAAGAAAAGGAGAAAAGGGGGAGTTGTTTAACGGGTATGAAGCTTTAGTTCTGCAAGATCAAAAAGTTCTGGAGATCCATTTCACAACAATGTGAATGTTACTTAACACCACTAACCTGTCTACTTAAAAACAGTTAGCAGGGTTGGGGCACCTGGGTGACTCAGTTAGTTAAGTGTCCAACTTTGGCTCAGGTCATGATCTTGCAGTTCACAAGTTTGGGCCTCGAATAAGGCTCTGTGCTGACAGCTCAGAGCCTGGAGCCTTCTTCAGATTCTGTGTCTCCCTCTCTCTCTGCCCCTTTCCTACTCTCTCTCTCTCTCTCTCTCAAAAATAAATAAAAACATTTTTAAAAATTAGAAATAAAAATAGTTAATGGTAAATTTTACATTATGTATTTTGCCACAATTAAAACAAAATACACAATATATTTGACATAAAATAAATAAGTATCTGGAGGCCAAAGGTTTGATAGGAAGACTAAATATTTATGACTTCTGCTTTTATAGGTCATATCAGGCTGAATATCTTTATATAATTTACCTTTAATGCTTTGCAAAAAAATTCTGTAATACAAGTAACATAATATTTGAATATAATAACAAAACACGATAATGTAAGTTGGTTTATGTGGGTTATATTATGGTAAGAATAAACGAACAAAATTCCATTTCTTTTTTCAGGAAATGTGCTCTACCTTTTGCCATGTCTGTTATGCTTATGTTTTCAGTACATGTAATAATCAAGTTCAACATTAACAGACCTATGCCTAGTTCTCTTGGAGCTTCTAGACTGAAGACTGTGACCCAATGCAAACAATTACTCAGAAATCTTAGAAAGTTGACAAAGGGTGCACACGAAAGTATACATATATGAATGTGCACATGTGCACTCGCACAAACACACATGCCACTTGCTGAAGCTCATGAACTATTCATGAGTCGGGTGTTTGCATAACTAAGAAATGTTGAGTTAAATATTTCCAGGAGAGGTGTATGCTAAAAAATGTTTCTAAAGAAGAAAGTAAAGCAGAAACTTCAGAATGTCTCTACTGATCTTCAGTGACTTAAAAAGGTTGACATGAAATTTACCAATAACAATCACCAGTCATCCAAACAGTGGACCTCCAATTCAAGCTGCATTTTTGATCTTTAATGATCCTTTAACAGCAGGAAACATCTCAAACTTTCCCTTTAGGGTTTCAGAAATTTCCTTTTTCCAAGACTATACATTTTTTATCTCTCCCATGGAAAATATAAACACCAGGGGTAAAATGGAATTCCGGATTCTTAAAGGATTTCCTACTCTAATGTGGCTCATTTTCTATCATTGAACCTCTGGGGTTACTTCAATTAAAAAAAAAAAAAAAAAAAGAGCCTGTTAGTCCCTGAAATTGAAGCAGTTGATTCAAACTGGAGAAACTGTCAAGGAGGAAGTCTGTGAATACTGTCATGTGCCCAGGGTGCACGAGAAACTCGCTGATATAATTCTTGTTTCCTCTATATCTGCAGCTTGGGAACACAGCATAACTAGCCTGCCTGGCCTCTCATCCCTTCCAAATCTGCAGGAAGTGCTTCTCTGCTAGTCTCAGCCTTGCCATTTTTGAGTTGCCTGGGAGCTATAGAAAAACATCATTAACTCGATCTGTATTAACCTGAAATGCTGAAAATAAAAATAGCATCCAGGAGGACACTTCCCCTACATTCCTATTATTTCACATTAAGGTTTTATTATTCCTTGAGCTACTGTTGCTTGCTGGCCATCTTCTTCATTAGAGCTGCTCTTTTATTTGTCTAACTTTATTGAGATATAATTGACATATAACATTGTATAAGGTGTAAACACTGTGATGATTTGATACACGTACATACTGCAGAATGATTACCAACACTAAGGTTAGTTAACTCACATAACTGGGGTGTGTGTGTGTGTGTGTGTGTGTGTGTGTGTGTGATAAGAACACTTAGAATCTACTCCCTTTACAGCTCCTCTTTTAAAATTTCATTTTGCATCTAGCTCTGCCTGTTGGAAAGTTTACTTGGGAGAAAGGGAAATCTCTGTGTGCAGAGGCAGGAAATGGAAGTGAGCTGGTCTAATATACACTGTGAAATCCCCTCTCTAAGCCCACATGTGTTTATGCAGATGGCACTACATAAAAGTGAATTCCTTTAAAGAAGCAGACTTAATGGAAGAAATCACAAAAGCTAAAATCCTTTAGAAACTCTTTGAAAGAATATGGAGGAAGGGATGTGAGGTGGAGATGTAGCCCCATGTAACTTAGACTTGAAGGCTGTGGAGGGTTTCTAGGCTGATGGTGTGAGTGGTACAAAGGCCTATAATAACAGACTAAATCTGGGTGCCTGGGTGGCTCAGTCATTAAGCATCTGACCTCGGTTCAGGTCACGATCTCATGGTTTATGAGTCTGAGTCCCGCAGCGGGCGAGCTTGAGCCCCATTTTTCTGTCTCTCTCTCTCTCGCAAGCATGCTGTATAAACAAACAAACAAATAAATAAGTGCTAAGTCTTGCTTATTATTTGTTCCCTTGCTTGTTTGTGTTTTTGTTAGGAACCTGAAACAGAGCCATTGACATTGGACTCCTTTGCTCCATCAGCAAATCATCCTGGGAAAGTATTGCTGGGTCTTCCAATCCCAGCTGAAAGAGATTTCTTGTAGAGAGGCACATTGCCCCAGTTTTACCTATAAATGATGACCAGGTAACTTCCCACATAAACCAAGACACATTTCAAAGTCAAGTGGCCACTGAGAAGAATTAATAGACAGTAAATAAGCTACAGAGGGTGAAAGCTGGAATGGATGCGTAATAATTCAGCACTCGGCCCCTGGGTAGCAGCAGGAATCCAGATACGGAATCGGCCCACTTCAGTCCCTCAAGGGGCTCATGGGGGATGCTCTTTCCTTCCAGATACCCTGGAAACAAGGGTGAATCTGCATAATCATTGGGCCATTCTATCTCTGGTTCGCACTATAGCCTCAGAAAGAAGTCTCTTGTTTGTTCAAATGCTTATTAACAATTGACTATTGCTGTCTGCATTAGTTTGCTAGGGCCGCCATAACCAAGTACCACAGACTAGGTGGCTTAAACAGAAATGTATTTTCTCACAGTTCTCAAGGCAGGAAGTCCAAGATCAAGTTGTCAGCAGGGTTAGTTTCCTCTGAGTCCTTTCTCCTTGTTCTGAGATAACCACCTTCTCGTTGCCTCCTGATAGGGTCATTACTCTGTGCACACACATCCCTAGTATCTCTTTGTCCTCATCTCCACCCCCTATAAGGACACCAGTCAGATTGGATTAGGGCCGACCCTAGAGTCTTCTTAATCTACTTATCTCTGTAAAGGCCTTATACCCCAAAACAGTCAGATTCTTTTTTTTTAATGTTTATTTTTGAGAGAGAGAGAGAGCACAAGCAGGGGAGGGGCAGAGAGACAAAGACAGAATCCAAACCAGGCTCCAGGCTCTGAGCTGTCAGCACAGAGCCAGACGTGGGGCTTGAACCCACAAACTGTGAGATCATGACCTGAGCTGAAGTCAGACAGCACCCAGGCAGCCCCAAAAGCAGTCACATTCTGAGGTCCTAGGGGTTGGAGCTTCAGCATATGAATTTTGAGGAGAAACAGTTCAGTTCACAATACTGCCACTCCTCCGTCCAGCTTCTCATTATGTGAGGACACAGCAAGGTGGCAGTCATTGATGAGCCAAGAACTACACTCACCAGACTCCTGTTCTGCCAACACCTTGATCTTGTACTTTCCAGCATCCAGACTGTGAGAAAGAAATTGTAAGGAAGCCACTCAGCCTATGATATTTTTGTTATAGTTGCCTGAACAGAAGAAGACAGGCTCTGATCATTTTGCAAGTTATAAATAGGTGGATAGACACAGAAAATCGGGATGAGGTGCATAGGGATGTGCCAGAACTGAGTCACACACAGAGATATAACACAGTGTGAACCGGGAGACTGAACTCACTTCACAAAACTATAGTCAACTTGCTTGGATGTCAAATGCTCAATGAAGTCAGAAAGTCTGTCTGTTTTCATTACAGCCTCAAATGAGGGAGCCCCACGCAAGCCTTCCGGGCTGATGGTGCCATGATGCTGGCCAGCGTATCAGCGCTCATTATCCTCTAGGGGAGGCTGCAGGGGAGCTCCCAGTGGCATGTCATTCTTTCTATGAGAATGTCAACATGGTTTCTTCTGATAGAGAAAAGCGAGCTACAGGGATCAGAAATTTGAAAAGAAGTCATGCAAATAGTATTAGTTAGCTTTCATTGTTAGTAGCGTTTATGGGCTGCAGATAATTAAATCTAGGGATAAATGGGAGGAACTCTGATAGGTTCCAAGTTCATCTGGGAAGATCTTCAGGAAGGACTGTGCCAAACCACGACTGATAGGGGAACCCTCATGACAAGACCTTTTGGCCTAGATGGCGAAATGGGATTGATTGGTGGGTCCAATGTGTTTTCTACCACCAAGCAATTCTCCAGTTCTCACCAGACTCTGACTGAGTGTCATATAACTTAACTCAGTTCTGACCCTACCTACCTGGATAGCTTGGGCTTGGACCCACATGACTCCCACTTCAATGCCATCCACCAGGTCAGGGTATCCTGTGCCTCTTATTTACTTTTACCAGTTTGTTATAAAGAATATTAGAAAAGACACAGATGAACAGTCAGATGAAGAAGTACATAGGGTGAGGCCTGGAGAGCCCACAAGTGCAGAAGCTTCTGTCCCCAGGGAACTGGGGTGTGCCACCCTCCCCGCAATGGGGTGTGTTCACCAACATGGAAACTCATCGAATGTTGATGTTCAAGAAGTTTTATAGAGCTTCATCTGTGGCTCCTCCCTTCCCCTTCCCAGAGGTGGGCGGGTGCAGCCAAAAGTTCTAGACCCCGTCATCACTACTCTTTGTGGTGTCTGGAGGTTACCTAGGGACCACACCCTAAGTCACCTCATTAGCATAAACTCAGGTAAACTCAAAAAGGGCCCCTTATGAATGACAAAAGGATGTCCTATCATTGAGGAGATCCCAAGAGCTTTAGGATATTTGTGCCACGACCCAGGGACAGAGACCAGATATATTTCTTAATATATCATAGTGGGGAAGGGAGGGCACATTGTTTTTCATTCAGTGGTGTTTTAAGACAAAATAAAAATAAACACAAAAACCTTTTATACAAATAGATAAGCAGAGGCATTTGAAGTTTGTGTCATGGGCTGAAAAAATGTCCAAAATATACACTTGGTTGGAGAGGTGGATATGAACGATATAGAAATGAGGAAAGAACAAAGGAAGTGATCTGGAAATTTCCATTCTGAGGAGAGACCCAGATGGGCCATTCAGCTGAAAAGAAGCAGATTCCTAGTCAGTAAGCTGGAGTCAGAGCCTAAAGTGGCTGCCAAACCAGAAGGAAACAGGCAGAGCAAGGAAATGGACCGAAGTGGTTGAATCTAAACAAACTGGCGAAGGTAAGCACCCGAGGGTCAGAGAACCGAAGCAATGGGCAGGAAGCAGACACAATCCAGGGACAATTTCCCAAGTCTCTGCACAGAAGGACAAGTTCCACACTGCCAGTTTAATAGTTGTCTGATCCCTGATCAAACTAGCTGCCTTTTTCTCTGCTCTCATTTGTTTTCCCAGGTATGGGCAGGCAAGGCATTTGGGAGCTGGTTGGCATCCATTCACCTAGCCTCATCTCCCAGCTTGTCCTCTGCTTTAGCAGGACCTAGCTTCTGCATCCACCGTGCCTCTCTATCGCTCAGTGCTATTTATTCTGCCTAATTGTCCTCACTCTTCTGGTCCACCTGAAATAATCATTCCTCAAGACTCGGTTCAGGAGTTATTTTCCAAATGAAGCCTTCACACATGCACACACACCACCACAACCACCACCAACTACAACAAAAACGGCACATAGACACACACTACACACATACATTTACACATACCACACACTCACACACCAGCCACATACCTGAATGCATACCTGTATGCATACACAGGCCCTCTGCCATATACCACCCAAAGTTAAGGATCTTTTCCTTAGCAATGCAGGTTGATATGCCTCTACTGTTATATATGGCACACATTTTAAAATATTTATTTATTTATTTTGAGAAAGAGAGGTGAGGGGAAGGGACAGAGAAAGAGAGAGAGAGAGAGAGAGAGAGAATCTCAAGCTGGTTCCGCACTGTCAGCGAACAGCCCAATGCTGGGCTCAATCTCATGGACCATGAGATCATGACTTGCGCCAAAATCAAGAGATGGATGCCTAACTGACTGAGCTATACAGGTGTCCCTATAGCATACATTTCTAAACAGTAACTTTCTTATAATTATATTAAGAAATTGTACTCTGGACATTTATTTTATTTTTTAGTTTTTTAAATGTTTATTTATGTTTGAGAGAGACAGACAGAGTATGAATCCGGAAGGGGCAGAGAGAGAGAGAGGGAAAAACAGGGCCTGGATACTGAGGCTGTGCTGAACTGTCAGCATGGAGCCCTACACAGGGCTCGAACTCACAAACCATGAGATCATGACCTGAGCAAAAGTTGGATGTTCAACCAACTGAGCCACCCAGGCGTCTCTACTCTGGACATTTCAAGTGGTGTGAATTTCAAAGTGGTTTTCAACCCCTCTTAATCCAACCCTACCCACCACGCCCATTGACCCTAGAACTAAAAGTTTTAGGACACCAAACTAATGTCAGTTCAATATCTGTTGTAGGTGGGTAGAAGGAAGTTACAAACTACTGACAACTTGTGTTTTAATCATAAAGATTTGCTTTCCACTCTCTTGGTTTAAGTACAAAGAGAAAGATATTTGGCATATAAACCAGCATATCAACAGGAAAGGCCATGATCTCTTTTTCCCATTAGAGAAGAGGTGCTTGGCCTCTGACTTCTCTTCACCTTAGCTCTTTACCCCCTGAAGATGTGTTATTTCCAACATGACACCAAGTATCTCCTTAGCAACAGTCTCAAATAGGGTCAGCTTTATCTCCTCTGATGAAGATGACTTCTTTCTTTAAAAAAGAAAACAGCATTCCTTTTATAAACTCAATCCTAATAGCACATGATTTTCAAAGTAAACGGGAGTTTTACAACAGAAGCCCCTCTAACTGGGAGTCTAATTATACCATATAGGGTATAACTAGTCTATGAACAAAGCCAGCTATGACATAGCTATGGAATGACCAAAAAGCCAACCCCAAGGAGGAGCAGACCATGAAAGAAAGGCAAGAGGCCTCAATACTTGGCCCTTGAATTATCTAGAAAGATGAGCCTTATCATTAATGTGGAATTTTAGTGTTTCTGCTAAACACTAAAGGAAGGAAAATGAAGATATTACATCCTCTTACTCCATTAAGGGTCGCCCCAAATGCAAGTTCTTTCTAAGGGCTGACATTATACACCCTAAAGGGCAGAAAGAGGTTTTACAGCTGTGGGATCAGAGAAGAGCTGGGTGTTCTGTCTTCCAATTCATTACCACACATCATCTACGGCTTTTGGGTAATTGAGCAAATAATTCCCTTGACAACCATTCTCTCTCTTTAGCACCAAGGCAAGGTAATTAATTAAGGCCAGAAGGGGATTGTTAACGGCTGTTAATGAACCACAATTGAGGGAATTACTTAGGAGAGCGCCCTTAGAGCCTATAAAAGTACATGAACTAGAGTAGCTCGGGTATCAAATGTTCCCAGCCCTTCCCGTCACTCTTCAGTCACGGAAGGACACATTAGAGGTGAAATGACTGGGGAGTTTCCAGGACATAGCCTTGCCTGATTATGCTTGTATAACTTGGAGTGGCTATTTATTTTCAAACCCATCATTTCCAGAGAGACTTTTCTAGGACACACACCAAATGTGTAGCACACACTAAAAGATGATGACCTGAACGCTGAACTGTTCAGTCGGTATTCTTTCAAAGCTGTGTGATGTAGTTTGAGCTTTACACAAACACCCTAAAATAGGATGTGAAGTACTCTCTGACCTAAAGAAGTCATAATCTCAATGGGGCTACACGAAGGACTCAAGAAACAAGTAGAGGGCAGTGTGACTCGATAGTACATAATTGTGAAAATGAGTAAAGTCAACTTAAAATGGAGCCAGGAAGCCCTGAAGGGGAGGCTCTCAAGCTCTAACCATTCCTTGCAGGCTGCATATGCAGCAGGAAGAAGGAAGAGTTCTTATCTTGACAAGGGAGGTCACTTTTCATACAGCGATTTTATTTCCTCATTTTAAGAAAAAGAAGGCAGGGCTCTTGGCTAGCTCAGTCAGTAAAGCCTGTGACTCTTGCTCTTGGGACTGTGAGTTCAAGCTCCACATTGGGTTAGGGATTACTTTAATAAATAGAAGTACTGTTTTTTTTTATTGTACTTTTATGTATTTGTATTAAATAAAAATATATTTAGAAGAAAGAAACATGGTTACCTGGGTGGCTCAATTGGTGGAGTGTCTGACTTCAGCTCAGGTCATGATCTCTTGGTTGGTTAAGTTTGAGCCCCACACTGGGCACCCTGCTGTCAGCGTGGAACCTGCTTCAGATCCTCTGTCTCACTCTCTCTCTGCCCCTTCCCCATTTATGCTCTCTCTCAAAAATAAACTTGAAAGAAAGAGAAAGAGAGAGAGAGATTGCTCCCTGCCACAGCAACATCACACAAAGCTCCGCTTGTAGCCAAAGAAAAACTACCACAACCTCACACTTGTTCTCTAATAAACTTTTGTTCAAAATGGCCCTCTCCAATTTCCTCCTAAAACTTAATACAAGCCGACCTTCCCTTTGTCTTACTCAGGCTTACTTATAGTTTACTAGAGCTTGGCGTGTCCCCAATTGCAATTCTTCAACTATTCCCCAGTGATGACATTTTGCTCATAAAATAACAGGCTGTTTTGCTTTTAAGGTCAACATAATTGCTAAACTGCATGGCCTAGACCCCAAGTGCTAAAGAAGTTTAGGAAAGCGATGCAGCTGCGTGGGCTGGGTGAGCAGAGCAGGCTTAGGGGGAGAAATGGAATCAGAATCGGCAGAAAGGAGCAGGGGGCAGCATGGGTGAAGGCAAAGAGAACATACAGTGTGAGTCCTGTCTTCCTGAAAAAGAATTTTATACCAAAGTCTACAGAATAATCCTTCCTTCTTCACTGTCCTTTTCTCCTTCTTCTTCTGCTGAAGTTTAAGAGACATTTTTGAGATTACCAGTCTCTTTACATCCCCTGTCCCCATCACATAAGCGCATGCACACACACACAGACACACACATCAGGGGATAGGCCGAGGGGTCACAGCACGCACAGTTCTTTGGTGACAGAGAATGAACAAGACTCAGACGAGAAATTAGATCACATAATTTTGAGAGTGTCTTTTTTTTTTTTAAATGTTTATTTACTTTTGACAGAGAGAACCAGAGTGTGAGTGGGGGAAGGGGAGAAAGAGAGAGAGAGAGAGAAAGGATCCAAAGCTGGCTCTGCACTGAGAGTGAGCCTGATGCGGGGCTTGAAATCACAAACCATGAGATCATGACCTGAGCTGAAGTCAGATGCTCAATCAGCTGAGCCATCCAGGTGCCCCACGTCTGCTGTCTTTCTTACTAGAACATAAGGTCAGCTAAATAGTACGAGTGATGGGGGTTGGAGTGGTGGTGGGGGTTCAGAGTCAAAGACCAAAAAAGAATTCTTGATGATATCTTTGGTGCAAAAAAGGTGATTTTATTAAAGCATTGGGACAGGACCCGGGGGCAGAAATAGTTGCACTGGTGTTGTGCAAAGTGACTGGTTTTATACTGTGGAGTTGGGGGAGGTAAAGACAAATTAAAGGGATTTCCATATGCTAAAAATGACTCACAGATTACTGGAAGCCTAGCAACTGTCAAACTAAAATTGTCCCTCTGGCAAAGCATTGGCATCAAGAGAGGCGGGAGTTCCTGGAGATTAGGCTAGTGATAAGATTGCCTTTTTCTTGTAATATTACTAAAATATTTGTAAACTGATGGAGACTTTTTTTTTTCAGTTTAACAGTAGGTTGTTTTGTTTTTTTTTTTTCAGTTTTTCAGTATGTTTTATGTTCTTTCCTTTGTTCATGGGCAGCCAGGAGTGCCTGAGGAATATCAAACATATCCCACCTGTGGGGTGGGGAGAAGGGGTTTGAACTAGGTTGTGCTTGGCCCTCAGCATGCATTATTGGTCCCTTATCATGAGAACAGAGTATAAAAGATCTGAATATCAGACGGAGAGGTTTGGGCCGATGACGCATTAAACAAGAAGACTCTTTAAGGAGGTCCCCACAGCAGTGTGGGGAATAACTAATAACTATTTTCTTAATGTTTAAGATTTATTAACAGATTAGTGGGGCGCCTGGGTGGCTTAGTCGGTTAAGCGTCCGACTTTCGCTAGGGTCATGATCTCACGGTTCGTGGGTTAGAGCCCCGCGTCGGGCTCTGTGCTGACTGCCAGCTCAGAGCCTGGAGCCTGTTTCAGTCTGTGATTCCCTCTCTCTCTGACCCTCCCCTGCTCACGCTGTCTCTCTCTCTAGAAATAAAAACCTTAAAAAAAAAAAAAACAGATTAGTATGTGTTAGGCTCTACTAAGGATCTCTCATGGATATTCTCACCGAAGGTTCACAACTCCTCTCCTGGGTGCCTAATAAAATATATCCCCATTTACAGATGAACGGATAGGCTTAGAGACATTAGCTGTCTTGCCCCAGGCCAAGTCAGAGTAGAACCAGAGGGGCACCTGGGCAGCTCAGTTGGTTAAGTGTCCAACTCTTGATTTCGGCTCAGGTCATGATCTTGTGGTTTGTGGGATCGATCCCTGTGTTGGGCTCTGCACTGAGTGTGGGACCTACCTGGGATTCTCTCTCTCTCCCTTCCTCTCTCTACCCTTCCTGTGTTCTCTCCCTCTCAAAATTAATAAATAAATCATATACATACATATATATGTAAAGAAGATATATTATATGTAAAATAATACATATATATTATTATTATACACACACACACATATATATAAAAGAATAGAACCAGAAGTGCTAAAAGCCAAGTTGCTAAGGATTATGCTTTATTGCTTCTCATAGAAATCTAGCTTGTAGTCTTTATACCTTTTTTACTCAAACATCCCTAAAACAATGGTTCTCAACTGGGGGGGACTCTGCCTTCCAGGGACATTTGGCAATCTCTGGGGAGTGGGGGGAAAGGCTAACGACATTACTGAGAGCTGCTAAACATCCTACCAAGCATAGCACAGCCTCTCACAGTAAAGAGTTAATCCAGCCCCAAATGCCAGTGGTGCCAGAGTTGAGAAGTCTTGTCCCTAAACAATCTTGAAAGCTGATGACCTCTGCACACATATTTAGGTTGACATGTAAATGTTTCATCACAAGTTTAAACAGTAGCAAAGGAAGTGATGTATATCATTAATTCTGATATTTAAAAGTAAAAGTCCTGGGGTGCCTGGGTGGCTCAGTCGGTTAAGTGTCTGACTCTTGATTTCAGCTCAGGTCATGATCTCATGGTTTATGAGTCCAAGACCTGCATCGGCCTCTGCACTGACAAAGCAGAGTCTGCTTGGTATTCTCTCTCTCCCACCTCTCTCTCTCTGCCTCTCCCCTCTCTCTCTCAAAATAAATAAAGTTAAAATTTTTTTAAATAAAATACTTAAAACAAAAGTCCTATCATTATTTTAAATGTATCTAGTGATATTTAAGCACCATATCAAATTGATATCTAATATCATCCTTTTGAAGGGATACATGAACAAAGTATATTTCCATTCCACTTCCTCTGAGGAATATAATTCTGATGTAATATAGTTTATACTTATAAATCTTATAATTACACAACCATTTTCCCATTTTTTCTACAACAAAAAGTCTCTCTCTCTCTCTCTCTCTCTGTCTCTCTCGTGTGTATGTGTGTGTGCGTGTGTGTGTGTATGTGTAAACTGTAAAATGTAGAAACATTTCTTGTGACTCCAAGGTTCTAAGTCTGGAGCCCCCAAGCTATTTGGGAAGTGCCGGAGACTCTTCAGTGAAATCACAGGGTTTCTGCAGGGTATTTTAAATTTTCAAGAGAAACTCAGTATGAGCTATCAGTTTGGAAGTAGTTCACAGTGTCCACATTAGGTTGAACTACATTCCTTTGATGATGTTATGTTTTTTGCAAAGGTGATTTTCTTTTCCTTTTTCTTTTTTCTTTTTTTTCTTTTCTTTTTTTTTTTTTTGGCAGCTGTTGTGATTACAAAGCAATTCAGCACAATGTCATCTTGGAAGAGGAAATGAAGGTGGTGGGGCTTGATGTGATCCCAGGCTAGGGAAGTTGTGTGGCATACAACAGGCACACACATCTCATTGGCAGTTGTGGTTATTTAAGAATGGCATAAAAATACTATTCTTCTCTCACTTTATGCTTTATCTTTGCCAATGGCTGTAACTGGGGTGCAGGAGTGCAGGAGCACCTAACTCTGGGGTCACATTCAGACCAGGTTCAGCCACTCGTCACTGACAAAATCCAAACGCACAGGGGTGGCGGTAAAACAAGAAAAGAATTTGTTTCAGGGAGATCAACAGCAGGAAGACAGAACACTAGCGTTTCAAAGAAGGTCTTCAAAGTGCCGAAAATACTTCCAGGTTTATATAAGGAAAAGGTGGGACAAAAGCTGGTGGGTACAAGCAGGTGGCCAATGAAGGTCATGTGGATCACTGTCTCAGAATCAGTTACTAGGGTTCATGCTGGCTCAGGGCAGTCCCAATTGCTTGAGGGAATAGTTTGGTTCCCATCTGGGGATGCTTTGCCTGCAGGGTCTTTTGCCTTAATTAAGAGAAAAGCTGGAAAGAAGAACTTAATTAGAAAGTACAGACAGTTCAAAATGGAGGTAGCTGAAGTCCTCTTCCATTGCTACAATGTTGTTAGGATATAAATACTTATTAAATTGTTTGAATCTAAGCACTTACTAGATGGAATGGATAGGTATTTTGGTTTGGGGACCCAGTGGAAATATTACTGATTCATTAAGAGCTTGGGAACCTCTAAGTGTTAAAGAAACAGTCTTCTGGGTTAACATACTAGTATAACGACTGTTACTATATAATATATGAAAACAATATTATTAATTGTGATCATTATTGAAGATAAAAAGTAAAAACATTTGGAAATGCATCTCTAGTGAATGTCGCTCCCGTGGCTTCAATTAGTCATATGCCTGTGGGTGAACAGTATTATATATCCATGGATGAATATTACAAATGAATGTAAAATTATATTCCCATTGTTGACCTTAAAAGTAACAGAGCCAATGATCCTATCAGTGAAATAGATTTACTGAGGAATAGCAGAGGAATTGCAATTCAGGGCATGCAAGCTATGGCAAACCACAGGTAAGGAACGAGGTCAAAGGAGAGGAACTTTATAGAGAACAAAAAGAAAAAATTGGGAGGGGCTGAGGCCAGTGTTCAGATTGTGACGGTTTCCTATTGGCCAAGTTGTGATATTTTGTTACTGGTTGAGCTTGTCGGTGGGTGAGGTGGCAAGCTCCTCTCTTCTGTTGGGTCTGCAGTTGATAAGGGTGGGGTGTGAGGGTGCCCCCTTCTGGCCTCCCCACTATTTTAAAGGAGGGTTCCTTTAAAAAGTTCCACACTATTTCCTTTTTAATAAATAGAAACACTGAATAATTTTGTTCGCACAAATAACTGAAGAGTTTCATTATAGCAATGTCATTCAATTCTTGAACTCCTCTGAATTGTATGTCAAAAGTCATGTAGTGCTCTAGCCAGCAATTATTTTTAATGATCCATCAGCTCTACTAGTATTTGTTTTGCTGAAAGCAAAAAATTGTTGAAAGCAAAGAATTGGAAGCATTCAATTTCCAAAAGAACATGTGATGCAATCATTAGAGTTGTTTACTTTCTCAGCTCCAGAATTTCCAACTGGGCCTTTGTGTGTGCCCTAGAGGTTTACAACCTGGGGCAATGCACCTTATCAATATTTGGGAAGGATGAGAGGTGTACTCTTCTGTTGTAAATTAGAAGAAGGGCTAGTGAGGAAGTGAGGTGGAAGGGAGAGCCTGCCAGCTGATCACTAGTAAAATCACAAGAAGATCCTTTTTAGGAAAGTAGACGTGCAAGGTGAAGACATGGAAATTGGTCCTCTTAAAACTGACTGTACCCATATAATTCTTGGAAAGTCTCTGCTTATGGCTAGGAATATTCAGATTCCGATGTGAGGACCAGTGCCAACCCCAGGGAAGAGAAGTTTTACTCCAGGACACCATGGTGTCCTTGGCCACACCTATATGGGCTATGGGGCTAATGGGCAAACATTTTGAGATTAGTCCCTTCTTCTCTTTCTCTTCCCTGAGTCGCAGATGAGTGTGACCTCCAAAGTCAGACTCTTACAATTTAAGTTTTGGTTTTCCCACTTGTCAGTTTTCTAAATTTGCACAAGTGACTTAATTTTGTGCTTCAGTTTACTAATGTGTGAATTGTCGATTATTACAGTATTTAGCTCATAGGATGGGTGTGAGAGTTTAATGAACCCAAGCACATAAAGCTGATGCAAGCTGGCTGGGTCTGAGGACCCAGAGGATCAGCCAAGTGGACCCTTGACTTCGCACAGGATAGAAATCAAACGTGAGCTGAAAGTAAGTGAGAGCAGAGTTTATTAAAGACATAGAGAGAGTGTATTTATGGACAGAGCATCCAGGAGACTCAGACAGGAAAGGAGAATGAGTCTCATCTTTGCTTGGGGCCTGGGGTTTTTACTGAGGATGGTGGTCTGATGCAGGTGTCTTCCCAGTAATCCAGGAGTGAAGAGGAGCGTTTAGCTGTCCTCCATTAAGTCACTTATGCCTTGAAGCCAGGGGTCTTGATGAGTCAGTGATCTTGGAAAACTTTCATAAAGACCTCCTCTGGTCTCTCCTTAGATGGTATCTATTTGTGCTGGAAGACTTCAAAGAAATCATTAAGTCCTTACCTTTTCGAGGAGGACATACCTTTCTGTTCTATAAGATGTGTATATGGTACAGGTGTAGATCCTAGCAAGAATACAAGCAGGAAAAGAAGCAGTTCTTCATAAGGTCCCTTTAGTTTCCCTGTCTCAGAGCTTTCAAGAATAGCGCCTGGCATATGACAAGTACTCAATTAATATAAACTACTACAGAGGTTCAAGTATGTTCCTTTAGGGAGAATCCTGCCCTCCATTCTAGGATGCCTAGCAGGACCAGGGTGGGGTCCAAGAAAAAGGGAGACTTTGTGGCCAATTCTTTCTTTTTTTTAACATAAATTTTTAACATTTATTTATTAAAGTTTTGAGTATTGAGACACAGAGAGAGACAGAGCATGAGCAGGGGAGGGGCAGAGAGAGGGGGAGACACAGAATCTGAAGCAGGATCCAGGCTTCGAGCTATTAGTATAGAGCCCAACATGGGGCTCAAACTCACAAACCGTGAGATCATGACCTCAGCTAATGTCAGACACTTAACTGAATGAGCCACCCAGGTGCCCCTGTGGCTCTAGAAAACTAGAGCTTTCTATACCTGAGGCCCATGGAGTAGGAGATTGAGAGAACAGACCCACAATAGACTCAGAGGAAAGGAGTCAAGGAACCAGACACTTGAGTTTTCTTCTGTTCTAGACAAAAAGAGCCTTCATGAATTCCAAGGAACTTGGAGCCAAATTGCTGGTCTGTAACAAACAGTGGGCATGTGCTTGTGTTGGATACACTTCGAATACAGCTGGGAGGTCTACACTGGGGCCCTCAATTAGGCTGACAGGACTGGAACTCAAGCTGCAGGGTTAGGCTTTTTCTCTTTTGTTCTCCAGCATGAAGCACATCTACATCCCTGTATCATTCTGCATTTCCTTACTTACTCAACAAAACAAACTGTTCTGGTTTTGTTCCTTTTTCTTAGAACACTGGTTTTGGCTTCTGCCTAGTTAATGCTTAGCATTTATGTAAAATTTGCATTTGTCTGAGATGTGGAAGCTGGGCATTAGGGAGCCCAGAAGAGACAGCCTTGGTGCCGGAAGGCGAGTTAAGCTGAGGGATCCATGAAATTAGATGTCTAGATGCTGAGGCTTCCCAAGGAGAAGGATTTCTGAAGACAAACATCTCTAAATTGGGGCAAAGATTGTATTGATAGGCTGACTCTTTCATGCTCATTTGCTATTTCTCTTGGTGCTTTGGTTGGTAAATCGGCAGGTAGGGCGAGAGAGTTGAAACTGGAAAAGAAACAGGACTTTCTGCAATCAGAGAAGGGCTTTGGTCACTTACGTAAACCTTAGTCAAATACTGCCTTTATGCAAGAAGGGAAATGTTCAAGCTTTGCTCCCATAACATCAGGAATCAATAAAACTTGCACTTAACCTGTTTTTGTCTTTCTTATGATATACCAGGACCCTAATGTTAACCTAATGCTACCAGGACCCTACCATGCTAATCAGTAGTTTTTTTTTTTTTTTCCTTTGGGAGTCAGGAAAAAATCCCCAAAGCAGTCGTAGTTTGGAGTGTCAGTGGGGGTGAAGTGAACACAGTAGTAAGTAATGAAACAATAGTCAAAGACTTAGAAATCTCGGCTCTGGTTCAGTTTAGCTCAACTAAAAGATAACTGTGCGAAATAAGTCAGGCAGAGAAGGACAGATACCATATGTTTGCGCATATAGGAAGATTAGGAGAAACTTAATGGAGGACTATGGGGGAGGGGAAGGGGAAAATAGTTGGGGAGAGGGAGGGAGACAAACCACAAGAGACTTAAATACTGAGAACAAACGGAGGGCTGATGGGGGTAGGGGAGAGGGAAGGGGGGTGATGGGCATGGAGGAGGGCACTTGTGGGGATGAGCACTGGGTGTTATATGGAAACCAACTTGACAATAAACTAGTTAAAAAAGATAACTGTGAGGGGCTCCTGGGTGTCTCAGTCAGGTAAGCGTCCCTCTCTTGATTTCAGCTCAGGTCATGATCTCAAGGTTCGTGAGTTCAAACCCCATGTTGGGCTCTGCATTGAGAGCACAGAGCCTGCTTGGGATTCTCTCTCCCTACCTCTGTGCCTCTCCCTGGCTTTTACTCTCTCTCTCAAAACAAATAAAGAAACTTAAAAAAGAAAAAGATACCTCTGTGAGAGTGTCATCAACTGCTGCAAATCCTGATGGAAGATGGGCTTTAGGAGAATCATTCTGGCAGATGGATGAGTGTGGCTTGAGGACATCAGGGCTAGAGAAGAGGCAGGTATGGAAGTGGTACCTGGATGAGTGAATGAGACCAGGATGAGTGAATATAGTCCATCTGAAGTCCACTGGGTCAAGACAGTTATATGAAGAAGCCACCTCGGAATTTAAAGCAAAATAGAACAACTGGGAGATTTGGTGCTTGTTCTCTAGACAAATGTTGATGTATCAGTACTGCAGCTAAAGAACACCAAGACCATACTTGCAGTTGAACAAATTGGACTCATACCATACTGCAGCAAGGAACAATGTGCACCATGGAAAGCCTCAGGGCACCTCAGTAAGAGGGGGTTAGGAAGAACCTATTAGGAGATTTGGGCTTTGGTGGAGTGACTCAGGGAAGGGTCCAAGCAAGTGGGAGATCCCCTCTCAGTTAGATGCTGTCAGTGGAACATTTCTATGATTGGGCATCTCAATACATTTTATCTACAGGGAAACTACAATGAGTATAAAATTGTCACTGGGAAAGAAGTAACAAAGTCACTCATTTCTGCATAAAGAGGGGTGTTTGGCCCTTGGTGGTTGGTACTGTGACCTTGCTGTTATGAGTGCTTGGACAAAAGTATGAAGTAACCTTGTTTATCATGATCTTGAAGTAGACTTCTTTAACTCACACAAAGGCCCTATGCTATAGGTTCTATTATAATACTCATTTGGAAGCTTAGTGAGAAAAAGCAGTTTGTCCAGCAAGTAGCAGGGCTAGAAAGGCCACCACGCTATAAGAGGAAGGCTCATGCAGTCAGTTCTCTGTGCTAGTTATGCTTCTGTGCAAGGAGACAGAAAAGTAAGGTGTGGGTACTGTGAATATTCTCACTCACAAGACAGGATGTGATTATGACAGACTGGATTCTTGAAATGAAGATTCTGGAGAGGTGTAATTATTGCAACAAGATGTACCGTATCAGAAGATTTCTCAGGGTTATGAGGACCCTTTATTTCCTTTTAGGTGATCTCTTGAAATATGAATTTGGATGCCAAGTACATATGGCCAAAGAAGGCATCTCTGATGACCTTTATTCCCCCCTTCCTTTTTAAATTTAGAAGATCAAATCATTGCAGGTGAGCATTTTTGCTTTAGCCTGAGGAAGGGAGTAGAAAGAGAACTAAAGAGTGAAGGAGAACCATAGGAATTTTCCTGGACTGATCTGCAGTCCTCAAAAGTAGAAGAGGAAAATTAAAATCATTATCTTCATCACGCACACACACACACAATCTCCCAAAGTCAGGAGCACCTTGGTTATAGAGTGCACCAAGCATAGCTTCCAGAACCTGGCTCCATTTAACAATGTAACACGATGCTATGCCAACTAATTTTAAAAGCCATCCCTTAGTTACTAATTGGAAGGTGGTGACAAATAACAGGAAATCACCAGGTTGGAGATCACACTGCCCTAGTTCAAATTCCAGCTCTGCCTCCTCTTAGCTTCATGACATTGTACACATGACTGAGTTTCTAAGAGCCTTGGTCTCCTCATCTATAAAACGGGCAGCATAATATCTACCTCATGGGGGTGTTGTACAGATTAAATGGAATAATGTTTGTAAACAACTAGCACAGTGCTGCTAGCTCATCATTAACATCTTCTTTCTCTTTCATTAAGCTTATTTTAAGGCACACACAATCTAAAGCTTATCAGTAAAATTTAACCTCCATATAGGCCCACACATGAGATGAGATGAACAAAAGAAATGGCTTATATTTATTTTGACATTTTAAGTTCCTGGAAATAGATAGATATTTACATATAATAAAAAATACATATATGTGCAATGCTTATTCACTAACCACTTAGCCCATTTCGTTTTGAGGTTTTTTTTTTTTTAAGTTTATTTATTTATTTGAGGTGGGTGGTGGGTAGAGAGAGAGGGAAAGAAAGAGAATCTCAAGCTGAGTCCGCCCTGTCAGTGCAGAGCCCGATGTGGGGCTCAAACTCACAGAACTGCAAAATCATGACCTGAGCCAAAACCAGAGACTGGAGCCTTAACCAACTGAGCCACCCAGACACCCCTATTCTGAGTTCTTGATCTTGAGATTCAGAGAACAAGAAGTAGTATCATTAAGGGGTAGTATTACAGAATTTATGAGGAAAACTAAAGTAATTTGATTCATTTAGTCAAGGAAAGAAGGCTGAAGAGGGAACTTAGTACAGACAAGAATATTGTCACTTTATTAGATGAGGTGTATTGGGGGATGGTGTGGGACAAAGGACACAGGCTCTGAAGTCAGGCTAGATTCCATTTCTGCCTCCACCACTTTCCAGGCATATGACATTGGGTAAGTTACACAAACCCTTTGAACTTCAGGTTTTGTTCTGTTTATAAAAATAACCCTTACCTTGCAGAGTTGGCAGGAGAGGTAAATGAGGTGGTGTACATAAAGGGCTTAGCACAGCAGCAGCGCAAACAAGGTTCTCAGTAATGTTATAACAAGATAATGATTAGGATTACCATACTGCATGAGGAAGACAACCCAAGTCGATGGCAAAGATAGACCACAGAAATCAGTAGCCCAATGCTCTTACCTATGTGACTGGGGACCAGCTTCACCTTCCTATACCTCAGTCTCCAGCAGACATGCCTGTCCAGTTTATTCCACAGTTTTTATAAACTCACAGGAAATAATATGGGGGAATCTTCTGGAAAAATATAAAGTAGGTCACAAATGCAAGAGATGAATATGAAACAATGGGCTAGTATACAGGTTGAGGCATGAAGTCTAAGTATTTCGGGTTTCATCTTTGTGTTAGCCTGAAGATGCTGTATTCTTTTCTCCACAGTAGTCACCTTCTCTCTCCATGTTTAGAAAAGAACCCCCTATGGTCCTCAGAAGTGATGCACCCAGGTCACACAGAAGAGGTGTTTATGATTTCCAGGTAGGTCGCTTCAAAACCTGACCTGCCTTGTCTTCCCTCATCACCCAGACTAGCACTTCTTTGCTTTTCTCAGCCATACTACCATTCTCTAGGCCCCTGGAGGCCTTGGAATTTTCTTGATTCTATCTCTGAATCCTCATCCTATCAGGAATCCTCACTCTTCCTTCAATAGGCTTTTGAGGTTTGATTTTTTTTCTCCTTTATTCCAAGTCCATTGATCTTCCCCATACCCCTGGTCACTCAGGCTCAGATGACTGCACATTTGCTGAGGGGGTAGATCTTAAACTTTTGTCCTGGGCCATGTTGCAAAACAATTCCTTGGCCTCCTTTGAATATCACTCTGATATGTGATTCAGTCACATAGGAAACTTCAGTGTCATTACATCGGGACCCCCTTAGCCTGATACTTGGAGCTCTTCAGGGCTGGGTCCCCTGCGCTCCACACCCTCATCTGTCCCTACTCGATTGTGGAGCACCCCAGTTAGAGTGAAGCCAGTCTCAGAACTGCCCCTTGTCTCCTGCCTGCCTCTGCCTTGGTGCCTTTGCTTCGGAGGCTTTCCTCCATCTTGGAATATTCCTCTTTTTTCCCCTCCTGAGGAATCTGTAATACCGTTGTTTTTTTTTTTTTTTAAGGTCCAGCTCAAGAATCAGTTTCTCCAGGAGGCCTTCTCTGATTTCTCTCAATACCTTCCTTTTGTTTATCCTAATACCCATCTTTCCTTTGTTTTGTATACCCTTAGCACTTCCATGCAGTGCTCTCATACAGTGACACAGGAAGCTTGGTAATTATTCTCTAGTACCCTAGGGACATGACACATAGTTGATAGACACTTGTTAACTTGCCTTCATGCCTTGTCTCCTCCATTCAGATGTGATGCTTACATTTTGTATTACTTCTGATACCCCCATCGAATGTAGTGCAGGGCTCCACTGGCAGTGGGTACTTAATTAACATTTTAAGTGTATGCACGAATGATAAAGGGGAAGAGCTGAACCCTGAGGTCCCAGTGCCTCCTAATTTTAGGGGCTTATCAGATCCATCTGCTTCATGAGTTCATAGGGAGCCATTTCACAGCAGAGGAAGCTCAGTCGTACCCCTAAACTACAAATATGAGTAAACATGTAGTTGCCTATTTGTAAGGTTGATCTGCATGTGCATGGTGCTTATCGGCATGGTAATGTGATAGGGATTTTCTACACATATTGGAAGGATACAAGGAAAGGTGATCTGTACAGAATTGGCACGTAAAAATGAAGGGATCCTAACAAATTGAATTATATCAGAAAAAAATATTTCCAGCCTTCTTCCCTTGAAGAAATGCATGTTTCTGTAAATCAGATGTCTCCTGCCATAGTCAGACATCCTTCTGACAAGTGCTTATTGATGTGCCAAGAGGCAAGACCACTTCGGGAGCTGACTCAGCTGTTTGTGTCTCAGTTTCCCGGCAGCTGACTAGGACATATTCCTGTATGGGTTCTAAACCAATATGGGTAGAGTTTAGAGGGCATCCTCACATGAGTTAGCTCATGTAATCCTTACAGCAATCCTGGGATGTGGATTCTAAGCCCTATTTTGCAGATGAGGAAGCTGAGGCTCCCAGAGGTTAGGTGACTTCTCAGTGAAGGGGAGTATCATCCAAAGGGAGCCATCCTCAGTGCACAGATTTGCTCTAATTGAGCTTAGTGAACTTAGCAAACAGAGAAGGATTGGTGGGGGGGGTGGTTGGGGGAAGTCAGGGAAAGACTTCAAAGTAGCCTTCTCTGCAGCTTTCTCCGCAGCCTGGTGCATGACCAGCAACAAGGGCAGCATTTTTATCTGTCTTGAATGTTTTTTTTTAAAGTTTATTTATTTGTTTTGAGAGAGACAGAGAGAAAGAGAGAGCAAGCACATGAGCAGGGGAGGGACAGAGAGAGAGGCAATGAGAGAGAATCCCAAGGAGGCTCCACACTGTCAGTGTGAAGCCTGATTTGGGACTCAGACCCACGAACCATGAGATCATGACCCGAGCAGAAATCAAGAATGAGAAGCTTAACCGACTGAGCCACCTAGGAGCCCCTGCCTTGAATGTCTTATATTGCCTTACATCTTCCTGAAGCTGGTTGACTAAAGGAGATCCATTTGAAAGTTCAACCAATATTCCTTAGCCTACTTCACACAGTTTGGCTTCAGTTTATTTTTGGAGCAGGAAGACCTTAATGTAGTGCATTTCATTTCCCCTTGCCTAGGGTTCTGACATGAAAGTTAGCCTTAAGCTGCCGACTCATTCTGATGAGATTGCTTTGGAAGTCACTCCAAAGTCAACATGGCTAAATGGGATGTGGCTGTTAAGATAGAAATGCATTTCAGTTAATACCTCAGCTGCACTGAAGCTAAGCCAGTGCCAGCCCTAATTCCTAAAGGAAAACAAATCCACAATAATCCATCTTCTAATTCTGTGCAGACTGGCACAACACCAGATGGTGTCAGTTGTGAGTCACTGTGGCCCAGACCAGCCCTTCACAATTTGAGGTTAGCAAATCACACACGTAGAAGTGTGAGGCCAAGACAACATCAACAACTTCCTCAAATTCTCTGAAATGAGGCCCTTTACTGTGATAAGAGAAATAAACTCATTCTTTTTCAATGGAAGATCAACTTTTTGGGAGCAGCAACCAAGTGGGTTCTGTTTTGCAAGTTGCGGGGAAGGCTTTATTGGGTTCAACTTGGTTTTGTCTTCCTGCTACCTTGGGAGTGTCCTTAATCTTCACTATCTCCTCAGACTCTGAGGAAAGGCCTGGATATTTACTCATTCACACCATGCTGTAAATGACTCATCTGAGAGTCCATTGCTTTCTAGAAATTTAGGGTAAAACTGTTTTCCAGCAAGCAAGTGGCTCCCAAGGAGAAAGCAGTTTAGAAGGGGAGAGATTGTATCCTTTTAACAACAAATGTGTCTGAATGGGCCAAGCCTTTACTTCAGTGAGCCAGTTCCTTGCTGGCATCAATCAGTAGGCCCATCCTAGGGATAAGAGACCATGTAAGACCCAGTGGACCTTCCCTCCAGAATGCTTGCTTGGACAGGATATGGGTTACCTCACTCATGGCTGGACGGGTGTGCAGTGGCTTCTGGGTGGCAGTGCTCCAGTGCCTCGCTGCCATAGCAACTCTGACTGAACTGCTGAGGAAACAGTAAGTCCCCGAGGGAAAAACTCCCTCAAGTTATCTTTTGGCTGAAAGTAGGTTTGTTTGTTTTATTTTTTTTAATAAAGAAGAGATTTTAATTTAATTTAATTTAACTTAATTTTATTTTATTTTAAGAGAGAGGAGAGAGTGAGTGTACATGAACAGGGAGGGGCAGAGAGAGATGGAGAATCTTAAGCAGGCCCCACGCCCAGCAGAGAACCCGACCATGAGATCATGACCTGGGTCAAAATCAAGAGTCAGATGCTTAACCAACTGAGCCACCCAGGTGGCCTTATTCATTTATTAAATCCCTTAGTCTATAAACAGTTATTGAGTGCCTACAGTGTGCCTAGTGCCAGACATACAAAGAAGACTGAAATGCCACCCTAACCCCTGCTTTTGAAGGGTTCATATCTAGTGGTGGACATAGTTTTTTAATATAGGTACAGGTCTATAGGAACTCAGAGAACACATAGAGCTTGAGGCAAAAATGGCCAAAACGAACGTTTCACCATGTACTAAGTAAATCTATTGATGACTCCTTTGGTTACACATAGAATTTTGAAGACATGTACGACTGATACCACCTAACAGGACCCTCAGTACTACTTCTAGTTTTCTAAAGTCTCAAACTCTTTCTCCCTGCCTCAGTTTGCTGGGGCCGTCATAACAAAGTACCACAGATGGGGTGGCATAAACAATGCAAATTTACTTTTAGTTCTGCAGGCCTAACGTCTGAGATCAAGGTACCAGCAGAGTCAATATCTTCTATGGTCTCTCCCCTTGGCTTATAGATGACTGTCTTCTCCCATCTCCCTTTGAGCTAGCAATTCTCTTATTCTTCCTAATATTTATTTTAAAAAGTAATCTCTACACCCAATGTGGGCCTTAAGCTCATATCCCTGAGATCAGGAGTCTCATGCTCTCCTAACTGAGCCAGCCGGGTGCCCACAATTCTATTTTTAGATCTGAGGGAAATAGAGTTGTAGGTTAAAAAAAAAATTTTTTTTTTCTCTTCCTTTGAATAGAAAATCTGTAAGATGCTGATGCAGGAGATCTTTGGTAGCTTAGTAACAAAATGTTAAGTAAAAAAGAGGTGGGCCGTGATTCTTGTTCTCCACTGCTTTGAACTTGAGAGCCCAGAGCATCAGCAGTGTCCAGCAAAGTGGTAGCAGGGCTAGGCAGGACCACTTTCTCCAGCGCTATCAGAAGGACCAGAGAAAGAAGCAGTAAACAACAGATGATATCTGATCCAGGATCTTCGAGAACACCTGTGAGACTGAATACACCCCAAAATATTTGATTCAGAGGACTTTGCCAGCGGGCTGCAATCATGCAGTGAAACAGGTTAGAGTAGATTTTAGATCAAAGGATTTTGAGAATTGGTTCTGAAATTATACCAATATTAAGTAAACTTTATGATCTGTATTGTTCTTGTTTATAATGTTATTTTTAGATTTCTTATTTGCAAGTATTCACCAAGTATACCTGGGATGATGGGAAAGAAATATGGCCACCAGTCTTCTGGTGGAGGCATGGGAAGTTGGGTAAAGTCTCCCTCTCGTCCTCTCAGCAGGGTAAAAAATGTCTATGCCGGCTCAGCCAAGCTCCATGCTAACATCTAGTCTAACTCTGAAGGTTTCAATCTGCCTGGTGTTTTTTTTTTGTTTGTTTGTTTTGTTTTGTTTTGTTTTTTAAATTTTTTAATGTTTTATTTATTTCTAGGAGAGAGAGAGACAGCGTGAGCAGGGGATGGTCAGAGAGAGAGGGAGTCACAGACTGAAACAGGCTCCAAGCTCTGAGCTGGCAGTCAGCACAGAGCCCGACGCGGGGCTCGAACCCACAAACCGCGAGATCATGACCCAAGCGAAAGTCGGACGCTTAACCGACTAAGCCACCCAGGCGCCCCTCAATCTGCCTGGTTTTAAAAGAAATCTAGTCTTGCATTTCCCCAAATGGCCAATGGATGCATCATTTTTAAAGGAAAACAAATAAGTGCTCATAGAATCACAGCAGGGGCTAACATTTTTTATGTTATCTATGTATAAACGTTAATATGCTAAGGGCTCTCCTATAAATACAGAACCAAAACAAACATGCACATTAAGTGTCAACAAAATATAAGACTAATGAAAATTAAATTTAAAATAGCAACTAAATATGGTAACTAATGATTTGCAAAAGCAGAAAGGCTGATATTTGGTTTAGTGCTGGAAAGAATTAGACTCTAGTACAATAAATTTTTATATATCAAAATAAAAACATCAAAGCAGAAAATGCTAATACTAATAATCAAATACTTCTATGAAATCAGGTGCTCAGTATATCTATTCACAAAATGAATATTGTAAGGTTGCTGTGCTGTGGGCCATGTATGAATCATTCTCTCGTCTTTTTCTCTAGTCAAACTATAGCCAAAGCTTTAGGAGAACACACCAACATCTGTGACTCTTTGCAGAGTCTGAGTGTAAACACAAGCCAATTTGGGTACCAACAGTGAATGGTATCTTTTTTTTTTTTTTAAGTGTTTATGTGTTTATTTTGACAGAGAGAAAGAGAGAGGAGGAGAAGAACAGAGAGAGAGGGAGACAGAGAATCCTAACGAGACTCTGAGGCATCAGTGCAGAGCCTGATGTAGGGCTTGAACTCATGAACCATGAGATCATGATCTGAGCTGAAATCAGGAGTCAGATGCTCAACCGAGTCATACAGACGCCCCATCTGTGAGTGCCATCTTAATCATAAAGCAGTTATTCGGATGATTAGAATTGTTTTAAACATACCATTCAGAATAAAGTGACAGCATAATATTAAAAATAGTTACTAAAGAAAAACCCTTGGACCCCTGAGGACGTATCTATGGGCCTGGATCCCATTGTGATAAAGTCACTTTTATAAGTTTGTCAAAGACTATCATGAGAAAGAGGCCTAGCTCCCCAAACATCTGGAGTCCTTCGAGAAGAGCACTAGGCAGGGCCAGAAGGTGGCACTAAATGTCCTCTACTCTGCAGGGTTGAGTGCTGAGCCCTTTATTTCTTGAGCTGCCAGTCTTTCGTAAATATCTAACCCTTGGGAAATGAGAAGCAGATTGTCTACTCAAAAATGTTCATTTTGGGGGGCGCCTGGGTGGCTTAGTCGGTTAAGTGTCCGACTTTCGCTTAGGTCATGATCTCGCGGTTCGTGGGTTTGAGCCCCGCGTCAGGCTCTGTGCTGACTGCCAGCTCAGAGCCTGGAGCCTGTTTCAGAGTCTGTGTCTCCCTCTCTCTCTGACCCTCCGCTGCTCACGCTGTCTCTCTCTCTCTCTCTCTCTCTCTCTCCTAGAAATAAATAAAAATATTTTTTAAAAAATGTTCATTTGGGGGCACCTGGATGACTCAGTCAATCGAGCGTCTGACTTTGGTTGGAGTCATGATCTTACAGTTCATTGGTTCAAGGCCCACACTGGGTTCGCTGCTGTCAGCTCAAAGCCCACTTTGGATCCTCTGCCTTCCTCCTTCCCCTCCACCCCACCCCCGACTCACATTCTCTCAAAAATGAATGAATAGGGGCACCTGGGTGGCTCAATCAGTTGGGTGTCCGACTTCGGCTCAGGGCATGATCTCACAGTTCATGGGTTTGAGCCCCGTGTCGGGCTCTGTGCTGACAGCTAGCTCAGAGCCTGGAGCCTGTTTCAGATTTTGTGTCTCCCTCTCTCTCTGACCCTCCCCTGCTCATGCTGTCTCTATCTCTCTCTCAAAAATAAATAAAACATTAAAAAAATGAATGAATAAACATAAAATTTTTTTTCATATTCTGTGATGTTGAAACCACAGTTCTTTCTTATTGACTTCTATTTCTCCTCTTATTCTGAAAAGTCCTTGACCCTGGCTTAGAATGTTTCAAATCAGCCATCTGAAGTACCATTTATTTGTTAGGGGGCAGACCATGTGCTGGGTCTGAATGCAGCAAAGGCAAAGGTCCGTACTCTTGTTATTCCATCAGAATTCACATCTGTCAACCTCTGGGGCATCACACCAAAACCATCTGCTTGACCAGTATTTGCTAGGGAGGTTGGGGATAGGGGTGAAACGGACAGAGAAAGAATAAATTGGAAAACTTGCTTTTGGTCTTTCAGGGTGGTGAGAGGCATCCAGATTCAATTGGTGCATGAGAGCCACAGAAACAACATTCTTGTCCTCTTTAGATGTAAGTAAAGCTGAAAGCTGAGATTTAGGGCACAAGAATAAACGTCTCTTTTCCTTGTAATTTTTTAAAAAGAATATGAAAACCCTTGAGAACTTATGGATACATAAAATTGTACCTGTACCTGCGTGAATCAGCCACAAAAAATGAAATATCTCAGGTAATCAAGCCACATGAGTGAAAAGCCTCAAATAGCTCTTGATTTGAAGAGTCAACATGACCCGTAAGGGGGGAAAAAAGGCATTTCTTCATTGATAGAAACCACTATCTCTCCCTCCCACAACTAAGTTCTCTGTTTATGGGTACATGGTTGGTTTAGGAAAGAAGCTTTCTATGTATTTAGATTCATGGTGCCTGACTCTGGATGTACCTAAAGATCACTTGGGAAAATTTTGAAACATGCTGTGATCTGGTCCCATCCCTGGAGATTTGAATAATTGGCTCAAGGGCGGAGTCGAGACACCAACACGGTTTACAAGTTCCCCCAGGAGAGACTAAAGTGTAGAAATGCGGCGGACAACTGGTTTGGAGAAAAATGTGATAGTTTTATGCAGTTGCTGGGAAGCCTATTTCAGAAGCTAAGCATTCAAAAGAACTTCTTAGGTCAGGAGAAAGAGGTATGAGAAGGGAGAATCAAAAAGAGGTGTGATTCAGTGAAGAAAAAGAGTAATATTGAAATCAGCATGGGTTTTTCAATCTCAGTAGTCTTAACATGTTGGATCAGATCATTCTTTGTTGTGGGGAGCTGTTCTGCACATTGTAAGATGTTTAGCAGCATTCCTGGCTTCTGCTCTGCCGGAAGGAACACTACCAGCCCTTCCCCAGGTGGGACAACCAAAAATGTCTCCCGGTATGTGCCCTGCACCTGCATTTGAAAACCACTGATCTAGACAATTACAGTGTGGGTTTTCCCCTCTTCTTTATCTAAATCTGCTCTATCTTCCCTAAAATTAACAAGTCGAGTGAGTTCTTAAAACCCATCTGGAACTGGCAGGAAAGTTACAAGCTTTGCAGGAAGGCCAGGGAAGCTCTGTTTAATGACCAAAATAGCCATCTTCATGGATGCTTTGAATTTAGGGTAGCATCCAAAATAAAGGAGTTTTTTCTTGTTTGTCTGTTTGTTTTGTGAAGGTAGAGTCATGTTTCTTACCATGAATGTTATCTTTTGGAAGAAAAGACCTTAGATCCCAAATTAGTATTTACAAAATACAAACTACAATGAAATTGTACTCTAGTCAAGCCAAGAGGATAGTCTTGATGAATTTGTTTTAAATTTGCTTCTTAAAATATCATTAGATTTACTAAAACCCTAATTTTTTAATCAAACAGAAGAAGGCATCTGTGAACAAGTACAAGGAGAAAAGCCCTACTGGAAGACTGACCATGAAACCATTCCAACGGTACTATGGCAAACCTCAGGGGTTGTTACTTTTCTGGTTTCAAAATGACTTATTGACACCAAACATTAAAAGAGTCCCCATGGAAACAGCACTTGATTTGAAAAGCTGTAGAGGCCGAGGTAGTCAGGGCAGGGACTAACTACCACTTCTCTTGTAGTGCCCAGAATTCTGTGGATCTACACTTGCCAGTCCTCATCAGTGACTGTGTGGCACCCATTTGCTACGTGCCTTACTTGCATCATCTCTTTTAACCTTCACTAAACCCTCTGGGTAGTTAGCCTTCTTTTTTTTTTTTTTTTTTTAAAGTAGGCTCCATGGCCAGCACAGAGTCCAACACGGGGATTGAACTCACAACCCTGAGATCAAGGCCTGAGCTGAGATCAAGAGGCCGACCCTTAAGCTCAACTGAGCTGCCCAGGTGCCCTGGGGTTGTTAGTCTTTTGATCCCTATTTTGTAATTGAGACACTTCTGGTTGAGCTTAAATTGTTCACCCTCCCAAGGCCACGGTGCTGGCAAGTAGTATAACACCTCCATCTCAGAAGCCCCCAGACTTTTCTGGCTCATGGCGTCCTTAGTGATTCAAGAATGTTTTCACAGTGCACCCGGTCCAAAAGAAACACCCAACAGTTCCATTTATTATGTAGTTACATTCAAACAACTTTCTACATGTTTCTCCCCCAACGACTTCGTAGTCACTTGAGAAAACAATACACGTAAATTGGAAGAAAAAAATAACATGTTTTCATTCCTAAAGAACTACAAGCACTTACTAGTGGGACGGGTGTACCTGACATGCATGGCTTCTTGAACTTAGAGTCAAACTGGACACCACCAGCCTCATTTTCTATGCCGTGTTGAATTTTGCATGTTACCTTCTTTTTAGCACTGCGACTTCCAGAAACTCACTTTGAAAAGACATGGCACTATCAAAAGCACAATCTAATGTAGAAGCTGTGAACGAACGACTTTGAGTTGGTTGGTTGTGACATACCTGACAGATGTCCAGTCTTGCTGTGCTTTTCTTGAAAATTTAAAAGGTGCTCACTGCATTGGAACTGCAAGTCTATCTGTTTCATTCCTCTAGGCTGTGAGCCATTTGACAGGCAGCCAAATTCTCCTACAGCCTATACGCTCACCCATAGCATAGGGCCAGGCACATAGTAGGGCATTAGTGGGTGAAAATGGAGGTCTTAACTGTTCCTCGTTCTTGGTTCTACCTCTCATTCTCTATAGACAAGATCTGAACTCTTCTGAGCCTTCTAAGGGTGACTTTCTTCCCAAAGCTTGATTTCAGATCCCCTGCCCCTACCCAAAGATGAGCTCAGACTCTCCTCTATGGGCCGGGGAACCCAGAGTCCCCTCACCAAGACCTGTTCAGTCTAGCGAAGTCAGAATCACGCAAACCTGTCCACACAAAGGCAAACTCTTCATGACCTCTGTGATCCACACAGCTGTCCCCAAAAGCAGCAGCTCCAACGGTCACACATGTTTGCCTCCAAGGCTCTGAGGTAGGTAGCTCTTTTTAGAGAATGAGAACAGGGAGGGAGGTGGGGAGGAGTTTGCAACTAGGACAAAGAGTGACCTTAATGGGAGTGAATGCTCTTGCATTGGTTTCCACAGCCCTGATACATCAGTAGATTTATTTGAATGGTAATACACATTTTCCATCTGGCAGCTTCTCATAGTCCCATTCTAGGGGTATGGCTGAAAACAACCACCACTCACTCTCCTCTGAAATACTGCTCTTCATTTCATCTCCCACAGCAGGGAGTTCTCAAATAATTCTCATTATTGGTCTAACTTTTGGCGTTAGCCTTCCTTTACATAATAAATGCTGATAGCACCAGATTAACAAATACATCCTTGAAAAGCCCATGACATCACTGGTTCAGTAATCCCACTACTAGGTACTTCTATAGATATACTCACATACATGAGAATGACAATCGTGCATTATCAATTACAGCACTATTCTTTTAAATGTTTATTTATCGAGAGAGACAGAGAGAAAGCAGGGGAGGTGCAGAGATATAGGGAGAGAGAGAATCCCCAGCAGGCTCCACACTGTCAGTGCTGAGCCTGATGCAGGGCTCAGTCTCAAGAACCCATGAAAACAAGACCTGAGCCAAAATCAAAAGTTGGAACTTAATCGACTGAGCCACCTAGGCACCCCAATAACAGTAGTATCTTTAATAAAAGATTAGAAATGACTGACATATCTTTTAATAGAGTACTATTAAATTATGACACCTTACACATAGGATATTAGGCAGCCATTTAGAGCAGGGGATGGTAAATGTTTTCTGTAAAGGGACATACAGTAAAATTTTAAGTTCTGCAGATCATACATTCTCTGGTGCAACTACTGAATTCTGCCATTGTAGGACAAAAGTAGCCACAGACAATGAATACATGAATGAACATGACTATGTTCCAATAAAACTTTATTTAAAAAAACAGGTGCAGGGACGGCTGGGTGGCTCAGTCAGTTAAATGTCCGACTCTTGGTTTAGATTCATGTTGTGATCTCACGCTTCATGGGATACATCAGGCTCTGTGCTGACAGGGCAGAGCCTGCTTGGGATTCTCTCTCCTCCTCTCTCTCTCTCTCTCTGACCCTCCTCCCTCTCAAAAATAAATAAATAAAAATAAACAAAAAAATAAAAGAAAAAAAAACAGGTGCAGACCCGTGGGCTGTAATTTGCCCATCCTGATTTAAACAAATGAGGCAAGTCTTAATATTCTGCTTTGGAAAGAGTTCTAAGATACATAGTTATGCAAAATAAACCAAGGAGAGAATAAAAAGTACAAGGACATAAGTAAATACACAGAATACTCTGGAAGGCTGTACAAGCAACTGAAAATGTGATTGCATCTAGGGATGAGAACTGAAAGGTTGGGAGAAAGGGGAGATGCAGTCCACTGAATATCACTCCTTCCAGCATTCCTCTGCCTGACTTCCCCTTATGATTGAGGCACATTTGATACCCCATGTAAATTGCAAACTCCTTTGGAGGACTGTTTTTAAATTTGCAGCCTTTCCTGATTCTTGCCACAACATACTCTTTATCACAATGTTTTGCACACAGTGGGCTTTCTCTATATACTTAATGACATGAAAACTAAAGTAAACCTTCATTTGCAAAAATAATGGTGGGAGGGAACCCTTCCTCCACTGTCCCCACAATTCAGATACTTCCGTATAGGCAGGATCAAAGCAAAGCACGCTTCAAGGACTGAAGGAAACAATATGTGGAAATGCTTGGTCCATGATGGGTGCTCATTCCAGCCTGAACACCCACCTAAATGGAAGGGTTATTTGTGGCACAGTGACTGCTCCATATTCGCCACACCGCTTCTTCCTGGGCACACATGAAGACACTCCCTGTCCTCCAGTGTTTGAGTGGTCCCTGGGTTTACAAGGGCTGTGTCTACACATGCAGGAGGCTCCCAGCTTTCTGGACACCTACACACTGGGCATGAGTCAGGGCAAAGTGGGAAACACCCCCTTCTCCCTCAAAGGAGTGTTATGTCTGGCCACGGATGGCCCAGCTGTGAGATATTTTCAACTCGTGGGGATGTGGCGTGGGAGGTAGTGAAGAAGGGAGACATTTGCTGTGACTGTATTGCTGACTGTCTCCTCATTCTCCTGAAGTACTCACTCAGCTTCCTCCCAGAGAAGAAGAGGACAGGGTAATGCAATTCTCGGATGCTTGCTTTCCAGAGATATTATGACCCTGATGTGAGCTGCTATAACAATTTCCACATGTTACATCTGTACTCTTTGGGTCTTTTTACATCCTTATGGGGAATAAAGCTTTTGACACTCTGCACTGAAATTCTATCCATTCTACAGACTCTCTGGGTCAGAGGTCCTGACCCCAATGACACCAACATCCTTGCTCCCAATCGTACCGGTGGGCCGTCCCTCTTGTTGATGGCCTACGGTCTCTATGAATGGGGCTCTGGGTGTGGATTCAGGCATTTGGGTGTACCCTGAACTGAAGGAAAGAGAGGAAAAGAGGAGATAGTTTTTCGTGAGAAAAATAGAATCACCTGATTAAAAGTCAACCACAAAATCTTGGATTTGGAAGGGATCAGGAAAACTAACTCAGGTACAGTAGTTTTGCAGATGAAGAGTGAACACAGAAAGGGGAAGTGACCTGCCCAAGGTTGGAAAGCTACTTAACGGCAAACTTGAGTCTCTTGACTGCATTTCCAGTTCAGTATCTTTCTAGATGACATGTAACTGGAGCACCACATAACATGGTACAATTTCTCAAAAAAGCAGAAAACAGGGATTGCCTTCCTTTAATCTATTGCTGAAGAGATGCCTGCTAATGTTTGGTGCTGGTGGCCGAGGATTATGATGGACATTCCTAGAGATACTAATGAATTCTTTCCTTTTCCACAGACTTTGCCACAAGTGCATGAGGGGTAATGCAAGGGAATTGATCTCAAGCAATCCCTTTACCCCAACTCTCCAAAGTGTACATTCTAAAAAAGCAAGCCAAATAAAAATACATTTTTTAATGTAAAAACAAGGCAGACACAGTATATTTGGTTCCAGATTGCCAACTCTGAGAATTTTCCAACTCTTTTTACTGCTTCTGTGATGTGCAGGGCTTTAGAATTGGAGCACCTTGACAGGCAGCACCTATCACCTGTAGGATGATGAGGAGGAAACATTTCTTTTTTTTGTAAACAAATGTTTATTTATTTGGGGGGAAAGTACATCCAAGGGAGGGACAGAAAGAGGGGAACAGGGGATCCAAAGTGGGCTCTGTGCTGCCAGGCTGACAGCAGAGAGCCTGATGTGGGGTCCAAACTCACGAACTGTGAGATCATGACCTGAGCTGAAGTTGGACACTCAACTGACTGAGCCACCCAGGTGCCCCAGAGAAGGAAACATTTCTTGAATGCATACTAGGTGCTAATCACATAGTTAAAGCTATAGCAGATGGTAAAGGTTTTATATTTTATCTTCTCAGTAGCCCTAAGAGGTGGATATTGTTATTCCCATTTCCAGAGAGTAAGCCAAGGCTTGGAGAAGTCTCATGGCTATGAAGAGGTAGATTCAGTATTTATATTCAGACAGGCGTGAGAGCCTGTCTACAGACTGTTTTTCATATAAACTGGAAACACAATCTTTAGAGCTGGAAGTGCCCCATCTCGCCCAATGCCTTCCTTTAATAGGTGAAGAAAGTGGCAGCCGGAGAAATGGAATGGTTTGTTCTAGTTACATAATTAGTGACAAACCCCAGGTTTCCGTGACTCAGAAGAATGCCCCCTACTGGATCATTGAAAAGTTTTGTTTTGTATTTTTAAAGTCTCTGACAGTGCATTTTGTCAGCAGCTCTCTAGATCTTTAAGGAGAGCTGTTTAGCTGTGCATCAATCCAGATGAGCTACGCACCAAAGGGGGAGTACTATGTAGTGGTGAAGAATTTTGGCTCCATCAGCCACCAGCTGCACTCTCAGGTTATTTATTTACCCTCTATATGCCTCACTTTCCTCATCTATAAAGTAGGGGTAGTGACTTCATAGCGTTGTATTTATGTACAGTGTTGGACACAATGAGGACTCTGCGTAAGTATTAACTAGCTTATATAATGATCTGTTCTCATGAATCTAGAGGGGAAGGGAGATGGGTGCGGAAGTAGGTCTGTCCCCACACTGTGCAAGTAGCACTCTGGCTGGAAATTGAAGGTAGGTGCCTCCTCTGCCCTTTTCCCCTGATGCCTCTTAGAGCTGTGTCCAATCTGTTTGCCAATTCCTGAGCTCTAGCCCACCGGAGCCACATTTTATGTGTGCCACACAACCACTAAGTGCTCTCTGCCCTCCCTCCACCCTCCTTGAGAGCCTTGGGTTGGGCATCATTTCACTGGCCTCTCACTTGCACTGGTCTTGGTTTACTCATCAGTTAAAGGAGCAACTGAAGAGAGTGAAATGTTATGAATTAATTTAATTATATAGTTAAATAGAATTTTATGGGTGATCTAGGAATCTGTCAAGCATTATTTCTCTGGGAAATGTGTTTTGAGTTCAAAAACACTATTTAACAAAGAAATTTTGGGCATCTAATCCCTTGTGATCTGGAAATATCCTTTAACAGCCATACAGTTTGGGAAGGAGGAGGATTTTCAAAGAGTGGGGACAGGCACGGGAGGTGGGGGAAGGAGATAGGAGGAAACAATGATTCAGCTCAGAAGTTGTAGTTGAATAAGAGGGGCTAGAAAATGGGACCACACGAAGGGCTGGATTCTGAGCATTCTATTGCCTTTCTGTACAGATAATTACTTTGATGGCTTAAGGCAAATTCAAAGTGACAGCTGACGTGATGCCGCGATCCTGAAGTTTGTCAACCTGAAGTAGCCCAGATGCTGCTGTAGCATTATGTTAGGTGATACACAAACCTGAGATGTGTAGAGGGAGGGCATAAGGAGGCAAATGTTCTAAGAACCTGAGGTCAAGAAGCTCCCACTGCCCTTTTAGGAAGCATCCCCCTGCCCCCCACAATCTCCAGTCCTGTTTTCTTCCCTTCCTTGTGTTGGTTAACTCAGCCTGGCATCTGAGGACCCAGGAGCTGTATTGGTAGATGTTCCCTGGGTGTTTCCACCATTGGTCAGTTTGGGCAACTGCTACTGGAAATTGCTGCTCTGACTTGGGGAGTTCTGGAAGCACAGCAGTCACCGGCAGATGTGACTGCTGCAGTGGGAATGCAGAAGTGACTGGCTGGGTCATCAGTAAAGAGTAGGGGATGGCTTCACCTGCTGCCACTTTGACCATTCCATGAGGCTCTCCAGATCAACCTGACATTGCCTAAAAATCTATCGATTAATCAGTCTATCAGTTATATAGACGTGGTGAAGCAGGCTCCATGATAACCAATGGGGGATCTTGGACTGAAGAAGACCTAACCATCATTTCAAAGCTCTCACTGCCCAGCTTCCCCACCCTGCCTCTGTTATTAGGTCCAGCTCTACTACTCCTTTCCAGTTGAACCTCACCTTCCTTTCCTTATCACTTCTGATTGTTGGTCCAAACTGTTCACAGAACAACCTCTCTCTTCCTGCCACCTCCATTCACTAACATCTCATTTCAAAGTCAACATCCCTTCCCTCAATGAAGTTTACCTCTCCTCCAACCCCCTCCAGCAAATCCCTCACTTGTCCCCCCTCTTCAGAGCACATTATTATCATCATGGCAATTATTTATTGTTTGCAGTTGTGGGAGTCATAGCGTTGAGGTCGGAAGAAGATATTATTTATTTACACAGCCCTCCATCTCCCATTCTTAACCTCAGAAGGCTGGGTTCTGAGAAATAAACTGTTTGCCCGGGGGGATACATCGTGCAGTTTGCAGTTTAGGTAAGAAGGAAGGAGCATGGGCTGAATCCTGTCCTTGCACTTGGGGCCAGGCCACAGCCGTGGCAGCCCACGGGAAGGGGCAGTGTTTTCTTGTCTTTTTTTTTTTTTTTTTTTTAATATTTATTTCTAGGAGAGAGAGAGAGAGAGACAGCGTGAGCAGGGGAGGGTCAGAGAGAGAGGGAGTCACAGACCGAAACAGGCTCCAGGTTCTGAGCTGGCAGTCAGCACAGAGCCCGACGTGGGGCTCGAACCCACAAACCGCAGATCATGACCTAAGCGAAAGTCGGACGCTTAACTGACTAAGCCACCCAGGCGCCCCAAGGGAAGGGGCAGTATTTTCTAACTGATGTGTGGGGTTGCCTGTGTCGAATTGCTGCACCCAGTGGGGGCGCATCTTTACAATTTGTCTGCCAGAAGTGGGTGCTTTTTTTCTAACTCGCAAAGTAGACTTAGCTGCTGGGGGCTAGTGGTAGAACTATGCTCATCTTTTCTGCATGGTTTCTTTTGTTTAACACAGATCCTAAAGCATGTAATGAAAACGGACTGAATTTATGTTTTTTACAAAAAGGTAAATCATGATCCTCTTATATAGACATAAAAGCCTCTGTTATCAGAAAAAAAAAAGAATTCCTTTCCTATTATCATGTATAATATATGCCAACTAAAAGAGAATCAGCGTTCCTACCAGGCCAAGAAGGGGGCAGAGTTCTCCCCGTTTAGAGGGATTAAACCTTCCTGTCCTTGGGCAGGGACAAACAACTTATAGCTCTGCTTATGAACCAAGGGTAGAACCCTGCCGTCTGAAGGGAGGGCCTAGGGCTCTACTGCAGCTGCTGGTAGAGTTCATTGCTGAGCCAGCATGGTCCGTGGGGAGATAATTAGATAGATCAGAACCAGAAGCTGCCCCAGAGAGCATGTGAATTACATACTGGAGACCCTGAGTAAAGGAGCTACTTCCACTTAGCATCAGCTTCACTTTTTCATCTTGAATTTGGGTTGAAGACTCCTGAGATGTTGTCAGCATTCCTAAAGGGCCTTTGGGTTTTCAGATGTTCTTTGTTCTCAAAAGTTACTAGCTGTCTACTGCAAACATACACACATTATATATGTATATATTTGTATTAATGCTTTCTATGACCCATCGAATTAAATATTCTGTGTTCAGCACTTGTCTTTAACTTCAAAATCCAATAATAGGGAAAGCTAACACCCACCTGGATTTCATCATTTCAAAGTGTTTTACATACATTTCTTCATCGGATTTTAAAAGAATTTCATGACCTGGGCAGATCTGTTTATTTTCTATTTCAAAAGTGAGGTCACACCCCAACAGGTAACTGACTTGCCCAGGATCATACAGCTAGATGTGGAGAGCGTGAAATAATCTCTGATCCAGTTCTTTCACCGCCAGAATAGGCAAAATGATGACTTGTGAGCAGTTCTGGGGTTGGAGATTTGTGCCCTTGAAAACAACAACTTCCCTGCTGTTCCAAATATAAAAACTATCGTTGGGGATAGAGATAATAGGTTTGCTATAATCCAGGGAGACATTTAAGTTGCAGTCCTGATTCAGTTGTTTGACCCTGGTCATGGTTCCCGCTATCTACAAAGCTCTATTTTCCTATCTGTGATACCTCCCTTACTAACTTATTTAACGCACATGAAATACTGTGTGTAAAGGGCCTAGAATATTTCCTGGTATATAGTAAATGCTCTGTAAGCATGTATGAATATCAATATTCCAACATTCTCTAATCTCTCTCCCTAGGAGCATACCATCTTTCCATAAGCTTATAGTCTTCTATTAAAAAATACTGGGAGGAGCACCTGGGTGGCTCAGTCAGTTAAGCGTCGCACTCTTGATTTTGGCTCAGGTCATGATCTCACAGTTCCTGATTAAGCTCCACACTGACCTTTGCACTGACAGCATGGAGCCTGTTTGGGAGTCTCTCTTTCTCCCTTTCTCTGCCCATCCCCCACTTGTGCTCATGCTCTCTCTCTCTCACTAAATAAACAGAAAGAAAGAGAGGAAGGAAGGAAGGAAGGAAGGAAGGAAGGAAGGAAGGAAGGAAGGAAGGAAGGAAGGAAGGAAGAAAATACCGTGAAAGACTCTGAATTGGACAACAAAAAAGATTAGTAGGTGTCTGATCTTGTTCATCCACCTGGGCTGTCTCCACCTTTGGTTCTCTTTGACAAAGGCTGTTTCACAACTCTGTAGGGCCAAAAGTTATAGAAAACCAGTAATCATGCAAATGTGTCTCATTCATGTGATTCCTGTACAAGACAATGCAAATGGATTTTTCCAGTAGAAGATATACATTTCAGTTAATCAAATCCTTATTTGAGCCAGTTGTAACATCTTAATTAGTGACTTGAATAGAAAATTTGACACGTCTTCACTTTGTATTCGTATGAGGATCATGACTGCATCCTCTTTTAGAAGTTATACTTTAACACTTGTCAGTGCCCACCTCCTTCTTTCTTAACTGCCATGGCTATTCTCAGCTGTGTGGTGTCCTACTCACTCAGTCATCTGTCCTCACCTCCACACACAGTCACTGTACCCACCTGGTAGATTGTACTCATTCTGTGGGGCTTAATGAAATAGATCCAAAGCAGATAAAAATCACTAATGACCAAGTTCTGAGACTAAGATTTGAAAATTTAATGGAATTTTGAAAAGCTTAATCACTCTGCCTTAATTCTTGCAAGAAAATATATGAAGATCACACACTTACAGAGTGTATGTGAACAGATTCTGTAGGTCAAGCAACAAGAGGTACTAACTACTCAATATTCTACAACTTGCTAAGGGGATTTTAGGCAATTTTTACCTTCTCAGGATCACTGCTTCAGGCAAGAGAACATATTTAATAGACCAATAGAATGATGCTAAAGCAGGAAATCTCATGGGTATGGGGAATCTATGCTGACCTTTCTCCTTGTGATCTGAATCATTTACTAGGTCTGCTTATCAAGAGAAAAAAACACTGAAGTAACTACATGGACATGGCAAAGACGATATCCTTATGATTGAACTTTAAATAAGAATAAGGTATGCAAGGGGCACCTGAGTCAGTCGGTTGAGCGTCTGACTTCAGCTCAGGTCATGGTCTCACAGTTCATGGGTTAAGCCGCACATCAGACTCTGTGCTGACAGCTCAGAGCCAGGAGCCTGCTTCTAATTCTGTGTCTCCCTCTCTCTCTCTCCCTCTGTTCCTCCTCCACTCATGCTCTGTCTCTCTCTATCTCTCAAAAATAAATAAATGTTAAAAATTTTGAAAAAAGAGTAAGGTACAAAAGTAAAGTCTAAAGCTTTGCACACAGTATTAATCATAGTTTAATAGTGACTTACAATGTCTTGGGTAAAAGGTGCTAAAAAGTTTCATTTTTATGAATCTTAAGCAAGACATGGAAAATAGAAATCTTAGGGACAGATGCTAAATTTGTAAAGTAGCAATTAGCTCCAAATATGGTTTTTCCAATTCTGCTATCTGTACATTAAATGATTCATTTATTCTTTCACTACACTTTCAACAAACATTTATAGACTATGTATTCTGTGCTAGGCACCATGCTAAACACCAGAATTATGTAAAAATCACTTTTGTTGCTCTAAAGGAATGTATAGTCTATCAGGATGAACAAACAAGTAAATATAAAATTAAAATATAGTACAATAGGTACTAAGCTACTTACAAAAACAAAGTGCCAAGAAAATACATGGGACATGCCCCTAGCCTGGACCAGGAGGGAGGAGTCAGGAAAGGCATCACAGAGGAGGTGATGGATGACTGTGTTCCAAAAGGCATTGAGTGGTTTTGGGGACACAAATGGGGTTTAGACTAAGATCTGCTGAGATTTTAAAAAGTATACAGATTTAAGATAAACATAGAGACAGACAGGATCAGAGGCACTATCAAAGTGGGTGTGGGGTTGAGGAAGAAGACTTTCTTCAGGATGGACTTTGCCTTGAGCAGCTGCATGGATTAGTAGTGTCGCTACCAAGATGAGGGAGGCTGGGATGGACTGGTGATGGCAGCTCCCGAGATAAAGTAGGCTGAGGGAGGACAGCTTTGTAAGGGGTAGAGAGCAGAAATCAGAAGTTTAGTTTTGGATGTGCTGAGGTGGAGTTGCCTACAGAACAGCCAGGTGGAGGAAGTGAGTGGCAATTTGGATATGCACATATCAATTTAGAGTAAAAAGCTTAGTTTGAAATGAAAATTTGGGTGCCAGCAGCTTCAGAGGGACTGGATGAGATCATCCAGAGAACAAGTGAAAAGAGAAGAACAAAGCACCTAGAATTGACGAAGTCCTGAGGAACTTCAATATTACATTCTGAAGTCCCCAAAGTAAACTAAAAAGTGGCCAGTAAAAGTAAGTGGAAATCCAAGAAATTAAGACAGAGAATTTTTTTGAAGAGTGAAGGTGCTAAGAGTTTAGGTAAGATGGGAAGCAGAGAATTAATCATTGGTTTTGGCAACAAGGAGTTTGTTGATACATTAATCAGATTCTCTAGGGAAAGAACCAATACTGTGTGTGTGTGTGCGTGTGTGTGTGTGTATAATATACATTATATCCATATTTATACCTATCATCTATCTACCTACCTACCTACCTACCTACCTACCTACCTATCTATCCATCATCTATATATCTAGAGATTTATCTTAAGGAAGAGACTCATGCAACTATGGAGGCTTGGCAAGTCCAAAAATCTGCATGGAAGTTTGACCGTCTGAAGACCCAGATGAGAGTTGCAGTTAGAGTCTAAAGGTGGTTTGCCTATAGAATTCTCTCCTCTTCTATGGAGGTCAGTCTTTTTCTGTTAAGGCCCTTAACTGATTGGATGATGTCCACCCACGTTATGGAGGTTAATCAACTAAACTTAGACTTTACTGATTTAAATGTTAGTCTCACTTTTAAAAAAATACCTTCACAGAAACATCGAGAATAATGGTGACCAAACATCTGGGTATTGTAGCCAAGCTAACGTGGCACATAAATTAACCACCACTGTCGGTAAACTCAACACGAGACATTTTTGTTGATGGTGGAGGCAAAAGCCTGATCTTAATGTATTAAAAGGCTAACAGGAAGTAAGGAAGTATGTCACTGAGACTTATAGTTCCCAAATCTGGCTGAATTTGAAAACACCTGGAAGTTTTTAAAACTCCCAGGGTTAGGTAGTATCCAATATCAACTAACTCAGGGTCTTTGTTGGTAGGTCCCAGGCATTAGTGTTTTCTAAAACTCCTCCATGATACAATTCCAATCTGCCAAGTCTGAGAACCCCTAATATAGATCAATGCCTCTCAAACTTTAAAGTGCACATTCATTTCCCAGTAGGTCTGGTTGAGGGCCCATGATTCTGCATTTCTAACAACTGGAGTCCCCAGTGATGCCAATGTGGTCTGTCCATCCACAGATTACACTTGGAATAGTGAGGGTATAGATAATTCTTTTCAGTAAGTTTGGCTGCGAAAAATACAAGGAAATAGAACAGATACTTAGAAAGGAGATACAAAGGTAAGGACAGATGATTATTATTACTTTAAAGGGCAGTATAAAAGTATGTTTGTGCAGTAATAGGAATAGTGTAGGGAAAAGAGAGGAAAGTTAACAAAGGAAGAGAGATGGGGACAAGAAAACAACGTTCGTGAGGAAGCAAGAGGAGTTGGGTCCTGAATGCAGGTAGAGTAAGTAGAGTCTTAATGGACAAGGACCAGCTGGGGAGGAGAAAAAAGGAGGAAACTTGCACACAGGCCCAGAGGAAGAGGCCTGGGAGCACATCTCCTGCCAGGGAACTGTAAGTAATTCTGTACAGTGAGAGCACAGGAAGCATTTGGAGCACTGATACATATGAACTTCAACCTCAACCTCATGGTGTATATAAAAGCCATTTCAAAATGGATCACAGGCCTCAATGTACAATGTAAAAATATAAACACTTTTAGAATAAAACGTAGGAGAAAATCTTCAGAATCTAGGACTAGACAGAAAGTTATTAGACCTGACACCAACAGCACAATCCATATAAGGGAAATTTGATAAATTGGACCTTATCAAAATGAAAATTTTTTGCTCTCAGGAAGTCCATGCAAAGAGGATGAAGAGACAAGCTACAGACTTAGAGACAACATTTGTAATCCATATATCCAACAAAGAACTAGTATCTGGACTAGATAAAGAACTCCCAAAATTTAAACATTAAAAAAAAGTCAAACAATGCAATTAGAAAATGGGCAAAAGATATGAACAGACATTTCACTGAAGTTGATATAAGATGGCAAATAAACACATGAAAAGATATTTATCATTATCAGCTATCATGGAAATGGAAATTAAAATCACAATGAGCTATCATTACACTCTTACCAAAATGACTGAAAGTAAAAAAATATATATGGCTGGGCACTTGGATGGCTCAGTCAGTTAAGCATCTGACTTCGGCTCAAGTCATAATCTTGCAGTCTGTGAGTTTGAGCCCCACGTTGGGCTCTGTGCTGACAGCTCACAGACTGGAGCCTGCTTTGGATTCTCTCTCTCTCTCTCTCAAAAATAAATAAACATTTAAAAATTATATATATATGTACATGTACATATGTACATGACAGCTCACAGACTGGAGCCTGCTTTGGATCTCTCTCTCTCTCTCAAAAATAAATAAACATTTAAAAATTATATATATATGTACATGTATATATATATATATATAGTGACAACATATATGTACATATATATATGTACATGTATATATATATAGTGACAACACCAAATACTGGTAAGGATGTGGAGAAATGGATCACTCATACATTGCTGGTGGGAATGTACAATGGTACAGCCATTCTGGAAAACACTGATATTTTTTTTAAATAAAAGTGAACATATAATTGCCATATGACTCAGCAATTGTGCTCTAAGGTACTTATCCTAGAAAACTGGAAACATGTTCACATACAAACTTATAAATGAATGGTCAGAGCAGCTTTAATTAGCCAAAAACTAGAATCCATTCAAATATCCTTCAACAGGTGAATGCTTAAACAAATTGTGGTAGAGACATACCATGCAATGTTACAAAGCAATAAAAAGAAATTAACTATTGATACACACAACTGGACAAATATTCAGAGAATTCCCTGAATAATAAAAAGAAAATCCCAAAAGATTATGTACAGTATGATTTCATTTATAGAACATTTTTGAAATACGAAAATTTTAAAATAGAGAACAGATTAATGATTGCCAGGATTAGAGTTGGGGGTGACGTTGCTTGAGAGAGTTAGGTGTGTTATAAAAGGGCAACCTGAGGGATTATTGTGGTGTTTGAATTGTTTAATACCATGATGATGTTGGATAAAGGAATTTATGGTAAATTTATGGGAACAAATGATATAATTATGCAGAATTTAATACATACATACATGAATGAGTACAAGTAAAATATGAAATCTGAATAAAGTGAGTGGATTTTATCAAGATTTCTGTCCTGGCTGTGATGCTGTATTGTAGTTTTGCAAAATGCTTTCATCGGGGAAAAATGAGTAAAGTGCCCAAGAGAGAGCTCTCTGCACTATTTCTACAACAATTTCTACAACTGTGTGTCTACAATTATCTTAATAAAAATTTTAATTGAAAAAAGATAAGCCATAGATTGAGAGGAAATATTTGCTAATCATATATCTTATAAAGGACTTAGATCCAGAATATATAAAGAGTTCTCAAAACTCAATATTAAGAAAACAAACAACCCAATTACAAATGGGAAAAACATTAAAAAAAATTTTTTTAATGTTTTATTTATTTCTAGAAGAGAGAGAGACAGCGTGAGCAGGGGAGGGTCAGAGAGAGAGGGAGTCACAGACTCTGAAACAGGCTCCAGGCTCTGAGATGGTAGTCAGCACAGAGCCCAACACAGGGCTCGAACCCACAAACAGTGAGATCATGACCTGAGCGAAAGTCGGACGCTTAACCGACTAAGCCACCCAGGCGCCCCGGGAAAAACATTTTAACAGATACCCAGACGTATATAAATGTCAAGAAAAAAAAAAGCATGCAAAGATGCTTAACATCATTAGTCACTAGAAAGTGCAAATTAAAATCCAATAACATACTACTACATAACTGTTAGAATAGCCCAAATTAGAAAGACTAACCATACCAAATGTTGATGAGGAAACAGAAGAAAAAGAACTCTCATACATTGCTGGTGAGTATGTAAAATGATACATCCACTTTGGAAAACACTTGGACAAATTTTTTTTAAGTTGACTATATTTTTAGGGTCTGACCCAATAATTCTCTGTTCTTAGGTATTTATCCAAGAGAAATTAAAGTAGATCTTTATAAAATATTTGAATGTGAATGTTCATAGGACGTTTATTAGTAATAGTCCCCAAATGGAAACTGTGACCCCCTTTCCAATTAATATGTTGAAACTTTAACCACCAAAAACGATGGTAATAGGAGGTGGGGCCTTTGGGAAGCACTGAGGCTATTAGGGCAAAGCCTTCATGAGTGAGCTAAGTGTTCACGTAAGAGAGACTCCGCAGAGATCTCTTGCCCCTTCCACTATCTAAGGACATAGCAAGGACAAGGTGCTGGTTATGAACCAGGAAACAGGGCCTCACAGGATGCATCCATGCTGGTGCTTCAGTCTTGAAGCTTCCAGAGCTGTGAAAAATAAATGTCTGTTATATAGAAGGTATCCAGTCTGCAGTAGTTTGTTCTAGCATCTCGAACAAACTAAGATATAATCCAAATACTCCTCAGGTCAATGGATAAACAAATTGTGGTCTATCCACAAAATGAAATACTAAACAATAAAAAGGAATCAACTATTGATACATTGTAAATTTTAAAATAATTGTGTTAAATGAAAGGAGCCAGTCAAAACAAGTACACACTGTAGATTTGATTCATATAAAACTCTAGGAAATTCAAACTAATGTATAGTGATAGAAAGTAGATCACTGGTCTCCGAGAGAGGGAAAAGGGTGATGGTTTGGGAAGAACAGAATGGAGAAATTACAAAAGAGAATAAGGAAACCTATCAGGTGATGAATATTCCCATTTTCTTGATTGTAGTATTGGTTTCACAGTTATATACCTATATTAACACTTGCTACATCGTACCACTTAAATAAGAGCAGTTTATTATATGTCAGTTACACTTCATTATTTTTAAAAACGAATTTTAAAAAGAAAGGGATTGTTGATTTTATAAAAATGTAGTTGACTGCTTTGGGATAATCCAATGAAATATATTTTTATTTTAAAAATAATATCAATTTATGTGGAAGAGAACAAATATTAAAGATTGGGCATTGTGTGTGTAATGATGGTGGATGGGCAGAATTTATAAAAATCCAGAAGGAAGACATACTTAGAGAACTTTGCAAGTGTTTTAAAATTATTTTTCCACCGGAGAAAAAAGTGATTAAAAAATGAAAGAAAATGCATTATAGATGTGATTTATTTCACAAAGGTAATATAGAGCTATAGTCAGCAGACCCATCTCAAAGTAAAAGACGTTGACTCTATTTCAAATAATTAGTAAATGAGTGTGTGTGTGTGTGTGTGTGTGTGTGTGACCTAAAATAAAATGTTTCAGGTAAGCATCATTTCGATTCTCCAATTAAAAAAAATTTCTTTAGGGGTGCCTGGGTGGCTTAGTTGGTTAAGCGTCCGGCTTTCGCTTAGGTCATGATCTCGCGGTTCGTGGGTTCGAGCCCCGCGTCGGGCTCTGTGCTGACTGCCAGCTCGGAGCCTGGAGCCTGTTTCAGTCTGTGACTCCCTCTCTCTCTGATCCTCCCCTGCTCACGCTGTCTCTCTCTCTCTCTCTCTCTCTCCTAGAAATAAATAAAAACATTAAAAAAAATTTTTTTTAATTTCTTTAATGTTTATTTATTTTTTAGGAATAGGCAGAGGGAGATGCAGAGAGAGAGAGAGACCGAATTCAAAGCAGGCTCCAGGTTCTGAGCTGTCAGCACAGAGCCTGACCCCAGACTTGAACTCACGAACCACAAGATCATGACCTGAGCGGAAGTTGAAGTCAGACCCTTAACCGACCGAGCCACCCGGGCGTCCCTCATTCCCCAATTTAAGAAAGTTTTCAGTCTTAATGGGCAGAAGACATGAACAGACACTTCTCCAAAGAGGACATCCAGATGGCCAACAGACACATGAAACGATGCTCAGCATCCCTCCTCATCAGGGAAATACACATCAAAACCACACTGAGATACCACCTCACACCAGTCAGAGTGGCTAAAATGAGCCAATCAGAGAACTCTAGATGCTGGCGAGGATGTGGAGAAACGGGCACCTTCCTACACTGTTGGTGGGAATGTAAACTGGTACAGCCCCTCTGGAAAACAGTGTGGAGGTTCCTCAGGAAACTAACAATAGAACTCCCCATGACCCAGCAATAGCACTGCTAGGAATTTACCCAAGGGATACAGAAATGCTGAGGCATAGGAGCACATGTACCCCAATGTTCATAGCAGCACTCTCCACAATAGCTAAAACATGGAAAGAGCCTAAGTGTCCATCAACGTACGAATGGATCAAGAAGATGTGGTTTATCTATACCATGGAATACTACATGGCAATGAGAAACAATGAAATCTGGCCATGTAGCAACATGGATGGACCTTGAGGGTGTTATGCTGAGCGAAATAAGTCAGGCAGAGAAGGACAAATACCATATGTTTGCACATATAGGAGGATTAGGAGGAACTTAACGGAGGGCCATGGGTGAGAAGAAGAGGGAAAATATTGGGGGAGAGGGAGGGAGGCAAACCATGAGAGACTCTTGAATGCCGAGAACAAACTGAGGGCAGATGGGGTAGGGGTAGGGGGAGGGGAGTGATGGGCATGGAGGAGGGCATTTGTGGGGATGAGCACTGGGTGTTATACGGAAACCAACTTGAAAATAAACTATTTAAAATAAAATTTAAAAAAAAAGAAAGTTTTCAGTCTTGCTAGCGGTTTTGATGGTGTTAAGTAAGAGGCTTGTACGTGATGATGTAGAGATTTTTTTAAATAAGTCCCACATTTCCAGCAAAGAGTTTGGGATACAACTCCCAAACCCTAGAACCTTTAAGTGTCTTTCACTCTCAACCTCCAGAAGTTGAGTTGAGGCTGTAGAAAGACAGGCTCAGAGGCCCAGAACTCTGGAAAGACATGAAAACCATTTTCCACTGCTATAAATAAAAACCTGAAACCTGTCACACTTGGTTAATATCACCCACATTAGGAGACATGGACAGAAAAGAAAGAGGCAAAAAACAAAACATCTGTTGCTTTATTTAGAAACCAAGCACATGCCAGAAAACAAGTCTCTGATTTTCAGACATGTGGAGATTTCAAATGCTTTACCTACCCCACAAGATCTGAGCTAGGGAGCACCATATTCTGTCCCAGTTAGTGTCTGCAACACTTGGTACCAACTGGAGCAGAAGAAATCACAGGGAGAGTTTCTTTCTCTGCCACTGTTGACACCAACCACTCAGAGCAAGAAAAATCTGCATCTCAGATTCAAGCCCTTCATTCAAAGACACTTCAGAGGGAAAGCAGTGCCCATCCAAGACCTACGGATTATTATCATCAGCCCATTTCTCAACTCAGCCTTTCCTGAAAACCACGGAGCAGCCAGAAGGAGGTGATCCGCACACCTCTGAGAGTCAAGGCTGCTGCCACCAGGAAGCTACCTAACAAGGCTGATGATGTGAGATTAGGCAGTTAGTTAGGTTCTTTTTGTTTTTGTTTTTGTTTTTAGTTTTTGCAAATAGTTTATTGTCAAATTAGTTTCTACATAACACCCAGTGCTCATCCCCACAAGTGTCCTCCTCCGTGCCCATCCCCCCTCCCCCCCACATCCATCAGTCCTCAGTTTTTGTCAGCATTCAAGAGTCTCTCATGGTTTGCCTCTCTCCCTTTCCCCCACCATTTCCACCCTTCTTCTCCCCCTTGGTCCTCTGTTAAGTTCCTCCCAATCCTCCTATATGTGCAAACATATGATATTTGTCCTTCTCTGCCTGACTTATTTCGCTCAGCATAACACCCTCAGGGTCCATCCATGTTGTTACACATGGCCAGATTTCATTGTTTCTCATTGCATGTAGTATTCCATGGTATAGATAAACCACATCTTCTTGATCCATTCATCTGTTGATGGACACTTAGGCTCTTTCCATGTTTTAGCTATTGTGGAGAGTGCTGCTATGAACATTGAAGTTAGTTAGGTTCTAACAGGATGTCCTGAAGCCAGCAACAAAGTCAAGACTACCTACCTACTGGGAAAGTCAGAGGCCTGTCCCGGAAGCACTCCACAAGAAATCAAATCCAGCCAGGCAGGCCCAAGATGGCAGGTGCCATGACAGGAAACCCCTGACCAAATTAGGAAGCAAATGCAGGAAATCCTGCTTCTCACCCCAAGTAATGACTGTTCTGCCCTCTACTTAAAAGTTGTTGATAAAAGGTAAAAACCCACCCTTCAGGATGCAGAGCTCTCTCTCTAGCTCACCTACTCTAGAGTACACTTTTCACTTTAATAAACTTTCCCACTTGTGTTGCTCATTCACTCTGTAGTGTGTCTGTCCTTGAATTCCCTTTTTTTTTTTTTTTTACATTTATTTATTTTTGAGAGAGAGCACATGAGTGGAACAGGAGCAGAGGAATAGGAAGACAGAGGGTCTGGAACAGGCTCTGCACTAACAGCAAAGACCCTCACGTGGACCTCAAACTCATGAACCACAAGATCATGACCTGAGCTGAAGTCGGACGCTTAACTGACTGAGCCATCCAGGTGCCTTGTCCTTGAATTCTTTCACAAGACCCTTCAGTGACACCTTTGGAGCAGGCTGGGTCAAGGATCCAGGGCCTAGGGTCTCTCCAGTGCACCTAGCAGCAAACCCATCCCATCAATAAAAATTCGGGGCACTTTCCCTCAAAGTATATTTATATTTTCTTTATAAGTCATATATATACATATTTTCCCACATTAATATATATATATTCCACTCATTTTAAATCAAACACATCAAGGGGAAAAGTTAAAGATGAAAGAAATGTTTTTATTTTTATTTTTGTTTAAATTGAAATAATTAGGGGCACTGGGATGGCTGAGTTGATTAAGCTCTGACTTCAGCTCAGGTCACAATCTCATGGCTCATGAGTTCAAGCTCTGCGTGGGGCTCTGTGCTATGACAGCTCAGAGCCTGGAGCCTGCTTCTGATTCATTTTGAGTGTCTCTCTCTCTGCCCCTCTTCGGCTCACACCCTGTCTCTCTCTCTCAAAAATAAACAAACATTAAAAATTAAAAAAAAAAAAGAAAATTGCCCATGAAAAGTTAAAAAAATTGAAATATCTATTTTTAATACCGAGATAGGCATGATGACTTTACATCACCATTAGCAAATACCTGAAGGCACATTACACACTTAGGACAGGTTCACTGTTAAAAATAGAGAATGTAGGTCTCACAGATTCATAAAAATTCAGGATTTTGGGGACCAACTGCTTCAGCTCTAATTCAATCTATTGTTTTTACTTTTCAATGAAGCTGATGAAAAAATGTCTATTAAAGACAAAAATTCAGCTGAGTAAATTTGAAGATCTAATTGGCTTTGTTAAGTGATTCATGAATGGGGCAGCAACTCATCTGGCAAGCAGAGGGGAACCCTGAGAACTTGTACATAATGGAAGGCTTTTATGGGCAGAGTGATGGGGCAAGGAAATTATCAACAAAAGGAAAGGAAGGATTATTCCAGGCAAGGTCACTTGCCTAGGCGGAAGAGCTGAGGGCCTTGTCACGCCTATCACCTCATCTTCCCTTGGGGAATAGAGACGGCCCATGTAACACGTTACCTCATCAGTGCTGATCTGAAAATTCCTGACTGACCACTTACGACTATATTTCAGGGGAAAGTTGAAAGTGCAATTAGGTTATGTATTAAGATCTGCTTTGGTGACTTGGCCTAAGTGACACCTGACTGTTGACTTCCTGCTGTTTCTTCTTGCTTGTGCTACCGGCAATTTCCTCAGAAACTTCTCAGAAGCTGTTCCTCTCCTTCTGAGGGATGGTATTTTACAGCCTCTTGCACATCAAATCTCTTTCTTTCTCCCGTTTGGCTTTTTTTTCAACTCTTCTCTCCTTCTCACCCACTCCTCTCGTCCATGAATCACTTAGCTTCTCTGTTATGTCCTAGCCCCTTTCTCCACCTTTTACCAGAGGCTCCCATCTCCAAATATTCTCCGCCTCAATTAAAGAAAGCTGGTGTGTTCTCCTTTACCTGGTTTTAGAGGAGAGGGGAGAAGGGCATGGGGGAGCTGAGAACACACATAAATATTAATAAAACTTTTCTTCCCCCCCACCGCTGTGAATATGGGATTGCAGTGAGAATTAGGAAGAAACATCTCTATGAACAAGAAAATCTGAAAAAGAAAGTGACGTCAAGTACCTGAAGTTTCAGAACGGTTCCTACTTAGATCAAGGTCGTTTTAGGACAACACTGTAACCGTAAACTTGGGCAAAAGTGAAAGCACTAGCCCTAAGGAAGTGATCCATGGAACAAAATATTTAGGGTCAGAACCTCAATAACAAGATAAAAGGTTACTTATTTCTTATAGTTTGGCCACCTATACTTTACATTAAGGGAGTGAGCTAGGTGAATTGGTACGCATAATGCGATTTGTATGTAAGATAGATTAGAGACTGTCAAATGCAAAGTTAAAGAAAGATATGGCCCAAGAATAGCTGAAGGCAATCCTGTCAGAAGTCAGCAGTATCTTTTTACTAGAACAGGCAAAAAATAAAGGATATCCAAGGGGTGGAACAAGTGAACCTGGGGTATATAGAAATCTTTCAAGGAAGAGAATAGAGCCAAAGGATTTACAGACCAACATAGACATTCCTGACTGGACAAGAATTTGCTGGAATACATTGATGGGGGTAGAGGGAGGAGGCAAAACAAAAAGCAGATAGGTTGTGTATTTAAATGGGGTGCCTCTCCCAGTCAGATGGGGTCCCCCAAATGTGGGGCAACAATGGGGTGGAGACCCTTGGCTCAAGCAGTGAAAGAATTCACCTGAGGCAGGACAGAAGTTTACTGGATACAGCTTCAGGAAGAAGTTGGCAGGACAGCAAAAAAAAAAAAAAAAAAACTTTTTAAACAAAAATGATGAGCAAAGCTCATGAAAAAAAATAAAGTAAAATTGGAATACTAATATCAGAAAGGAATTCAAATAAAAAGTACAAATGTAACAAAAAAAAAAGAAGAGGCTGTCTGCCATGAGGCAGTGAGTTCAGACTGTTTTCAAAGGGGGAAGATGAAAAGATATGGCGAAGTATGGGATATTCCCTTTTTTAGTAACTATGCCTATTTGTAAGTAACCCATTGGTCAATTAGGGCTTATGGATACTTTGAGGTGGGTTGCCTGACGGGCCTGTCTATATTCAGCCAGAAGGTCACTGTGGGCCCATTTTCACACTCCATCACTCAAGATTGTTCGCCTAAAAGCAACCTTTATAGGTACAAAGTTATAAGTCAGGGTTATGAGAAAGGAAATGAGAAGGGCAAGGAAGAATGAAATGAAATGTTCTTGAAAATACAAGAAAAGGAAAAAAGAAAGAGTGATAGTGGGCTTAAAGAGAGAAAAAGGAGCAATGTTCAAAGCTAGGAAAAGAGAAACTTTCAGTGTTGAAAAAGTTCTTATGTAATATTTTCAGGGAGTATCAAGAGTCAAGGGGAAAATGTGTACCCAGCCTTGAAGTTCTTTCTGAATGAGGAAAACCTAGTCACACGTTTAACCCTAAACCCATCACTGGCAAGGGGAATAGCGTGACCGAGCTTGGTTCAGATAATCAAGGTTTCCAGCAGTGCTGCCTCACCTGAAGTTCATGGCCACCTAAGAATTAAAGAAAATTGAGGGAAAAGGAGTAAGTGGGGGTGACTTGGGTAGGAAACTTGTAGATAGAACCTGATGAAGCACATACGGATTTGGTGAAATGTAGGCTTGTCCTTGAAGAATAGGTCAGATACAGACATGAAAATAGTGGGGAAAAGAGCTTCCCATTTGGAGGGAATACCTGAGTGAAGGCACAGAGACAGGGGAGTGCTGAGTGTGTTTCTGTCTGATGCCATCAGAGGGTGGTGTCCACACGGGGAAGTAGTGTCAGATCACACGCAAGCATATATCGTTTTCAGATCATCAGATCATAAAGAGCCTTGAATGCCAGATGGTAGAATCAGGACTTTATTTGGCAAAGCAAGTTTAAACCCACTACTTCTGATTGTATTCTGGAAAGTTTTGATTCTGGGTTTTCTCCCTCCCTTCCTGATGTTGGGGTTTGAAAGGGTCAGAAATGGTACCTCTACCAGTCCCCTTGAGTTTAGAAACAACTGAGATATAGATGTAAGAGTTGGGCAGGTGGAAATAAAAAGATCACCTGTTTCCAATACAATTTTGGTTGGACCTAGAGAGCGCGGTTTAGGAGTGTGGCAACAATGGATTCCCTAATATGCATCCCTGAATCAGATTTAGTTCCTCCGTCATTCATGGTAGCGCCGGGTCTCCAGATCTCCCCCGTGGGTCACGGAGGCATGCAGTGGGAGTGTGCTCTTTGACGGTGGCAGATCCCCAAAGAGGAAGAAGAAAGGAGCTGAGACAGGCCCCTTTAGCTTCTCCCAAGCTCACCCATCATATAAGCTACTCTTCCTTTCTTGGAGAGCAGAGGGAAGGATTGGTGATACAAGATGCAGCTAACCATCTTGAACATGAAGCCAGGGGAAACAAATCCCCCAGACCCCACACAACCTGCTTTTTAAGACCCAATAAACTTGTCCTGACAACCACAACATATCCACTGCCTTCCCGATAACCTTGGGCAATGATGGCTCGTGTGAGTCATTCTCATACAAACTGTTGCTATGGCCCTTCTTCCCACGTCTGTCTCTTGAGCAGACATCGAGTCGCTTCTTCTAGAACTTGATGCTGCTTTTAGCCTGCAATGTAAATTGTGTTTTATAAGTCTAAATGTTATTGATACGGCCTTGAAACTAAGCACTCCCTCTTCAACGATTTGACAGGTCCACAAACTTAGCCAAGCGGTTGCAGGCCCATAAACCTTTGCTGCCTCTCCAGCCCCATTCTCCCAGACCTGCGTTTTCTGTTTAGGTTGCTGGCCTTCCTCTGTCTGCCTGCCACCTCTTTCCCATGTCATTTTGTAGGTTGAGCTCTTCTGATTTTGAAAAGTTTGCTCTTCCACATAACACTTCTTCCTCACTAGCCTTTTTCAACATTTGCAGATGAAACCTGAATTTGGTACACTTTTATTGTCATCTCTCACCGTGAGACTTGAAACTCCAAACTACTAGATTCCAGAGCTGTTTCAGAGGCTGCTGTGTGAGATGCCTTTTGGCTGTTTTTCCCTGATACTCCATTACATTGGACTGTATTCACGTATCATCATTGAGAACCCATCAGCTCTGATATATCTCTGATGCTATCAAAAAACAGAATGAATCTCCAAGAAAATTGACATCAGGGGATGCTCTCTTTCCTGTCTTCTATTATTTAAATTATTCCACGTTTCCTTTCTTTTCTTTTTTTCAAGTTTATTTATTTATTTTGAGAGAGACAGAGAGCTCGAGTAGGGGAGGGGCAGAGAAAGAGGGAGAGTCCTAAGCAGGCTCCACGCTTAATTTATGAACTGTAAGATCATGACCTGAGCTGAGATCAAGAGTCAGAGGCTTAACCGACTGAGCCACCCAGACACCTCTACATTTTCTTTGTTTTCAATCTCTCTTTTCTTTTTCCTTCCCTTCCCTTCCCTTTCCATTTTCTTTTCCTCCAAAGTTATGCCAAGAACTCATTTAATATGTTTCCTAATAATAAAGGTCACCATTGGCATGGGGACTTACAGCTTACCTAGTGCTTTTATAATTCAGAAATGAGCCTTCATAGGACAGAATTCTTAAATTCTGTTCACTTTGTTTCTTAAAATCAATCTGAGCCAGTTATAGGTTTCACCTAGTGCAGAGCCCTCTAAATAACAAGTCCTAAAGTGTTCTGATCACTCAGTTATGAGGATAACAACAGTGTTTTTGAGAATTGGCTGAATGCACTCTCAGCCCTGCTCCTGGCTGAGGCCTGGGACAGTCTATCACACAGCCTGCTAGGGAAGTGACAATAAACTTCATCGTCTCTGTGTCTCTGGCCCCGCGGTGCTCCAGGCCTGTGCCATCTGCAGAGGACATGCCCTGTGCTAGATGGATGGCCCTTTTTTTGAGGTTATCAGTCATCACGGTGTGCTGACTCAGTCTGCGTCCAGGACAGTCCTCACACAGGTTTGGCTTTCCTCCAAGTGTGCTGGGCTGAGACCCGGCAGCCTGTTTTCTCTGGGCTGCTCAGCCCTATCAACCCAGTACGTGCCCCGTGTCTGCGTTCCCTCGGCCCAGTCCAATCTGTATGTGGGAATGGATTCAAGAAATGTTTGAAATGCTTTTAGCAGGAAGTGTCACTTTTTCCCTGGCATAGAAAGAGATGCTTTCTTAGTAACATCACTCAATATCTTCCCTCTTCACCCACTCTTTGCTGAGAGCACAGTGAGAGGCTGATGTGCAGGCTTAATCCTCATGTCAGTGCTGCTGTCTGCAGCTGACATATGGAACTGTGCCGGCCACCTTGAGGCCTCAGAGGACCATCTAACATATTGAAAATGGCAAAGCAGTAAAACAGAAAAAGTCTTGCATTCTTGATGCTGATGCTGAGCCACTGAATTAACCAACAGTGGGATTGTCCTATCTCTAGGTTTTGTTACGTGCTTTAATAAATTTCTTTGGTTAGCCACTTTTCATTGGGTCTTCTCTTCCTTGAAGCTAATAACATCTTCACTGACATTTTCCCTGGACACTGCTATTGGAGGTAATCTCTGCCCACTTCGGATTTCTATAACATGTTAGCTGTATTTCTATTATGGCAAGTTTCAACCTTATACCACAATGATTTGTATAAATATAGTTTCCTTTTTGTCGATCAGTATTCCTGATCTTAGCATTATCTCCCCCAAAATGCACTCTGAGTACCACTTTATGGAGATGCTCCATAAACACAGGGTTCTGTGGTCGCTGAAGTTTGGGACACACAGTATGCTCTCCGGTCCCTTCCTTGCAGATTCACTGTATTCATTGGCACATGGAAATGATATGATGAGGATTCTACTCCTTGCTAGATGTATGGGAATTTTGGTTAGTTAACTTATCTTTATGACCCCCAATTTCCCCATGTGTAAAATAGTTACAAACCTCCCCCCCCACACACACAGTGTTGTTATGGGAAGCTAAATTAATGTGTATCAAATATTTGGTCTCATACCTGGCCATGTTCCACAATGCCTCTGTCTCATATCACCTGCACTAGAAGCTCCTTGCTTCATGACCCACATTACGACATTATTAGTTCACATTTGTGTATTTGCTCACAGATCCTTTTCAAGTTTCAGAACAGTTCGGCCAGGGACTTTCCTTCTTTCCAAATTGCTCAAAACACACATAACAAGTAGAACTCCTGTACATGCTAAATAATGATAGTTCTTATTGTTAGCGGCAGCCACAGCATATTAAGGCTCTGAGAAGTCCTGCAGCAGAGAGATCTGATTTAGTTTTGTTTAAGTTGTTATTTTGCAAACTTATCTGAGGGCATAGCCACTTTTGACACAATATGCTTCACATATCCACAAAGCTGGTGTTACAAGGCATATATTTTGCAAAATGCAGCTCTACCCACAGCACTCAAGAAAGAAACCTGCAGCCTTCCTAGGCAAATTCTTCTTCCTCTTCCTCATCCCACCCCACAGGTTCAGTCCATCATCAAGCACTTCTAGCTCTTTTGATCTTTCTTCCTCAATTCTTCTCAAATCTGCCCCCTCCTTTTGGTCTCTATCACTGCCGCCTTGGAGCACCAGTATCTCCGCACAAGCCTAATGGATCTTCCTGCCTTTAGTCTCACTCTCTTTAAACCCACCCTCTTCCTGCCCCAGAGGGATCTATCTTCCCAAAAGGATCATATGATTTCCTTACTCACCACCCTTCAGTGGCCTCAGACTTCTGCAGAACAGAGCTCAGTTTCCTTTCCAAGGCTCTCAAGTCCCTCCCTCACCGAATGCTGCTTCCCAGGGATTTCCCACCATGCTGGGCTGTTAATGCTCTGTGCACACCCCTCTGCCAGCAACTCCCTCTCTCACCTGCTTCCTCTGACTCTTCTCCCTCCTTCACAACACAGCTCATGCGGCAGCTTCTTTGGGTCTAAGATTTCCCCTCTGGGCTCCCATAGCAACCTGTGCATATGTTTATATTACCACTTGTCCTCTCCCCTTGTTCATGTAAAATCTCCCATATTTGACTGTGAATTCTTCAAATGCAGAAACTGTGTCCTTATTCCCCTCACCCAGCCATGCTCACCTTTCTACCTACCCTTGGTGTTGGCACTTATCAAATCAATGGTGGATTAAACCGTTCTGAGCACCAGACCTTTACTGCCTTCATCCTCCAACTGAAAAGATCAAAAGGTTCAGGCCCCAAACAAATGTGTACTTGCCCTCTGGGGTAGCACAGCTCTGACCCTCATATTCTGCCATGGCCACAGCCAGCTGGGCCTGGTAACTCCGGACTCAGAAGACTTCAGCCTTGCCTCTCTCTGAGCCAGATGCCAACATGGCTGCCTCCAGAGCCACAGCTGGGCTGGGCTGTGCTGACCGGGGAAAGCACATCAGGCTGGCTTCCTGCTGTTTTGCAGCTTCAGGTAGCTTGAGATGAGTGGGCTGAACAAGCAACCTGGCAACAGCGGTTCCTGCCTTCAGGGAGAAGGAGGAGACAAAGAGGGAGAGGGAAAAGGGGCCCTGGAGAGCCCAGAACTGGCCCTACCTGGGGGTTCCATGGGTGTCTGGGTGTCAATAGACACCAGCCCTTTGCCATTACTTAGCATCAAGCCTCACGTTATAGTTAATAATAATGTATTTTTAAGTTAAAAAAAAAAAACCAATAATTGAAATGCATGCAGCTGGATTGTGACTCAGAAAGGGTGAAGGAGACAGCTTGTATTTTAAATCAGGATCTATGGCAGACCAGCTCCGACAAGGCTTCTAGGCACAGGGGATATAAAGCAGCATCAGCTTTATCAACTCTGATTTGATTAGTTTCTCCAGTAGATTTTGTGCACTCTGGTCGCAGTATAAATCATCCGTCTCTCTTGCTATTCTGCTCCTTTCCTGTTGATTTAAAACTAGTGACCTTATTTCTCCAGTCAAATGATTACTAGACTTCCCTAATGGCATTCATGTGGAGAACCCATGAGGTCTCCGGCTACACCTTCAGATGCCAAACCTTCTCTGGCTGAAAGAAAATTGACCTAACTCTGTAACCAAAAGGTTGTTTTCCTTCATCATTTTGTGCCCAAATAAAATCTCTGGGAGTCCTTTAATCACAGGAAAGTAAGTTTTAGAATGATAATTTCTTGGCCTTTTTAGACTCATTTAGAAAGGTAGTTCACATGCTTAACCATGTAGAACTATGCAGTTTTTCTTTCTTTGTTTTAAATTTTTTTTAAAGGAACCAATTTTTTTTTTTAATGTTTTATTTATTTCTAGGAGAGAGGAAGACAGCGTGAGCAGGGGTGGGTCATAGAGAGAGGGAGTCACAGACTGAAACAGGCTCCAGGCTCTGAGCTGGCAGTCAGCACAGAGCCCGACGCGGGGCTCGAACCCACGAACCGCGAGATCATGACCTAAGCGAAAGTCGGACGCTTAACCGACTAAGCCACCCAGGCGCCCCAGGAACCAATTTTTTTTTAAGTTTATTTATTTATTTATTTATTTTGAGAAAAAGAGAAAAAGGGAGAGGCAGAGACAGAGGGAGAGAGAGAGAGAATTCCAAGCAGGCTCTGCACTGTCGGTGCAGAGAGCCCAATGTGGGTCTTGAACACACAAACTGTGAAATCGTGATCTGAGCTGAAACCAAGAGGTAGATGAGAACTATGCAGTTCTTCTGACCTATAAGGGACCTTAGGGGCAATCAAGTTGGACAATTTCATTCCACAATAAGGAGCTGAGGGCCCAGATAGGGGAAGCCTTCACCTTGCCAGATCATCCAGCTGGTTAGAGATGTGATTGGGAGGATATTCATGGTTTCCAGGGAAAGTTTTTAATCAAAAACTTAAATATGAATAATAGAGGAAGATTGCCCTTTAAATACTTCACATTTAGAAAGAAAAAAGATTTGCCTTAAGAATTCCTTAACTGGGTTTCTCATTTTAAAATATGATCCAGGGCACCTGGGTGGGTGGCTCAGTTGGTTAAGCATCCTGCTCTTGATTTTGGCTCAGTTCATGATTTCAGGGTTCCTGGGTTCAAGCTTCAAGTTGGGCTCTGCACTGACAGCATAGAGTCTGCTTGGGATTCTCTCTCTCTCCCTCTCTCTGCCCCTCCCGCATGCCTGTGCATGCACGCTCTCACTCTCAAAATAAACAAACTTAAAAAATACATAATCCATGGGGCGCCTGGGTGGCTTAGTTGGTTAAGTGTCCAACTTTCGCTTAGGTCATGGTCTCGCGGTTTGTGGGTTCGAGCCCCGCATCAGGCTCTGTGCTGACTGCCAGCTCGGAGCCTGGAGCCTGTTTCAGTCTGTGACTCCCTCTCTCTCTGACCCTCCCCTGCTCACGCTGTCTCTCTCTCTCTCTCTCTCCTAGAAATAAATAAAACATTAAAAAAATACATAATCCAATTTACCAAAGTTACATTTAAATAGAAAAATTTCAAGAGCAACCCTTTCCAACTAAGACAATCTTCCCACTTTCTTCCCACTCCCACTCCCACTCGGTTTTCCTGGCTCACGACCAGACTTGGATCCTCCCTGCTCCCCTGTCAGGACTGCCCTTTGTGGTCCTGTTTGGTTACATAGACCCTCTCCATCCACTGATTTCAGTATTGGTTCCCCCTTCTGGGTGTCCACTGTTACCAACCCACACTGATATCTTCCTTTTCTGCTCACGATGCCCTCACACTGCACATCTATATCCTGATTCTTCTTGATTCCTGATATATGTCATAGTTCTTACACTAGACTGGAAACTTACTAAGCAGTGACCATGACTTATTTTTATTTTTATTTTATTTTATTTTTTTTTAAATTTTTTTTTAACATTTTATTTATTTCTAGGAGAGAGAGAGAGAGACAGCGTGAGCAGGGGAGGGTCAGAGAGAGAGGGAGTCACAGACTGAAACAGGCTCCAGGCTCTGAGCTGGCAGTCAGCACAGAGCCCGACGCGGGGCTCGAACCCACGAACCACGAGATCATGACCTAAGTGAGAGTCGGACGCTTAACTGACTAAGCCACCCAGGTGCCCCGATTTTTTAATGGTGGCTCCATAATCACTAACACGATGCTGGGCATATAGACACCAGTGGTGTACTGGTAAAGTGACTTTCTAGAGAAAAAAGAAAGTCTTGATTTCTACCATTTGCTTCTTTTTTATGGTATAAGTGTTCCCAACATGGCTACCAACATGATGTCAACTAAATGTGAAACTGGGAAGAGATGTCCAGAACTGACTCTCTTAAGCCTATGCAAGCTCATTCAAGCACGCCACTGGTGGATGATCGTAAACAGATGTCTGGCCCTGTCGCATGCATTGTATAAAGGGTACGTCAGTAGTCCTAGGGTTGAAGGAGATACAGCTTGTGAATATTTCGAATACATTCAAAACAATTGGTCATTGTATTCCTCATTCACTCACTCATTTAAAAATTGTTGAGCATCTAACTAATGTATTAGGTACTATTCGAGGCACTAGGAATTTACAGTTAGATATTAAGCAAACAAACAAAAGGACATAGAGATCATCATTATTAAATTATAAATTGTAGTATTGGTTATGAAGAAAGTACAGGGTGGTAAGAGAGTACATGAGGGGAGAATGAGTGATTTGAGAGAGGTTTTTTTTAAAGAATATTTCAACTGCCACCTGAAAGATAGATGAGCAGGTGAAGGGTGGGGGCAATCGCAGAAGAGGGGACAGTGTGTACAGAGAACCTGAGGCAGGAAAGATCTTGAACATACAAGGAATTAAGAGAAGGGCTGTGCAGCAGGAAAATAGAGACTGACATGGGAGGATGGAAGGAAGGGTGGTTGAGCAGGTGAGCAGGGCTCAGATCACACAGGGTCTTGTAGACCAAGTTCAGAAGCTTGGGTTCTATCCTAAGTTCAAAGGGAAATTATTTCTTATCTTCAAACAAGGAAGTGACATAATTTGATTTCTGTGTTAAAGATATTACTATGATTGCTACATGAGAAATGGATTGGTGGGTCGGGTGGAGGTAAGGACAAAATTAGTAATGAGTAAAACCAATAAGGAAACTATGGTAAGAATAGAAGCGAAGTATGATGGTGGCTTGGCCTAGGGTAGTAGCAATGGAGACTGAGTAAAGTGAACAGATTTGACATATGTATTGGAAGGGAAGTCAACAGGACTTGATCAGGGAGCAATCAAATGAATGGAGTTACCATTTACCTGAGTGGGGCATATTAAAGGGGTATCTTTTTCTTGATGGAAGGGAGACATCCCAACATGCAAAGATCAATTTAAGATGGATAAGCCAGTAAAGAATAGAGGAGGGATGTCCAAAAAACTAGGAGGAAAAGCCAAGAAAGTAGGTGTGTTATCAGGGACGCCAAGGCCGCAGTCTTTCGAGGAGAAGGGAGACAGAACTGTGTCTCAAGCTGCTAAAATGTTAAGGAAGATGAGAAATGAAAGTCTCTGTTCGATTTAGCATTAAAGAAGCCACTGGTGACCTTTATAACAAGAGTATTTTTGGTGGAGTGGTAGGTGCTGAAGGCAGACTAGCGAAGGGGAGTAAAAGCAGATGGCAACTCCTTAGAGAAACTTCTCTGTGAAGGGGAGCTGAGAGAGAGCGCAGACCCTGGAGGAGGACATGGCATAAATGGAGGCACATTCTTTTAAGATGGGTGTTCTGTGATGTACCTGAATGCTAGGGAAAGAATCTGGTAAAGAGGGAAGGATGGAAGACACCGAAGAGACTCAGCAGTGCGAGTGCTGGAAGGGTCAGGTGGAATGGGAATGGATCACACACGCAAGGATGAACAGTGGACAGCTTCCTCCCCACTAGTATGACTTAGAGACAGTTTTCCAAAGGAGTGGCTAACCCACTGATGTTACCTAAAGAGAGTTGAGAGCCTGTCAGTCCATGTTATTTTCTTCTCAAATTCAGAGATTTAGAGTACAGTCAGAATAAAGCTGTTTGGTGGTCAGATGCATCTGTTTTGTTCAGTGTTACTTACCTGTCTCTCCCCTGTTTTCCTGCTTCAGTAGAACCCAGCAATATAATCTAGGGTTTGTATGCCGGGCTTGTCACAGGGTAATGGAGATTCTCTTAATTCCTCATGTTGACACGAAACACGTTCCTTGGAATGGGAGACTAAGGACAGTGCTAGAATGCCGGTAGGTTTAGTAAAGAAAAAGTAAAGGGATTCTCTTCTGAGAGCTTCCATTTTCTCTAAAAAGTGTAAGGCAAGGTCATTAACTTAGATGGAGGGGACCAGATGAAAGAATTACTGACTCCAAGAGAAAGGATGGGATCTGAGAGACACTGTAGAGAGAGATGGAGCTCACTTTTTGCAGAGTAACGAAAAGACGTCGAGTTCTTTGCAGTAAAGTCTTCATATTTTTCTCAGACCCATTACCCTGCAGGCAGGGGTTAAATTTCTGTTGTTGGGCCAGTTGTCTGAGAGGATCCTCCAGTTGGATGGGATCCCTGGAAAAGTATGTACACCTTCTGCAAATCGGCATGTTGGTCTCAGAGATGTGTATTCATGGGCTTTCCAAGGGGCGCTCACCATTCGCTCTTCCATTCTCCTCACACATCCCCTCTATGCTCCTCTGGACCCCTCCTTCATGGATTTATCTCATCTTTTCTGTGTAAGACTCTAGCTTGCAACTGCTTCTCAAAGCATCATCTGCGGGACTGGTGCTCACTTGGGAACCGTTTATTCCCCCTTGTGGCAGGAAAAGGAACTCACACCCGAACACGAACCAACTGTTGCTAAGTGTGCTTTGTGTGCAGTTCAGCTGACATTGTTTTCAGTGCAAGATCTTCTCACTGAAGGGGGTGCCTGGGTGGCTTTGACCTGATCTGACTTTGGCTTAAGTCATGGTCTTGTGGTTTGTGAGCCACATCAGGCTGTCTGCTATCAGCACAGAGCCCATTTCAGATCCTGATCCTCTATCTCCCTCTCTCTCTGCCCGGTTCCCACTCGCAGTCTCTCTCTCTCTCTCTCTCTCTCTCTCTCTCTCTCTTTCTCTCTCTCTCTATCTATCTCTCTCAAAAATAAACATTAAAAAAAGTGTAACACCCATAAAAAAATCTTCTCAATGAAGGAAGCATCTCATTGATTTCCACTGTGATGCAATGGAAATCCGTTTCTGCTGGAGACCATCACAGCCAGTTCCCTGAGTGGTTCTGTGCAGTGGTTTCTAAATCACAAATCATGGTCCATCAGTTGGTTGAGTATATAAGTGTGTTTGCGGGTCACTATGAAAACTGTATTTCTCACTGTAGGTCAAGGTCCAAGACATTTGAGAAGTACTAGTTATAGTACCTCCTATCGCAACAAAGCCTTCTTGAGCCTAGTTCTCCCCTCTCTTGCTCAGGCTGTTTCTTCTCTGGAGCCACTTAAGGAGCTTCCTTTCCAAGCACAAATGTTCTATGCTAAATCTCAACATAAAGCACAGCAGTGACATTTCATAGTTCTCTTGTCTGTCACTAGAGAGGAAACAGAGTTTTCTCATTTTCCCAGAGATGGGAAATTATTTTGACCTGTGTTTCTGCACCAAAAATGTGCCAAAAAAAAAAAAGAAAGAAAAAGGTTGCTTAAGAGGAATTTAGAAATACAAAGCTAAAGATATCTGTATCTGATTTGGGAACAGCAAAGCTTACCTTGTCGTTCAGTGTCCAAACAAGGGAGATCAAGGTTTGGAGGAATGTAGGGCAGCAGATAAACAAAATGTGCTGCTAGCCAAAATTTGCGATTAGCAACAGCAAAAAAATTTTTAGTATGTCTCATTCAATATTTGGAATAACAAAACATATTGTTTATCTGAAATTTAAATTTAATGGGGTATCTTGAATTTTAATCTCCTAAGTCTGGAAACCCTAATGGGGTGGGAAGCTTATATATTTTTGGGGAGGACATTCTCTTTAAGTAAGAGATTACCAAAGTACTTCGAAAAAATTTAAAAATATGTATGACAATGTAGGGGTGCCTGGGTGGCTCAGCTGGTTAAGAGTCCGACTTTGGCTCGGGTCCTGATCTCGCAGTTTGTGAGTTTGAGCCTCACATTGGGCTCTGTGCTGACAGCTCAGAGCCTGGAGCCTGCTTTGGATTCTGTGTCTCCCCCCTTCTCTGCCCCACCCCAGCTCATGCTCTGTCTCTCTTACTCTCGAAAACAAATAAACATTTAAAAATTTTAAATTCTATTGTAAACACATATTAGGGACTCTCCCAACAGCTTGGAAAAGACTATGAAACGAGGGGTTCTGACACTATGCTTCATGAACTTAATGGGAAATTCTCCCTGTGTCATGTCTCTATGTAAGGAGGAGACATTTTGTCAGCCCTAAGGAATGGGAAATAGAGAGCGACTTCTACCCTGTTTGAGGATGGGTGCATTTTAACAGCTGTCATTAGATGGGGAGGAGAAACAGGTGCTCCCTGCTCCTATCAGATGATGAAAGGAGGGAAGAAGGAAAGAAGATCCAGAAACTCATAAACACAGAGTCCTGACAATAAAACCTTATTCATTTCCTTGCACGTGGCTTGAAACAGTGGCTTTTCAAAAAATCGTTTCCTTACTTCTGGGCAAGGAAGACTTTCCAATCTGTCACAGTACTGAAAGCTTTGAGAAGATAATCTTTCAGGCTCTCAACTTCCCTATAACCCTTCCCTGAAAACTTTGCCTGAGAATTTCTCTGCTGCCACAGTTTCTTCTGGTGCCTCCAGCTTCATGACAGAGCCTCTCCCATTTGAACAGAAGGGCACACCAACCACCTTTAATCCTACCAAGTCCATTACTCTAGGAGTAAAAACAAATGGTCAACTCAAAAACACATCCCTCCAGAGGGAGAGTCCCCTGGTAGCAAGCGAAGAAGAGTTGGATGAGAACTACTGAAGAACGCAGTGGCTGTATGTCATCCAGGTGACAACGCTCTGTTCTCTCTCATTCTCTGTCACACACTCAGGAGAAGGTTGTCAAGGGGAAATGCATATTAAATAACTGAGCTGAAGTTTTAAAATTACTTTTTTTCCTGACACAAAGTATTCCTGATTTCTTTATTGCTTTGATAATGAGAACTCCTTTTGTCAATTAGATTTTGTGGTAGATATTTTCAACAGATTGTACTAAATCTGTAACTTCAAGGTTTTGGTGAAAAGATCTTGAATGGACATAGACAACACACTGCATGTCAGAAACTATCTCCTTCACAACTACAAAAATGCATGGTAAAATCTGTAAATTTAAAATGTCAGAGGTATATAGTTTTTCATAATTCTTTAAGTGGGTACAGGAGGAAATCATTTTGAGGGAATTGTTATAGACTTCACTGCATTTTAGTGATACTTCCTTTATCCTAAGGCTGCTCTCACTGCTCCTATCAGTGATCTGATAAAGGGAGCTGGAGAGAATCTTTTTAGGGGAGGCTGAACTTAGCTGTGTATCTGAGGACTGGGTTGGGCTTATAAGCTTGGACAAGCCTAGCCTGACCTATAATGACATAGAGCATCTCTATTATTGTGATAGAAAGCATCTCCATCTGTTTTTGATTTTGATGTTTAGAGGTAATCCATGGAAGTAAAAGGATGCCAGGGATAGCCTTTCTCTCTCTAAGCATGATGCCACTTGGCTGTGGTTGCCAGGAATGGCCGTGGTTCTGTGCTATCTTTGGCCCTTGCACAATGTGAGATTTAGAATAAAGACGTTCTATAAGAGTAAAGGATCACTTTGCTGAAAGGCTTCTTGCTCCTTTCCTGGTCAGCTTTATAGCTAATGCCTCCCTTTTCTGGCTAGAATTCCACCAGGAAAACAGGAGCCACTTCAGACAGGGCACACTGCATTTCTGGCACTGCTGGACCTCTGCAGCACTTCACCTACACAAAGAAACATGAAAATAATTCTACATGGTTATATTTTAAGAGATTGAAGTCAGCCTGCTTTCTGAGATCCAGATACCAAGAGGTTTATAAAACCAGTGAAAGAGAGGACCGTGTGTCCCAATGTGCCTGGATTGTCACTAGGTTTTCAGGAAGTTTCTCTGAGTTCTTATTGCCCTGGCTCCACTTGAACTTAGTAGGCTTGTGAGGATACCAAAAAGTCAATTAAAAAGAAATCAATACCATTAAGGGACTGTTAGCAAATGGTCAGGCTTAAGGTAAAAATGTCCAGTGTGCCTTATTGCTTATTACCCAAGTGCAACTTCTGAAATTTGTCATCATTCAATATGTTTCTCTGATAGGATTACGTCCTAATGAGTTACTGAAGGAGGAAAGAAATCCTGGTATACTGAAAAAATTGGGAGCTTTGGTGTCAGACTCTGGTTAAAACCTTGGTTATTGGGGCGCATGGGTGGCTCAATCAGTTAAGCGTCTGACCAGCTCAGGTCATGATCTTGCGATTAGTGAGTTTGAGTACCACATAGGGCTCTGTGCTGACATCGCAGAGCCGGGAGCCTACATCAGATTCTGTGTGTTTTCCTCTCTCTCTGCCTCTCCCCCACTTGCACTCGTCTGTCTCTCTCAAAAATAAACATAACAAATTAAAAAAAAAACCTTGGTTATTTTAAATCTCTTTGTGTTTCTGTGTACTTATTTGTAAAAAAAAAATAGCTCTATCTATGGTCATTATGGGGGATTAGAGAGGATGTAGGTATTTGGCCTAGTCTCTGATACATATTGAGGATCAATAAATAACTGCCATTGCCCTTATATTTAATAATAATAATAATAATAATAATAACCACCACCACCACCACCATAGATGTGGTGTTAAATTTGCTTAACCACATTGAGAATCTAAAAGAGAAGCACAGTTGATATAAGCAATAAAGTGATATAATATTATGGAGAAAACCATAACGACTAGGTTTCCTTCATTTTCTATTCCAACATGTATCACCATTTACTGAGAAGAGAAACTATCATTTGGGAATGAAGCCCAGAGAGTAACTTCCACAAGGAAGGCACATCTCCAAATCACATCTGGCCTGGGAAGAGATTCAAACTGTAACATGTACTTCCAGGGGCCAAACACTTTTCTTTCCCCCTACCTCTGGATAACATGAGAGAAGGATCGAACAGCTGGTGATTGCCGATCTGTCATCAGGAAAAAGCAAGTCAAAAAGAAGGCAGAAACATTCTATGAACGGAGTTCCTCATTTCCCTTGGTATGAGCTCAGAGCTGAGCACCCTCCCCACTGAACACCCTCCTATCAGTGGGCATCAGAATCCCTGAATATGCCGTGTCTGGGGGACTCATCACGATCAGAGAGAATAATGTGATTATGGTAAATCTCTTTATCAGTGTGGCTTATTTTTACCAGGAATTTGAACTGAATCAAACTACAGACCCAATAGGGAAATAAACCTCACTGAATTGCTGAAATCTCCAGCAAACTAAACCAAAGGAAAGTGCCCACTCAAACTTCTATCTCCATAAAAATAAACCTAGTGAATGGTTCTGAATCTATCTTTCAAGCTACTGAGAAAATCTAAAATCAGATCAGTATATTTTCTAAATGGCACCCAAACAAAATTAACTATAGTTGGTTGGTCATTGAGGATGTTGTAGTAAATATATTGGTGGTCCTTATGTTCTGTGTTGTGCTGATGTTTGCTAATGGGCTCTCCAGGGACAGGGGAAATCTGTGTGTCAGCACAGAGCCCACCAAGGGGCTTCAATTGTTGAACTGTGAGATCAGGACCTGAGCCAAAATCGGTCGTTCAACAAATTGAGCCACCCAGGCATCCCTACAATATTTTTTATTGTGAATTTCATAAAGCCAATTGATTCTCACAGAATGCCTTTGTTGATTTTTTTCCCTGAACTCTTGAATCCATGACTATTCTCTGGTTGCAGGTAGCAAATGAGTGTAACTCTGACCTGAACGCTGGTTGCTATGCTCCTTTATGTGAATGAGTAATATGGAAGTGAAACAAGGATTTTTGTCAAATGTTCACTCATTTGTCAATGATGCAAATGACTGCTGGTTCAAACGAAGGCTTTTGAAACCTGGAAGGCCATTTCTTCAGTATTTTGTGCTATTCACAATATAATGGCTATAGATAGAACACATTTTTAAGTCTAATATGCATTGGTAACATTTTTTCCCATCACTTTCTTAAATGATAATCAGCCAAACAATAAAGCAAGCCCTGATTTGTATTATTTGACTGTTTCCATGGTGTAAATACTCATACCATGACTCTTTTCAGAGGGTCAGTGTAATATCACTGAATACAGGGTTGAGAATGCACAGTTGCTCTCCATTACATAGTATTTCCACCATACAGACACAACTGTAAATAACATCAAAAGCATGGATAATATTGTGAAGTAATGAAAATAATTAGGAAGTGATGACTTTTGAGTATTTATTGCCTTTGCCTTAATACACTTTATTTTTTAAATGTTTATTTGTTTATTTTTGAGAGAGAGAGAAAGAGAAAGAGCAAGCAGGACGGGGGCAGAGAGAGAGAGAGGGAGAGACAGACTGACTCTGAACCAGACTCCAGGCTCAGCATGAAGCCCAACGTGGGGGTCGATCTCATGGATAGTGAGATCATGACCTGAGCCAAAATCGAGAGTCAGACACTTACTTGAGTGAGGCACCCAGGCACCCCCAATATGCTTTAATTGTAAGGTTATATAATTTAATTTTTTGTAATGACTATGTTGAACCACTAGCACTTAAAATTCCTGACTCTAACAGTTGGCTGTTATAAGCCTGCACAAGGCAGCCCCAGTCCACCACTGGTTGTCTATCCAATGCTCATCCTCCCTTCCTTCTTCTTTTATGTTCAAATATCTCACCTCCTTCACTATCACCACACATGACTTGGAGGAAGATGATATTGTCCTTAGTTCTGGGGCAATTTGCAGCCCATCATGACAATCCCACTTTTCTCGTATAGTTGAAGAAATGCCATGTAACTCAATTCTGGCTAATTCTGGTGTGAAGTGGTCTTCTGGAGGAGTTATAGAACAAGTTTCCACATTCCCATAGATTCCCATAGGCATTTATTCTCTCCAGAGAATAATGGAAGGGACTCAGGAATGGCCACAGCTATCTTCCTACTGGCCTGAAGGTGAAATCATCTCATAAAAGAAGGTAGAGCATCACAGAGAGAGGTGGAGCTGGGACCCCAAGCTCATGCCAAGCTTAGAGCCCACCTTATGGCTGGTCCTCTAACTACATGAAATAAGAAATGTCCTTCTTGTTGAAGCTAATTTGAGCTGGAGTTTTTATTTGTGGCTGGAAAGAGCTTGGAAAGCATCCAATAGAAACGTATATGACAAATTAGCCTCTTCAGAAGCTCAACTCCTGAATAGGGAGATGAGAGTAGCTGAAAGGAAACAAGGAAACAATCCAATACAGATTAGACATATCTGTTGTTTACACTGTGTGGCACAGACTCTGAATTTAATAGGATTTTAGAGGAAAGTTTGGTCAGCAAAATTAGAGTCACCATTGATCCCTTCATGGAGGAGATGGGGTTTGGCTCAGGTCATAAAAAATGAGAGAAAGTTGAGAAAAGAGGGAATAATATTTCAGATGGCCTGGGAGAGATAATGGAGAGGCTCCTAAGAATGCCACCTGGAGTCCTGTTGTGTGGGCTACAAGCAAGCTTAGGGTCAACGAATATATTTCCTCACTTTGCAGAATACCTGAACCTATCATTTTTGTTTATTTATACACTGGCTACCCTTTATGGGCATTTTTGTTAGTCCAAATGCATTCTTTGTAAAGTCCTTGGAATTTGGAAGAGTATGGTATTACAGATATGCCCAATTTCATTCTCTTCTCATGTTCTCTTCCCTCCTGGTCCTCTTGATGCTTCCTATATATTTCAGCCTGTCAGAGCCCACTGAGGCAGGGCTACTCACTCAATTCTAAGAGGCAACTGCCTGTACTTTTTTCCCCCCTCTTTAAGCCAAAAAGGAGAATGCATAGTTTCCCTTCCTGTGGTATTTATGCCTTTCTACTCTCACCATTTGAGAATTCCCTCCCACTTCTTATCCAACTTCCCACTGTCAATGTATATGACAACTCCTCTCTTATCCAATCCTCAACTGTTTCCTTTCACTTATAAAAAAAATCTCCTCACATACTGGAACCTTCTGGCAAATCTCTCAAGCATACATGTGACCTAAGTGGAAGGCAATTGCAGTGTTTTTTAAACATCCTCTTGGAAGGGGATGCTGTAGCCAGCAGAGGGAGTTTTGAGGAGGCCGTGACAGATCCGGAAGGAATCATGGGAACAGAGCACTGAAGAGTCTTTAGGACCACGGTTCACCTTGCTTGGTTCCCTGCCGTCTGAGACACAAGTATTTTTGGATGCCACTTACTGCTTTGCTCAAGATCATGAATCAATTAATATGAAGACAGAGGGCTTGAAATGAGAAAGACAAAGACAGAGCAGAAACCATAAAACCCATCAGAATCAGCAATGATATTTATCACAGATTTCTTCTCACTATCCAACATAGACATAGCCTACTTCCTTCAAAATTTCAGCAGAGCCTATTGCACACCAGGAATGGTCTCATAAATTGGTTTGAATCAATATCAATATTTCTTTTGGCTTTGCTGTTCCCTGACAGCAATATTTCCTCCTTATGTCTACAAAGTATTAGGCATTCACACAGCCACTTAGTTGAGACAAATATTACAATTTTTCAAGAACAGTTGTTTCTTAGAATTGTCATGAGGTACTTTTAGGTCTCAGAAGGAAAATACCTATCCTTTTTTAAATGACTTGGTTTGTAAATTGGCGAATTAACCATGCCAAACTAGATGATGGCCTTTATGGTTCATTATAGGCTGAGGAATGTCTGAGCATGAGGGCAGGTAAGAGAAGAGAGGATAATTGCAGGGTAAGGCATGGGGAAAGATCTGCCTGGGAGTCAAGGGAACATAGTAATTAAGAGCCTGAGTTTGAATCCTGGGTCTGCCCCTGACAAAAAAGTTATCTAAGGCAAATTATGTCTTCTCTGTAACTTGGTTTCCTTATGTATAAAATGGGAAAAGCAACAGTTCCTACATCAGACACTTAGTTATTAGAATTCAATGAGTTAATGTTTGTAAAGTGCTGGTACATTTAAAAACATATATGTGTTAAATATATTTCAAAACTCAAACTCTGGGGCCCCTGAGTGACTCAGTCAGTTAAGTGTCCTATTTCAGCTCAAGTCATGATCTCACAGTCAGTGAATTCAAGCCTGGCATCGGGCTCTGTGCTGACAGCTCAGAGCCTGGAGCCTGCTTCCGATTCTGTGTCTCCCTCTCTCTCTGCCCTTCCTCCACTCTCACTCTGTCTCTCTCTCAAAAATAAATAAATATTTTTTAAAAAATTTTTAAAGAAATAAAAATAAAAACCAAAACTCTAAGTTGCACCCAACAGATATCAACCTTTGTGAATTTAAGAAGAGGATATGGGTTAGCTCATGGGATACTTGGGAGGAATAGCTGGGTATCCACAGGCCTGGTCCCATGAAGAACCACAGGCCTGAAGGGAGGACAACACAGACATTACAGGTTGCCAATGCCAGCTTGCTAGACAAAGGGTGTTGCCCTTGGAAACCGGAAGTAGCATCCTCCATTCTTCCCAGAAGGAATTCTGCAGCACCCCTGCCTCCTTGGGTCACCAGCCTCTAATTCTATGTCTGGGTTGAGAAAAGACTCATATTTGGGGTGGAGTAGATTAAGGCTCATGTCATAACTGTGAGGGAGCTTATAAAGTTAGAGGTAAGCACAACCTCACAAATTTGAGGAATTCCCAATTTTAGAAACGGAAGACACTGAGAAGTAAAAAAGAATGCTGAACAGGCAAAGGGCACCAAGAAATAAAAGCTAAAGGAATGTTAAATGAAAAAAAAAAAAAAATCCAAAACCCAACAATCCACACTGGCTGAACATATAATAGGCTACCTAAAAAATACTTACTAACTAAATCTGAGTGAAAAGTTGTTATAAGGGGATGAAAAATGGATAGAAGAGATCAGCGAGGATTCCTTAAGGAGCTCAAAGAGGGAAAATACCTTGTTTTCAAATATACAATTGTCCCTGTCAATTTATCCATTCTTGAGGACCACTTCTATGATTCTACATCCCAGGTCCTTCATCTGCTGGAACCCTCCTCCCCTACTCTCACCCCAAAGATTATTCTGCGTCCCATTTTTCTCTCAATCAACAACTGATTCATTTTCTTGCAAAAGCACTCACCTAAAATTGAAGTGGCAACTGATATCCATTAATGTGTGAAGTTTCCCAGAGAGCATTTGCATTTCAAGAGAAAAACAAAGCCTTCAAGTTCCGGAAAAGTGACAAAAGGTGGGGACAGTATTTTGTGGCAGAGAGCTCTTCCTGTAAAATCACTCTAGCTAAAGCACCTGCCTGCAATGCCAACCCAGGTCTGCAAAGGGCCCCTCCTCATGCTAAGTGGCTGCAAATGAGGCAGACTCGTCTACAGACACAAGGCTTCTGAGGGTCAAGCGCTGAGCACATGCCCACCACCGGGTGCATGTGCCCACCCTCTTCCTTTCAGTGACTGTTTACACCAGCCACCTTTTATCCTATGAAGATACAGCCTTCTCTAATGCCCAGTTCACCCCATTTTCTCCTCTTCTAAAGATTAAAATAGCACTCTCTTCAATGACCTCAATAATTTAGAACCCATGAATAAGTCATTTGCCCAAGAGACTACAGTGGCCTTCTATTTTTACTTACAGTCTCTCACCAAGCAAAGTGACCTCTCTCAAGGAGCCAACATGGACAGTGGTTGATCTTCTGGCTTCGCCAGGAACAACCCAGGCAGGACTTGCAACACAGAGTCTTTTCTCAAGGGCAAATATGGGCCAATAGGTGTCACTGACTTCAGAATGTGCATAACCAAAATCAACTAAGGCATATATGTCTTGTTCAGAACTCCTGGAACTGCCTAGAGCTTGCCCCAGGAGGAATAATCTCTATCAAGGAGGGCAGACAAATGCTGCTTACAATGGTCTTCCCTGGGACCACTTCTTCCCTAAGATATTATTTTCTAAACATCAAACCTCAACAGAAGAGTGGTATGCTAGCTCGGGTCCCTAAACCCCGGGGGTTGTCACAGCCTCCCAACTATTTGCCTCCTTCACTAGTCTTCAGTGCACATTCCCTTGCACCCTCTCCTCTGTGTACTACTTTCAGGAGGGTTAGGCACTTAACTCTAGGCCAATCCAGTGGTCACTGAGAAGACTCCCCCTCAGGCTTTTGGTCACCACTTTATAAAGAAAGTTTGGGATTTTTTTTCTCTATATTATCATACCTAGGGATTGTTCTGGTTTCCCTGTGTTCAAATCATAGGATTATTTTATAAGCCAGGTGCTGGATTGGGTGGACTTAAAGATCCCTTCAAATTTTGAGAATCTATAACTCTAAGAGAAAATTGAAGTGGGCCTAGAAGAATTCATTGGGTTATGTAGAGAGAGGATGGGGAAGGATAGCTTTCCATGTCATGTTAGTGAAGGGTAGTGGTAGGAACATTAGTGGCCTACACTAGACTGAATGAGTAGATCTGTCCAGTAAAGCAAAGGGAACACTCCAGAAAAATCATGAAAAATGTGGTCAAATGGGTAGACTGGGCCAGGTAATTGGATGCTTTGAAAATCAAGCAGAGGAATTCCAAGTTGGTGCTATAGGCAAGAAAAACCCATTGTCATGATCTTGAGCTGGGGCACACCAGGAAGAACATTGTGTCTTTAGGGTAAGAAACCAGTGGTCACCGCTAGTGAAGGTGAAATTTGCCACCCATTATACACACAACATAGTGAAAATGAACATCTCCAAGGCCTAGGTGTGTAGCACAGGGACAGGGATGGAAGGCAGTTCTCTCTGTTTTCACAGTTCTCATTTGTCTGTAACCTTCATCTCTCAGATTACAATGATGTGGTTTGCTTGATGTTCCAAAGGCTGCTAATGAGATGCAGCTATAATCTATTCACTCCATAGCCATCACTAGAATCAGAGTATGCTCTTTACTGGGTGCATTTCCCTGGGAGGGCGGGGCACTGGGGCTGACACAGTGTGGGCAGAGGGGCTTTGAGGGAGGGCTGTCCTTACCCAGCGGGTCACCACTCCTATCATACCTGCAGGGAATGGAAGGGATGCAGGCCTCCCACAACCACAGAGCCAGAACGAACAAGGAAAAATCATGCCAGAAGACAAATGGGTATGCTTGAATACAGAAATAATTTTGAGAACAAATAAAAGGAGACCAAAGAAAGACTTAATTACTCAAAGGACATCTAACCTAAAGAAGAGTAACCAGCATTCTGTATGACATAACAGGGGACAGAACAAGGAAGAACCAGGGCTTAGAGAGTGGTAGGACTTAACATTATCTTCCCAGGTATGCTTGCTTCCTTGCAAGGGCTGTTAACAAGCCAAATCACCTAAGAAGGCTGTGAAATCTGCCTCTTTAAAAATAGCTCCAAATTGTATTTGCCTGGGAGAGAGGGGAGGGTGAAGAAACGACATGTTGGGAGATGAGAAGGTGCACTTAGCCAGACTTTCAAAGTCCTTCCTAATCAAGTAATTATGTCTCTTCCTTTTTAGTTGAATTAAATTAATTTGGCTCATATTTATCGAGCATGGTTAAGATCTTGTGCATGCTCCTGTCCTTATCCCTTCATTTCCTATGTTTGAAATTTTCCCAGGCCCATCTATCTGCCTTCAGAAGGCGATACTTAAGTCAACCATGATTCCACATTCTGTAATATGTAGGGTCTTTGCCTCAATTTAAACAGCTGAACATAAAGTGTATTGTATTCTTTATTCTTGGCCAAGTGTTGGTTTTAAATCCCAACTCATTGCCAATTCTATAGGGTAGAGTCTATATCTTATACTTTGTCATTTTTCCCCTAGACTTCTGGGAAGGATGCTGCAGTTTAATACATTTTTATTGATTGATAGCCATGGAAAGGTCAAATAAGTTGTATATAGTAAATTACTATTTATTGAGCATCCATATGTGAGATGCTTTACAATTTCTACTTAGTAATTTTTTAAAATAGTATCATGGGGGTTCCTGGGTGGCTCAGTCAGTTGAGCGTCAAACTTTGGCTCAGGTCATGATCTTATGGTTCATGGGTTCAAGCCCTGCATTGGGCTCTGAGCTGACAGCTTGGGATTCTGCTTCAGATTCTGTGCCTCCCTCTCTCTCTCTCTCTCTTTCTCTCTCTGCCCCTCCTTTGCTTATTCTCTTTCTCTCTCTCTCTCTCAAAAATAAATAAATAAATATTAAAAATAATTTATTAGGGAGAGGGAGGCAAGATGGCGGAGAAGTAAGGAGCTCCGTACTTGCACTCGCGCCCATACATCACACAGAAAAGATCTGAAGCCATTGGAAACCATACAAAACCTGAGAGACTGGGAGAAAAAAGGACGCAGAATCCACTGAGAAAGCCTTCTAATGTGAGTGCGAACCGGGGAAGGTAAAATCAGCCCGGGATCGGAGCCTCCAGGGTGGGAGGCGATCCCCCTCTACCCTCTACGGGGAGTGAGAGGGGAAAAGGAGAGAGTCCGAGACAGAAAAATCTCCGCTCGGTGCATAGAAAGACCGTACTTGCCAAATATCTGCACACCAGGTCCCCTCGCGACAACTGGTCCTGGGGGAGGCTGAGCACACAAACTGCTTCTTTGTGCCGCTCCTGGAGGTTGGGTTTTAAAGCGGCGCGGGCGCGCCTGCCGCCATTGTAGCTCCAGGGCGGCTGGGATCCCTGAAAGAGACGCGCAGACACCGGGCATCCGCGCTCCTGGCTGGCTGGAACTCGAGAGGGAAGGCAAAAAGCTAAAAACTGGAAATTTGCCTGTGAGTTCGTGTTTCGGGTGACGAGCCATAGAGAGACCCGGTTTTCCTCACTCCAGCGGCGGCGCGCCTGCCGCCATTGTAGCTCCAGGGCGGCTGGGACCCCTGAAGGAGACGCGCAGACACCAGGCGTCTGTGCTCCTGGATGGCTGGAACTCGAGAGGGAAGGCAAAAAGCTAAAAACTGGGAAATTTGCCTGTGAGTTCGTGTTTCGGGTGACGAGCCATAGAGAGACCCGGTTTTCTACACTCCAGCGGCGGCGTGCCTGCCGCCATTGTAGCTCCAGGGCGGCTGGGACCCCTGAAGGAGACGCGCAGACACCAGGCGTCCGCGCTCCTGGATGGCTGGAACTCGAGAGGGAAGGCAAAGAGCTAAAAACTGGGAAATTTGCCTGTGAGTTCGTGTTTCGGGTGACGAGCCATAGAGAGACCCGGTTTTCCTCACTCCAGCGGGCTCAGGCTACGTGGACGCTGCAGGCAAGCCCCCGCGCATGCGCACCAGAGCCGACCAGAGAAGAAAGCAGCGATCCTGACTCCGCCCCCAGAGCTCAGCAGGGAGCCTGGAATAGCCCGAGGGGGTTGTCTGGGAAGCTGTGTCTAAGGCAACTTCAGCGGGGCGCGGGCTGGGATTTGGAGATTGGAACTGGCCTGGGTTGAAGAGTGCAACCAACTTCGGCTGCGTCCCCGGAACGGGGAGTTGACACGCCAAAAAAAAGCGAGCTGCAGCGCGGGGTTCAAGAAGGGACTGGAGCACCCTCACTCTCCTCCCCACAATCGCCAAGGCAGAACCCCCGCCTGAGGCATCGGATCACGCCACGCCCATCCCTGCCTGAGAGGTGCCCTCCTCCCTTTTTTTTTCTTCTTTTTCCTTTTTTTCTTTTTTCTTTTTTCTTTTTTTTCTTCTTTCTTTTTTTTCCCCTTTCTTTTCTCTTTTTTTTCTTCTTCTTTCTCTTTTCTCGCTTTTTTCCCCAAAACACTGACCTGATTAACTCTGGTCGCCAGCTTGCTTAAACAATCACAAGTCCATTCTGTAAATGTAAATTCTACACCTACCGACTTTTTCAGCTATTTCTCTCAGGAGTAATTAGACTATATAGTTTCTCTGGATAATTCCAGCATCCTTCTCTCACCTATCCAACCATATTCTACCCTTTACCTCTTTGAAAAAAGTTTCTTATCCCTTCTGCCTGTTCATTCTATTTCCAAATCTGCCTTGTCTCACCCTGCCTTCTCTCTTTTCTCTATGCTCTTCAACCAGCACTGCATACACACGGCTATTTAACTGTAGCTGGGAAATCCAGGTATATGCTTTAAACCGTTCTTTGTCCATCGGTTTTCTTCTTTTTTCCTTTTCTTTTCCCCTTTTTGACCCTTTTATGTATTTTATGCTCCCTATTCGCCCTCCCTCCTCCGTCTTTTCTATTAACTTTTTCGTTTTCCCTCTCACTTTGCATGTTAGTTGAATCAGCCTGTGCGTTTGTGTGCTCCTGCTCCCTGTGTGTTTGTCTGTCTGTTTTCTTTTCCAGGGCTACCTCAAGAAACAAGCTAGAGTACACAAGGTGAAGAGTCCCAAATATCACTACGAATAGGAAAATAAAATAACTAAGGTCCCAACAAGAGTGACCGAGGGATACCATTCAAAAAACAATCTCTGAAAGGATAGGCCCTGGAAAGTCAAAGAGTTTCTTGGATATAGCAGTGCTCATAGAAACAGAGAGCATAACAGGTCTTTAAAACCAACAAGAGCCGGAAAGCTAACTAAAATGACGAAACGAAAGAGCTCTCCTCCAAAGAAACTCCAAGAAGAAATGACAGCTAATGAACTGCTCAAAACAGATATCAGCAGCATAAGTGAACAAGATTTTAGAATAATAATGGTGAAATTAATAGCAGGGCTTGAAAAAAACATAGGCGACATCAAAGAAACTATGGCTACAGACAGAATGGAAAATAAAAATAGGCATGAAGAATTAAAAAATGCGATAAATGAGATCCATAATAAATTAGAGGCCTCCAATGCACGGCTTGAAGAGGCAGAAAGGAGAATAAGTGATTTAGAAGACACCATTCTAGAAAAACAAGAAGCTGACAAAAAAAGAGACAAACTGATCCAGGAACAGGAAAGAAGAATTCGAGAGCTCAGCGACACAGTCAAACGCAACAATATCCGTATCATAGGAATCCCAGAAGAGGAAGAGAGAGGGAAAGGTGCTGAAGGAGTCCTGGAACAAATTATAGCAGAGAACTTCCCCGACCTGGGGAAGGAAGTCAATGTGGAAATACAAGAGGCTCAGAGGACTCCCCTCAGACGTAACTTGAATCGATCTTCTGCACGACATATCGTAAAAATGGCAAAATACAAGGACAAAGAGAATTTTGAAAGCAGCTAGGGAGAAAAGGGCCCTCACATACAAAGGGAAACCTATCAGAGTGGTGACAGACCTATCTACTGAAACGTGGCAGGCCAGAAAGGAATGGCAAGAGATCTTCAATGTGATGAACAGTAAAAATATGCAGCCAAGAATCCTCTATCCAGCAAGCCTGTCATTCAAAATAGAAGGAGAGATAAAAACCTTTCCAAACAAACAGAAATTGAAAGAATTTGTCACCACGAAGCCAGCCCTACAAGAAATCCTGAGGGGGATGCTCTGAAGGAAAGGTTGCAAGGAACAAAGATTCCAGAGACACCACCACAAACATGAACCCTACAAAAGATACAAAGACTCTAAACCCACATATTTCAATAATAACACTGAATGTAAATGGGCTGAATGCTCCAATCAAAAGATATAGGGTAGCAGAATGGATTAAAAAACAAAATCCATCTATATGCTGTCTACAAGAAACTCATTTTAGACGGGAAGATACCTTCAGATTAAAAGTAAGGGGATGGAGAAATATATATCATGCTACAGGAAATCAAAAGAAAGCCGGAGTAGCGATACTTATATCAGACAAACTGGACTTTAAATTAAAGACAATCACAAGAGATGAAGAAGGGCACTACATAATAATTACAGGGTCCATCCATCAGGAAGAACTAACAATCATAAATGTCTACGCACCGAATATGGGAGCACCTAAATATCTAAAACAATTAATCACAAACAGAAACAAGCTTCTAGATAAGAATGTGCTAATAGCAGGGGACTTTAATACTCCGCTTACAGCAATGGATAGGTCAACCAGACAGAAAATCACTAAAGAAATAATGGACTTGAAAGACACATTGGACCAGATGGACCTGACGGATATATTTAGAACTTTACATCCTGAGGCCAGGGAATTTACTTTCTTCTCAAGTGCGCATGGCACATTCTCCAAGATAGATCACATACTGGGACATAAAGCAGCCCTCAATAAATATAAAAGAATAGAGATCATACCATGCACACTGTCAGATCACAATGCTTTGAAACTTGAAATCAATTACAGGAAGAAGTCTGGAAAACTTCCAAAAACATGGAGGTTAAAGAACACCCTTCTAAAGAATGAATGGGCCAATCAGGCAATTAGAGATGAAATTAAAAAATATATGGAAACAAATGAAAATGAAAACACAACAATTCAAAATCTATGGGATGCGGCAAAGGCAGTCCTAAGAGGAAAGTACATTGCTCTCCAGGCCTATTTCAAGAGATTAGAAAAAGCGCAAGTCCAAAATCTAACAGCTCACCTAAAGGAACTAGAGGCAGAGCAACAAGAACGCCCTAAACCCAGTAGAAGAAGAGAAATAGTAAAAATTAGAGCAGAAATAAACAACATCGAGACCAAAGAAACAATTGAACAGATCCATGAAACCAAGAGTTGGTTTTTTGAAAAGGTAAACAAAATTGACAAACCTCTAGCCAGACTTATCCAAAAGAAAAGAGAGAGCACCCAAATAGACAAAATTATGAATGAAAATGGACTTATTACAACCAACCCCTCAGAAATACAAGCAATTATCAGGGAATACTATGAAAAATTATATGCCAATAAATTGGACAACTTAGAAGAAATGGACAAATTCCTAAACACACACTCACTACCAAAATTCACACGGGAAGAAATAGAAAACCTGAACAGACCCATAACGAGTGAAGAAATTGAATCAGTGATCAAAATCTCCCAACAAATAAGAGCCCTGGACCTGATGGCTTCCCTGGGGAATTCTACCAGACATTTAAAACAGAATTAATCCCAATTCTTCTCAAGCTATTCCAAAAAATAGAAAGCGAAGGAAAACTCCCGGACTCATTTTATGAAGCCAGCATCACTCTGATTCCCAAGCCAGACAGAGATCCAGCAAAAAAGAGAACTACAGGCCAATATCCTTGATGAATACGGATGCAAAAATTCTCAACAAGATCCTTGCAAATCGAATCCAGCAGCATATCAAAAGAATCATCCACCAAGATCAAGTGGGATTCATTCCTGGGTTACAGGGCTGGTTCAACATTCGCAAATCAATCAATGTGATACATCATATTAATAAAAGAAAAGATAAAAACCATATGATCCTGTCAATAGATGCAGAAAAAGCATTTGACAAAATGCAGCATCCCTTCTTAATAAAGACTCTCGAGAAAGTTGGGATAGAAGGAACCTACTTAAACATCATCAAAGCCATCTATGAGAAGCCTTCAGCTAACATCATCCTCAACGGGGAAAAACTCAGAGCTTTCCCCCTGAGATCAGGAACACGACAGGGATGCCCACTCTCACCACTGCTGTTTAACATAGTGCTGGAAGTCCTAGCATCAGCCATCAGACACCAAAAGGAAATCAAAGGCATCAGAATTGGCAAAGAGGAAGTCAAACTTTCACTCTTCGCAGATGACATGATACTCTACATAGAAAACCCGACAGACTCCACCAGAAGCCTACTAGAACTGATCCAAGAATTCAGCCAAGTTGCAGGGTACAAAATCAACGTACAGAAATCGGTTGCATTTTTATACACCAACAATGAAGCAACAGAAAGAGAAATCAAGAAACTGATCCCATTCACAATTGCACAAAAAACCATAAAATACCTCGGAATAAACCTAACCAAGGATACAAGAGATCTGTATGATGAAAACTATAGAAAACTTATGAAGGAAATTGAAGAAGACACAAAGAAGTGGAAAAACATTCCATGCTCATGGATAGGAAGAATAAATATAGTTAAGATGTCATTACTACCCAAGGCACTCTACACATTCAATGCAATTCCAATCAAAATTGCACCAGCATACTTCTCAAAACTAGAACAAACTATCCAAAAATTTGTATGGAACCATAAAAGACCCCGAATAGCCAAAGTAATCCTGAAAAATAAAACCAAAACGGGAGGGATCACCATCCCAGACTTTAGCCTCTACTACAAAGCTGTCATCATCAAGACAGTATGGTATTGGCACAAAAACAGACACATAGACCAATGGAACAGAATTGAGAACTCAGAAGTGGACCCAAAAGTATAGTGCCAACTAATCTTTGACAAAGCAGGAAAGAATATCCGATGGAAAAAAGACAGCCTTTTTAACAGATGGTGTTGGGAGAACTGGACAGCAACATGCAGAAGAATGAAACTAGATCATTTTCTCACACCATGCACAAAAATAAACTCAAAATGGATAAAGGACCTGAACGTGAGACAGGAAACCATCAAACCCTAGAAGAGAAAGCAGGAAACAACCTCCTTGACCTCCACCGCAGCAACTTCTTACTTGACACATCCCCAAAAGCAAGGGAATCAAGAGCAAAAATAAACTGTTGGGACCTCATCAAGATTAAAAGCTTCTGCACAGCCAAGGAAACAACCCAGAAAATTAATAGGCAACCAACGGAATGGGAAAAGATAGTTGCAAATGACATATCAGATAAAGGGTTGATATCCAGAATCTACAAGGAACTCACCAAACTACACGCCCGAAAAACAAACAACCCAGTGAAGAAATGGGCAGAAGATATGAACAGACACTTCTCCAAAGAGGACATCCAGATGGCCAACAGACACATGAAACGATGCTCAGCATCCTCCTCATCAGGGAAATACAAATCAAAACCACACTGAGATACCACCTCACGCCAGTCAGAGTGGCTAAAATGAGCAAATCAGAGAACTCTAGATGCTGGCGACGGGCTGGAGAAACGGGCACCCTCCTACACTGTTGGTGGGAATGTAAACTGGTACAGCCCCTCTGGAAAACAGTGTGGAGGTTCCTAAGGAAACTAACAATAGAACTCCCCTATGACCCAGCAACAGCACTGCTAGGAATTTACCCAAGGGATACAGAAATGCTGAGGCATAGGAGCACATGTACCCCAATGTTCATAGCAGCACTCTCCACAATAGCTAAAACATGGAAAGAGCCTAAGTGTCCATCAACAGATGAATGGATCAAGAAGATGTGGTTTATCTATACCATGGAATACTACATGGCAATGAGAAACAATGAAATCTGGCCATGTGTAGCAACATGGATGGACCTTGAGGGTGTTATGCTGAGCGAAATAAGTCAGGCAGAGAAGGACAAATATCATATGTGTGCACGTATAGGAGGATTAGGAGGAACTTAACAGAGGACCAAGGGGGAGAAGAAGGGCGGAAATGGTGGGGGAAAGGGGAGAGGCAAACCATGAGAGACTCTTGAATGCTGACAAAAACTGAGGACTGGTGGATGTGGGGGGAGGAGGGGTGGGCATGGAGGAGGGCACTTGTGGGGATGAGCACTGGGTGTTATGTGGAAACTAATTTGACAATAAACTATTTGTAAAAAATTAAAAAAATAATAATAATTTATTAAAAAACACTAGCATTTTTAGAAAACAGCCTCTTACTGTAGCTTAAGATTTTGTTAGCCAAGTGTTTCATCACAAGCAAGATACTGGTTACTTAGGACATGATCATATACAGATTACCAGGAAACACAATTTAAAAGCTGGATTCTTAAATGCAGAAAGAAAGAATAGGAGAAGAAATTGTATTTGAAAACTGAGTGGAAGAAATCTTGACTGAAAAAAGATAATATCAAGGAATATTGCATACAGGGATCATACTAACAGGACAGTCTGTCAAGACACTTTCAGTTAGGTTTAAAAAAAAAAAAGTAAGGTGGAAGCCAAGGGGACAGCAAGAGTGTTGGTTTAGGACCAGCAGTCAAATGCATGCAGCGGTGGGCTGCTTTGTTGCCTGGGAAAATCAGTTTAGAGACTTTTGATGCCAAACTGGTCTGGAGTCTTGGGAATCTATGGACAAATTTCCAGGAATGATCTGTAGGATTTTTTAAAATGTATCTTTTTTTTTTAGTGTTTTATATTTATTTCTAGGAGAGAGAGAGAGACAGCATGAGCAGGGGAGGGTCAGAGAGAGAGGGAGTCACAGACTGAAACAGGCTTCAGGCTCTGAGCTGGCAGTCGACGCGGGGCCCGAACCCACGAACCGCGAGATCATGACCTAAGCGAAAGTCGGACGCTTAACCGACTAAGCCACCCAGGCGCCCCAAAATGTATCTATTTTTTGAAAGAGAGAGGGAGTACAAGCTGGGGAGGGAGAGGAAGAAGGAGACACAGAATCCAAAGCAGGCTCCAGGCTCTGAGCTGTCAGCACAGACCCCAACAGAGGGCTCAAACTCACAGACCATGAGATTATGACCTGAGCCGAAGTTGGATGTTTAACCAACTGAGCCACTCAGGTGCCCCAAGAATGATCTGATTAAAAGTGAAGGAAAGAAAGAATCCACTGTGGTCTAGAGATATGGATGACTTAAGCCCAAATGGTAGAAGTTAAGGATTAGTAGAGAGTATGGCTTGATTTCTTTAAATCGTTCTCCTGACATAGCATTATTTTAAATATAGCATTTTTAAGTGTGTCACACTTAATTTAAGAAAAGAAAATGACTTCTGAGTAGAAGACCAAGACAGTCTCTCCATTAACCTGGCTGACAAAATAATTAGTTAGGAAATCTCGGTACTATGGTTACAACTCCATAACCTAGGCACAGTCACTGTTCTCTTATGGAGAATTTAGTAAATTGCCTTAATTTCAAAGTACTTCTTTTTTTTTTTTTTCTAGGAGAGAGAGAGAGAGAGAGAGAGAGAGAGAGACAGCGTGAGCAGGGAGGGTCAGAGAGAGAGGGAGTCACAGACTGAAACAGGCTCCAGGCTCTGAGCTGGCAGTCAGCACAGAGCCCGACGCGGCTCGAACCCACGGACCGCGAGATCATGACCCAAGCGAAAGTCGGACGCTTAACTGACTAAGCCACCCAGGCGCCCCTCAAAGTACTTCTGAAGGGCTGAATCTACAGTGATAAAACTGTAAAACATTTTCACCCCACATCATAAATGGGTTGCAATTTCATGATGAATTAGACTGTAATCAAATACCCAATAACAACAGGGAGCACCTTAGCCTTCGATGATGCAGAGGCCCTAAATAATCACACAGGACGCTAGTGTTAAGAAACTTCACTTTAAGCCACGAAAATCTGGACACCTGAAAACCTGAACATTTGAATTATGTGGTTATTTGGACATGATTACAGTCTTATCATAGATCACAAAATCAATAATTAAGAACCAGAATTTAGACACCTGACATAGTTTCCCTATTTTCCAGGAAATAAGAATGCAGCTATCCTTGAGTTCTTTGTGCTTTTGCCTTGTTATTAATGATAAATGAAATAATATTTGCGTCTTTCCAAGTCATATTATCCGCAGTTTCCAGACCCTTTCATATCCTGGCACAGATGGGAAATGATGATGATGATGATGGTGATGATGATGATGATGGTCTCGGCAACAACAACATGTGAATGCAGCCTGGAATAATGGAGATGGCTGTTGGGGCTGTGGCCTCCCAGCGTCCCTTCCTGCTGGCTTGGGGGCAAAAGAGACCTGTATCTTTGCTCACAGAACCCACCTGTGGCACCCTGGCAGTGAAGCTCTGGAGGTGGCCAGTGTGGGGCCACCTCACCTGTGGTGTCCTCTAGCTATCCCACAAATGCGGTCTCCAGCATCCTCATCCTCACTGAACTTGGCTCCTTGGGTGAGTAGAAAGGACATGAGCAGCCTCACAGAAAAGAGGAAAAGAAGAAGCTGTGTATGCTCCCAAGTGGAGCGGGCTGAGACGGTGGCCTGTAGGCAGCAGCTGTTGTCCTCAGGGAATTTTGCTGACAGTACGAGAGTGGAGCATGATGTCACAGGAAGCCTGGCCTGGCCAGAACAGCATGGTGTCCCAGGCAGCTGATTTGTTCATCCAGATTGAAAAGATTCCTTCTCCTGCTGCTTCTCCCACCCTCCTCCCCTTCTCCCCGCCAGTCTGAGTGATAATTGTAAAGCCACGCAGTTCCTTTCAGAAGTAGGCCATGGGAACCAGGGCTGGGTGTTTTCATTGCTGGCATGTTGCAATTATCACTGAGGATGGCTCTGATGACAGCATAATACATGTGGTGTTTTGTGCTAAAAAAGTCAATGCCAATGGCTTAAAGAGCAAAACTTGCCTGTGATCCCAGCTCACTCTCAAGATGACATATAATCTGTGTGGGCCCTGATTCATGGTCATCTATTATTTCTAGAAAATGGTTTATAAATCTAATTCTTGGGAAGCAATAAAAGAGAAATTCTTCCCTATTCAGGAACTCTTATGCTCTTAACACAGTATGGCAAAGGGATACTTTATACTTGTGTCAGTGTTTAGAATTCAAATTATCTGAACTTGAGAGGAATTTGCTAGCCTTGGAATAGGACTTGAAGAATTTCTAAATCTGGGGCACCTGCGTGGCTCAGGCAGTTACAAGTCCAACTCTGGATTTTGGCTTAGGTCATGATCTCATGGTCCCTGAGATCAAGCCCCGTGTCAAGCTCTGGGCTGACAGCACAGAGCCTCCTTGGGATTCTCTCTCTCCCTCTCTCTCTGCTCCTCCCCTGCTTGTGTGTGCATCTGTGAAGACATTCTCACTGTCTCTCAAACTAAATAAACTTAAAAAAAAAAAAAGCTACTGCATAGTAGCTGTGTGATTTAAGTTATTTTAGTTAATTTTCTGGCCCTTACTGTCAAAAAAAAAAAGTGTAGCAATATCCACTTTACAGACTTGTTAGAATTACATGACAAAATGTAAGTAAAATGCTTAGCACAAAGCCCGGTCCAATGAAAATGTTACATAAAAAAACAGTTGCTGCTGTTGCTATAATTGTAGATGTTATTACTGTACCCTTCCAGTTCTTAGGAAGGGAATGCAGTAGAAGAATATTACTTTGCATGATTGCTAAGTTCCTGGTACTGACCAAATCACATGACTACAATACGTTAATTAGAATCATATTTACAGATGTTTTTTAAAAAATTAATGTTAATTTATTTTTGAGAGAGAGAGAGCAAGTGTGAGCAGGAGAGGGGCAGAGGAAGAGGGAGACACAAAATCTGAAGCAGGCTCTAAGCTCTGAGCTGTCAGCATGGAGACTGACACAGGGCTGGAACTCACAAATAGCAAGATCATCACCTGAACTGAAGTTGGATGCTTAATCGACAGAGTCACCCAGGTGCCCCTCCCATTGTAAACTCTTCAAAAATCCTGATATGTAATGTTAGTGAGAAGCTTGAACAACAACAACAAAATAATAATCTTTAACTAGAAGAGGACAATTTAGAACATACACCCCTCTACCAGAGCAATCCCAAACTTGAAAATTTCTTCAAGATGCCAAGAAGTTTAAGTATTCTTTTGCTGGACAAGTTAAAAGATGAGCATGATATACATTTAATGTTGACATTTAAATTTTTTTTTAATTTAAAAAATGTGTAACACTTATTCATTTTTGAGAGACAGAGTGCAAGCAGGGGAGAGTCACAGAGAGAGGGAGACAGAGAATCCGAAGCAGGCTCCAGGCTCTGAGCTGTCATCACAGAGCCGGATACAGTGCTCAAGACCAGAAACCATGTGAAATCATGACCTGAGCCAGAGTGAGAAGCTTAACTCACTGAGCCATCCAGGTGCCCCTAAATTTTTTTTTTTAAACTTTAGAGAGAAAATGTGTGAGAGTGAGAGAGAGAGAAAGAGAGCACTCACACAAAAGCGAGGAGGGGCAGAGGGAGAGAGAGAATCTTAAGCAGGCTCCATGTTCAGCCTTATGTGGGGCTCACCCCCACAACCCTGGGATCATGACCTGAGCTGAAATCAAGAGTTGGATGCTCAACTAGCTGAGGCACTTCTGTGCCCCTAATGCTGATATTTTTATACCAAAGGCTAGAGCTTAATCTTTCATATTACTGAACCATCTAAAATAAGTTAACTTTTCACATTGCATGACTAGTTTTATTTATTTAACCATGAACTGTCAACCTGAAAAGGCTTTGCCTTATCCATTATTCAACATTCAACAGCTACTTTTCACTTTGATGTAAGTTACGAATTTATAGACTGCATTTACCTTAAGTCATCTGGTGACAAAGCACAGTTTCAGATGCAGATTTTGAATACAAGCAGCTTCAAGCAGGAGAATATTTAAGTCAGTTTGATGTTTGCTCAATAATTGATTAAAAGGAAACCATGAACAGGAAGTGACTGTTAGAAAAATATCTTCTTCACAGTCATATTCAGCTATTAATTTTCATTAAGTGAATTTCTTTATGCAATTGCATTAAGAAATCATTATATTTCTGGAACAAAATGGACAATGAATGAAGACCTTGGTGTATTGGCTATTATAAAAGACAGACTCAAAATTCATTTGGAAATTAGAGAGTGACATTTTTCCTGTTAACAGATTCAGGGAACATCCACTCAAGATAAGAACACAAGAAACCAAGGAGACCTGGTCTACATTATTCCTCCAAATTAGCAATTATCATAAAGTGGAGCTTTCATGGTTTTCCATTCTATTATTAATTATTCTCCTCTTCTCCTTCTTCTTTTCTAAATACAAAATAGTGAGGCAAAAAAATAAAAAAGGGACTTTATCTTTTCTAGTCTCATCATTGTACAGAAAAATGGCAGTAGAACTTAGTGGTTAAGAGTGGAGGCTCAGAAGTCAGCCTGGCTGAGTTCAAATCTCGTGTAACCTGGGGAATCACATGGAGAAGTGATTTATTTTTCTGTACTTTTGTTTTCTGAATGATGAAACAAAACTGTTTATAATACTGGGTCATTGTGAGATATCAACAGGGCCATACATAAATGTCAGATGTTATTATAAGTGGGAAAAGTGAAGCTGTGAGGGGTTAAGGGATTTGTGTAAGCTTCCTCAGCTAGATGGCAGTGGAATCCAGTGTCTTCACTCCAGTGCAAGACACCATATTCTGCGAGGGAACAGCATGGTAGTGGGCATAGATCCTTTCTGCCTAAATAGCATCCATTCCTTCTTCTTCTGATAATAGCAGCTTAATGTTTCCTTTGGAGAGCCACCCAATTCTACTCTTAGTCTATGTGCTTCAGCTTTATTTTTGGAGATGGAGGGGGTCACTTAACCTAAGCCTGGGCAGTCAGAGCTACTCTGACCACAAGGTTTGCTTCAGGGAGGGACATAGGATGCTAGGTCCATGGAATGCCATCCAAGACTTTTGGCAGAAGAACTGGGAGAGAAAAACCCTTGTACAGATATAAGCTTAGAGCACCTGAAGGCCATCCTTCCTCTAGGAAAGTAAAACCTGAATAAAAAAGAAGCCAACAGAGATGAAAAGTTGACTTGCAAATGGAGAAAAAAATGTTTGTGGTGGTGTCCCTTGAACACTTAGATCAAGTCATACCTGAAGGTAGGGGAGGTCTCTCCTTAGACATCCCATTTAATTTCATTTCTTTGAGCCAATAAAGTAGATGCTGTCACTCAGATTTTAAAAGTTCTGATTTATATACAAGCATGTAAAAAAATATACCACATAGTGCTACCCCAGAAACAAGCTTGAGTACTTCCTTGTAAGAACATACTCTGAAACACCAATCTTCCTGTAACAGCATGGAGATCAAATTCAATGGTCTATCCTAATCCATGATACTGCGTTACTGTCTTGGTAAGGTAAGCAACCTTGGGAAAGCAGCAGAGGGTGGGATCTGGAGTTAGACCTGAGCTGGAATTCCAGCCCTTCATTGGTTAGTCCCTTCTCCTTGGCTGGTTATTTAACCACCTGAGCCTCAGATTCCTTATTGGGGTAGACTTATTCCAAGGGCACAATGAGACGATGCTTGCAAAATGCTAAGAATTAAGAACAAAATAGTGACAATAATAAGGATGGCTAATGTTTATGGATGTGTACTAGCCTGCATTGGGTATTTCATGGATATTAACTCACTGACTTCTCACAACAACTCCATATGGTAGAGCCTCCGTTCCTCATTTTCCAGCTGAGGAAACTGAGAGACAGAGAGGTTAAATAATTTGCACAAATCTTGGGGCTCCTGGGTGGCTTAGTCGGTTAAGCGTCCGACTTTCGCTTAGGTCATGATCCCGCGGTTCGTGGGTTTGAGCCCCGCGTCAGGCTCTGTGCTGACTGCCAGCTCAGAGCCTGGAGCCTGTTTCAGTCTGTGACTCCCTCTCTGTCTGACCCTCCCCTGCTCACGCTGTCTCTCTCTCTCTCCTAGAAATAAATAAATAAATAAATAAATAAATAAATAGCATTAAAAAAATTTTAAAAAAAATAATAATTTGCACAAATCTAAATAACTAGTAAGTGCTGGAGCCAGAATTCTTGTTTCAGAAGGCAAGCTAATTACAAATGCCTCTCATGTTTTCCGATAACTATTGGCTGCTAAGATTGTTGCTACTGATAACTGACTCATGACTAAGTTCAAATGTTGATTTAGACTGACATAGTGATTTTGAAGCAGTTGGGCCCAAAGTTTCAAGGATGCATGAGACACAGGCCCTTCTCTAAAGGTGTTTACAATTTAGTAGGAGTGTGGTTGGGTGAGGAGAGATGAGGGTTATTTTGGAGAAGTTACAGTAAATTCTCTGAACCTTGGTTTCCTCATCTGTAAAATGGATTTACATATGTCCCAGGTTTTAGTAAATGTTAAAACACATCATTATGAAGAGCACTTAGCAAGCTGCCTAGGGATCATCATCATCATCATTATTATCAATGTTTTTTCCCAACAATGCCTGTAAAAACAGGTAGGTCATTTTACAAATACTCACAGAATTTAGCTTTCTTTAATGATCTTTTTTGGTGAACAGATCTTGTCTATGTGTTTAAACAAAAAAGGAAATTTAAAAAATCCCTGCAACCTGAGAGTCTGTTTATTAGCTGCCTCCTAATAGCAAGCAAAATAGCTCAGGAAGAGCTTCAAAAGCAGAGTCATGGAAACTGCACACATCCCTCAGTGTCCCTCATCAGTGGCCTACATCCCATAAAGGGATACAGCCCATGGGAAGGGGCAAAGTTCTAGCACAGAAGAGCTGTTCAACAACAGAAGACCACCTCTGCTCACTTGTACAGTTCGTTTTAGGCAAACAGCTAACTGGGCCTGATCCTCCCCAAATATGATCTAAATGAACATTTTTATACTCCTGTTTCTATTCCCTTGAGATGGCCCATTTTGGGCTTTGGCTATGTCTTTACCTCCATACTTCTCAGCAGAGTCATTATTTCCAATGTCATGACCACACTCACCTAATCTTTCCAGGTGGCACATTCACACACAGACCCCTCTCCTTACAGTGAGACTTGGGTCTTCTATTTCTTACCACCTCCACCCAGCTGCAATCTCCTGGTCAGCGGGACTCAGGGACCAAACCTCTGCCCGGCACTGAAAGTGTAAATAAAAGAGGTCTTTGTTCCTGTCGAGCAGAGCAGAACTATAGGAACTACAGGAACCGCTTTATCTCTAGTATGTACCATCCAATTGAAGGATGGATAGAAAAGCAAGAATGGAGTCTGCTTGCTTTGGTGGGTGAGGTTTATTTATTCCCTTTTCTGAGGATTCATAGCTGGCTTCTGGTCATCCACCATACCCCAGAACAAGACTCCCCTGAAGACAGAACAGCAAAAGCAAGAATGGACAGTCTTAAATCAGCATTGTGCTTACCCTTCTATCACAGCAAGACAAACCTGGTGGTTTGCCCTCCTTGCCTTGGTAAAATATTTTCAAGATTTAAAACACTTCAGCAGTAAGAACAAACAACATAAATAAGTAAAAGTGCCTTATCGAGCAGGAGGTCATGAGCCTTAACATATAGTTCACAGTTTTCATATATTTTATCTCCTCTTATCTTTTCCTTTTTCTGGTGACAAAATGATAGGAATGAATATTTTCAGATGCTTTACGGTTGATTATTTTATTGTGGAGCTGTATATTTGTTCACTGCAAAAAAAAAAAATGAATCAGACAATACAATAAAGCATGAAAAGTAAAAGATCACACAAATGATCCCATCATTCAGTGCTGAGATTTTTCAGACATTTCATTGTACATTTTAACATATTTTGCAGAAAAAAAAGATCAGATCTTGCAGCTTGCTTTTATCAAGATATTCTTAGCATTTTATAATGTTAAAACATGTGGACCTACTTTAAACTTCAGAAAAATTCCTCCATAGTGTTCCCTTATATGGAGTTACTTGATTTACTTAACCAGTTCCTTATCGATAGACATTTAGATTGTTCTTAAATTTTTTTAACAATGAACAACTCATTGACACATCTTTCAATACTTGTTTGGTTATTTTCTTAGGATGTATTCCTAGATTCTGTAGGAAAAGCATTTACAACTTTTAAACTCCTTTGTCAACTATAGTTAAATTACCTTCCAGAAACGTTTTTGGGAAATAGAATTACTTTCCACTTTTCCATAGATCACAGCATAGAAATATTCAATGGCCTCCCAAAAATAATTCATTTACTCAGTGAGGTGCCTACATGTCCACCTGTTAGTGTAGATGTTTTAGACGTGGAGAAATGCGTTAAAATCAGTCCACCCAAAGTCCACTCATTTTACAGACAAATTGCGGAAGGAACGTGTGTGCTTTCTGAACTCAAGGGCCTCCCTCCTCAGTTGTTCCTTGAATTGGAAGATGTTGTCTGAAATTTCGTGTGGAACCGTCCTGTGTCTGCTGCTTTTTTAAGCTCTGGATTTTCTGCCATAGGTCTGTAGTTTTCTGGTAATCAGTCCTTTCCACCACAACTTCAACCAACCCCATTATGTAGACCAGTGGTCAGGGTACAGACAGGATCTCAAACCTGGTGTTTTAAAACAATTTTGTTTTAAAGCTGGAAATTGTTCTCTTTAAGTCTCTTCCGGTCCTAGGATTCAGGGATGCTGTTGAGACATTTCTTCTTGTAACATGTGTGGTTAGTTCCAGGCCCTCCCTGATGACCACTAGGCGTCAGACTTTCCCATCTCTCCTCCAACTGTGCTGCTTACCCAGTAATTAACTCATTTGCTCAGTCATTAGCTCTTATCTAAGGGGGCTTCTTTGTCATCATATGAAGATGGTCATTATGATGCACAATCCTCACAGATTTCAACAGGACTCATTAAGTCTGACAGTCTCCTAGTTACTAGCCTTTCAACAGAGCTGTTCATGGCAAAGCTCAAGACTTAAACTAGAGAAAGCTGGAAGAAAGATTCATAACCAGGCTTTTCACTATTCCCAAGGGAACCCACATAATGCCACTGCCTTTCACTGAATAGACATCTGTATCCTTTTTGTTAGTAGGCTGTCAGTGTGGAGAGTTCTGAACACCACCCTTCATTCATCTTAAAGACAATGAATTGCCAAAGCTGTCCATAGCAGGAACTGAATAAACCCACATAATGTGGGTTAAAATGTAATGGCAAAGCATCAATGAAGCATTTATTCAATGCCCAGGCATACAGGGCACTGCACTTAAAGTCCAGAAAAGGGTATTTTCATTCATCCAGTCATTCAGTTATTTACTCAGTACTTGTTGGACATCTCCATGGGACTGGAAACCCAGAGATTTTAAAAAAATGAACATGGGGTGAATACAACCAGCAAAACACCTTGTGTGATGACAAGACCATTTCCATACCTCACCCAATTCCAAACTGCTTCATCCCTCCTGCCTTACAAGATGCTGTACAGGTGGGATTAAAGACATGGTCATGTCTCCCAGCCAAAGTGACTTTCCCTTGCAATCCATGTCACCTTCTTAAAAGTTCTTTGTGTCATAGCCTCAGCACTTTCTCACTTCCTCCTGACAATATCCCTGAGAGAGGGAGACAAATAAGATCCTCATCTCAGATATGGGGGCACTCAGAGAGAAAAGTGGAAGAGGTTCTCAAACCACAGAGAAGGACAGAGGCTGATCCAGCACTCTGGGCTCCATGAGCTGCATCACAGGGTACCTTGTAAAAATGATTTTCAATCAAGACACAGATAAAAACACTAAGTACAGTGCCTTGCAAAGAGCAGCTATTCAATATTAAGAGACTGATGATTGGGAACAGAAAGCTTTGTTTGAACTAGTTTCCATAAAACATAGAATCTTGACTATTGTGCCTCTGAGGAAGAAAACTCCTAGAGATAGACATCTTCTCATCATCCTTTCCTGGAGAAAGAAGTAACACTCCCTGACAGATACTAACTTACCTGGGAAAAAGCATTAATTTTGATTTCCGACAGTATATGTCAAACTTCTGCAGAATTGCTCAGACAAAATAACAGCCCAATCCTTGTAGCTGAGATTCATTCAGATCTATCTTAATTTGTCCAAGAAACCACCATTACCAGAGTATCTCCCCAAATAAGTGGGTGTTTCTTGTTTGATTATTTTGAACTTTGCTTAACATAGGATTTAAAAATTAATAATGTCTCCATAAGATATGGGTTTAAAAAAAAGTATTATTTCCAAAGCAAATAAACATGACAACAAAACAATATCAGCATCTTCAGATATCATGAGTCTCGGACCTTCCTTTTCAATTTGCATTGTCAGACCCTAAATGATCCGATAATAGAATTGTCCCCTACTTCCTAAGAATGCTTATAGTGGGTCTGGAAGCCACATTTCTTTCCTTTTCCACAGCTCTTAAAAAAGGGATGTGACAGCATTGATTCACCCATCCAACCCAATGTTAGGGCAGTGCCTTGCTCTGGGTTGCTGGAGCCTGCAGGTCAGTTCAGCTCTTACCACATAAGTCATCTGAAAAATCAAACTGGGCAGTTCAGCTCTTGAATAGCCATTCCACCCTTGTGAAGATATTTTCTAAATAAGCATTCAGTAAGCACACTAGCTCCACTTGAGAAACAGGCTTCGAGCATTTCCTTTAGAGCTGGGCTAAAGAGCTGGCTTCTTTCGGGCATAGGAAGAAGGCAACACTAAGGCCAGACTAGTACTTTTAAACTGTGAGCATTGAGATATTTGTAATTCTTAATTTCTCAACTAAACACTGTATACTGAGTACAAATTATGGATGGTCTAGAAATGGGAGCTTGCATCCTTATTTGAAACATGAAGAGCTGGACTAGGAATAGAAGTTTCCAGCACATACTTCTACTCAGGATCCTATATCTCCTACATCTTTCCCACTTCTGCTAGGAAGATAAGAGTGGCAACATCACTAATCATCATGGAAATGCAAACCAAAACCACAACGTATCACCTCAAACCAGTCAGAATGGCTAGTATCAAAAAGATAAGAAGTACAAGTGTCGGTGAGGATGTGGAGAAAAAGGAACCTTTGTACACTGTTGGTGGGAATACCAATTGCTGAAGTCACTCTGTAAAGCAGTATGGAGGTTCCTCAAAAAACTGAAAATAGAAGTACCACAAGGTCCAGTAACTCCACTTCTCATATTTACCCAAATAAAACAAAAACACTAATCGAAAAAGACATGACCATTATGTTTATTGTAACATTATTTACAATAGCCAAGATATGGAAGCAACCTACATCCATTGATAGACAAATGGATAAAGAAGATATACATATATGAATGTATGTATGTATATGTATATATACACACATATATATACACCACTACCACCATATATATACACATATATATGGAATATTACTCAGCTATAAAAATAATGAGATCTTGAGGTGTGTGACAACATGGATGGATAGACCTGGAGAATATTATGCTAATCAAAATTAGTCAGATCGAGAAAGACAAATACCATATGATTCACTTATGTGGAATTGAAAACTCCCCAAAAAACAAATAGCCACAACAAAAAATAGAAAGAGACTCATAAAAACCGAGAACTGGTAGTTGTCAGAGGGGAAGGGATTTGAGGGATGGGTGAAATAGGTGATGAGGATTAAGAGGCACAAAGTTTCAGTTACAAGATAAATAAGCCACAGAAAAGCACAGCATAGGGAATATGGTCAATAACACTGTAATAATGTTGTACGGTAATTGATGGTGACTACACTTACTATGGTGAGCATTGAGTAATGTTTTTAATTGTCAAATCATCATATTGTACATCTGAAACTAATATAATGTTGTTTGGCAACTATACTTCAATTAAAGGTGGAAAACTGAAAGAATAGCAATTTAAAAAAAAAAAAAAACCTAAGAGAGGGAGTCTGTGAATTTAAGTACCTAGCAATCAACTCAGATGATTGCTTGGCTTAGCTTATTGACTTGCCAAGATCTTACAGAGTTCAAAACCTGAACATTTCATCACAATTAACTAATAAAAATAGTTGATCAAATAAGAGAAATTGCTTTTTTGGACAGCTCCTAATTGTCGCTGGATAATGTTTACTAAGAGTTCCTCAGGTGTTCAGGGAAGTATATTAATTCATTCTGATTTTCAATGAACATTTACATAACTGTACTCAGTGCCATGGGAAATAAAAAGAATTGTGGTCTGTAGGGAGATTACAGTATTGTATAGACTGCATTGCATTTAAGTAAGATCTACAATTCAAAACAATTCCCAATGTTATATGTAAGTAAATTCTACTCCTAAAACCAATATTGCACTGTAAGTTAACTAACTAGAATTTAAGTAAAAATTTAAAAATATATGGGGCACCTGGGTGGCTTAGTCAGTTAAGCATCAGACTCTTGATTTTGGCTCAGGTCATGATCCAAGATCATGGGATCAAGCCCCATGTCAGGCTCCACTCTGAGAATGGAGCCTGCTTAAGATTCTCTCTCTCCCAGAGGCAAACCATGAGAGACTCTTGAATGCTGAGAACAAACTGAGGACTGATGGGCATTGGGGGGTGAGGGGGGAGATGGGCATGGAGGAGGGCACTTGTTGGAATGAGCACTGGGTGTTATATGGAAACCAACTTGGCAATAAACTATTTGTAAAAAAAAAAAAGATTCTCTCTCTCCCTCTGCCCTTCTCCCCTGCTCATGCTGTCTCTCTCTCTAAAATTAAAATAAAATAAAAAATAAATTAAGTAAAATAAATAATATAAAAGGTCAGGATTGGGGCCAAAAGAAATACAACAGCCAACAACAAACCAAAACAAAATAATATCCAAGAATGACCCATTAGATGATAGAGAATATGTGACATATGTGTGCATATGTATGTGGGAAAAGTCTGGAAGTGGACATAACAGAGTGTTCTACTGAGGTGAAGTTTTCTTTCAGGGAGAAAGCTCAGAAAAGGGGAATGTAATATAGGACGTATAACCATAGCTACGAGGCTGATTTTCAGATGTAGCTACAGAATTATTCTCTTTATTATATAGACACATATGAAAAGTAGATAAAATTTGACTGTTGGTGGGCCATTCTATGTAAAGGCATGCACAAGAGAGAGATAGCTAAGCTGGTCAGCAGACGGCAAGAGAACATCAGGTTCCAGAGGAAAAAGAGTTCCTGGCTCTCAGATCTGAAGGGAATGTCCTCATTAGGTTGTAGCACAGGGTTCCCTGACCTGGGGGAAGGTCACTTTCCCTTCAAATGATTGGAGTGTTCTAAATGCTGAACTGTGCAATGCCCTGAGCAAATTTAGCAGATGGAGCAGTGGGAGAGGCTTTTGGAAAATGCACTACCATTTCAGTAATTTGATACTACTTGTTCTTATGAAGCATTTTCAAGCTAGGCTTTACATCTATCACAACTCAGAGATACAGGCAAGCCATGCTCACTTTGCTGTGAAGAGGCATGGCCTTGATGCCACCTTCTTTAGAGGTTATAAAATATCTATTCCAATTGCTGGTGGTCAAAACTAAAATTCTTAAGCTTTCAGAAATCATCACACTTGGGTGCTCACCACTTTATGTGAATCCAGCCCTGATTTCTCATTGCCCCAGTCACTGTTTCAATATTATTTCTTCTTCATTTCATCATAAAGGCTTAAAAGTTGGAGTCCTTTTTGTTCACCCCAATCCTTACTCTGTGATCAGTCATCAACTTGCCTTGGGAGACATTGAGACTGGTAAATTTATCAGCAACCAGAATAATTACCCCTTTAATACTCATTTGCATACACTTATTTTTGGTCAGATGAAAACAGGATGCAATATAGCTGTATCTGCAACCCTACACACACATGAGATAGTACCTGTAAAAAGACTTCCTGGTATACTCTTGATCACATACATATGAAAACCTGCATATGAGACAGGACCAAAGACTTTAGCATGTCTCTGCTGTCACTCAGGGAAAGCTTATGGGTGACATGTGGTCTTGCACCTTCTGCCCCAAGCAGGTGATGGAGACCTGGAGCTGTACAGTAACTAAGATGTGTTTACTCGTTGCGCAACCCAGAGAAGGACTTAGAAAGATAATGTAAACACGTTTCTGGGTTTTCTGGGTAAGTACTGAAGAGCCGGACTTCAGCAAAGGTATTGGCTTGGCATAGCTAGATATTGGCTGTGTCTGGTGTTTTGCTCCATGATAAGCTTAAAGAATGGATCTATTTGTTCTTTATAGTCAACAGGAACTTCCTGGTACTTTCTGGACCTCTTGGGCTTTCCCAAGAGGGAAGCCACAGAGTGCCACTTCCTTTCACTGAACTGCGTAGTTCTCTATACCTCATTGCTGATGAGGTGCTGGTGTAGGTGGCCCTGAGCTTCACCCTTCATTCATCATAAGAATGATGTCATGCCATAGCAGTTGATACTAGGCTCTAAGTTCTGTACACAAAATGAATTGAAATAGAACATCATCAATCAAACACTTGAGTGGCTACTCAATATATGACCCTGCACTTCAAGTCCAGGACAGGGTATTTTCATTCATCCAGTCATTCAGTTATTTACTAAGTATTCATCGAACACCTCCAGTGGAGTGGAAACCCAGTGGTGGAAAAAAACAAAATGCGTAAATACACCAGCAACGCAGCTTGTGTGATAACAAGACTACTTTCGTACCTCACCCAAGTCCAGCCTTAGAAGAGGCTGTATAGGTGGGATTAAAGCCATAGCCATGTCTCCCAGCCAAAGTGACTTTCCCTCTGGCAACCCATGTCACCTTCTTAGAGTTTCTTCGTGTCATAGCCTCACTACCTTCTCACGTCCTTCACACCCTCCTGACAATATCCCTGAGAGAGGGAGGCAAATAAAATCCTCATCTCAGATGTGGGGGAACTCAGAGAGAAAAGTGGAGGAGGTTCTCAAATCATATAGAAGGACAGAGGCTGAACCAGCATTCTGGTTCCATGAAGTGCATCACAGGGGACCCCAGGGAAATGGTTTTCAACCAAACCACAAATAACAGCAATCCATGCTCTTCAAGTTTTGTTTTCTCTTTGACATTGGAGAGATATCAATTATGTGAGAAGGAAAGTGAGGGAGAATCGAGTTGAGGAGACAGAGTTAATCCACCAGTAATAATCCACAGGAGCATTTTGAACTCATTCAAACAAGGACCCCAAGGGAAAGGAGTTTGAATTGTGCTGCAGAAATGTGGTGAGACTACATCCACCGAAACACCTCCAGTGAGAGTTTGACGACTGACCATCATTTTCTCAGACCAACAGTGCATAAAATGTGTTCAGCAACATGAATTAATTCCCATCTTAAACCTTGTCCTCAGTCCCCAGGATTGACTGACCATAAAAGCCAGCTCTAACATGAAAAGTAAGCAACACAAAACAATCAGTTCTTTGGACAATTCTTTCTGTGAATGGGTGCGGGAAACCACGTGTGTGAAGCAGCTCATGTTTCTTCATGACTGAACTGTTCCTATGGATCAAGAGCACGGAGCTGGTGAACAGACATGCCCTTGCTGCCTCCAGCCATCTCTGCCCTGTCCAGCTGCCAGGACCGCTCGGACAGAGGCTGGAAAGGACATGGTGTTTCTTGCCCTTCAGCCCTCCCGGGTGACCACATCATCCCTTGTCTTTCAGAACAAGACCCTGATGTCCCTCAGGCAAGAATCTCATAGACTTGGGTATGTCAGTAGTTTTGGCCTGCAGGTCACTCTGCTGTGGGGACATCTCCCCTTTAAAATGACTATGTAAGGGGTGCCTGGGTGGCGTAGTCGGTTAAGCGTCCGACTTTCGCTTGGGTCATGATCTCGCGGTTCGTGGGTTCGAGCCCCGTGTCGGGCTCTGTGCTGACTGCCAGCTCAGAGCCTGGAGCCTGTTCCAGTCTGTGACTCCCTCTCTCTCTGACCCTCCCCTGCTCACGCTGTCTCTCTCTCTCTCCTAGAAATAAATAAAAAATATTTTAAAAAATAATAAAATGACTATGTAACTATTTAAATCCATACGGCCGGGAGTGGCAGTAATAGCGTAGATAGGGCCAGGTGGGTTTCTTGGAGGACTCTGTTAGGAAAGGGTTTAAGAAGAGCAGGAATGGGGTGCACAGAGCAAATCTGCCAGAAATCTTGAAAATTTTTGTCAGATGGCTTATTGCTAAAATCATGTCCAATGTTTACAATAAGCATATTAGAATAAACATATGAGCAGTTTCTCGGTGTGGGGGGGGGAATGTCAAGCAATATGGAACTGAATTCAGTTTGCTAAAACACTGTATTTCCTTTGAATGGCCAAGCTGTGGGTTTGTAAGTGAGGACAATAGAAGAGGCCATATCTGGGGTGTTTTGAAGGGCACCGGGAAAATGCCCCTCATCCAAAACAATCACAACCCACTTACCCCATCCGCATCTTGCCAAGACCCCTGCAATTCCAGCATTGAGAGATGAGAGATGGCTCTTTCAATTTTTACTTTTTCCTTTAATCTGTAAGTGCTTTAAAAAGGGGTCCCTGTTAACCCCCCGATAGGTTGCTGGGCATGACCTTTTGGCTTGCTTTCAGCCTCGTCCCATAGGAAACGCCTGGGTCTTTGGAAGAGCTCTCTCTTTGGGTTTTAGGATGATCTGGGACCACAGGTGGCAAAAGGGGACAAAGAGGCCCAAAAGGGGCATTGGAAACAGTCTTTGCTATACCATGTAGGGCCGTCCCACACTAAGCTAGGCACGAGTCTGCAAAACTGGCTGACAAAAATTCCCCTCTGTAAGCACAAAACCTCGGTTTCACATCAAGTCCTCTGGTATTAGATTCTGACAATTCCTTCCCAATCATTATTAGAAGGTAGAATAAACTTGAGGAACTGATGTTCAGATGATGTCTGGGTCCCCTGTGTGTGTGCACGTGTGCGTGCATGCTTGACTTTCCTATACCCTCTGAAATAAATTGAGACCAAGCTTTGCAATAGTTAATTTACTATAAATACTCTAAGCAATGTGAGTTACTAACCAGACTCTTCACCATAAATGTCCTATGTGAAAACTGACCCCTATTTGACACCTCAGCTATTTTAAAGCTACTCGTACAAATTCCTCAGCTCTGCTAATCTGTAAAGGCTAAAATGTCCCTGCTTCTAGGCTCTGTGGGGCTCTCCTGACAAGGAAAGTTGGTGTCAGGGAATAATTAGGTTCTGTTTGAGAGGAGGAGGAAAATGTCAAGAGCTTATTATTTCTGGTCACCTTGTTAGACATTTATATTGAAATGCTGCAGAAAATAACACAGACATGCATATATTCAAGTCAAAGACAAGAACTGCATTGGCTAAAGAGAAATTAATTCGTTTCATTTCTAGTCATCTGGCTGTTTAGTTTTAGAGCATAGACCCTAAGTAAAATAAAAATGTATCAGATTAGTTTCTCCAAAGAAGACCGAGCAAAAACCCAGGTCTCATCTCATTGTCTAAACACACTGGCTGTTAACAAACACAAGTGAAGTATGTACATCAGTGACACCCTACATCCCACCCCCCAGTAGAGTGTTCTATAGATCAGTCATCTCCTTCAGCCTCTCTCTCACCCCACTTCCACAAAGATTTAGTTATATAAGTCACAAAAAGAGGTTCATAGCAAATGTGATTGTTTTTAAATGTTTACTTACTTTGAGAGAAAGAGAGAGAGCACAAGTGGGAGAGGGACAGAGAGAGAGGGAGACACAGAATCTGAAGCAGGCTCCAGGCTCTGAGTTGTCAGCACAGAGCCCAACATGAGGCTTGAACTCCTGAACTGCGAGATCGTGACTTGAGCTGAAGTCAGATGCCTAGCTGACTGAGCCACCCAGAAGCCCTGCCAATGTGATTTTCTTGGAATGTGTGAAAACTGGTTTGTAATTCACAATCTCTTTGAACAGAATATCGATGCTCAAGAGAAACCATTATTTTTGCTTCTGACAAGTGCAGAATAATTGAGTACTTTCAGATCCAGATTCCAAAGTGATCAGCTCTTAGCTAAATTAAACATAGATTAATAAAAAGATGACATTTTTCTTTTTACCTAGAGACTAGGGAATACGGGGAGAGCAAAATCTCTGAGAAACCCAAGCAAAGTAAGAAATCTGTACATGTCTGTGTGATAATCTAGGACTCTTCATCTAGATGGCGAACCACGCTAAGATTTACCTGACCAGTTTGCCGGTCAAGTCAGGAACTACAGAGGCACATGAAATAGTGTGCTCTATTTCATTACACCATGATGACTGAGGCTAGCACATCTGTGGGGTACTCAGCCTGGTGAGGAGGGGTATATCAGCCTGAGTTAGTGAGAACACTTAACCCAAATGCATGGGATGGAGAAACGCAATAGCAACATGCGTATCCAAAAGTCACTATAAAGGCTTTATTGTGTTTCTTAATACTTTGTATCCATAGAAAAGGAATTCTACTAACATTCTCTCTCTCCTCCTCTCCCTCCCTCTTTCCCCCCTCAATTAACCCTTTGTGTAGCTGATTAGCTTAGCTGGTCAGCACCACAGCTCCTGATTTACATGTGGAGAAATTGAGAAAGGGAGAGGTTAAGTGATTTGCTCAAGGTCACCAACAGCAGAGTTTGATTTAGAAATGACTGCTTCTTGATTCTCTGGGCACTGAGCCAGTCTGCCTCTCCTCACTTCCGTGTGAATGTTAAATACCTTTATCTGAATTCATTTTTATTTCAGATTTCTGTCTGTGTACACAGATGATGTAACTCAGCCCCCTTGCTTTTTCTAGCAGGCCGTTCCATCCTCCTCTGGAGCAAGGTGCCATTGACCCCAGGCCTGGGTCCAGAACCCCTCTGAGGGCAGTATCTTCACATCTGATCCTGCACAAGGGAATAATACTCATGGCAGCTCAGATCAGGTTCACGTTCCCCAGCTCCTACATGCCCCGCCCTTGTGCCTCCAGATGCCCCACGGGAGGCTTCAAAAGAGAGCCTTTGGCTGACAAGGGATGGACTTGTCACACACTCTATTTGGGTCTACTCAGCAGAATATGCATTCCCAAGGTGGCAGAAAGGGCACAACCCTTAATACACAGTGACTCATCTATAATCTCTAGCCAACAGGGAATTTAAGCAAAACCTGCATTAGAACCAAAGTGTGTGCAACTGTAGGTCAGTGTGGGGCAGAAACTATTCAGGTCAGTGGGAGGGCTGGAGCCTGAGTCTAAACATGCATTTTGTCCCCAGACCTTTTCCAGAAGCACTGATGCTCTCTTGTAACCTTCAAGCCTTTGGCTCCTGTTTTCTCTGCTTCCCTTTTCAGCCACCATTTTAATCATCTGCCTGTGGCTTTTCATTTTTGCTGCCCAGTGTCATTCATCTCCTCCTCCTTCCCCAGCCTCCCCAGCCAGGGCCAAAGGTTGTTTAAGGTCCCTGAAAATTAACTTAGGCCTCCTGCAAGGTGAATTGTTGCTTTCTGATGAAGCCTCACACCTTCAATGAGCTTGTGAAAATATGCCACACAAAAATAGCCTCATGCTTACTGTGTGAGACTCAAGAGTTTTCATGCCCTCAGCCTCAGATTGTTCCCTCTGATTTTTCTCCTTGCTTAGAAGATACAGTCAATCATTTCTGGATCTTTCCAAAGAATTATTTTAGGTGATACACACACACACACACACACACACACACACACACACGATGTCTTGTATGGCTTGCAATAGTTAGGTTTGGAATCTTTACTGAAAACTAGACTGGCTCTCTCCTCCCTACTCACTTTGGATGGGATGATAAAGGATGTTAGGAAAAATGAGAATCCGCCCTACTGAAGATGGACTTCACAGTGAAGAGTAGGACGCACAATTCCTACTTCTTCCTCCAAAGCCTGGATTACTTAAGGGCCAATCCCAGAGACTGGAAGCAAAGAATCATGAATGACGCTTCAAGTCCACCCTAGAGGTACCTGCCATGTTGCTTCAGCCTCCAAAGAGTCCTCCAAACACAAGGTGGCCCATGAGGTGGGTCCCTGAGCAGCTCTCAGAGGTTACCCTTGATTATTCCTAAACTTCAGAACCAGTTCAGAGGAAACTTCACCATCAGTACGAGTCGTTGTCACTCTGTCATAGACTTTCCAGGTGTCTTGTCTGGGCTGCTTTCAGCATTACCCACTGTCTCCTTTGTGAACCCCCTATGAACCCTCTGTGAAACAGGGGGTTAAGGACAATAGAATTCACTATTTTCTGGGCTATTCTATTTTCTGGCTCAACATATACTCATATGTTCTGTGTGTGTAAACTGGAGATGCCTTTGAGTGAGGTGATGGAAACATATGTACGCACAAGGGGCTTTTTTTTTTTAATTAAAAAAAAACACACACACACAAAAAAATGATATATATATATCATGAGAGAATAATATTAATAGCCAACACTGCATTGCACTTTATATGCTGGGCACAGTGTGCATGTTTTGTTGAGGTGAAAATATACATACAAAATTTACCATGTTAGCCATTTTTAAGTGCTAAATTTAGTGGCATTAAATACATTCACATTCTTGTGCAATCATCACTGCCATCCATCTCCAGAACTTTTTCTATCTTCCCAAACTGAAGTTCTGTACCCATTAAACACTAACTCCCCATTATTCCCTGCCTTTGAGCCCTGGCAACTATCATTCTGCTTTCTGATATTCTGTCTCTATGAATTTGACTACTCTAGGCATTTCATATAAAGGAATCATTCAATATTTGTCCTTTTCAGAAGCTATAGGCACTTTCTATGTATTGGATATCATAACACTAGCCTTAGGAGGTAAGTAAAATTATAATCTCCATTTTACAGATGAGGAGAGGGAGATAAAAACAGGCTAAATGAGAGGTAGAAAATAAATGCTCAGAGATCAGAAGGAAATGTCTCCCTTAATTTGGTTCTCTGTCCCCAGGGTTCCATGAGCCACTTAGAAGGAAGCAAACAGTCCTGAGGTTGGAGGCCCGCCCCAAGCACCTGCCAGTCGTATCTCTGTTTTCTGCACAAGGGCTCAGCAGCTGGTCACGGAGGGCACTTGTGCAGGAGAGAAGGGGGAATGTGCTGAACGAGTTAAGTGCCCCTTGTCCCCCCCAACCCCTCCCCAGCACGTCGCGCAGGCTGAGCTGGTGACCCGGGCAGGATCCGAGCCAAGGATTAATCCATCACAATGAGACATTCTATTTTGGGCAGGCAGCTCGAGCAGATGCCGGCACATCGCAGAGGCCGGGCACCCAGAGAGGTGGCCGCACAGGCTCACTGGCACCCACCACTCCACTTGCTGCCTAAAGATGAGAGAGGAACCAGACAGAGACAGGCGGTTCCCTGCTGACTGACGCCTGAGGAGTATCAAAATTAGACTTGTAGATGCCCATGGAATTTCTTAGCTGGGCCCTTCTGAGAAACACTATTTTCTTTTTTTTTCTTTTTTTTTTTAATTTTATTTTTGAGAAAGAGACAGCGTGAGCAGGGGAGGGTCAGAGAGAGAGGGAGATACAGAATCCGAAGACAGGCTCCAGGCTCTGAGCTGTCAGCACAGAGCCGGCTGTGGGGCTTGAACCCACGAAGCATGAGATCATGACCTGAGCCGAAGTCGACTGAGCCACCCAGATGCCCGAGAAACCCAATTTTTGTACCTAGACTGTGTTTAGAATCTGCAGAGGCTGTCTGGGTTACCTCCTTTCCCCTGCAGATCCACCCTGCTCTTCACCTCTCACCCACCCTCTCCGGCCTCTGGGCTCCTGCACTTCCACTCCCTTGGCAGTGGGTTTTTCTCCAAAAGGCACATTCGGCATCACCAACCAGACCACACTCCAGGCTGGGATGAGGGCTGGTGTGTATCACCCCCTGGTCTCTGAGTGTGGAAAAGGAAACCAACTCACTGCTGCTGCGCCCAGGTTTAGACCCAGCTCAGGGCGGGTCAGTGCCCGCAAAGCCTCAGTTTTTCCAGGAAGACACACTCCCACTCCCCTGGAGAGATTATGCCCTGCGGCCTCCTCCTTCCCACAGCCTTTGGCCATTTGAGCCCCTGTTGACGTTGAGCTGGACAGGGCAGCCCAGTGATTCTTTCAGGGGTTGCCTTCCAAAGATTTGTCAGGGAGGAGAGGGAAAAAAAAAAAGATAAAACAGTAGTTGCATACTCTGGGGTAAGAAGCCCAATTTTGAATGGAAATTGCATTTTAAATCAATTTTGACGGCTGACTTTTTTTTTTTTTTTTTTTTTTTTTCGGTCTCTCATCAGCCCCTCCCAAGCAGAAGGAAGCATATTTTAGATCATGGAGAACATTTTTGCAGGTTTTATTAATGACTCTGTAAGAGAGTTTTGAAAACCTAAAGCTTTAAATATCTAACTATTAGATATTTAGATAGTACCTAAACATGTTGGGGCGCCTGGGTGGCTCAGTTGATTAAGGGTTCAACTTTGGCTCTAGTCTGACCTCACCGTTTGTGAGTTCGAGCCTGGCCTCGGGCTCTCTTTGCTGACAGCTCAGAAACTGGAGCCTGCTTTGGATTCTGTTGTCTCCCTCTCTCTGCCCCTCCCCAACTCTCACTCTGTGTCTCTCTCTCAAAAATAAATAAACATTAAAAAAAAATTTTTTTTAATGGGTGGTTTAGACAGAAACAAGGAAAACATTAAGTAGTAGTCAGGTTAGGCAAAACATGCTGGCAGGGTTAGAAAATTTAGGGGGAAATAATCTCAACCACTTTGAAAATCAGGCCAAAAATACCAATAAAAACATAGACAATCTTTTCCTCTCTAAGTGTTGTCCTAACATTTAGGTGTTTAGGTACTACCCACTTTTTTTAATGTTTATTTATTTTTGAGAGAGAGAGAGTGAGCAGGGAGAGGCAGAGAGAGAGGGAGACAGAATCTGAAGCAAGCTCCAGGCTCTGAGCCGTCAGCACAGAGCCCCACGTGGGGACTGCAGTGAGATCTTGACCTGAGCTCAAGTCAGAAGCTTACTGAGTAAAGTTAACCACCCATTCTTTAAGTTTCAATCTTTCTAAAGATTTAGTCAATGAAGATTTTTGACTGATTCAAATGTCAGATTTCTATCTCACAGATCTCAGGGTAGGGAGTAAGTATAAAATGGCTTCTATGTGGTTCGAAGCATATGCTTTATAAGTATAAATGGTAACTCAAAAGGCCCCGACTTCTGTGCATGCACACTTGAGCTCATCATGTTACCCTTTGCCCCCTGCCAACCCCTCAGGCTTCCTTACTCAGCCCACACAGGAAGCCAACCACACAGTAGGAGCATCTAACCAAAACCAGGCACTGGAAGCCCATTGGGACTAATGGTACAGGAACACTCTAGGCCATGAATGGACCACAGCTAAACACCACCTCAGGTGAGCTGCTGGCCTGTGTTTCCTGCCTGAGAACACAGAAGTAATCCCTGCCTGGTTTGCTCTTAAAAGCCTCTCACTTTTACCACTGAGACTCAGCCCTTTTCTTGGCCCTTAGTTGCTTCATGTGTTTCAACACCAGGCTCACTCTTTGAGCTTTGACTTCTCTTCCAGTCTCTATCCCACCCTTGCCCCAACACATGGAATCCCTTCTTATCCCCAGAGCCATACTTGCTTCATTGGTATAATGGAAAACAGGAGTTGACTGTGCCTCAGACATCAGTTAGTGCAGTGATTTTTAAATAATGTTCAAGGAGCCTTGGAATTCCTACGTGGCAAGCAACCGAGGCCACTGAGGATGCGGATATGAATGTGAGTGAGTAAATAAGCACACACAGCAGTGATTGTCTAGAAAAATAAAGGCTCCCAAAGTCCCTTATGCGCATAGATGTATTTGTCAACCAGATCAAGAGACGGTTTATCTCTTTTCTGTAATGGGACACTTCCTTGTTTCATAAAAGGATTCTGTTAGTTAAAGAATATCATTTGAAAAAGACTGTGAACCCATCGTACCCTTTCTTTACCCACAGGGATGCACCTGGGTGTGCCCAGGTAGGATTCTCATGCCTGCTTTCCTCTACACAGAGGAGCTCTCTTCAGGTTCCAGCCCTGAATAAAGAGGACAGAGCCTCATGACTCTACCTGGGACAAGGTGGGTTATTGCCAAGAATAACCTGGCATCAGGATATTCAAACTCTTGGCCTTTAAGCTCTGGCATTCCAGTAGAGGCTGAGTTAGAGCTGTCACAGAGAAGTTCAGCAGACTGGGGACCGTAAATGCAATCTAGCCTTTGGTGGAAACTAGAGTGTGGCTCAAAAATGAGCACAATGAATAAAACTTGGAGGCATCTTTCTTTAAACAAATATATGCATGGTGCTAAGTCCTTCTGCAAAAGGACTTGAATTTTGTTGCTGTGCACTCTTGGATTCCAAAGAATCACCCAAGACAGCTCCAGCTTATTCTTGTTCTTCAGAAAGAGTGTTTCCCCAGGAACCTGTGTATAAGTAAATATACATGCTATTTCTAAGAGGAGGATGCCTATGTTCTTCACACTTAGAGTACTTCAAAGCAAGTTACACAGGACACTATGTATACCTAAGTGAGATTAAGCTACAGTCCAAAGGGAATCCTAGTCTCACCCTAGATCCACAGCGCTTGCTAATGTATATAATGCAGACTATGATAATAATGATGATCCTAATATTATTGATGGAGCCCTTCTGTGTCACATATGCAATGCTATGTATTATATATTTAATCTTCCTACAAGCTTCCTAGAAGATGGGTTCTCTCACCATCCTAGCTCTACAGAAGAAAACATTGAGGTTAAAATTCAAGAAGAAATACACCCAAGGTCAAAACTTGGGTGTGGCAGAAGTAAGATTCACACAAATTTTGCCTGGCTCCAAAACCCACATTCTTAATCTCAATGTAACATTTTGTTATCCTGCCCCCCTTTGGGACCCAGACACAGTCCTCATTAAATGGGAGTGGCCAAGGTGAGAGACTAGGAGAGAAGAGGAAGCTCATCTTGACTGAAACTTCTCTGGGCTTCTACTCTCGATACCAGGAGACTTTTCTCAACTAATAATGAGGAGTTGAAGAGCAGCGTGTACTCAAGAGATTTATTTTGGCTCCATCAGTCCCTTGCCATGTCTATTGAAATAGTCAAATACCTAAGGCATTGATCAGACGCAGCTGCCAGTCCCTGGCCTGGAGCCACTAAGCCATACTGGAAAGGGATCCCACTCAATGCAAGCTAAGAGAGGCCGAAGCCAAATCAAGTAAAAAACAAGAGATTTAAGAAATATGGATGGCATCTGACTAGCTCATGCATTCAGCTGTTGTGCATTGAGTACATAACTGAGGGCTGAGCTTTGGCATTCCGATGTATCTTCTCCTCACCCATCAGTCAGGTGTCTGGCCAACTGCAGTGACAACTGGCTCGTGTCTCTCTCTCTCTCTCTCTCTCTTTTTCTCTCTGACTCTGAGTATACTTTATATGTAATGTCACTTAATGACTAACACTGGAGAGTAGGCTTTATGGTAGGGAACTAATGACCTCATTTTTTTAATGTTTATTTATTTTGAGAGAGGGTGAGAGAGTATGTGCACACGTGCACAAGTAGGGTAGGGGCAGAGACAGAGAGAGAATCTCAAGCAGGTTCTGCACTGTCAGCATGAAGCTCTAGTCAGGGCTCGAATCCACAAACTGTGAGATCATAACCTGAGCTGAAATCAAGAGTCAGATGCTTAACTGACTGAGCCACCCAGGTGCCCCACTGATGACCTCAACTTTTAGGAGATGAAAGAAGGAACAGAGTGCACTATCCCCTCTGCATAATAAATGTCCTAAGGTCAGGGCATTTATCCCAGTGGTATCCATGTAAGGGTTGTACAGAGCAGTGATTCACAAATTATAAAGTGCATAAAAATCACCTAGGGATCTTATTACAATTCAGAATTTGACTCATTAGGTGGAGGCTGGGAGTCTGCATTTCTGTCAAGCATAGGTAATGCCACAGGAGCTGGTCTCAAGACTATACTTTGAATAGCAAAGACCCAGAGTTCGAGGAAGGTGATAGAGATCAGAGGAATATGGGGGGAAAGACAGGAGACCATAGCCCCCTAAAGGACACTCCTTAGTCACTACAAAACCGGGAGAGTGGGAGAGGGGAGGATGTGGGTTCTGGCAAAACTGCGTGAAAGAGCATTGCAGGAATTTAGTTCTCCTCAGAATCCGTTGGCTAATCCAATAGTGTCTTGGTCCTACGTGGGCTATTGCTGTGGAATGGTTCAAATGAGTGCATCTCACAATAGTAGCATTTTATTTTTATTATTTAAAAAAAATGTTTATTTATTTTGAGAGAGAAAGAGTGAGTGTGAGCATGTGCACATGAGCGAAGGAGGGACAAAGAGAGAGAATCCCAAGCTGGCTTCATGCTGTCAGCACAGAGCTTGATGTGGGGCTTGAACTCACAATCTGTGAGATCATGACCTGAGCAGAAATCAAGAGTTAACCAACTGAGCCACCCAGGCACCCCCAAATGATTGCATTTTAGATTCACTAGAGTTCTGAAAATGAATCATGCTAGATTTCCATCCAGAGAATTAAGTCTTAATATCTGGAGGTAGAGCTCTAGCTCCAAGTTTGTTTCCTTGTTTTAAATCTCTCCAGGTTGAGAACCCTTGGTCTAACTGTTCCATGTAGCAAAGATTATGTGCCAAAAAAAAAAAAATCCTGGACACAGAAGTTCATACTCTGGCTGGAACAGGGCTAACCCCAGAGTCTGATTCAATGGAACAAGTTGTCCTACTTAGCTAAAGAACTGTAGCTTGGTCATTTTGCTATTTGGGGATTGCTGGATTCTACTTGAAGATTTTTTTCAGAGGGATACCAGGTAGAACCATAAACAGAACATTGCCAGCGCAATCTGGTCACAAAACTTCCTTGCATCACTTGGATAGTCTTTTCTTTTCATTTCGGATTTTTTTAAAAAATACTTTTTATTTATTTCTGAGAGAGAGAGACATTGTGAACAGGGGAGGATCAGAGAAAGAGAGGGAGACACAGAATCCAAAGCAGACTCCAGGCTCTGAGCTGTCAGCACAGAGCCCAATGTGGGGCTTGAACCCACGAACTGTGAGATCATGACCTGAGCTGAAGTCGAACGCTTAACTGACTGAGCCACCCAGGTGCTCCTTTTCATTTCTGATTTTATCTGTTATGGAAAGCGATACTGTTTCAATAAAGTCTCTCTAAGAAGTCTGAGAAGTCTTTGGCCACAAGAAGGGCTACTCAGATCCAATCCTTTGCCTCTAGGTCTTCTTGTCTATCCAGACTTATGTAGGAATCCCTCTAGTTCTAGGCTACACCTAGAGATGGGAATAGAGAGAAGTGCCTGTCCTGGCTCTGAATTTGCACCCTGAGGAGCTGTAGATAGAGTTAAACTTTCTGATAAACTGTTGCATCATGATCAACCTGCAGGGGCCATGTATATTAGGGTTCTCCAGAGAAACAGAACCAATAGAATACACACACACATGCAGACACACACACACACACACACACACACACACACACACACACACACAAGATATATTATGGTATTGGTTCACAAGATTTTGGAGGCTGAGAAGTTCCAAGATCCGGAGTCAGCAAGCTGGAGAGCCAGGAGAGTGGTGTAGGTCCAGTCCAAGTCTAAGTCTTCAAATCCTCCCTTAGTCCACATTTTTGTTATACTTTCCTCCAAAGGATTGGGTGAGGTTCACCCACAATGGAAAGGACAATATGGTTTACTCAGTCTACTGATTTCAGTGTTAATCTCATTTAGCAACACCCACACAGGCACACCTAGAGTCATTTTTAACCAGCTATCTGGGCACCCTTGGCCCAATCACGTTGACACATAAAATAGATTCTCATAGTGGGGTGCCCGAGTGGCTCAAATGCTTAAGCATCCAGCTCTTCATTTCAGCTCAGGTTGTGATGGCACAGTTGTGAAATTGAGCCCCACATCAGGCTCCATGCAAGACATGTAGCCTGTTTAAGATTCTCCCTCTCTCTCTGCCCCCTCCCCAGCTTGTGCTCTCCCTTAAAAATATATTTTTTATTTTTATTTTATTTTTATTTTATTTTAAATATTTTTATTTATTTCCAGGAGAGAGAGAGACAGCATGAGCAGGGGAGGGTCAGAGAGAGAGGGAGTCACAGACTGAACAGGCTCCAGGCTCTGAGCTGGCAGTCAGCACAGAGCCCGACGCGGGGCTCGAACCCACGAACCGCGAGATCATGACCTAAGCGAAAGTCAGACGCTTAACCGACTAAGCCACCCAGATGCCCCTCCTCACATTTTTTAATATCTGGAAGGAATATATATTTTTGGCCAAAAGAAAAAAGAAAAAACTTTGACAATCTCCTTTCTTTTCCTATATATTTCCTTTAAATCCCATAACTGCTCAGAACCTTTCTTTTCATGATGTTCAACTCCACTCCCAGGTTGAGACCACAGAATCTTGCTGCTTTATCTTCCACCCTTTCCTGTCCCCACTCTAGTCCTGTGTCCATTTCTCCACTCTTGTAAACCTGCAGAGCAATGCAGCCAGATCTGCAAGGGGCTATTGTCCTAAACACACTTGCAAGAAGAGAATGAGGGGAAGGCCAATAAGCACAGAGAAAAGACATATTATTTCTGTTCTGCCACATGTATAAAGAATTTAGCAGGACCTGGCACATAGTACATGTCCCCAAAAGGGCAGCTCCTATTATTTTATTGCTATAATATATTGCAAAACAAAACAAGAATTATACTCCTTTTCCTTACAAATATGCAACTAGGTTGCAAACTCTTTTAAGGAAAAACCTTATATTGTACTTTTTTATATTCTGCACTAGGGCTGCCCATTAGAAGTTTCTGCGTTAATGGAAATGGTCTACCAACTGTGCTGTCCAGTATGCTAGCCCTTATCTCCATGTGAGTGTTGAATACTTGAAATGTGGCTAGAGCAACAAAGGAAGTGATTTTTTTTTAATTTTATGGAATTTAAATTACAAAGGCCAACCTGTCTATTGGCTACCATATTGGGCAGAGCAGATAATGTTTACCACAATACCTTGCACAAAGTAGACACTTAGTAACATTTATTGGCTGGCTGGATGAATAAGTGATTAAATAAACCAAACTATAAATTATATGTGTTGCAGTTCTGATATTTTTACAAGTAGATAATTTTACTATCTACTTACCTAGGTGGAAAGCAGCTATTTTCCTGTGGTGTTATACTCTGGAGCAGTTTTCTTGCCACAGGAAAAATAGCAAATGCTAAAACAAATAAGATTCTATATTTAGGTCTCGTTTCTTTGTTCAGTATAAATTCCTTCTGACTCTGAGGTCAGCCTCTGTTGTTTTTCAGAAATTAAAAAAAAGCTGTGATGTACACGTTTTATTTAATGGTGGGTTCTTGTTATGACATTTCCCTTCAGGAATGAAAGAGGAAGAGATAAGTTATTGTCAATGCAGCCACAAGCGAATTCAACCATCTTCCTCAGCACTGAAGAGAAACGTCAAAAAGGATTAATCATGCATTAAAGATGCACGGACATGTTATTTCTCCCATATATTGAAGGACTAGGATATGTTTAAATATTTGTAGACCATTATTAGATAGTCAGGGGCTTAGGAATCTTGAAATAATGTTTATATCAGTAGCTCTATAATTTCAACTTTCAACACAAAGAAAAAAAATTTTATTATTTCATCTGCATAATAATTGTGTTTAAGACTATCAAGCCTTATACAGTAATATCTTTATGTTGAATTTATTTCTTCATCACTTCATGTTTTTCAAACATCATATTTGAACAAGGCCCAATATATTTGGGTCTCTTTTCTCCTCCTAGAAAGACAGTTTAGAAACCAAGATAAAGTGAAGTCATAAAAAGATTCCCAAAACAAGAGGAGAGAGGAACCTTACATTCAATCTGAACAGAAGGAGTCTGGGATCTTAAGATTAACATTATGCTAAGTGAAATAAACAAAAGACAAAATACACCAGGCATGTACTCTATCATTTCACTTATATGAAATATCTAGAAGAGGCAAATTCATAGAGGTAGAAATGGATTCAAGGTTACCAGGGTCTGGGGAGAGGGAGGAATGGGAAGTATTGCTTGGTTGGAGAGCTTCTGTTTGGGGAGTATGAAAAAGTTTTGGAACTAGATAGTCATGACAGTGGTACAACATTGTGAATGTCATCAATGCCATTAAATCGTACCATTAAAACTTGTTAAAATGGTCACTTTCATGTTATATATATTCTATTACAATAAGAAAAGGAGAAGAGTTTGGTATCCCAAAAGTAGGTCTCACAGAGAAGAAAAATAACACTGTTTAGGTGGAGTCAACAGTAAAGTTTAACTGGGTATTTATGCCAACAAAGTTATATAGAAAACATCCGACTTTAGGACTTTAATTTTGACAAGCAACATTCTATAGGGAAAACAAGGTTGTCCTCCAAACAGCAGCAATGAAATAATGAATGGCATTAAATAGGAGGCAAAGGAAGGGATGTTAATAGGGTTTGGGAAAGCCTGCTGAAAGGTATCCCTCACATTTAGGTGATATACTGAAGTACAGCTATATCCTCACACAAACATCTCCTGGAGCCACTGGAAGAAAAAGAATGATGGGCTGGAACCAGTGAACTGACTTAATGTGGCATTTCTTGAGTCTTATGTGGCTATGCTATGACATTAGAACTAGAAAGGACTCTTAGGGCCATTTAATCGTACCTATGAAGGACTGCAATTAAGCCATCTGAAACTGAGAACTTACACTTTTTCTGAAGACCGCCAAAATCATGCCCTGGATGTTTAATTCATATCTCCTAATGAAAGCTTAAACTGCTCCTTTTTTGCTGCCTAATTAGAAGTAGAGAAAGAACCATCATCTTGTTGTTACCTTCAAGTTTCTCCTCTGCCTCTCACAACACAGAGCCTGGAAATGGATAAGGTATTTCAGGAAGGATATAAAAAAGTGAGCGTTTCCTGTATGTAGCAGTCAGGGTCTAGGCAGAAAAGCAGAGCCAAAATCATTACAGTAAGAATATTAATACACTAGGATGGGAAAGGTCTATAAGAAAGAGTCAGAGGATCAAAGAAAGAATCATCAGCCAGTCCAATTGAAGCACTGACATGGATTGACATGTCAGAGCTTCCAGAAAATTTGAGAAGCCAACCATGTCTAGTTGCTAGAGTAGGGCCATGAAGGAGGAACTCATGGAAAGATCCAAGGGTGGCTGTGGTTCTGTTCAGCTATAGGCAGCCAAGCCCCTGGAGGGCTTGATAACTCTGTTGGTCTACAGGGCTGGAGGCTGTAATGATGACCCAGCAGCAGAGCAGAGGATAGTAAGGACCAGAAAGAAGGTGCTTGATACCTCTGTTTCTGTCCCTCACCATATATGACCATGTAGTTATGTCTGCCACTTTGCTTCCATCTTGCAAATCTCACACAAATTTCTTCTGTGAACAGCTCTCACCCTGAAACAGGTTATCAGCATAACCAGGTTGAAATAGCATAATTTAGGCTATTGTATCTCCTTTCTGTGTCTTGTAATTAATGTCAAGACTTAAGCTTAAATAAAGGCATCAAAAACATTTAAGTTGGAATACAGAAAGTGCTGTCCATCCTAATCTTGCCCTGTCCAGGTGAATAAAAGATTAAAAGTTGATTTAAAAATAATCAAGAGTATTTCTCCCTTCTTCCTTCCTGACACTCTTTATTTACTTCATGTTAATCGATGGTAGAAAAAGATAGTGCTTTATTACTCCCCATTGCATCAAGCTGAGACACAAGACTGTTATTCCACATTTTCAGTTCAACTGTAAAGCATGATCTATCAACAAACTGATCAATTTCCACATTGGCTGTCTTTGCTAATCCCAACATCCAGAAGTAGAGTATCATTTGCAGTGACAAAAGCTTGGAAAGAACCAAATCATTTATCACGAGGAGAGTGGTTACATAGAAGATGCAATGGAACAAGAAGCAATGGAATACTGTGCAGTCTTTGAAAAAAATAGACAGGGCAGTGACATGGAGCCATCTCAATGTTACTTTGTGAAATAAAAAGGCATTGTAGAAATAATGTGTATGGCACTGTTAAACAAAAGATGCATATAGTGTATCTTTTCTCTGGGGAAAGTGACTGGGGATGGAGTGGGGGAAAAAATATACAACCTTCAAATTTTGTGCCATATATTTGTACTGTTTATTAGATAGATGGATAGATAGAGGATAGATAGACAGATAGATAATGATAGATAGATGATTAATAGGTGATAGATAGGTGAGAAATAGATCTTAATTGATGAATACATAGATACATAGATTGATTGATATAGATGATAGATAAATTTAGACATGAAAAGGTAGAGATGGACCCACATTTTAATAATGATGTGCTCATGATAAAATGCGATTTAGCATACTTTACCCCCAAATCCTCTTCTCTTGGAATAAAAAATGCCCAGGAGAAAGAAACAATAGTTATCATAATTCATTTCGTGATGACAAAACCAAACTCACATGTTGGCTCAATGTAACAAAGTGTACACATGTGAGAAAAAGGTGGAAAAATGTTCTACTTCCTCTACCTTGCCTCATTTCATTCCTCCATGAAACCAATATTTTTGCATATATTTACATATTTTGTCACAAGTTTAAAGATAGGTGCAAAGCACCTATTTAAAAAGGTTCCCCTTGGAGATACCACGCATTCCAAACTACAGGAAGAAGTTCCTTGATCTGATCATCAGAATCAGTTATTAAAGGGGGAGAATATTGTTACTAATCGAGGTCAGTTAAGAGGCTTATTCTACCCACCCTCCCTTTTCCTGGCCCACCTGCTACAAGGGGATTGGATTTGCTGTGCTTCTCCTCTGTAATTCATTTCCACCGTCTAAATTACATTTCCCTCTTTCATTCTGCCCAGATGTTTGACAGGTGCTTAACTTCTGGAATCCCTCACCCAATAACCACACATCCTTTCTTATGTGTAGTTGTCCAAGGCTCAGAACAAGCCATGTTTTGCATGAAAGTACAGACTATTCTGATATGAAACAAATCATGGCTTCCAGAGAAGAGTGGGACATTAGTGTGGGCTTTGAATTGGTGCTGATTTTCTGGGACCATCAAATTCTTCTCTCTGGCTCTCCCTTTCCATTTTTTCCTGGTCCTTTGATTAGCTAATATCCTTGCTCAAAACACTCAGCTGTGACCATTGCACAAAGGGCTGTGGGAAACAGTCACATAAGATGCCTTTTTTCCTCTGGTACTAAATGCATCCTCTCTTCATTAATATGCAGAATGAAGGGCACTGGGAAAAAACTATTGTTTTTTTAAAAGAAGTGGTTATGAGTTTTCTTTCTAACAAGAAATCCTGGCCTTGCCTTTTCTTTCTTCAGTGGGCCATGTGTATGCAAAAAGCAATTCAGTCTTCACGGAACCCTTGGCTGTCCCACACTGTGCACCTATTTTTAGTTGCTTTAGTTGCTTGTGGAGGTGAGGGTTGACCTGACATTTCAATCCAGCTAGGCCTTCGGTTTGCAACCTGTGTATAATTTCTTGTTATTCTTCCAGTGTGAGAAACTGACTTATAACAGGCTATCATTTCTAATGATTCCATTAGAAATGGTTTATTTAGGGGCACCTGGGTGGCTTAGTCGGTTAAGTGTCCGACTTTCTCTTAGGTCATGATCTCACGGTTCGTGGGTTCGAGCCCCGCATCGGGCTCTGTGCTGACTGCCGGCTTGGAGCCTGGAGCCTATTTCAGAGTCTGTATCTCCCTCTCTCTCTGACCCTCCCCTGCTCACGCTGTCTCTCTCTCTCTTTCTCCTAGAAATAAAAATATTTAAAAAAAAAAAAGAAAGAAAAAAAAGAAATGGTTTATTTATACAAATCAAAACCACAATGAGATATTACCTCACACCTGTCAGAAAGGCTAACATTAACAACTCAGGCAACAACAGATGTTGGCAAGGATACAGAGTAAAAGGATCTCTTTTGCACTGCTGGTGGGCATGCAAACTGGTGTATCCACTCTGGAAAACAATATGGAAGTGCTTCAAAAAATTAAAAATAGAACTACCCTATGACCCAGCAATTGCACTACTAGGTATTTATCCAAGAGATACAGGTATGCTATTCTGAAGGGGCACGTGCACACCATGTTTGTAGCAGCGCTATCGACAATAGCCAAAGTATGAAAAGAGCCCAAATGTCCATCAATTGATGAATGGATAAAGAAGATGTGGTTTATATATACAATGGAGTATTACTTGGCAATGAAAAAGAATGAAATCTTGCCATTTGTAACTACGTGGATAGAACTAGAGGGTATTATGCTAAGTGAAATTAGTCAATCAGAGAAAGACAAATATCATATTACTTTGCTTATTTGAGGAACTTAAGATACAAAACAGATGAACATAAGGGAAGGGAAGCAAAAATAATATAAAAACAGGGAGGGGAACAAAACATAAGAGACTCAAATATAGGGAACAAACAGAGGGTTGCTAGAGGAGTTGCAGGAGGGGGGATGGGCTAACTGGGTAAGATTCCTTAATGGACTCTACTCCTGAAACCATTGTTGCACGATATGCTAACTAACTTGGATGTAAATTAAAAAAAAAAAGAAGAAGAAGAAGAAGAAGAAGAGGAATGAAATGGTTTATTTAGATATCACTGAAGAATGGATAAGACTGGTGCTCTGGCCACCAGTGTTCATATTTACCACACCTCTTCTCCTCTTCCTCAGGTAGAAAACTCCTAAAGACCAGGGTAAAGGTCATTGGTTTTCTCTGTCTCATGCACTACCTTTCTCTCACTTCACTCCAGCTGCAGGTCCCTCAGACTCAGGGCTTTGGTATCTGCTCCTCCTTCTACTTGGAATACTCTTTTCCCAGAGCCACAGGGCTCACTCCCTCACCAACTTCTTCAAGTCGTTGTTCAAATGCACTTTCTTGTCAGCCACCCTGTTTAAAATTATAATTTTAATACTTCCTGTTCCACTTGCCCCACACTTCTTGTTCCACTTGCTTGTTTAATTTTTCTCCAAGGTGCTTTGCCTTACATATTTCGGCTTCTGTTGTTGTATCACTGCATCCTCAGTTACATGAGGGCAGGGATTTTTTTTTTTTTTTGTATTAGATCATGTAAGTGCTTTTTTTTTTTTTTTTTAACAAATAGTTTATTGTCAAATTAGTTTCCACATAACACCCAGTGCTCATCCCCACAAGTGTCCTCCTCCATGCCCATCCCTCCCTCCCCCCACATCCATCAGTCCTCAGTTTTTGTCAGCATTCAAGAGTCTCTCATGGTTTGCCTCTCTCCCTTTCCCCCACCATTTCCGCCCTTCTTCTCCCCCTTGGTCCTCTGTTAAGTTCCTCCTAATCCTCCTATACATGCACACATATGATATTTGTCCTTCTCTGCCTGACTTATTTCGCTCAGCATAACACCCTCAAGGTCCATCCATGTTGCTACACATGGCCAGATTTCATTGTTTCTCATTGCCATGTAGTATTCCATGGTATAGATAAACCACATCTTCTTGATCCATTCATCTGTTGATGGACACTTAGGCTCTTTCCAGGTTTTAGCTATTGTGGAGAGTGCTGCTATGAACATTGGGGTACCTGTGCTCCTATGAATCAGCATTCCTGTATCCCTTGGGTAAATTCCTAGCAGTGCTATTGCTGGGTCATAGGGGAGTTCTATTGTTAGTTTCCTGAGGAACCTCCACACTGTTTTCCAGAGGGGCTGTACCAGTTTACATTCCCACCAACAGTGTAGGAGGGTGCCCGTTTCTCCACATCCTCGCCAGCATCTAGAGTTCTCTGATTGGCTCATTTTAGCCACTCTGACTGGCGTGAGGTGGTATCTCAGTGTGGTTTTGATTTGTATTTCCCTGATGAGGAGGGATGCTGAGCATCGTTTCATGTGTCTGTTGGCCATCTGGATGTCCTCTTTGGAGAAGTGTCTGTTCATATCTTCTGCCCATTTCTTCACTGGGTTGTTTGTTTTTCAGGAGTGTAGTTTGGTGAGTTCCTTGTAGATTCTGGATATCAACCCTTTATCTGATATGTCATTTGCAACTATCTTTTCCCATTCCGTTGGTTGCCTATTAATTTTCTGGGTTGTTTCCTTGGCTGTGCAGAAGCTTTTAATCTTGATGAGGTCCCAACAGTTTATTTTTGCTCTTGATTCCCTTGCTTTTGGGGATGTGTCAAGTAAGAAGTTGCTGCGGTGGAGGTCAAGGAAGTTGTGTCCTGCTTTCTTCTCTAGGGTGTTGATAGTTTCCTGTCTCACGTTCAGGTCCTTTATCCATTTTGAGTTTATTTTTGTGCATGGTGTGAGAAAATGATCTAGTTTCATTCTTCTGCATGTTGCTGTGAGGGCAGGGATTTTTGACTCTGTTGCTGCTTGCTTTTTTGCCTGGCACATAGCAGGCACACTGGAATGAAGGAATAAGAGAATGAAGGAATACTTATTATTGTTTTCCTCCTCTTCTTACTGGATAGGCTAAACTAAGACTTTATGCCCAAAGGGCATAAGATGAGTCAATTCAAATGAGTAGAAACCAGTACTCAACTATAAACTCTTATGTTTTAAGTATTTGATTTTTCGACTCCTCATTCTGTCTGCCCAGCACCACCACCACCTCACCATGATCAATTTTTTGGAGAATGCTCTCCCTTCCTATGGGAATTTCTTCTTGTCAACTCCATTCATATGGCCACCACAGGAGCCTCCATATTAACTAAGTATGACCTCAGCTCCTGGCCTTCATTTTTGGGCATAGGGATAGACCTCTGTCTTATTCAAGCTGGACAAGAGATGTGCTCCTGAAAACTTGGAATCCAGACCAGGAGATCCAAACTCAGACTGGTTGTATAATTGAAATGAGAAAAGGTAAACCTGGGGGCTGATGTTTTCAGCAGCCAAATTTTCATTTGTGCAGACTGGCAAATGAAGAAAACTGGTCTGAGGCAAAGGGAATGATAGAACAATCATGCAGAGACACCCAGAGACATGAAACCAAGTACGGTCCCTGGAATCCCTGATTTCAATTCTCTTCCTTCCTTCCTTCCATCCTTCCTCTCTCTCTCTCTCTCTCTCTCTTTCTTTAAATCCAAGTTAGTTAACATCTAGTGTAGTAATAGTTCTAGGAGTAGAATTTAGTGATTCATCACTTACACATAACACCCAGGGCTCATCCCAACAAATGCCTGCCTTAATGGCCACCACTCATCTAGCCCATTCCCCCACCCAACCCCTTTCCAGCAACCCTCAGTTTCTTTTCTGTATTTAAGAGCCTCTTACGGTTTGCTTCCTTCTCTGTTTTTATCATATTTTTCCTTCCCTTCCCCCATGTTCATCTGTTTTGTTTCTTAAATTCCACATGAGTGACGTCATATGATACTTGTCTTTCTCTGATTGACTCATTTCACTTAGCATAATACAGTCTAGTTAGATCCATGTGTTGCAAATGGCCAGATTTCCTTCTTTTTGATTGCTGAGTAATATTCCATGGTGTGTGTGTACACACCACATCTTCTTTACACATTCATCAGTTGATGGACATTTGGGCTCTTTCTATAATTTGGCTACTGTTAATAATAGTGCTGCTATAAACATTGGGGTGCATGTTCCCCCATTGAATCAGCATTTTTGTGACCTTTGGACAAATTCCTAGTAGTGCAATTGCTGGGTCTTGAGAGTGAGCTGCAGTCCTGTCTTTGAAATATGAAATACCTTTATATCCTTATACTACATATCCCTTTTTTAAACCAATTTTTAACATTTATTTTTGAGAGAGAGATAGAACATGAGTATGGGAGGGGGCAGAGAGAGGGGGAGACACAGAATCTAAAGCAGGCTCCAGGCTCTGAGCTCTCAGCACAGAGCCCAACGTGGGGCTCAAACTCACAAACCACGAGAACATGCCCTGAGCCGAAATCAGACACTTAACCTACTAAGCCACACAGGTGCCCCTTTATCTCTTTTTTTTCTTAAATTTACTAAAGATGATTTCCATCACTTAAGGAAACTTTGTTAGCTCATCCAATGCTGAGAGAAACCTGATGAGGTAGCTGATTTTTCTCCGATTTTATGGATAAGGAAGCCTCAAGAGGTTAAGTGAAATGGCGAGTTACTGCTGGAAAGTTACTAAGCTGGAATTCAATCTCAGGCCATTCTGGCTTCAGAGCTTGAATGAATCAAGACTTCCATTCTGTGGTTCAGTCAAGTCTACTCTCCTTGATGCTTTGTCTCTTTAAACATGTTTTATTGTGGACACTTTACACATATAAATTAAAATAGCATAGTGATTTTCTATGTACTAGTGATCAATTAGCTTCAACCATTATTCACATTCACCAGTCTTATTTCTTTTGTTTGTTTATTTTTGAGAGACACAGAGAGAACATGAGCAGGAAAGAGGCAGAGAGAGAAAGAGGAAGACACAGAATCCAAAGCAGACCCCAGTCTCTGAGCTGTCAGCATACAGCCCAGCAAGGCTCAGACTCATGAACTGTGAGATCATGACCTGAGCTGAAGTCGACGCTTAACCACCTGAGCCACCCAGGCACCCCAAACCAGTCATATTTCCTCATCCACCCCAGTGGACCCTCAGAGAAAAGAAAATACGCAATAGGCCGTAGGTCCTTGGAGTGGGGCGATAGTGTGGCTGTGCAATGATCCTCCATGGAACACTGCAGAAAAGGAAGAGACAGGATCTCAGAAAGAGTGGCTGCTGAGACCCCAGCTGTCTGCTCTGCCATTGGAGGCAGGAGGATCGATTGGATCACCCAAGACACAGAAAGGGTTTTTCCAGCCCTTTTCCCAGTGGAAAGTACTAAACATTGGAGGACCCAATAGAGTTAAACAAAATTCAAAATGCAGCCTCCTCGCACCCCCCACCCCCACACATACTGCATGTTTGTGATAACCAGGTAAGATTAATGCTCAGATGTTGCCCTCTGAGATGTGACATTGGGAGGCCTCAGCATCAGGGTTCATTTATTTTCACCTCTCTCTGGTTCCTCTCTCTGCTCCTGGTTAATGATTTACAAGTGACACCTTGGTAACGGCTAAGAGACCCTCTTTCCCTGTTCCCTTTAAGGGCAGGAAGTAATCCTGAACCTGGGGACAGTCTCATCAGCCATGATGAGAGCTGCACCCGGGACATTGTTGGAGCTGGCTGGAGCTTTGTTCAATGAGATGGCAGGTCCCCAGCCTGACACTCTGCTGACAGCTGCTGTTTCCTCTCTCTCTCTCTCTCTCTCTCCCTCCCTCCCTTCCTCATGCCAGAAGGACATTTATGCAAGCGCCACTGGCTCAGGACTGAGTAAACCAAGATAAGAAATGAAATGTCTAGACTCAGCAGGGTGGTGGAGTGCTTTCCCACACTGAAGACGCATAGCCCCAGAACTGCCAAGATGAGCTAGAGTCATTCTCAGGAGATTCTCATCCTGAGGGTTTCTCCTCTCATTATGGCCCTTAGGTGCCCACAACTTTATTCCTGGACAGAGCCAGCTGCCAGTCCTAATACCTATCTCGTAGAAGAGTTGTAAGGATCAAATGAGATTGTGAATGGGGAGGCATTTTGTTAACTGCAAAATGCCACACAATCATAAAGGACTGTCATTTTCACTACTGTTTTTTTTTTTTTTTTTTTACATCCTACCTGGGGACCTGCTCTCACGTGGAGTCAGGCCTTCTCTCAGCCTGGAATCCAGGTCTTTTTTCTCTAAAGGAGAAGGCTTTGTTCAGTATCTATTTCTGAATGATAGCCACTCCTGAAGAGAATCCACTAATATTTATGATTCACATGTGAAAATGTGTCAAACATATTTAGCAAGCTTCCCGTGAATTCCTTGTGCCTAGCAACCAAAAGAGAAAAGGCAACATATGGATTTATGGTTATTTGATACCAGTTTGATCTGAATGAACAAATTTGCCTGTTTTTCCAAATGTGAACCTGGTACAATGATCAATGCATATGTAGGGTAAATAATGCTCTTGCTACTAGAATTTCATTTCTATTTTTTTCAGAATGCAACTTTTATCCCTGGCAAGGAGAGAATCACTGAATCTGGTGTGGACATCCTCTGACATTCTAACACGCTTCTCCATGCCCTGTCTTTTCCAATTCCAAAACCCTTGAATTTCAGTTATTTCCTTCCTACTGGGAACATTGTAACAGGTATCTCAGCAGAAATGATTTTCTCTAGAAGAAAGCCAATGACCATAATTCCACCCCAGGCAGCAAACCCTGTGGGTGAATTTCAATGGAAAGAATCCGGAGGGCAAAAACACCTTGTCTGTTGGGCTCTTGTCTGAAAGGTGCCTCGGTTTCTGGGGAGATGTCAAGGTCAACATAAGAGAGAACTTTCAAGTAGTCAGAGGTGCCAGAAGAGTGGATCCCCTTGAATGAAACCAGCTTCTCACCAGCTGGATGTAGGCTGCCAGTGGGAGAAGAGGCTGTACACGGAATTTGAACACCCAGTAAGAGGCTGGACTAATTGTACACAATGCCCCCACCAACGCCAGGAGCCTGTGAGTCTAAAACAGCTGAATGGTTCATAATAAGTAGGAAGCCCCTCTTTGTTAGTTTGAAAAAAAATTTTTTTAACGTTTATTTATTTTTGAGAGACAGAGAGAGACAGCTTGAGCAGGGGAGGGGCAGAGAGAGAGAGGCACAGAATCTGAAGCAGACTCCAGACTCTGAGCTGTCAGCACAGAGCCCGAAACAGGGCTTGAACCCAGGAACCATGAGATCATGACCTGAGCCAAAGTCAGACACTTAACTGACTAAGCCACCTAGGCGCCCCTTTCTCCCTGTATAGTTTAAATGAGCTAGTAAGATCCTGCTTTAAAAAAATCTTCATTGACCCCTGAAAATCCACCTTTAGTAATTTCTTCTTTTGTGCCAAACATTTTAATTTTCCTTAATTTTTTTAAAGGGGTAGTAATTTTAAAAGTTCATGCTTGGGGGGAAATAACTAATAAACTGCTTGCCCACCCCCTCAAGAAGAAAGATTGGAATCCAATAAAAGCATGAACAGGGTAAAGAAGGAAGGAAGGAAGGAGGAAAGGAAGGAAGGAGAGCAGGCCTATGGGAAATTTGGTCCACACCATAGTTATTTGGGACCAAGTTTGACAAGGGCTGAGACACCCTTGGAATTTCTCAATTGCTTGTGGGGTACATCTAAAAAATCTATCCTCCCCCAAATCCCAATCATCTCCCACTGTTACCTGACCAATCTCAGTGGATAGTCTACCTTCATAACTACCCACTCTCTTCCAATTCTACCCTCACTGTACCCAACTTCCACCACACAAAGTGTTAGGATTCTAGAATCATCTGTAGGGAGGGTACATTCAGCCAAGATTCTTCCTCTCTTTAATTGTCAGTGAGTTGACAATTACCTCTGCCCTTTCACCTCCTTCTGTTTTCTTATCTTGTGTCAGTCAGGGCCCAGGCTGGAAACTAATGGTGTATTTAATCTGAATATTTGGGAAAACTTTCATGAATAAACAATTGACAAAGGTTAAGTTCACAGAAGACAACTGTTAAACTCCAAAAGTTTCCCTAAATGCAGTAAGTAAAATTTCTTATAAGATTAGAAAATTAAATATATCACAATATGGTATCTAAGTATTATAAATTATACTGTATTTGTGGAAAATCCATAAGTTAAATTTAAAATCATCCAATTTCTTTATCATTTAGAGAGAGGTATATTTCTTGCAAATTTTCCTTCATGCAAATACATATAGTAAAAAATGAGTTTATACCACACTTAGCACTCCATAACCTCTTTGCATCTCAGCTTCCTCGTCTCTAAAATGTGTCTTTAGGGCTGTTGTGGTTACCAAATGCATTATTACACACAAAACCCTTAATAAGCACTCAATATTTGTTTTTCATTCCATAATACATGAATTCATTGAGGACATAACTATGTGCCAGACTGTCCATGAGAGCTTCACATCTATTAATTCAATAAATGAGTCCATTAGTAATGCCCAAGGAGTTCACAAATAAAATAAGATGGCAGTCAATTCCTCTTGATCTTCATCAAAAGCCAAGATCAGGGTGATAGATAATAAATAATAATAATATTTTCCAAATGTCTCTTTGTATTTAGAATTTGTTATACAAGCTTTTCAATGTCTCCAAGAATTTTGTTTGTTTAATCACATTCTTATCTGGTCAAGGTGAAAATAAGTTTCTTTTGGCCCCAAAAAGCCCTTTGAAGAGCAGACATTCACATGAACTGTAAAGGGGTCAGTATTAGGAGCAGTAGAACATCCTAGTAACTAGAAATTTTTAGGCTTTGGTTTCAACTCTGACTCCAAATCTGATTGTTTGAAGAATAGGCATCATTAGGGCTCTTGGGTGGCTCAGTCGGTTAAGCGTCAGACTTTGACTCAGGTCATGATCTCATGGCTTCTGGGTTTGAGCCCTGTGTCGGGCTCTGTGCTGACAGCTAGCTCAGAGCCTGGAGCCTGCTCTAGCTTCTGTATCCCCCTCCCTCTCTCTGACCCTCCCCTGCTCATGCTGTCTCTTTCTCTCTCTCTCAGAAATAAATAAAACATTAAAAAAATTGAAGAATAGGTGTCACTAAACTCATTTTCATATCTGTAAAATGGGATTATTTTCTATTGTATCTGTCTTACAAAGTTTCTGAGAGAGGATCATTTTAAATGTGGATAGCACTTCTTGGACAATATGAAGATCTACACAAGGGGACGTAGTTTATTTAGATCACAATAGAACCACATTCTAGGTAAATAAAAAAAGATTTCTTTCCTAACCACTGTTCCTTCCGCAAGGAACCTGATGTCCTGGCGGTCCTGTCCACCTTCTTTGGTGTCAAAGCTGAATTAAATCATGTGCTCCCTATATGCACCTGTTCCTTCCATTAAATTGACTCTAGGAGCCATTGTAGTGGCCTGAGACAAACTGGGGAATGGGAAAAAGCTGGTGTCCCTACCCAGATCTGCCTTCCTATGTTCTTTCCTCTTTTCTCAGTCTTCTTGCAGAAAAGGCTGTGATGAATTCAATGTACCAATGGCTGCATCCAGTATTCGGAGTCTCATAAATAGCAATAATTATTATTATAATAAATGAATAATATTTGTTAAGCACCTCGTGGGTATCAGGCAATGTGAAGAGTTCTTTTTACAGACATAACCAAATTTAAACCTTCCAACACAATAAGCTAGATGGTTTTATTATTCCCATTGTACAAATCTGGAAACTGAGGTTTAGCGACGTTACATAACTGCCCAGCTCACATAGCTAGAAAATTGAATAGTCAAGAAGCTAATTCAGAGTCTAATCCACATGAAGGCTTAGTAAATGCTTGTAGAATGAATGCATCAAATGCATTAATCAGAGGTGATCATGGGAAACTATATTATAGGTCACTATTATTTTTATAGGACAGTTTGACTGTAAAGCCTATGCTTATAGCTACTCTCCAGCTATTTGTCATCCTCCTATTTTCCTCATTTAATTCTTCAACCCCCAAAAAGCCCCCAAGCGCATGTTAGATGTGAAATCTATCCCCACAAATTATGCAGACAAGTGACCTTAGAGTTTGCTTTCCAGTTTTCTTAAAACATTACTTTTTCTGCCCAACACTTGCCTCCCTTCTCCCCTCATTCCTAAAAAAAGAAATCATTACATCATTGTACTTCCTTACCTAGGAAAATCTTTTTAAGTACTAGCCACCCTCATTTCAACACCCGAGGACCCTGAGCACGCCAGAGAAAGGTGTGGTGAGGGGAACAAATATATCAAAGTGAGGAATAAATGCCTATCGAGCTCATTAGCACCCGGGCACAGAGAAGGAAACTGCTATTTTTATCAAATGTACCTTCATTTAAATAAATTTCAGAGTAACTTGATAGAAACAGGATTCCTTTGGAAATTTTTGATCCTTCAAATAAGGACTGGCTATTTTATGTGCCCTTTTTAGCCTGGTCTTCAACCCACAGGTGTATAATGTGTAAGTTTTTACATTTGTTCCCTTATAAAATTTCCTTCCATCTCTGCCACTTGTCTTTGGATTCTAACTGGGCATAGTCCTAATACCAGCATATGAAAGTTTTATCGCTGAGGTGAAGCACCACCTTCCTGACCAGGAGTTAGGGCTCTATCTCTTCCCTGCAATGCACCAGCTGGGTTTTGATCACTCAGTGTGCTTTCAGTTATCTAATTCCTATAGCGAAGGCTGGCTCAGGATTCAATGCACGAACAGGACTTCAAATTTTAATTATAGCCATTAGTATTCTCCCTCAAAACTCTGCCATGATTTTATGGATACCCCACGATGCTTCCCTGTCTTGGCTGTCACCATGCTCATCCTCAGCCTTTGAACCAAGGTTTGTTTTCTCAAACTCAAGTCACAGCCACTCAGAGTCTATGCTGAGAGCTTATATTTAGAAAGTTAGCTCTCATTACACACACATACACACACACTCACACACACACATGTATGTGCATGCACACACATACTAAACTACAAAAATGAACCCCAAAGTACTTTCCCTCCACTCTTTCCCCCAAAGTTGAGAAGACTTAGTGTGTATTATTATCTTAGTAAGCTAGTTTTTCTAGAATCTCAGAAATTATCTTCTTCTTGAACACTCTTGTTAACTACCAACAACTGCTAACCTTCTCAAATTGACTTATGAAGATTTGGCAATGTGTAGCCACAAATCTTAGGGGCCTGCCCTGTAACCCAGCTATACTGTAGAAACAGTGTGTTAAGTGTGCACTCATGCTTACTCCACTGTTGTATATAACAGTGACAACTGGAAATAACTCGAATACCCCAAACTAGGGAACTGTTAAAGTAAATTGTGGTACCACTATATCATAGAATATCTATCCACTAATCAAAACATGTCGTCAACTTATTTGTTGATGTGGGAAATAGTAACCACGTATATCTAAATGGAGAAAGGCTACAAAATAATATGGACACTGTGATGTTATCTCTAGAAAGCCCACACCTATGGTCTTATGTGTTCCCATCTTTGTACCTATGCAGTAGAAGTCCTACACAGGTATACATCAAAGGACAGACATGGTTAATGATGATTCTTCAAATGGTAGAATGTGTTTCACTGTGCTTTTCTCTTCTCTGAGTAGGTGTTACTTCTGTATTTGGGGGAAATAAATGTTAGCTTTTTTGAAAAGGAAAAGTGATGCTCTGTATTTCCTCATCTCTGAAATCATGGAAAACAGCTATGAGGAAGATCACATGGAAATCTGGCTGCCTTTCCAGAATGTTCACTTAGCTTCTACTTGGTTTGTGGTCCAAGTGAAAGCACTCTGTGTTAACTGCACTGAACAAAGCTCAGTTCCCAAGAGACCAGACCAACATCCTCTCCTAAAGATTGGCCTGTCACCTTTCTTTACAACCTCTTAAGAAGTATTGGAAACCGGGGCGCCTGGGTGGCTTAGTCAGTTAGGCGTCTGACTTTCGCTTAGGTCATGATCTCGCAGTTCGTGGATTCGAGCCCCGCGTCGGGCTCTGTGCTGACTGCCAGCTCAGAGCCTGGAGCCTGTTTCAGTCTGTGACTCCCTCCCTCTCTGACCCTCCCCTGCTCACATTGTCTCTCTCTCTCTCTCTCTCCTAGAAATAAATAAAACATTAAAAAATTAAAAAAAAAAGTATTGGAAACCACTTTTTGAGAATACATTAATTTCTCTCCTAATATTTCTAGGTTTCTTTCTTGACAATCTAGGACTTAACATTTGATAAGTCAAGAAGCCATATAGGCTGGAAAGTGCACCAGAGTTTAAGTCAAAAAACTGGGTTCTGCCCTGTGTTAAAACTAACCATGGTTTTGGGGGCACCTGGGTGGCTCAGTTGGTTAGGTGCCTGACTTTGGCTCGAGTCATGATCTCCTGGTTTGTGGGTTTTAGCACAACATCGAGCTCTGTGCTGACAGCTTATGGCCTGGAGCCTGTTTCGGATTCTGTGACTCTCTCTCTCTGCCCCTCCCCACTTGTGGTTTGTCTCTCTCTTTTCTCAAAAAATAAATGAAAACTTCTAAAAATTAAAAAAAAACTAACCATTGTTTTAGATGATTACCAAACTGAGTTTTTGCTCTTCTAAGGAAATACGGGTGCCACTAATTCTATACTCTACCCACCATAGGCAGAGGTTATAAAGATTAAATAAGATAATACATAGGGAAGAGGTAAGAAAAAGCATCTATTCAAATGTTTACTATCATTATCATGATTTTTATTATGATCATGATTATTACTATTACCTGCTTTTCTAACTGAGGAAACTAGTGGATATTGTAATTTGACTTCAGTTTCTAAGGAAGAAAGAATATCCCTGATGTCTGGGTGACCAAGTTATTCTTGGCCTATTGTACCAATTGACATTACGTTCTTATACATTTTCATAAAATAGAAGACTTGCTTTTATGATGTCAGATGCATATAGTTTCTACTTGTTTCTCTGGAGGAAGGCCCTAGGACTCTCTTGCTTATGCTCTTTTCCATTTGTGAATGGCTGTCCCTTACCTCTGCCTTTTTTCTCTATAAAAAATGATCACCCCCAAGCTGCTTCCTTTGTTTTTCTCCTACATGTCTCCTGTACCCTTAGCGCTTGGCTTAAATTCAGTATGTACAAATACTGTATTCAGTGTGTGTGTATTAATAGAATAAATGATTTTACTATTAGGTACTGCTGTTGAGTACCGTTAGGTAGTGATGAGGAAAACGGGGGTGGGAGGGAATCTTCTAAACAGCAGTGGGAAACACTGACCAATGAGTATTGACAGGGCAACCACAGGCTCCTGTGGGAGTGAGAGAAAAGCATGCAGAGAAGCTGCAGTCAAGCTGGGTGAGAGTCAGAGGTCTTCTTCATGGCCTAGGAGAACCTGAGCTCCATTTGGGACCCAACATACTGGCCAGGGATTCTGGAAGAAGAGTCAAAAACACGGTGGGGTGGGGTGGAGATGTCCAAGGTACTCCCAGAGATAGAAACACCCACCCACATGTACACACATAACTTGGGGCCAAGGCTATAGGTATGTGCTCTTGAGTTAATCCTCTAACCTGGATTAAGTCCAGGAATATGGTGGCTCAGAAATGGATGGATCATTTGCTTAACCAATTCGAAATCTCCTTCTTTCCAACACTGTGCCAACTCATGACTCTCATGGCCCATGCTTGGAAAGATCTGGACCAAGTGTCAGAGGACCTCTGACTTTCCCAGCCACCACTAAGTAACCTTTGTTCAGCCCAGGCCATCCTTTCCTGACAACTTGAGAAGCTACTCTCCTAATACCACCCTGCCTCAACTTCCATCTAATCTAGAGTTCTTTATTCAAGCTTACCTTCTGGATCTAAGTGGTATCTAGTGAATGAAGGAGTGAATGGGTTCTGCTTTCCCATCTGCCTCAAGGTCCTGTGTCTATATTATCATTTACTCATTCCATCAATATACATTTGTGAAGCCTCATTCTGTGCCAGGAACTGCAGATACAAAGATGAGTCTGGCACAGCTATGCCTTAGAAAGCCTCACAGTCTCATGCTGTACTGAGACACACATGAAAACAAATTTTGGTGGGGAGGAGGGGGAGGAAGAAATGTTCTAGTGAAGAATGTACTGAGACGGAACTAGCAGGCCAATACACCAGGTTTCCTGAGACCTCATTTACCAGAGCTTTCTTAGAAGTGGTATCATTAACTATTAAAACTTTGGCTTCAGGGGCATCTGGGTGGCTCAGTCAGTTAAGCGTCTGACTTTGGCTCAGGTCATGATCTAGCAGTTCGTGGGTTCGAGCTCCATGTCAGGCTCTCTGCTGACAGCTAGCTCAGAGCCTGTCTTCGGATTCTGTGTCTCCCTCTCTCTCTGACCCTCCACTGCGCTCACTCTCTCTCTCTCTCTCTCTCAAAAATGAATAAAAATTTAAAAAAAATTCAACATCACACTGCCTAGGCTGGAAACTAGACCTATCATAGACTGCCTCTACAACCTAGGCACATTGATTTACCACCTACATTTGGTTGTCTCATCTGAAAATTGGGTGTAATCATACTTGGCACTCTCCTTCCAGGGCTGTTGTAAGGAATAGGGGGGTGGGAGGCGTTACGTTTAACACATATTTGCTCCTATGAGATGATGAATAGAAATCTTTAGACCATTCAGATTTCATTTAAAAAAAAAAACTTTAGTGATTTTTTTCTTTTATTGTCTTTGGGGAAATAAAAATATAGAGGGAAGGTAAAAGAAAATTATGAAAAAAGGAAAAAAAATTAAAGCCATCATTTGCAAAAACAACTTGGCTGCCACCTGGAGACAGGTGTAACAAACAAAAGTTCCTCAGATCAAATGTCTCAGAGGTATCAAAATTTACCAAATCTATATTTAGGTGCCCATATGTTCCTACTGGCCAGAGTTGCCCAAAAATACAGACATTTCAGTGCACACAGCAGCAATTTTCAGAAAGATTTTCCTTTTAGGAGAGGGAGATGCTACAAAGCTTAATCGGTTCTAAGTGATTCTAAAATATTGTAACAATTTACAGCAGAAAGGTCATCATTGGTGAATAAACATAAGGCTTCTGTTCTGTGTCTGGGATTTAGCAGACTAACTCCCACTAATGTTAATGGGGCCATGCTGCCAAATCCCCAACCATCACCCTGGATATTTGCCCCAATCTCTTACTGTTGAGATTGAAATGTGTTTTCCAAATCAAAGCTGATCCTGAAATGGAATCACTGCACTGTCAGACAGGAACAGTGTGGCTGATGCCTGGGGACCCACAGCACTTGAAATGAGGGTATTAAGGAGCTTTGTTGAAAGGCGTGTCTTCACAATGTCTACCCAATTCACTGTGGCTTCCTTTTCCTGATGCACAATGTAGTTTGCTCATTTTCCAAACCTACCTCCCACTACTCTGTGATGTCTGGGCCAAACAAAATCCCCCAGTCTTCCACATATGCCCCAGACTTCTCTGCCAGGGGAGAGCATTTATATTGGTCCCTTCCTGTTTCTCTCTTCTTCAGTGAGACCCATTTCAATGCCACCTTGTTGGTGAAGTTTTTCTATACTGGCTCCACACCCTCCTACCCAAACACACATGCACACGCACACACACAAGCACATTCAGCCCAGATGTGATGGATCCCTCTTTGGAACTCTGAATACTTTGAGCCTTGAGTGTGGCACAGTTCACATTCTGCCTTTTGAAGTTGTGTCATTTGGCTCAGGTAGTCTGCAGGCCCTGTGAGGGTAGAAAGAGTGTCACACCTGTCTATATTTCCTTTTACATCCAGTCCAGGCCCTTGCACACGTCAATGTTCAAGGGAGCACTGAATTGAATTGAATGACTTTCTATTGATTGCTGGTTTTGGAGATTGGGATTTTCAAGGAAGAAGTTGGGAGCTGGGGATTTGGGGTGTAACTATAGATGATAGATATTTTATTTATTAAATTAAATAAACATGTTTGAGAAGGCATCCCTGGTCTTTGGAGCCAGAGAAAAGAACTTGTCCATTCCTCACAACTCCATTTGCCATAGTTCTCAGAGACTTAGAATACTGGCCTGGGTAAATAATGGATCTGATTCACAGTAGCAACACATACATTGATACTTGGCACCAACTGTCCCTCTAAGATCTCTAGATTTATGCACTGATCTTGCCTACAGCCCTCAAGGCCCAAAGCTGAATACATTGTGGCCACAGCTACTCATCTGGGCTTGATTCAACCAGGTTGGTTTTAGCTAACATGCAATCTATCTGGGGTGTAATAATCTTCTAAATGAACATAGCCTTTGGGTAGTCACAAAGCTGGCTAGCCATGCCTGTCTGAATATCAGAGCCCTGGCTGAGACCAGACTAATGATTTACCCTTTGCCTGCTCTAATTTTAATTGCTTCCAGGGAACCTGCAGGAGGTCTGGAAGTATCTAAGGCAAAGGATAGGCTGTGCTCGCTGTTTCTGCTTTCTCACATCCCACTCACCAATTCTAGTGGATGTTCTTGAGGCTTTTATCTAGCTGTTATTTAGCTATTTTATAAACTGAACTAGCATCAGATCTTCTTTCCTAAAATTCTGTCTCCCTTAACTTTATGACGTCACTTTTCAACCATCCTCTGCTAGCCAGTTCTTTTCTGCCTCCATCATAGGGTCCTCTTCTGTCCACTCCAGGTTTTACCCTGGGTCAGTCCCCCTCACTGCCATGGCCACTGCTTCCACTCCAGGGGCTTTGAGAATTGTTGTTAGTCTTCCATCCATAACTTTTCATCACTAACTTTACATACAATATAAACAAGGGGACCTCTGTTATGAGAACCTCATACTTCCTTTTTCCTCCCTTCCTAGTTTCTCCTCTGAATACCTGAGTCTCATTATTTTATGCTAATGTCTCCAACGCTGTTGTTTTCAACCCTGACTACACATTAGAATTCCCTAGGAATGGAAAATAAAAAATACTGATGGCTAGGCTACCGCATCAGAGATTCTATTTTAGGTGGTCTGGAATGAGCCGAAGTCACTGGATTTTCTTAAATACTATTTTTCCATGATTACTGACATACATTTTCATCTTTTTGGTGGAGATGTAGCTTTGACAGCCCTTGTCAAAGGTTGAGACTCAGGTATTATTATTATCTCCAGGGTTCCAGGCCCTGGAGCAGGGGCCCAGTGGCCATTCATTGTCTTACATAAAATCTCCATTCATCTTGGTCGCTCAGGAGAGATCCAATTTATACCCATTGTTCTTGTGTCCCAGTCAATTAGCAATCCTGCCCCTTTCATTTCCTAACATACCCCTTTTTGTACAATAAGTGTATGCAGCCCCTCTAAGCCTAAGACTGCCTGAAGGTTTGAAAATACTTAGTGTGATGAGTTGCATTGTGTTCCCCCAGGTCAGGAAGTGACTGTATTTAGAGATAGGGCCTTTAAAGAGGTGATTAAGTTAAAATGAGGCCATTGGGGTGGGCCCTAATCTAATCTGACTGGTGTTCTCATAAGAAGAGAAAATTTAGACACACAGAGAGACATCAGGGATGCACACATGTGCACCAAGGAAAGACCATGTGACATAACAAGACACAAGAAGGTGGCCATCAGCAAGCCACGGAGAGAGGCCTCAGAAGAAACCACACCTTGATCTTGGACTTCTAGCCTCCAAAGCTGTGAGGAAATAAGTTTTGTTATCCAAGGCATTCAGTCTATGATATTTTGTGATGGTAGCAGTCACAAAAAATAAACAAAAAGTCTCACCAGGACAACAAACAAACAAACACACCTCATAAAATATAAGGAAAGTAAAACCAATCTAAATACTGTTTCCTAAATATTCCAGTCCTCCAAGACAAATGATTACAGCATTTTTCCAGAAACCTGCTGCCTTGATTTTAGATTTTTGGGATTTTTCGACCATATAATAAAGGCCTTGACTTCATGTCTTCATTGGATGTCATTAGTTTTCATACACTCTGAGTCTCTAAGACTGTTCCCAGAGGGAAGACTGAGGTACCCATCTCTGGGGTAGTAAATGAAATGATGTCAACAAATGTCACATACAGTTACCATGGGTACAGCACAATTCCTACCCTCAAGGAGCCACATACTGATCTAGAAACAACTCATTCCCATGCAACAAGTAGCAAATAGAGTGACTTTTATGAAGGCTCAGCATAAGGTCACTAAGCCAGCCTGGAGAAGAGTTTAGTACAGGTTGCTGTGTGAGTGGACACCCAAACTGATTTTTTAAAGTTATTTATTTTGAGAGAGAGTCAGCACATACGCAGGGGAGAGGCAGAAAGAGGAGACAGAGAATCCTAAGCAGGCTCCGTGCTGTGAGTGCAGAGCCCAAAGCAGGGCTTCATCCCACGAACTGTGAGATTATGGCCTGAGCTGAAATCAAGAGTCATAAGCTTAAACAACTGAGCACCCGGGGCACCCCTGCACCCTCAATTTTAAATCTAGTCCCTTGCCTCTGTCCTCAGAGGTTAGAGAGCACAGCTGTTATCCTTCACTTTTTTTTAACCCTTTAAATATTTGAGGATTTAAACAGTACAAATTTTGTACTTTCAGCTTGTCTTTCCACAGACTAAATAACTTCAGTCTGTCCAGGGCTCATACGTTGGCACCCATCTTTTAAACTTTTAAACCCAGTTTGTATGTTGGCGCCCCCTACCCCTACGAATGCGCATGTGTGCACATACACGTACACACTCATACACAGGCCCAAAGGGCCTGCTGTTCACCAAAAGGCTCTTAAATCTAAGAGAATATATGGGTGCTGTCCTCTCACAAAGTACAGATTAAGGTCACATCCATCACATAGCTATGGGAAACATCAAATCATCAGTATATTTTCTTCATTAAATAGAAAGCAACAGAATCAGACTGACACACATCAGTCATTCTGAGGGATGACTCTACATGCCCAGAGGAAGGTATGTTCCCGCCTCCATTTCTGACAAGTGAATTAATCATTTTTCCATTTGTGGGTGTTTGGAAACATCAAGGAACTTAAATAGATCAGCCCCACTGATATGGGACGCATTTCCACCAGGAAATACTACCGTTCTTCTAATCTTATATCATGGCATAAATACAACAGCCCTTGTTTTCCACAGATTCCTACTTCTTTCACACCCAAGCATATGCTAAGAATTCTCAAACAACACTCTTTCTCCATCTCTGGGAGGTGTTTTAAAACATTTTTAGCTCACCAAACAAAATAGAGGAGGATCTGTTTCTTTACTCAAGGGTAATAGTTTTCAATTGCCTATTTATACTGCATATAGAAACCTATAGATTGAAATAAACATATTTTCATTCTAAAATTGGCATCTGCTCTGCTATAGTTAAAGGGCGGCACAACTGTATTTGAAAAACAATCATCCAGGAAATGCCACATTGCTTCACAATGCTCAGACCAAGTGCTTCTGGAATCAGAAGGTGAATAGCAATAAAGAACTTAAAGAAGAACATTAACTTACTGAGCGAATGGTGTAGACAGAAAATGCCAAAAATAATTGTGAAATGTGTGACTAAAAAGTAATACCTTATGACCTATAAGCAAAGTATGAGCCTCCTTTCAAAGACCCCAGTAAGCAATGATTGACTGAAAGTCTAAAAGTGTGCTATATAATTCAGTAGCAACTAACCAAAAATGGCTATTTAAATTAATTAAGATTAAATGAAGCTAGAAATTCAGTCCATCAGTTGCACTAGCCACATTTTAAGAGCTTAAAAGCCACATGTAGATAATTGTTCCCATATTAAGCAACACAAATAGTAGAAATTTCCATCATTGCACCAAGTTGTACTGGACAGTGGTGCTCTGGAAGGTTCTGTTTGGCTATTGGGTTAGCATCATTTTATTCTTAGTTTTCTTATTTTTTCATTTTATTATTCTTTAAGTGGGCTTCACACCTAGCAGGGAGCCCAACGTGGGGCTTTAACTTACAACCCTGAGATCAAGACCTGAGCTGAGATCCAGAGTCTGACACTTAACCGACTGAGCCACCCAGGTATCTCGGTTTAGCATCATTTTAAACATCAGGTCTTAAAGAGATTATGGGGAGCACAGCGTACCTTCCAGATGTGACAGTCCATGGATGAAAAGTATGGTGGAAAGGAAAAATATTTTACTCATGGAATTGACTAAATATGATATACTGTTGACATTTTATTACAGGAAATATCCTTAGAGAAGTAGAGAAATATTGGGCTAAAATGGAAAGTAGTTAGTAAATACTACTATTTGAATACCTCATCACAATCTTCTAAACATACCAAAATGTACCAGCCTCTTCTCATCCATTAGCAGCTGATTGGACTTCATCTGTCATCCATTTCTCACTTCCTGCCCCCAACGTTGTGCTCTTTTGAATATGAAACAAAACACTTTTAAACATATATTTAAATACATAGAACCCAAATTAAAATAGAAAAATAAAGATTCTTTCCAATTTACAAAAAAAGGCAAGAACTTTATTTTAAACAAATCCTCAGTTGTGTGTTACACCATGTCCGTACCTAAACCAAAAATCATAAATGATAATGCAAAGGAAATGAAGGGCTTCACAAAAGTAATTATTCAAATATTATTCTCAGCCAATGTTTTAACTAAATACACAGTGGATGTAAAAGGTATAGTATGGCACTTAAATAAATAAGAGCAAAGAGAAAGAAACATATTCACAGTCCAAAGAAATAGGTTTTTGAACCTTTGGTATATGTCTCAAATACACATCCGTAAACACATGTTAGCCAATAGTATTTCATTACAGGTTTCTTCAGCTAGTGATTGTGTGTGTGTGTTTCAAAAATAAGTGATAAAATAATAAATTGGGATTGACATGGGGTGATTAAGGTCTCTGGTGTGAGCACACAGGTAAATTCAAACCATGGCAAAATAAAATATAAGAAAAATGGAATACACCAGTTGGAAATTCTGCGGCTCAGGTAGACACCCTTGATATCAACAACAACAAAATATTTTAATGCTAGCCAAAGTCCATAAGCTGGAAGGCAGAAATATCCCAAAGCTCATAGCCACATGCCTAACAGTGCAACAACCATCTCACAGAAGTGTTATACTTGTATATTGCAATTCCCTCCCTCCCACCCAAACCCTGCCCCTAATAAACAGCACCAGTGCAGTTTGAGTTAGAAAATTGGAAATACTGAGACATTCCTAAGGTTTTCATAAAGACTAAGGGCTAGTCAGATGGGGCTTTAATGCAAACCACTGCCATGGCCATTCTCCAAAAAGCACCCCATGTAATTCCCTCTAGCTTGCAGATAAACCGTATTAGGTCTACTGTAAGGCTAGATTCAGAAAAAAAGCTGGCATGCTATCCTGGGTTGAAGGAGAGGAGCATGCTGATGGGGGAGGTACACGCAAGATGCCTCAAGGATGTTTGTCCTGCAGCCCAGGATGAAGAGATGTTTGTTGAGATAGGTCACAAATTTTGGACCAATGAAGTGTTTGTCTCACACCATTCACCAGGATATAGAGCTCAGTGGACCTAAGTCCTACTTGGTAACTGTGCAAGCACAGTTAGCAGGATCAGACAGGGCCATAAGTGAGAAGGGCCCAAAGAAGTCCAACTCCTCCATCTCATCACTCTATGCAGTGGTCTCTGTAGGAACCAATGGTGTCACTTGTGGTAATGGCTCTACTTTCTCTTCTCTCCCATTGATCCAGGGTCTCCTCTTAACCAGTCTTGTCCTATATCTCAATGGTAAATGAGGGCAGATATAGCTACCCTCTGAGCAGTCATCTGCGTTGGGGCTACTTTTCGTTCCCTAGGCCTTCCCCAAAGCTGCCCCTTCACACATAGGCAGAGTCACTGGACTGAGTCCTGCCAAAATTGGGAACACTGACCCGGGGCAGGTCCTTGTTGCGGATCTCATAGACTGACTTTCTTTTGGCCTGGGCCCCTCGCACAGCCAACTTGATCTTGCGCCATCCCAGGTGGTTGAGTTCAGCCAGGTTGAGCACAACGCAGATGCCACTCACAGCAAACATGAACACTAAAAAGACAGTCTTCTCAGTAGGCCGGGACACATAACATTCCACTTCCTTGATGCAGGGGTAGCGGTCACACTCATACAACCCTGGGACACTAAAGCCATAGAGAAAGTATTGGCCTACCAGAAACCCAATCTCCAGGGCATTCCTGAACACCACTTGTATAATGTAGAAGCGGGAGATGCCTTCCTGCCTTCGGAGCTTGGATCGTGCAGCAGTGCGCAGCCCTGATGGGTGTGGGGTCAGCTCCTTAACCTCTAAACAGTCTGGCTCCGTCTCCTTGCTGGTGTTTTCTGTGTTCTGCAGGACCCCATTGACAATGGCATTTTGCAATTTCTTATCATCTCGTTTGCCACCACCACTGCCTCCACCCCCAGTTCCTCCAGGACCCCCCATGGACTCAGGGGGCTCCCTGTCCAGGGTTAGGAAGACAGTAGAGTAGCGGCGTTCTCGCTGTTTGGCAGACTGGTGCACAGAGTAGGTGATGAAGCAGAGACTCGGGGTACACACCATTATGATCTGGAAGACCCAATAACGAATGTGGGAGATGGGGAAGGCGCGGTCATAGCAGGCCTGGTTACAGCCGGGCTGTAGGGTGTTGCACACAAACATGGTCTGCTCATCATCGTACACCGTCTCCCCCACAATGGCCACAATGAGGATCCGGAAGATCACCACCACAGTCAACAGGATCCTGAGCAAGAGGAGAGGGAGGGAGAGAGGTTCTCAAGGATTGAGTCCCTGACTTGGAAACCCCTGCTCCTCCTTTCCCTGCTCTGGTTGGTATCTGCCAGTCCTTTGACTGGGGAGCTGTCCAGCCCTAGGGGTTCTGACCTGGGAAACTAGGAAATCTTTTTTGGCTCTTTCCTTTCTGCTGGTTGCTGATAGACTGGGGACGCTTCATATTACAAGGATCTCAAATATATACATATATATACATATACATATATCCATTATTGGACATGGTGTATTTGCAACAAACAGATTTCGTCTGCATATATGGTATGCACAGAGGCAAAAAAACCACACCTTCGCTCTCGATATGGCAAATGCACATGGAATATCTAAACAGAGAGTACCTGTTTCAAAGTCTACACACAGAGTGTGCATCTAACTATTTCAAGTGGATATTTAATTTATCCTCAGTATAAACTCTGAACTTAATGTCTTATATAAACAGATAGCTATGAATATATATCCACACATATACACAGATATTTACAGTGTATATACATATGAATATATACATGAAGACATAAAAGTATCAATTGGGAGTGTGGGTGTCTGATACTGTAAGTTTTAACAGCCAAATCAATTTAGCTTAATAAATACATTTCTTGGGAAAAGATACATCTGTTCCAAAGAGCAGATCCATCTCCCCATTTGCCCTTCTCTGTCCAAACACAATCCTGCCTTCCTTGTAGATTCTATTTAGGGAACCGGATGGAGATTGGTTCTGACTCCAGAGAGTGGGGGTACCACGACTGAGCCAACAACTCCTTTTCTAATGGGAGAAGAGTCAACCCCCCAATGGTGCTTCAGGGGGAAGGGATAGAGAGCTGATCTGGAGCGGCTGGGGGAGGGGGACATCCCTGGGCTTCGGCATCGGGTGCACAATTACCAGGGGACACAGGCACACGGACCGAGGATGATGGGCTGGGGGCTGCTGAGGCTCGGTCTGGACGTGAGAAGGGACTCCCGGGGGGTCGCCCGACGGGGCCCGCTGACAGTCGGCTCGGCGCCCTTACCTCCCGATCATAGTGGAGTGCTGCTGCACCGCGGCTTCCAGCAGCCTCTCCAAGATGGTCCATTCCCCCATCGCTGTGCATCCGGAGGCAGCAGACAAAGACTGGGCAGCACCGGGCACGTTCCCGCTCCCGGCCCCTCCCTGGGCCGCACCTCCCGACTGGGAGCGCTTGTCCCCCAATTAAGGAAGCAAACAGATTAAAAAAAAAAAATCCAGGAATCCCCTCTCCCTTTTATTGCACTTAAAAGAGGGAAATGAGCAAAGAAATCGTAGCTCACCCCAACTGATGGGGCAGCTGGCGCGATCAGGAGAGCGGGCACCAACCTCCCGCGCCGTCCGGGGATCGGGTCTGGAGCCCACGGATGCCCAGGAGAGGGGCGGGGCGGGGGTGGCAGCGTGCAGGTCGGCGAGCTCTCAGCCCCCGGAGAGAGGTCTCACCCTCGGGATGGGGGCCAGGGAAAGGTCCGAGCACCAGCCCCCGCGTCAGCCACTTCTGCAGGCGCCGGGCGCCCCTGTGCCGCCTCCTGCGAGGCCCGGGCGCAGCGCGCGGAGCTGGCTGACGGGCTCGGGAATCCGCGGCCGCCGCCTCTAATCCGCCCTTAAGTAGTCTCTGCCTGCGTCACGCCAGGTCGGCGGAGGGGAGCCGAGAGCGCGGCGTGTGTCTGTCGCTCTGCGCCGGAGCCCGAGGGGCAGGGGACGCGCGCACGGGGAGAGGGGGGCAAAGTCCTGGGGGCCCCGCGGGGAGTGGGGTGACTTCGGGAGGAAGGATGGCAGCGCCCCTCGGGGCATCTCTAGGCGCACAGGTAACCTCACCTGACTGCCAGTCCCCTGCGAAAGGAGGGGGGTCCGGGAAGAAGACGCGTGGGTGAGTGGGAAGTGGAGCGAGTTGGTCGTGTGGCTTCTCTACCTGCGTCCCTCACCTTTTTGCTCTGTCTTCCGGGAGTCGACCAAAATTCCCTGTCTAAATGGAGATGCTTTTGGGGGGAAGGGAGTGGGAATGACAATAGGACACTTTTAAATCTCCCTTGGAGAGGACTGAATGGCTGAGATGGGGTGCCTCCATGGGTCAGATGCTGGGGTGAGGAAGGCTTGATGAGAGTCCGTTTAGGCTGAAGCTTAAATGCAGATGTGAAGCTGCTTCTGAGGAAGGGGTGTGGGCACAAGTCTATACCTAGGATGTGCCTCCCAGTGAGCAGGTGGGTGGCCATGACTTAAGGTCTTGCTTCTCCCAGCACAAATGCTCTGCTCTTTTTAAAAATGATCTGTTTGTTTGCTTATGTGTGTATTTATTTATGTGTTTGCTTATTTATTTGCTAACGGGGCACCTTGGTCTGAATCTGAATTTAAGGAGGCCCAGTATTCTACTAACAGAAAGAAAACCCGCTCACAACCTCACCTCATTTTCACTTCCCTTATCTGGCCTTGGCTTTCTCCTCTAGACCAACTGATTTGGTTTCTGTCCTTAAATTTACATTTTGTTGTCAGTTCTGTCCAGAGCAACTACCTGATTGGTTGCTACAAAATAGAAACAATCACACCAGGCTGCTAATTAGCTCAGGAGTCAGTATTAGGAGACACAGTAGTTGGGAGTGATTCACATAAATGTACCCAAAGCACAATGGGTAAATCGTTGTCACCCTTTTGAAACTACAGCTGTAAAAAGGTTACTAACTCATTTTAGGTGTATAATACAGCCTTAATTATCCATAAGGATCAAAGCACATATGTGTATTACATAAATCACACCATGATAAGCTTTTAATTCTAAAGCAACCAAGGTGGTTGGGTAGCTGGTGGCCCCGGCCCTGGAAGGAAGGGTAACAGGCATGGGCTTAAGTCCAGTCACACTGCACTTTTTTGTATAAAATGACTTTCAAAGCACAACTCAATATTTGGCATAGGAGGGATCAGCGAGATTTCTCTGAGTCCTGATACCTTTACCTCAAGGAAGCAGTTTTTCACTGCAAAGAAGTAATAGAGTCTACTAAAAATGGGAAAGGTGTAGGATATACGTGGAACATTAGGGCTGAGGAAAGTGCTCTTATTTCCTGCTGGATGCGGAGGACACAAAAGATGACAATGTATGTATATTATTATCCAATTGGCTTCCAGATGGAATGGCGATCCTCCAACTCAGACTTGGTGTGTTTTCTCAGACTTCCTGCCTGCTTCTTTAGGATCTGGCTCCCTATATTCTCTCCCATGGCAGATACTTTTGCAGTAAAGGATTTTAGACTAGAGGTGAATGAATGACGTGGTCCCATAGAAAATCTGTTTAACATCTTCAAATGTCCTAAAAAACTCAAAATCATTATATTCTGTACACCCCTAAAGATGATAATCCTAAGGCCAGAGATTGCAAGAAATACATTTTTAATGTTCATACAGTGCAATTTTCAAGCACTAAGTTATGACTAGGGTGTCAATCATTAGTTTCTTATTTTGAAATACAGTTTAATCTGTCATATAGATTCAACGTGTAATGTTGAATATATGTAACACATGCATATAAACACACATAAACATCTATACAAAGAACCTATATTTTAAGACTCCTCTGTTAGATTTGATAGCCTGTTTTTAGATAAAAGCCTTTTCATCCCCACAACTTGAAAACAATGAACTGTTTTGGATTTTTAATTTTTTTAAGTTTATTTATTGAGAGAGAGAGAGAGAGCTCATGAGTGCACGTGGTGCAATGGCAGAAAGAGGAAAGGGAATCTATGCTGTCAGAACAGAGCCTGACCCAGGGCTTGATCCCACGAACCACGAGATCATGAACTGAGCTGAGATCAAGAGTTGGATGTTTGACAGACTGAGGCACCCAGGTGCCCCAAATATGGAAAGTTTCTATGTAGAGCTGGACACTTCTGAATTTCCTCAGAGCACTACCCAGCTAGATTCTCACTGTCTCAATTCCCCTCTAACTGAAGATCATCATTTAGGTCAACTGGGAAGTTCATTCCTTTTGCTCTTGCTGTTTCTTTTCTAATGTTTGTTTACTTTTTTAAAGAGAGAGGAAAAAGCACAATCAGGGAGGGGTAGAGATCAAGGGAGACAGAGCATCCTAAGCAGGCTCTTGCTGACAGCAGAAAGCTCCGATGAGGGGCTCAAACTCAACGAATGTGAGATCATGACCTAAGCCGAAGTCTGATGCTTAACCAACTGAGTCACCTAGGTGCCTCCCTTTTGCTCTTATTTAAAACTCATTTTATTTCATGACAGTAATGGTTCTGGATTAAAAACAATAGAGCTTATAGAATAACCTTTGCTGTGCATTAGACCATTTGCTGGGGTCCCATCCCAAATCTGCTAACTTAAAATCTATGGAAGCAAAGTTTAAGTACCTGCATTTTCATTTACTTCTCATCAGTGGCCTGATAACAATAAAAAGTTGAAAACAACTGTTTCTGTGAGTATTAGGGCAGAGAGGGGTCCTAAGATCAGGAAATTCCATTTCCTTGTTTCACAGTTGTTAAAATTGACCCCCAAATTAGGTGAATTGCCTAAAGTTATATTAGTAAGGAAAAAGCTATGAAGAAAGTGCTATTTAAGAATCCCAGAGAAGATGACCAAATAAATTTAAGGGATGGAAGATAAGAACTTTGAAGAAGGAAAAGAGAATTAAGGTGGTTTGGATCATGGGAACGTAGCTACCTATAAGCATCTAAAGGAAAGTAATGCCTGGATTGTTGGTTTTGCAAAGCCATGTCTTACTAAATGGTAATTTCCATAGAACAAGAAAATATTCTCCACATTTAGTGGTGATAACTATAAAGGCACATAGCAAAGGGCATGAGTATTCTAATACAAGGAGAGAATAGAGTTACTGACAATGATCCAATTTACTACATGGGTGTATCTGGGATACGCTCTTATCCTCATACATGTTTAGAACTTCATTCTCTTTTCAGCCGCAGGCTCCCAGGTGAACTTGTGAGCTTTGCAGCTTCAAACATTTGGTAAATGGAACCCCACTAGGACTTTGTGTAAGGGATTAAGAATGAAAGTGAATCTACTGACCTCTCCTTTACCGGACTGTGAATTCTTGGAGAACAGAAGGCATGCCTTTTAGGTCATGGTACTCTCCATAGTGTCTTTAGCATTGTGGAGACTTCAGTTCATTTAAGGAGTAGGGTGGCTACTCTGGATCTCTCTTCCCCTCGGCCTGGGAACGCTGCACGTTCCCTGAGTAGAAGTGGGTCTTGGCCCCTTTGGGATCATAGGTTACATTCAAACTGAGAGGGGAAAGAGGTTCCTTTTTACCAAGTGAAAGTCCCTACACACTTGGGGCAGCCTGGGCCCCCTCACTAGAAAGCTTTTTTGTTAACCTCCAGCCCTCTGCTCTCGCTTGGTGCTGCTCTCACTCCCGATGTCCCCAACCCTCTGCTGGGCTTGCCAGTCTTATGCTGCAGCATCAGAGAGGCAAGGCAGCCTGGGGAGCTGACTGGGCCTGGGTACATAGATTCCGATGTGCCAGCATCTATAGCCTCTGGGATTTATGTGGCTCAGGAGGGACTACATTCCGTTTGGGATTGGTCTCTGTGTTAAAGTCCTCCACATTTCATTCACAAACAGCTAGGATTAACTGAGCTTTATCTCCCCCAGTGGCCTACATACATCTGTTTCTTAATGAAACCATCAAGTTGTCTTCTGAGGGGACAAACCCAACCTGTCTTGTGGGACTTAAAAGAATATAGGTGGCAAGTGAAATCTACTCCTCTTTGCTGCAAAGTGATTTTTCTCTTTCTTTCTTCTGTGCTCCCTTACTATATTTAAGCCCCAGTCCAAATGCTTATGAAAACACTACTGTTTTTGCTGCCCAGACAAAATGTACAGAGTAATATTTCCTATAGAAGTAAAGCTGTCCAGGGACACCTGGGTGGCTCAGTTGATTTAGCATCCCACTTCAGCTCAAGTTATGATCTTATGGTTTATGGGTTTGAGCCCCATGTCAGGCTCTGGGCTGACAGCTCAGAGCCTGGAACCTACTTCAGATTCTATGCCTCCCTGTCTCTCTCTCTGCCCCTCCCTTATTTGTGCACTCTCTCTCTCCTTCTCAAAAATAAACATTAAAAAAAGAAGAAGTAAAGCTCTCCAACCCATAATTATAAGTAGCCCTGAATATGGTGGCTTCTGTGTGGCTTAGGACTTCCCAGAGCCTGTTACCTTCAAAACTATTCTTCAGTCTTGTGGTCTCAAATACCAAACCATGTCCTTTCCCCAGGAGAACAGGTATCCAAATAGTGAGGAAATAAAAACTCTTCTGCTTGCTAGTCCTTTGAATAAAAGGGTATAATTCCCTTTTTTTTAAAAGTTTACTTATTAATTTAGAGACAGAGAGAGAGAGTGCAGGAAGGGCAGAGAGAGAGAGAGAAGGAGAGACAGAATCCTAAGCAGGCTCTACGCTGTGAGTGCAGAGCCTGAGGCCTTAACACGGGGCTCACCCACTAACTGTGAGATCATGACCTGAGCCAAGATCAAGAGTCAGATGCTTAACCAACTGAGCCACCCAGGCACCCCAGGTATATATCCCCTTTAAAAAAATCATACACACAAATTCCCCATTCCCCACCCACCTTGTATATAGAGGATACGCCTATGTGTGGTGATACCTCAGGGATTAACGTAATATGACATTGTGGCCAAGGCAGATGCGTGAAATCACAGCAAATAAATTAGCACTCCATTAAGAACCAGATCAGTCCTGCTGACACATAATGTTTCACATCTATGTCAAGTCGTGATTCCCATTCACATCAGGAGCATCCCAGCGGGAGCTTATTAAACCCTCAGGAAGAGATTTCTTTTAAGTCAACACTATTCAGAAGTCATTCAGCTACAGTGCAGAAGAGCCTGCCTGGAGTCTGGGCACCCGCCTCTTCACACTCTCATTGTCGCTGTCCAGCCAGTGTCCCAGCCACGCAAGATATAGCTGGGCCTCCAGCTGAGTGAATTTCCAGGCTGTAGAAAAGAGATGAGGAAATTGCAGGGGAAGTGCACGAGGGTTGGACCTGCCTCTAGGAGGTTTGTTAAACTGAGAGAATAGACATTAGTTTCCATGTGCACCCTTCCTTCAGGTCTTCCACATCAGAGTGTAGTGCTGAAAGTTGGATTCATCTGGTTGCTTCATATCTACAGCCAAGATAATTGTATGGCACTGATATTCATCTCCAAAGGAATCTTCTTTAAGATCTGGAGCTTATTTTCAAGGTTGTTTCTTGCTTTTGTAACCATACATGGATTCTTCTGGTTGCCTGGAATCTTGACCTGAAATCAGCCAATTTCTCTTTTCGCCAAGACTCTGGGGACTTGGGCATTACCCAGCCCAGAAGCTTTTGTCATTTTCTATTTCTCATCTCCCTGCCTGCCTTCTGATCACTTTTGGGCACCAAATCCAAGTATAGTATGGTGGGCTCTCGTTTCTGGAGCTGGGGTGAGCCTGGAAAGAAGCTATCACTCACTCATTTCTAACTATGCGTTCAGCTCCCTCACTGCAGTATTTTTATAAGTCAGCCAAGGGTTTGTCAAGACCACGGATTCTGACTTGCCCATTTGATCCACGTCACAGTCTTCTCTGATCTGCAAAATCCTTCACCAAATTTGTCTTTTTGTTATCAAATCATCATTCCATCTTAACTATAGACTGCCTTTGGTCACACCTCCCATCCCTGGAACTCACCTTGAATCCACACCTAGTGACCACTGAGCCTCCTACTGTTGTACTTCACCCACTCCCCACCCCTTACACTACCACCATAAAGGAAAATAATCTGATAAATGAGCATACCAGGGTGTTAATAACTGATAACCACTTAATGTATTATCCTTCTCAGAAGCATTATCCTCATTTAACTTGGAAAGCCTTCATTCAAAGACATGAATTTTCTAGGTAGTTTTCCAAACACCATACAGAAGAAGAGAATAGCTATTTGGGGGTAGGGGATGTTCTGAGTTTTTCCAATCACACCACACAGATATTTGTCTCTTTTATTGGTCTATAAAGTGGTCCTACTTGTGGAAATATAGGAATTACATTAACACAGTGGTTCTTAAACTTTACTGTACATTAGGATCACCCGGAGAGCTTTGGAAAATCCCAGTGCCTAGGTTATATCCCAGACCAATTAAAATATTTCTGGAGGTGGGCCCAATGTTTTGATTTTTTTAAAACCACCCCAGGTGATTCCAACATACAGTCAGGTTTGTGCACTAGTGCAGTAATACCCACTACCAACTACTTAGGCAAAATAGCCCTGTGAGAGCCCAATAAAATAGGCTTTCCTCTTGTGCTGGGAGTGGTGCTTCTGGACACAAAGCCAGAATTTCATTCTGAAAATTTGTTCCTGTGGTTCTATAAGTACTTAGTATAATCCATACAGGCTAAGTAGTTAGTTGCTAAACTGCAAACACCCATCTCATTTCATCTCAGTCCACTCCTGGCCATCTGGTCCTCTGTATTTCCATTACAGGGCCATGTGTGTATTAATGAAATGATTGCATCCGATTACATCTTTTATTCAGAGCACAAGAAGAACAGTCTATGTATTTTATTCTCCAGCATCACTGTTTCCCTCATGATGTCAATAATTAAGTTACTCTATTTCATGCAGAGGTGGGGGTGGTCTTCTATTAAGGTAAGAGTGTATATCAAACATGTTATTGCTTACAATATAATTTCAATTTTGCTGCCTGTTATCTATGATATAGACATAATATAGATATTTCACTCAAAAGCATAGACTTCCCCAGATCAGTTACTTATTAGTAGTCTCCATTTTAAAATTCCTGTCATATGGGGGACACCTGGGTGGCTCAGTCCGTTAAGCATCCAATTCTTGATTTTGGCTCTTGATTTGGGATCAAGCCCTGTGCTGGGCTCAGGGTTGATAGTGCAGAGCCTTCTTGGGATTCTCTCTCTCCCTCTCTCTGCCCCCCCACAAGAAATAAATAAACATTTAAAAGATAAAATAAAATGTTATATAACTCATGTTAATAACCAAGTGGTGACAATTAATATACAAGAGAGATCACCTAAGAGCACCAAAAGACTGAGTTGTCACTTTTTCTCTAGTTTCTCTGCAATAGGTCAGAAGGTCAGAAAGCCAACTGCCTAGACTGTATTTTCTGTCATTGCTTGGTGGAGTAAGGACGGGTCCAGGGGAAGGGGACCCACTTCTTAGCCTAAATATTTACCGCAGTCTTTTGTATTGTTGTTGTAACCAAGACTGTTCTCCTTCTAAGGAAATTTTATAGTGACAGTTGTTCAAATAAAAAGGAAGTTTTTCCATCCTGTTACATCTGAATGAACAAAAATGAATGAAGAATGGATGAACCAATAAACAGTATGGTGCTCACTCTTATCAACTAGTTATATTCTCTCCTACCCTTTTACTTTACTAGAGTAGACATTAAAAATTTACATATACATATATGACATATACATATAAATATAAGTATATGTACATTGCTATAACCAAGTTATACCAACCCATTAGTATTTTATCTTTGCACATATAGATTATTGGCCCTCACACTCATTTATTTGCTCCGTGGAGATTTAGCCATTTTCAGGAGGCCTGCATGGCTCAGTTGGTTGAGTGTCCAACTCTTGATTTTGGCTCAGGTCATGATCCCACTGTGTGGGCATCAGGCTTCTTGCTGAGCATGGAGCCAACTTGATATTCTCTCTCTCCCTCTCTCTCTGCCTCTCCCCAACTCATTCCCTCTCTCTCAAAACAAATAAATAAGCATTAAAAAATTTACTTATTGTCTAGTAGGTGCCACGGGGATACAATAATGAGTAAAACAATATGGTCCCTGACCTCATAGAGCTTAAAATCTAGGCTCTCTCCTAAAATCTAGTAGGAGAGACATATACAAATTAATCCACAGCAATGTGTAATTTTAAAATTGTAACAAATGCTACCAATGGATTGCTCTGAACTATGCAGCCCTGAGTATATAATAGGGCAGGAATATTAATAGTAAAGCAGGTTAAAGGAATAGAAAGGGAGCTCTCTGAGTTCAGGGATCAGCATTAAACAGACCCCGGAGCAGGAGAGAGCACATTCCAAGAACTGTGAAGTCTCTAGTGTTGGTTCATGGGGGTAGGGGTAAGGGGGTTGGGTTGCAACAAAGCTGGAGAGGCAGGCAGGGTCTCATCAGGCAGCGCTTTAGAGGCTAGGGTAAAGACATTGGTATTTTTCCCAAGAGTAATGTGCTGCTTTTGAGGGCTTCTAGGGAGGCAAGTGACATGATTAGGTTTGTTTTCTACAGTGCAATCTATTTGCATTATGGAGAGAATAGACTGGAGGGGGTGGGCAAGAACAGATACAGGTAAACTAGGGATGACAAGCCACTGGTGAAAGGTTACACCCAAGTAAAACCCATTCCCATTCCCTTCCTTCCCTCAAGAACTGTGTGGCTACCCCAAGGAAACAACTCCAGTATTTAACCTTGTCTGCTCTCAGGTTAATGAGCTAGATGATTTCCCAAAGACTATATCAAACTCCTAATCTGCTTTAATTATATAAGAAATAAAAAGGCCCTGATTGTAATGGTGAACATAAATACCTCCATGATTTAGTTGAATCTTAAAAGCATTACTAATTATGATGCCTCTTTCAAACATGTTTATTTCTGAATACAGCAAACAAATTGTGGAAGGCAGCCCCTTAACACCAAGCATTTTCAAAGAAATGGTAAGAGCAGGCCCCCCCCAGTTAAAGAGGCCAGGGCTCTTGTGTACTTTTTTTTTTTTTGTACTAGAAACCCATGTTTTGTCTCAGTTATGCAGTGCAGCAGGGGCCAGAGAAAAGTCTAGATAGAGAGTAGAGTTCTTTGAAGAAGGAAGAGGACTTTGAAGGAGGAAGGAGGAAAAGTCCAGGTAGAGGGTAGGTTTCTTTGAAGGAGGGAGAGGAATTCCTTTGGAATTTCCTGAGATTTTGACTAATTTTTTAAAATGTCTATTTAATTTTGAGAGAGAGAGAGACAGAGCAGGAGTCAGGGAGGGCAGAGAGACAGGGAGACACAGAATCTCTGAAGCAGGCTCCAGGTTCTGAGCTCTCAACACAGAGCCTGATGCGGGGCTTGAACCCAGGAACTGTGAGATCATGACCTGAGCCAAGGTCAGCTGCTTAACCAACTGAGCCACCCATGTGCCCTGACTAATTTTTTTGAATAACACTGTTTAAAGATGGCACAACTATCAAATGAAACTAAGGAGATCAACACTGCTGTTAATAAACAGATCCTGGGGAGTAGCACACAGATGAAAGCTGTTTTCCTAGGAGAATATAAATATACTCCAAATTTGGTGCCATAACTCAAACTATTTCTGAGACTCCTCTTTTAGAATTGTCTCCAGAACCCCTTGTTAGCATAGAAGAAGATCCTCATTACTTGAAAAAAATCACACCTCGTGTTTTACTATAAGTGTGTGAGCCAGCCTGATTGCCCAATTTATTTTCATTAGTGGCTTCTGAAAATACATATTTTAATGAGTCTGAATTTAAAGAGGGGGGAAAATGTTTTGCACCTGCCTCATATAGGGTTTCTTGGCAACTGTGAGCTGGGATTCGGGTCCCTTCTGCTTCTCCAGGATACAAGTTGGAAAGTTTCCTTCTGTTGTCCATGAATATCTAGTAACTTTTGGTTTTTTACAATATCAAATTCCACTTCAAAGAATGGGTTTGCTATCACTAAAGATATTCAGAAACCTACTTTTCAGGCTCAGAATAAATACAACAAGCAGTGAGTTCCCAAAATATTCTGTGCACTCACAGGGTGCTATGATGTGCACATGGGCGACCCTGCTCCTCTGCCTTCTCCTGACTCCCATTTGTTCCTCCAGACTCAGTCCAGCTATGACCTCTAGAAAAATCCCCTCCTTCCCTACCACAGCTCCCACACAGTCATGTTAGGTGCTCCTAGCATATAATTTTCCATGCTGTATAATAATCATCCTCACCAGTAGACCATAAACTTATTTAGAGCAGGAACTGTTTTATTTTTGTTTTGTTTTGCTTTTACCTTTATATCCTTCCGTGCCTAGTAGCACAATCCATGGGATGTAATAGGCACTCAAATGTTTACTAAGTAAAGCCTTGTAAATAGAGCATCCATAGGACACTGGTGCAGGGGAGAGAGATTTAGTGTCCAGGTTTTTCTATGGCCAGCAGAATCCATCAATTCTGACCTCTAGTACCATATTCTCAGGAATCCTTTTTGACCTTAACATTTTTCTTCTTTTTTTAAAAAATGTTTTTAATTTATTTTTTTGAGAGAATTCAAGGAGGAGAGAGACAGAGAGAGAGGGAGAGACAGAATCTGAAGACAGGCTCCAAACTCTGAGCTAGCTATTAACACAGAGCCCAACGCGGGGCTCGAATCCACAAATTGTGGGATCATGACATGAGCCGAAGTTGGATGCTTAACTGACTGAGCCACCCAGGCGCCCCAACATTTTTTTTTTAATAATTTTTTTAATGTTTTATTTCTAGGAGAGAGAGAGAGAGAGAGAGACAGCGTGAGCAGGAGAGGGTCAGAGAGAGAGGGAGTCACAGACTGAAACAGGCTCCAGGCTCTGAGCTGGCAGTCAGCACAGAGCCCGACGCGGGGCTCGAACCCACGAACCGCGAGATCATGACCTAAGCGAAAGTCGGCGCTTAACCGACTAAGCCACCCAGGCGCCCCAACATTTTTTTTTTTTTTAATCTAGGCTTGGTACCCCTTAAGGGGCATATGTTTCTAAAGAGAGAATGACATGAGAGCATGAGAGATTTGGGCCTAAATTCTGCTCTGTAGCTAGTTTCTAGCTGTACAACTTGGGTTCAATTATTTAGCCTTTCTGAGTATTGATTTCCTTCACTATAAAATTGTCAAAAGTATCACTGGGTTGCTGGGAGCATTACATGACATATAACCTGACACACAGTAAGTGCTTAATAATTGTCAGTCTCTACTCCCCCTTTGTGCTTCCTCAGCACTCTGTACAAATCCCATCAGTTTCCATGTCTGCCTCCCGCATTGGATTCCAAGTCAAGGAATGTATCTTTCAGCTCCCTACTATAGGACCCATGGGTATAGCTCAATAACTGCTTGTTCATTGAATAAAATCTTCCATTTTAGGAGCTTAGAGACATTAAAATGGCCTGCTCAACTCACACAGCTAAGAGATGGCTAAGCCAAGAACCACGACACAAATCGAATGCTTAAGCCAATACTTGTTTGGTACAACTGCACAAAACCATGAGATTGATGTATATATGTATCTATGAAATAGGATCTGTGCACATATACACAGGTATATCTTCACAAAGACTGATCAAGTATTAGGCACAATCTAACTTTCCTTAATGGAAGAAGAAAATTCAGTATTTACATCCATCACTACCAACTCAAACCAGCACGTATTTCACTCTTCTTATTCTACCATCTTCCTGAAATAACTATATCATAATTTTGTCATGTACATAATCAGAGTATATATTGTGTTATATAAGTACTATTCCCAACTTAGTTTTGTAAAATTCCGTAATTTTTCTTTTTTGTGTAAAATTTTACTCTCTGTGATCTGAGCATTTTTGTTTGGTTGGCTTGATTTTCTAAGGTCTTATCATTTCTTCAACCCCAAATTCTCTCTCCCAGTTACTCTTCAAAATATTTGAGTATACCATGTTCTGTCAACTACATTTTCTTAGATAAACCTTTCCCACAACATTCTGACTTCTCTAATCTGGACTGATTAGAGAAGTGAAAACTGGGACGTACCTTCACTATCACCCTGGGAGATCCCTTTCCCTCTCTCCTGCATGCAATGGTTTGCCCTAGGTTTTCTTCTTTTGTGGAATCCTCCCTTGTTTTGATGAAGTACCTCCTCTAATAATTTTCTGAGAAATAGCCAATGGAAGGAATATGTTAGAAGCCTCTCACATCTGAAATGGACTTCTACCTCCTGTTGTATAACCATTTCCTTCAGAATGTATAGTCCTCTGTTGTCTTATAGCTTCCAGTATTACACTTGAGAAGTACAAAGATGTTCACATTGTTGCAAAATGTGCTCAACTTTTTCTATAGAATATTTTTCAGCTATTCTCTTTGGCCCTTATATTCTCACATTTCACAATAGTTTGCTTTAATGTAAATCTTTTCTTCATCTACTGTGCTAGATACTCAGTAGACCCTTTCAGTCTGCAAACTCATGCGTCTCAGTTGTGGGAGAGGTTCTTGGATTACTTTGTTGATGATTTATTTCATGATTTCCTACTGACCCTCATCTCTATTTCCTGTTCTCTTCTATTAGAATTGATCACTTGGATACTGGTCCTTCTGGACCTGTTCTCTAATTTTTATCTTCCTCTCCAATTCTTTATTTCTTGGTTCTGCCCATTCCCTGCTCATGCTCTGCCTCTGACTCTTTCTCTCAAAAATAAATAAACATTAAACAAAAAAATTTTTTTAAGTTTGTTTCTGTCTCCATATTTCACATTGCAGGCTTTTCTCCTCAGGCATCTTCTGACTTTTGGTTGTCAGCTCATGTATTTGCTTTTTAAAAATATTTATTTATTTTTGGGAGGGGGTAGGGGCAGAGAGAGAGGGAGACAGAGAATCTGAAGTAGGCTCATGCTATCAGCTCAGAGCCTGATGTGGGACTCGAACTCTCCAACTGTGAGATCATGACCTGAGCCAAAGCTGGATGCTTGACTGACTGAGCCACCCAGGCACCCCAGTTGTCAACTTATGCTTAAGAGTGAATGAAATACTATTAAACTGATTGGAAACTCTAAGTATGTGGGTAGGGCCTGTTGACTACTGGCTTCAGGGTAGAGCAGTACTACTGGCATCTGGCGAATGGATCCAAGGAATGCTGCTACACATCTCACAGCCTGAGACAACCTCCACAACAAAGAGTTATCCTGTCCAGTAGGTCAGTAGTTTTCGTTGAAAAATCCTGAGGTATGTCATTGGGACATTTATTTAAAAGCCTCTGACTTGGGTATTTTCTTATCTTTCTCTTGGGCTGGTCAGATTCTGCCAACAAGAATCCACCAGTGTCCTGCCTGGGGAATTCAGATCTGGTTCCCAACATTCTGGGAGCCAGGGGGCAGTAGTGTACTGGTGGGTTTAACAGAGTGCAGAGGTCGCCTTAATCACTCCTTTGGCAATATTGTCTCCCTGTCATCAACTATGACCCCATATGGACACTCAACTGACTGAGCCACCCAGGTGCTCCCAAAATGTCCATATTCTGTTGGCTTTTTCTAGTTTGCAGGTGCATATTACTAAATGAGTTTGATGTCAGGAGTGGTTTGTCTGGGTTTTTGTTCTTTAAAGAAATCTGTGGCTACAAATATGCGAAGCTGATTTGGAGCCCACATAATCTGCAGGATACAGTGTGATAGGAGCTAGAAAAAAAATTTTTTTAAACCTCAACCCCAGAGAAAACAAGAATCTAAACATAATCTGCTAAAAATAAAACAGCAGTGTGGACTAATTGACTAACTGAAATTCTGTGTGAACAGAATTCAGATTTCTCCAGCTGACCAGCTACTCAAGCAGCTGGAAAAACAGTGTTAACTCAGTGTCATTGGCTGTGGTCTCTCCCTAGAAATCTAATTTTCACTGTTGTTCTCTGAAATTTGGTGACTCTGGAGGGGGCCTTGATTGTGCTCTGCATCTCCATCCCATGTACAGATGCTTCTCTCAAGGCCAACTGGGGAGGGTCGTTTATGTTTTTAAAAATCTGCTTTGAAAGCAGAGTGGGGATATAGCCACACTTCCCAGGTACAATGGGGGCCCATGATGGTTCTGTCACACGTCAGCCTCAAGTTTCCCATGAAGGAAGACATTCCATTCCATGGCTGAGGACAATTTCTAATATCAAGTAGAAAGCAGGATTAAAGGCACATTCGCATTGAAATTGTGCAAATAAATGCCGCCCAGAGAAACTGAAACCTGAGCCTAGAGTGACATGACTCTTGCATTTTAATATCTAAGGGAACTACTTGTAGGTGCCATGGCAACAGCATCACCTTCAACGGTTCTCCTGAAGAAAATCTTGCAAAAACATGATCACAATATGTGAAGGTTTTGCACTGATTTGATGAGCCAGTGGTCAAAGTATTTCATATCTTACAGTGTGTCATTGTGTACCTTTTGACTTTCAAGAAATTTCACAAAGAACATTTTAGCTTTGAAAAGTTAGAATATATAAGCAGCTAAAGAAAACCATCAGTAGTTTCTCCATTCAGATATAAGCACTGCCTTGCAGTGATTTTTCTATGCCTATATACCCAGCTATATTAGAGAGGGAGAGCAAAGATATTTTTTGAGACAAAGAATGAAAGGGTTTCCTTGTCATAAACTTTCGTTGAAAGAATAATGAAGAACTATCAATCAAGACAGAAATTAAGCCCAGAGTGGAATGTGAGAGGGAAAAATTATGGAAAAATAGGTAGTCTTGTTTATAAAGGTAAGTATCTACTGTAAATGCCTAATGTGGACAAAGTGGGGATAAAAACAAATTAAAAAACAACAACCATAACAAGAGGGCAGAGAAAATAACTTTAGACTGTGTTAACTGTGTATTAAAGGCTTAAGAGCAAACACAAGTGAGTGGAAATGGAATGTAAACCTTTCAGACTAGTTGAGAAAACATCAGTTCCCTAGAAGTCAGTGTCTTAGTCTGCTTGGGCTGCCATCACAGAACCCCGTAGACTGGATGGTTTAAACAACAGAAATGTATTTCTCCTAGTTCTTGGAAATCCAAGACCAAGCCGCCAGACTATTTCATTCCTAGCAAGGGCTCTCTTGCTGGACTGCAAATGGTCACCTTCTTGCTAACTCCTCAGATGGAGAAGAAAGAGAGAAAGCAAGCTCCCTGGTGTTTCTTCTTATAAAGCACTAATCCCATCATGAGGGGCCCATCCACATGACCTCATCTAAATCTAATTCCTCCTAAAGGCCCCCACCCCCAAATACCATCACACTGGGGGTTAGGACTGCAACATACACATTTTGGGAGGACACAAACATTTAGTCTATAATTGTCAGTAAAGGAAGACAAGGACACTAAACAAACAAACCAAAATCATAGTAAATTAAAAAGCAAAACACAAAATTCAATGATAGAAGTATCAAAATGTGATTTATTTATTTGATGGCATAGTATCTAGTAGTAAAAAATGAATGAGCTTGGTCTACATCCATATCTATAGATATCAATAAAAATAGATCTCATAAACTAAAAAAAGGAAGATGCTGGTTGGTAAGTAGAATATGGTTTCATTTGTATAAATGTATACAGGAAATCATAGCCTATGTTTCCTACAGGGATATTTAGGAGATATATGGATATTTGAGAACTGTACAAAAAATACAGAATCATGGATTAGAAGAACAGATATCAATATCAGGAGAATGAAAACAAAACAAATCAGAAACCAAAACCAGAAAGGGGCTAAGGAAGAGTACAAAATAACTTTTATTTTATCTGACAAAAATTTTAAACAACTGGACGGCAGGCCTAATGTTAAGTATTGAAGATAATACAATGAGCAGAAACAGGTTTCCTGCCCTCCTAGAACTAATGGTCTGAAGGGAAGGCAGATGTTGATCAAATAATTACAAAAACATAAATTATAACTATGGTAAGTTCAAGGAGGGCAGTGGGAGAGTGCAGGAGTGGGGAGGAAGGTAGCATTCTAACTGGAGAGGTCGCTGTGTGCAAACCCCTGGCAGTGGGAGTAGATATATATGCCAGTAGAGCTGAGGCTGGGGAAGGGGAAGGGTATATGAGGTGGGGCAGAGCACAGAGACAGGGCGAGACCATTTAGGTCTTGCAAGGGCTTGGGCTTTATCTTTAAAGCAGAAGAAAGCCATTGGCAAGTTTCATTTGGTAGGGGATACTGCAGTATTAAAAGATTGTGCTTGGGACGCCCGGGTGGCTCAGCCGATTAAGCATTAGACTCTTGATTTTGGCTCATGTCATGATCTTGCGATTGTGAGGTCAAGCCCTGAGTTGGGGTTCCGTGTTGGACATAAAGCCTGCTTAAGATTCTCTCTCCCCCTGTCTTTGCCCTTCCCCTACTTGTGTGTGCATTCTCTCTCTCAAAAAACAATATTTTTTTTAAAAAAAGATTACTCTTGATCCCAATTGGAGGGACAAGAGGAGATATGTGGGAGTTATTGTAGCATTGGGTGAGACCAGGAGTGTGAGGAAAAGGAGGAGGAGGTGAAATTCATTTCACCAGAATACGGAGATTTTTTAAAAAAAATTTTTTTGTGTAATTTATTTGTTCTGTGATTTTTCTTTTTTTTTCCCACAGAGTAACTCATTTTATTTTTTTAATTTTTTGTTTACAAATAGCTTATTGTCAAGTTGGTTTTCATATAACACCCAGTGCTCATCCCCACAAGTGTCCTCCTCCATGCCCATCACCCCCCCTCCCCCCGACATCCATCAGTCCTCAGTTTGTTCTCAGCATTCAAGACTCTCTCATCGTTTGCCTCTCTCCCTCTCCCCCACTATTTCCCCCCTTCTTCTCCCCCATGGTCCTCCGTTAAGTTTATTTTTATTTTTTTAATGTTTATTTATTTTTGAGAGAAAGAGAGAAGGAGAGAGATAGAGAGAGAGAAACCACAAGTGGGGGAGAGGCAGAGAGGGAAACACAGAATCCAAGCAGGGTCCAGGCTCTGAGCTGTCAGCACAGAGTCCGATGTGGGACTCAAACTCAGAAACCTCAAGATCATGACCTGCGCCAAAGTCAGCTTACCCAACTGAGCCACCCAGGTACCACTCAGGAGATTTGTAGAAGAACATTCAAAAGGACAGTTTGATAGATCGGCCATGAGAAATGAGACAGAAAGAGGTGCAAAGATGAGTTCCTGGAATCACTGTATGGACTCTTGCCACTTCAAAGGGATGAAAATAAGACCAGGTTTGGAGGTAAAGATTTTGTTTGCTTTTGGACAAGTTGAATTTAAAGTGCCTTTGAGATCCAAGCAGATATTTAAGGAGGTAGTTGAATATAAATGTTTGAAATATAAAGGTGGGAATCAATCTTTGGAAACATGAGGAAAATCAATTATGGAGACACTGTGTCATGGGAAGGTGGCCTAAGTCATTGTCCTGACAAGTTCTGTTACAGCTGGCAGGTAGAAGATGAACCTGCAAAGAATATGGAAAGGCTACACATTGGAGGCCAAGAGTAGAGCCAGGAAAGAAGATATTTCACCAAGAGGTAGTTGTAAGCTGTGATGAGGATTGTAAAACAATGGCTCTTTGGACTAGGCACCATGGAGGTCATCAGAGATGTTCACAAGAGCTGTATTGGTGGAGTAAAGTGACAAACTGGAGTGGGCTGAGAAGTGAGCAATAAGGAAAAAGAGGCAGTCCCTCTGAGGGGTCTGACTCTGAAAAAGAGAAAAAACAGTAACTGCAGGGGAATGCTGGGATGAGGCAGAGTGGCTTCTAATGGAAAGACTTGAATTTGCCTGTTTGCTGTAGGAAATTGAGGGAGTTTCAGTTTCTGGCTTATCTTTTCTTTTTGAAGTTGGCAGGGCAAGTGACGAAGACAAAGAAGAGGAGGGGAGAGCAGCAGAAGTAATTGTTTGAAAGCTTAGGGCAAAAGGTTTAAAGTGGCTACCAGTTACTAAATATGGGCTAGATAGGCACTATACTAGTCTTAACCTTTTATGTGTTATTTCCTTACATAGGGGCACAACTGATTTCTCCTACATTGTAAGGTCTTCATTTAATTCAGCTTATTTATTTTTTTTCCTGTAGGAGTTCAGCTCGTAGTTTAAATTTCACACTGCACACACACCTGGATGGCCAAGTCCTGTAGGTAACTTCCGAAACCACCAAGAACATTCTTGGGAATATGTTGGGCCTTGTGGTATAGGACAGCAAGAAAAGCCCTGAGTATGCAGAAGTGCATGGGACAGTCTTGACAATGCACCAGGGCCACTTCTATCTGGCTGAAGTGGCCTTGGAGAAAGGGACAGGACCATGAGGGAAATTGGTGACACCCCCATCCTGGTCCATCCCTCCCTCCACACACACTCCATCCAAATCCTGACTCACTTGGTCCAGTCTAAAGAAGGAAAGCACTGAGGTGGAAAGAAGAGATTTCATGTTTTTTCCTGATTCACTAATGATGCTCTCAGTGAGATACTGGACTTCTCTGTATCCTGGCTTCATCTCTATGAAAGGATGACCCCAATGCCAGGTTCCTGTGGGGTCTGTGACAGACTGCATTACAAGAGAAGCTCTCTTGAGTACTTCAGTCCCCACCCCTAGAGTTCAATTTCTTCATGTGTAAAACAAAAGATTGGACTAGAAGTTCTCAGGGCCCACCCAGCTCTCTCTTTCTGTATTCTCTAATGGGGAGGAAGTAAAAGGGGAATGGAGGAAGGGAACTTTGAACTAAACTGAAGACATGACTGCCTCTTCCAGAAAAGGCACAGTGCTCATGTGTAGCAACATGGATGGACCTTGAGGGTGTTATGCTTAGTGAAATAAGTCAGGCAGAGAAGGACAAATATTATATGTTTGCACATACAGGAGGATTAGGAGGAACTTAACTGAGGACCATGGGGGAGAAGAAGGGGGGAAATGGTGGGGGAAAGGGAGAGAGGCAAACCATGAGAGACTCTTGAATGCTGAGAAACAAACTGAGGACTGATGGATGTGGGGGGAGGAGGGAGATGGGCATGGAGGAGGGCACTTGTGGGGATGAGCACTGGTGTTATATGGAGAACCAATTTGACAATAAACTACTTGTAAAAAAAAAAAGTTCATGTAGATGGAATTCTATGGTATAGATAGGCTTCTCTGCCTTTTTTTTTTTTTTTTTTTACAAATAGTTTATTGTCAAGCTGGTTTCCATATAACACCTAGAGGCAAACCATGAGAGACTCTTGAATGCTGAGAACAAACTGAGGACTCATGGGTATGGGGGGGGGGGAGGAGGGAGATGTGCATGGACGAGGGCACTTGTGGGGATGAGCACTGGGTAGCTTTTTTTTTTTTTTCACTCAGCTTGATCTTTTTGGGATTCATCTCTGTTAAGTTGGAAACAGGCATACCTCAGAGATACTGCAGGTTTATTTCCAGGCCACCACAATAAAGGAAATATCACAATAAAGTGAGTCAAATGATTTTGTTTGGTTTCCCAGTGCATATAAAAGTTATGTTTACATGATACTGTAGTCTATTACATGTGCAAGAGTATTATGCCTAAAAATTAATGTATGTATCTTAATAAAAAATGCTTTGTTGTTAAAAAAAGAAAAGAAAAGGCACAGTGTTGGTACGAGCAGCATCTGTGAGGTATGCCTCAATTCTCCTTCCATACTTGTTTTTTCCAGGGGTTTCCTGAGGCCTCTCAAGAAGGTTCTCAACTGACCTGAAATATTCACAACTTGAACCATCAGAAGGATTACCTCAATTCTGCCTGAAATCTTCCCGCATTTGGTAAGACAGAGCAAAGGAAGAAAAATAAATTACTGAAGGAAATGAATAGGATAGTACTATCTATGAAAGATAATTTGGAAACTAGATGCAGATACAAAGGGTCTGTTTTACTATTGTCACTACCTTTATGGATATTTGAAAAGTTTCCTAACAAAATCATTTCTTAAAAGAATATCTGAAAATTGGTAGTTGTAAACCAGTAATTTTCAAATGCTCTTTTTTACCATGATCCACAAAGAAACCCCACATTTATGTTGCGACCCAGTACATACGCATATAGACTAAAACCAAGTCCCACAAAACATTATTCACCCTTACTATACACAGTATATTCTGATGTTTTCTATTTTCTGCCCTGCTTGGTTGCTTTAAAAAAAAAAAAAAGTTCATTGTAACCTACTCAAATCATTTCAAGATTCATTTAATGGTTCATGACCTACAGTTTGAAAAACACAGTTCCAAACAGTATCAACTCATTCTGGTGGGCAATTGAATACTTGCCTGTTGGCCTGGGCCAGAAGAGTAATGACTATTTGGAGAGGGAATGAAAGAGAATGAATAGTTATGGATATTTGCCCAGCCTTTGTGGAAAAGCCTGATCCTGGTCTGGCAATGGGGACATCATCAGGGCTTAGCAAAATGAGAGAGTTTCTGAGTACTGAGTTTTCTGAGTTCTGAGTTTCAAGTATAGCCAACTTGTCCAACTTTTCTCACACAGGTTTATTTGCTTCTAGAATCCATCCTGCCAACCAGCAGTCATGGTTGCTGCTTCCCCACTCGCCTTCTATGTCTGCCTTCTCAGAGGCACAAGCCAGTCCTCAGGAATTCCTCTAATTTGCTAGGGTTCTGAATTTATATCCTGTCCTCTCCTCCCTCTTTTCATCCCCCCAAATGGTGACTGTCCCCCCCAAGCCCAGTGTCATTGACAAAAGCAACTTCTTCAAAGAGAAGGAATGAGGGCATAGCTGAGATTCCCTCAGTACTTAAATCTCACTGCAGTACAGGTCAGACCTGGCAAGAGGGGACAGACAGCCTGCATCTGGTAAAAAGAAGGTCTAGGGCACGTTTGACTTCAACATTTAAAAACCAAGTGCCAGCTGTGCAGTTCTTCAACAAATAGCAATCAAATACCTCCTGTAGAGGAAGGAAAGAATTTCAGGACAGAGACATTAATTCAAAGCACATCAAAAAAGAAAATACAGAATGCCAGCACCTTGATCTACTGTTTAAAAAAACAACCTTAGGGATACAATTTTACAATGCTTTATAAAGGGGTCCACCAATCCAGGGGTATTATATACATGAAATGTTCACTAACTGGAAACAAATGTTTACATTGGATAAACTACAGTCTAGAAAGTCCATTTCCTCTGCTCATGCAAATGTTGCTATTTGTGCTGAGTGGAAGGGCATTTCCACTTCTACCACAAAAGCTGTATTTCTTTCAATATTAAGGTTAATGAGGGCTGGGGCCCTGTAATCTACATGAGTAGGTTAATTCTCATGTGTCCTAGATAGTTGAGAGAGAAAGAGATTTAGAACTTCGGCTGAAGGGAGATGCACACACTGCCTGCAGTGAATGCATGCAAAGAAGCAAGGAAGAACACTCTGTAGAAGGAGCTCTGTACCTCAGCAACTCCATCTACAAGGCAGAGATGGCCAAAGTGACCCCATCCTCCTCTGTGCGTGAATGAGAAGTTCCAGTTCAAAGGTATGTGACTTAGGGTTTGATTAAATCATAGTAAATATATTTTGTCAGAGTTGCCATGGCATTGCTGATAAGACACCAATCTTGAGTGTATTTTCAGAAATGGAGATGTGGTTTGAGTTGATCTCATATCCTGCTGTCAAGGTCATGGATGGATTTGGATGGATTTACAAGATGCCCTTAGAAATGTCTTCACTGACAAAGTCAAAAGCTCAAAGTTGGAAGTTACAAAACATTACAAATGAACAAGACCACTCCTACCCTTTCATTCAAAATGATAATAAATTTTGCCCAAAGGCAAAAGAGTATGACTTCTACCTAGCTCTCCTCCCACTTGGCTATTTTTAACATTGTTGTGATGAAAAAGAGGAGGGTGGGAAAGCAAAAGAGATGAACAAGAAACTCCTATTTGTTAGACTTCACAATTAAGTCTTCACTGTTACCGTCAAATATTTAGATGTGTCAATTAAAAAAAAATTAAACTTGATAAATACAATGTTTTTGGATTCATTCATTTTGACACTGTCTAGCTCTGTGCTAGACACACTGTGCTAGAAAATTATGGTTTAAGAAAAGTCTAGAAGTAGAGACAGCAAAGAAATAAGTAAGCTAACAACTTAAGTTATAATTAGTATGAAATTCAAGAACAGACAAAACTAATCTGTAATGATAGAAAGGGTTGCCTGGGATTGAGGTGGAGAGGACAGAATTTGGAGGAACAGGAGGGTATCTGCGGGTGATGGAATGTGTGCCATATTTTAATTGGGGTGGTAGTCACTGGTTATACACATTGTCAAAATTCATTGAATTGCTTGCTTAAAGTGGGCATGTCTTATTGTATATAACTATGCTTCAATAAAGTTTAAACAAAAAATAGTATAATATATGATATGAAAGAAATGAACCAAGGGTGGAGGCAAAGGAGGAAGGAGTCTAACTTCAATGAGTTTGTCAAGAAGGCTTCTCTATGCAGTTGAGGTTCTTGGCCATGAGTAGCAAAGAGGCCCATGTGTAAGGAATCTCATGAGCAAAGGCCCGATTGTTTTCCTTATCTTTTTAAAAATATTTAATGTTTTATTTATTTTTGAGAGAGAGAGAGAAAGAGAGAGAGACAGCATGAGCAGAGGAGGGTCATAGAGAGAGGGAGACACAGAATCTGAAACAGGCTCCAGGCTCTGAGCTGTCAGCAACAGAGCCTGATGCAGGGCTCGGGCCAACAAACCGTGAAATCATGACCTGAGCCGAAGTCGGACGCTTAACCGACTGAGCCACCCAGGGGCCCCTGTTTTCCTTATTTTTCTTGCAATCAAGGACTCATGTTAAGACAAGGTCATAATTTTACTATTGACTGGAGAGAAAGAATATGCAACTAGATCATCTCACCAGTCCTAGATGTGGGTACACAGAAATAAGAGCTAAACAGTATGAGGTTTTTTTTTTTTCTTAATGTTTATTTATTTTTGAGAGAGACAGAGAGAGTATGTGTTAGTTAGCTCAAGCAGGGGAGGGGCAAAGGAGGGGGAGACACAGAATCCGAATCAGGCTCCAGGTTCTGAGGCGTCAGCAGAGAGCTCTATGTGGGAAGTGAACCCATGACTGTGAGATCATCACCTGGGTGGAAGCTGGACTTAACTGACTGAGCCACACAGGAACCCCTGAGGTTTCTTTTTAAGGTGATGAAAATGTTCTAAAATTGACTGTGGTGATGGTTGCATTTGTCTGTGAAAATACTAAAAACCAATTTACGATGTGCACTCTAAATGGCTGAATTGTATGGCATGTGAATTATAAGGAAGGGGGGTGATGGGCACAGAGGAGGGCACTTGGGATGAGCACTGGGCGTTATATGTAAACCAACTTGACAATAAACTATATTAAATAAATAAATAAATAAATAAATAAATAAATAAATAAGGGGCACCTGGGTGGCTCAGTCAGTTAAGCTGCTGACTCTTGATTTCAGCTCAGGTAATGATTTCACAGTTTGTGGGTTTGAGCCCCACATTGGGCTCTGTGCTGACTGTGTAGAGCCTAATTGGGATTCTCTCTCCCTTTCTCTCTGATTCTCCTCCACTTGTGTGCTCACTCTCAAAATAAATAAACTTTAGAAAGTTAAAAAAAATAATTCTATGATGAGGCAGGTTTGGGTGCAAACTTGGGATACAGACTAAAGTAGAGTAACCTGTATGAAACCCTTCATATATACTTCCTTAGCATTCTGCTCACATGTTGAACCAGCAAGATGGAACTTCAGATAGACCTTCTACTTCATTCATATTCCAAAGAAGATTAATCCTCCCCACCCCAAACATGAAAAAGTATCCAAAACTAGACATCCATCTCAGATTGTGTGGTACTTTGGACACCCTGAACAACTACTCACACCTGAAACAGCAAAAATCCTGGATTACATCTATTATTTCAAAAGTATTATTCAGCTGGCCTGAAGTTGCCTAAGAGCCCTAAAGCGAAGTGAAATTCTGGGGAGGTCAGTGTCCAGAGCTGGTGATAACAGCCAGAACAGGATGGGTATTGCAGAGGTAACAAACAAGCTCATGGTTAACATAGCAGTTTATTATTTATGCGCTATGTCTGCAGGAGGCACTGTTCATTTCAATCCTGGGGGGACTCAAGCTGATGGAGGCTTCAATTCAACATGTGAGTACTGTAGGTAGATTTTCAATCCTTTGTATCATGCTTCTTTCTCTTAAGAGTTTGGATATATACTTTATATTTTATATCCTCCCTATTAAGATTTATATTTGGAGTAAACACTCATCAAGTTCTTCCTGCTGAAACCCTCATCCCTACCAACCTACGGTTTTCTTTTTAAAAACTGGAATCCTCATACTATATTTCAGTGACGGAGCTCCCTTTTATGTATTAACATCAAACCAGTTATTATAACACAATGGAATTGACACTCCAGAGTGGTGGGTATAAAGGAGACTATGGCTACCCTTTACTGTAATATTCAAATGGATTTAAAATAAGTTGCTTCAACTTGAGAGGAGGCTCAATGTGGTATGAAAAGTGCTTCATACACTGCGAATTCAGGAAGCGAATTTAGATTTTATGAAAAGGGCCTGTAATGTAGGGCCATGGTGATTATTAATTGAACTCTCTGAACCCCACAACCTGAAGTCATGAAGTTATTCAGGTCCCTCTCTCCTTTGGCACATGAAGCTTTATGTTCTCAGTCTTTGGGGTATGTGCTCCCTAAATTCTCTAGTTGCTCTTGGACTATTGAGTTATTCAATGAGGATCTCTGCTCACTAGACCATTCTGGGTCCAAATGACAGAATTCACCTCCTTTAAATATTAGTCAGTGGATCACTTCACTTCTCAGAAAACACACCAGCAGAAAACCCATATGCTGTCATATCAAATCTAAATTCTCACGTCTTTCAATTCTTATGCACACACATACAAACACACATGTGTGCATATAATATGTAATCTAAACTGGTCTGAGGCTTGTGGGTTATCTTAAGTTAAGCTAATACGTAATCTATATTGCATACACTATATATACATAAATATATGTAAATGTAAAAATATTAATGATAATGATTATAGAGCATTAATTAAGGTCCTACTATGTGTCAGTGTCTGAGCATGGTATCAACTTTATTCTATTTAATCTTCACAGCAACTTTGAAGGGCAGTTATAGCGTCATCTGTGTTTTATAGGCAAGAACATTGCTCTGCTGTGTCTTCACAACCCGCACCCTAACCCTCATCCTACTGGGTCCCAATCAAATGGATTGTTGCCTCCCCACCGCACACTCTCTGTTTGAGTCAGGTCTCCCCACCCCTTTCATGTCCCTCAAGCCACCCTCTGCTCATCCAATCTCCCTCCTGTTCTCCCAAATCCTTACCACTTTTCAAGACTCAGGGCAAGTTCCATCTTTGGGTAATGCCCTCTCTCCCATGTAGGGCTGGAGCCGCATTTGAATTACCTTGAAATTTTAATTTCCTTGAAAACACATAGCCCATCCAAGCCAGCAGGCTGGGTAGCTTCAATGGTCCCTCCCTCTTCCTGCCTGCCTCATCTAGCCCACTGCACACCCTGTCATTGCTGCTAATGAAACCCATCTCAACTCTATCAACACTTCTCCCCATCTTCACAGCCCCCTTCAGATCCAAGACCTAGGGTCTCCTGCCTGTACCAGTGTAAGAGTTCCTAGTGGTTTATGTGCCTTCTCTAGTCCAGTCTCCACATGGTACCTAGAATAAGGTTTTAAAATATGTTTTATATTTAGAAGCTTAAATCCTTAATATCATTCTGTTACCTTTAGAATAGGATCCAACCTTTTATCATGGTCCAGAGGCCCTGTATAATGGGTGTTATGACCACCTCTCCAGAGGCACTTAGTCTACCAACTCCTTCATCACTCATCACTTTCCATCCACATGGCTCCACTCACTTCTTCCAACATGGTAAACTCTTCCACATATGGGTCTTTACAGGGGCTATTTCCATCGCCTACTTTCCCCATTCTTCAGGTCTCAGATTTAATGTTACCTTTACAAAGAGGCTTTCCCTGACAGTCTTACCTAACTGCAATCTTCCCCTCTACTAGAATCTCTATTCACTGCACTCTGCTATTCCCTCGTTGGGCTGAGATCAAGTTCCATCTGTGTATATGTAGATTTGGATGTTTTTTCTTCCCCCAGCCCCACCCCCAACACATAAACACACTAAGCCACTGAAATGTAAGCCACATGAGAATTGTGGCCATGTCTGCTTTTTCCCCAGCAATCAGGAGAAAGATCCCAATAAGCATATGTTGGCTTAATCAGTCAGTCAGTCAATCAATCAATTCTTCCAACTAGATTTCAACTTTTTGACAGGATCATTTTCTTTTTCTCCTTAAAGCTCTTTTCTGAACACTGAGAATATGACAGGAACTCAGCTTCTTACTAGTGGGTTGAATCGTCATTGAGAGTATGTCCTCTGCTTTCCAATTAGCCTCACTGATAATGAGATCGACCAGACTGCTGACGAGGATGGGCAGCAGCCTTGAGAGTCCTGACTGTGGGCTCTGCCATTTATTAGCAGCACGATGTAAGGCAAACAGCCACTTGAGGTCTCAGTTTTCAAAAATAAAATGGGTATAGTAGCCAATGGGCTGGATGCCTAAAATGATGATTATGATACTAAGAATATACTTTAACAATGGTTGAGTGCATCCTATGTGCCCACACTGCACTAAACCCTTCAAATATATTATCTAATCTAACAAAACAATGAAGTGCGGTCTACTATTGTCCCTTACTTTCAGGTTCTGAGAGTTCCTCTATGTTTATAGTAAACTCTCTTCCTAACTTGAAATAGTTTGAGGAAGGTTCTGTCCTTAAGGCGAGAAGAGCACTGACCAGAAACTGGGGCCCAGGAACATAGAACCCAAGGCCCCAAAGAAGATGAGAGAAGTCCAGTGAGACAGGCATGTGGCATGGAACTAGGAAGCTGAGTGGGAGTGGAGCAGGGACAATGTGTCCCCCGAAGTGACCCTCCCACTTGGGTCCAGTCGGTAAGAAAGGAGTTAGCTGGGAGACTTGGCTTGTGGAACCAGCTTCTTTCATGTCAACGTTACTTGAAATAATTGCACATCTGTCCATTGATGGACAACGGCCTGGAAACCTGCCTCGGGTGCAGCCAGCACAGAGGCCACGGGCCCCGGAGAGCACCCGCTGACGTCACTGAGCACGTGACCTGCTGACATCACTGAGCCTTTTCTCCTTACGGGGGTTCAGCATGGCCTGTGTCTCTGGGGATGGGGGAGGGCAGGGTAAGGAGAGAGGGGAACAAGGGGGGAGGAAGGAGCGAGGAACGAGGCGGGGGGAGGCCGACACCAACACTAACACCGAAGCCTTCCGGGGCCAGGGCTTGTCGCCCTACCCGCCCCCGTACCCGGGCTCACCCCCCACGAAGCAGTAAGTGCCATCTGTCAGCAGCTACTTCAAGGGCCACAGGATGTGGTGTAAAAGCACGTGACCCCTGAGGGGAAAGACGCCCGTCTGCCCGCGCCCCCACTATTCATGCTAACTTCACGGGAAACCACGTGTGCGGGCACCCCGGAACCCTCTTCTGAAGAACAACGGGGATCTGGCCAAGCATGGCTAACGCTGCCCCCGGTGTCCCCCAGTAGGAAGACGCGGGGCCCGGACCAGGAGGTGGGGGGCGCGCGGGATGTCCCCACACTGAAGGGGGAGCCCCATCCCCCGCGTGAGCTGTTCCTCCTCTGGGGACCACACCCGGACTTTCTCACCCAGGTGAGAAGAAGGGTAGGGAGGATGGTGGGAGTACAGAACAGAAAGGAAATCCTCTTCACGTGGCCAACAGCCCAGCTCTCTGTTGCTTGCTCTCACCTGTGTTCTGTGTGGGAGCACACACACACATGCACACACGTGCACTAATGATGTAGCCTCCCCCTCACCACAACTTCCTTTAGTTTGTCTTCCAGGTCTCTAAGCAAGGGCCTTGGTTTCGTCTTCATCTTTTTTTTCTTTCTCCCACTCTTCCTATTCCTTCATTTGTCCTATTCTGATTCTCAAGAAAAATTCAGGATCTATGGAGAACCCATTGCAATGTGATTTAAAGAGAACTTTACAACTCATTTCCTCCTCTATCCACCCCTCAGGACCCAGCCTTCATAATCCATGCTAGAAGGAAAGAAAGCAGATAGGGAAGGGAAGTCAGCTAGGTGGAAGTTTACTTGAAGCACAGGTGTCCTTGTACTGGGCACTGTGCTTGGTGTCTTAGTATATGATATCACTACAGCCCCATGACAACTCTGGGAGCACAATTTTAGTGAACCCTTCTGTTCTGAGGTTCAGAGAGGCTAAGTTATTTACCTAAAGGCAGAACCAAGATTTGAACGGAAACTTTTTGACTGAAAGCCCATGCAACATCATTCCTTCAGATTAGCAGCAGCAGCAGCATCACAAACAGCATCATACAGAAAACTACTGTTAAATTGTGAGTGTGTTCTCTAATGGAAAAATATGTTCTCGAACTTTCCTGCTGGCACATCGATTAGGTAACTGACACATTAATGTGGTCTGTTCTCTAGGGAAATGCAAGTGAAGAAAAGGGAAGTTCATCAACTTCTCTTGATGAGTGGTAGGGAGACTCTCCTGGGCAGCCAGCATTGGGTGGAAGACACTGGAAAAGAAGTTCAAAGCGTAGATCCTAAAGTTAAAGATGTCTTGGTAAATTTCAATATTTTTTAAAATTGCTTTTAAAATTCCTACATGCTGCCTGATTTCTCACGTCTTACCCTACATGATGCCTACCCTATCACTAGCCAGTGGTATTTCCAAAGTTCTTCAAGTGAATCTGTTGACCTAAGTCCTTGCTTACACTTGCCTGCAGAGTCCATTGCTCATCTACTACTAATCCCATATTTTAATTCAGCTTTACTGCAACCTTCCTTTGGGTCTTTTCTCTTTCTGCTTCCCCTCCCCAATCCTGATTCCCATGGAAGCTGGAGTAAAACATGCAGGGCAATACACAAACAACATTGCTGAGAGTCCTGCAGGCCACACCTGCTTAACTCTTACCTGACTCAGCTCTCCTTTGCCAAGCAGGGAAGAGGGCCCAGAGCCCCAATGATTAAAGAGAGTCATTCTTGAACTGAAGCTCTTTATCTGCCTGGGTCAGTCTTGCTTGCATCAATTGCACATCGACTGAACTGCTTCTACCATCAGGCTCTCTAGTGACCAAAAGTATACTTCTACAATCTCTCCAAGAGCTTTTATTCTCTAGCTTCCTAATGAGAGATTGGTTGCCATGGCAATAGCCAAGCACTGCCAGAAGGAGAAATTCCTTGTATAATGAGCCCAGAAGACCTTGTGAAAATAAATAAAGGAAATCTCATCTAAAATGGAGCTGGCGGAAAAAAACTTTTTTTTTAAATAAATAAATAAAATGGAACTGGGAAGCCCTGAAGGGGGAGCTCTGGTGCATGCACCACTCTTTGAAGCCAGTGTAACCAGTGGGAAGAAGGAGGACCAGAATTATTCTGGCAAAGGAGGGCATTTTTCACACAGTTTTGTCTCCTGCATTTAACAACAGGAAGATCCCCTCCTGGCCCAGCAATACCGCACTAACCCCCACTTGTAGCCAATAAGAAACCACAACCTCGAATTCTTGTTCTTCTCCAACAAACTTCTGTTCTAAGCAACCCTCCTTTGAAATCCTCCTAAAACCCGATACAAGCTGACCTTCCCTTTGTCCCTTTGGACTTGCTGATGGATCACCATGGCTTGCTTGTCCCAAATTGTGATTCCTCTGTTATTCCTGAATAAACTCAAGTCTTTTGCTTAAATAAAATTACTCTTTGCTCTGTTTAAACTTAATAACCTTTAGTATCAACAAACTTTGCCAATGTTGGCCTAAAAGACTTAAAATTTCTTCACTACCGATCAGTTACTAGGAAATATTTACAGCATTTATATCATGTTAATCACAAAGTGAATTTGATTTATTTCTTCTTAAAACACCTGGCAAATCTGGTTACAGAATGATCACTAGTTTCCTGGGTCCTGGTGTCTGGAAAAACTCTGGTCAGTCACACATACCACCATCCAAAGCTTCTTAATCTTACCCCCCAGTTTTGTTTGAGTAAAGTCATTGTTCTTCTCAAGCCCTTCTCAGGGCCTGTTACATCAAACAAAATTCCCAAACCGGAAGTTGGAGCCCTCGCCCACAAATTACCATATTTTCCCTCCTGCTTTAGCTCATTGGGTATGGTGCTTAGGCCATTTTGTTCCCTTCTGTTGGAGAATTATCCCTCCCTTACTTAATATTGGTCAGTCTCTTGGTATGACTCAGTTTTTAAGCCTGGCCAGACTGAGACTTCGTGGGTGTTTTGTCAGCAGCAGATAGGAAGATACTCTTTTGCTTCAGAGGCTGATAAGTTGGTAAAGCATGAATATTGGACCATCATGTCTAACATGTGGGAAAATCTTGTATTAGTCTTCTCAGGCTACTCTAACATAACAACACAGACTGGGAAGCTTAAACAATAGAAATTAAGGTTCTCACAGTTTTGGAGGCTGGAAGTTCAAGATCTAGGTGACAGCAGGTTGGTTTCTGGTAAGACCTCTCTACCTGGCTTACAGATGGACGCCTGCTGCTGTGTCCTCACCTGCCCTTTCATCTGTACATGCTCACTCCTTGTACCTCCTCTTCTTATTAGAACACACATCCTATTGGATTACAGTCCCACCTTTAAAATATCATTTAATCTTAATTACCTCCTTCAATACTCTATCTCCAAATATAGTCCCATTAGGGGTTAGGGTGTCAGCATATGAATGAAGGGGGGCAATCAGTCCATAACAGATTTCATAGAAGAAATGGGGAGAAAAGTGACATTGTTTTAGTCAACTGATGCTACTTCTCTAAATATTACATTTTCTTTAGTAATTTCCCTTTTCTCTATAACTCTATTCTTTTGATTATTTAAAAAAAATTGGGGGGGGGGAGGAGGAACCAAGATGGCAGAAGAGCACAGAAGCTTTTTTTTTTTTGGTATCTGGCATCCCTGAAAACAGCCAGATCAACACTGAACCATCCTACACATCTAGAAAATTGATTTGAGGATTAACACAACAGTTCACACAACCTGAACCACGGAACTCAGCAGGTATGTGGCGCGGAGAGGTGAACTGGGGGAGAGAGAAGCTGCGGAGAGCCGGTAGCTGTTTTTGCTGGCTGAGAGGGGACAGAGAAGGGGTGGGAGGGGTGGGGGTGAAGGGGGAGCTGTGGTGGGGGAAGAGTACTGGAAAAGCACCACCCCCAAAAACAGCTGGAGAGAAAGTGGAAAAGTGGAAACAGCCACAGGTACTGAGCTAAAAAGGGAGAAAGGAGAGGGTTTAAATTTCATTAAGACTCTATAAACGGGGAGCACAGAGTTTGGAACTCTGCAGCTCCTTACCTGGCAGTGCTCTGGTGGGAAGGGCGAATCCCAGGAACAGAGTAGATCCGGGAGGTCCTCGGGTCACGCGTGATTTTCCATAATTCCTGAAATGCTGCTGCTACACAATCGCGTGAACTTTTTCTGCAGTGGGCTGATACCCAGCCACAGTCTCTGGGCATCGGCAGCCACGCAGTCTCCTGAACGTTCCTGGGGGCGGGGCGGCACCTGGCCATTGCTCAGCGAGACCCTCCTGCAGGGGGGCAGAACAAACCAAAGCTGCAGTTCCTCAGAAGTCAGGGCTCGGGAAAAACAGTCTCATCTGAGATAAAACTCAGGAGGGAGGTGCCGCCTGGCAAGCTGATGGCTTGGTCACCAACAGTGTAAGAGCGGGGAGTGGATGGAAGCCGGAGACAAAGGACGGGTGGGCGATTGCTGATTGGGGTGAACACAGTTCCATATACTAGAGTCCGAGTAGCTGGGTGGTGCCATTTTCACCCCTCCTGTGCATGCGGGTACACACCCACAAGCGCCAGGCGCCATAACAATCCACCCCAGTAAGCTAAATGGAGAATGGAGTCATTACACTAAGTCCTGCCCAACTGGGCCAACCTCGTTCTTCTTCTCCTTCTCCTTCTTCTTTTTTAAATCTATTTTTGAGAAACAGAGACAGAGCAGGAGCATGGGAGGGGCGGGGGAGGGGTGTGTGTGGGCACAGAATCTGAAGCAGGCTCCAGGCTCTGAGCTGTCAACACAGAGCTCGATGCAGGCTCGATCCCACAACTGGTGAGATCATGACCTGAGCCGAACTCGGACACTCAACCAACTGAGTCACCCAGGCGCCCCGTGGGCCAACCTCGTTCTTCAGGAACATCACAACTCTCTCTGCATGCTTAGTTTACAGACTGTAAAGTATTTTATAGCTGACTTCTAGGGGAAAATAATGTAATTCCAATTGTATTTCAATCTGTTCGCTAGTCCATCTATTCAGTTTTCTTTTTTTTTCTTTTTCCTTTTTCCTTTCTTTTCTTTTTCTGGAACACAGAAAGAGAAAAAACTTATTTTTATCAAAATTTTTTTCTTTAAAATTTTCTACTATATTTTTTACTTTTTGTAAATTTTTAAAATTCTATTTTAATTTCATCATTTCATTTTATTCTACTGTATTCATTTTTTCAAAATTTCAAATGTTTTCCTCCCCCCCCCCCCGTTTTTTTAATCTAATCTGTCAAGCTCCTTTCAACACCCAGAATAAAACACACCCAGGATCTAGCATCATTTATTTGATTTTGAGTGTGCATGTGTTGTTTTTAAGTTTTTAATTTTAATTTTTTTACCTCATTAATTCCTTTTCTTCCTTCAAAATGATGAAATAAAGGAATTCACCCCAAAAGAAAAAGCAGGAAGAAATAACAGCCAGGGACTTAACCAACACAGTTACAAGCAAGATGTCTGAACCAGAATTTAGAATCACGATAATAAGAATACTAGCTGGGGTCAAAAAAAGATTAGAATCCCTTTATGTGGATATAAAAGAAGTAAAAGCTAGTCAGGATGAAATAAAAAAATGCTATAGCTGAGCTGCAGTCTTGAATAGATGCCACAAGATAAGAATGCATGAGGCAGAGCAGCAAATCAGTGATTTAGAGGACAGAGTTATGGAGAATAATGAAGCAGAAAAAAAAAAGGGAGACTAAGTCAAAAGAGCACAATTTAAGAATTAGAGAAATCAGTGAGTCATTAAAAAGGAACAACATCAGAATCATAGTGGTCCCAGAAAATGAAGAGAGAGGAAAAGGGGTAGAATGGTTATATGAACAAATCATAGGGGAAAACTTTCTTAACCTGGGGAAAGACGCAGACATCAGGAAGCACAGGAATCCAGGAAGCACAAAGAACTACCATTAGAGTCAACAAAACCAACTATCAACAAGGGATATCATAGTCAAACTCACAAAATACTTAGGCAAGGAAAGAATCATGAAAGCAGCAAGGGGAAAAAATGTCCTTAATCTACAAGGGAAGCCAGATCAGGTTTGCAGCAGACCTATCCACAGAAACTTGGCAGGCCAGAAAGGAGTGGCAGGACATATTGAAAGTGCTGACTGGGAAAAATATGCTGCCAAGAATTCTTTATCTAGCAAGGCTGTCATTCAAAATAGAAGAAATTAAAAGTTTCCCAGACAAACAAAAATTAAAGGAGTTCATGACCACTAAAACAGCCTTGCAATAAATTTAAAGGGGGACTCTTGGAGGAAAAAAGACAGAAAAAAAAAAAGGCCAAAAGCAACAAAGACTATATGGGACCAGAGAACACCACCATAAACTCCAACTCTACAAGAAACATAATGGCAATAAACTCATATCCTTCATTACTCATTCTAAGCCTCAATGGATAACAGAATGGATAAGAAAACAAGTTCCATCTATACGCTGTTTACAAGAGATCCACTTTAGACCTAAAGACACCTTCAGATTGAAAGCAAGGGGATGAAAAACCATCTATCCTGCTAATAGTCAACAAAAGTAAGCTGGAGCAACCATACTTATATCAGGCAAACTAGACTTTAAAATAAAGACTGTAGCAAGAGATGAAGAAGGGCATTATATCATAATTAAGGGGTCTATCCACCAAGAAGACATGACAATTGTAAACATTCATGCTCCAAGTGTGGAAGAGTCCAAATATATAAATCAATTAATCATGAACATTAAGAAACTCATTGATAATAATACCATAGTAGGGGACTTCAATGCCCCACTTACCAGCAATGGACAGGTCATCTAAACAGAAAACCAATGAGGAAACAATGGCTTTGAATGACACACTGGACCAGATAGACTTAACAGATATATTCAGAACATTTCATCCTAAAGCAGTAGAATACACATTCTTCTCCAGTGCACATGGAATGTTCTCCAGAATAGATTACATGCTGGGACACAAATCAGCCCTCAACAAGTACAAAAAGATTGAGATCATACCGAGCATATTTTCAGACCACAACACTATGAAACTCGAAATCAACCACAAGGAAAAATTTGGAAAGATAACAAATACTTGGAAACTAAAGAACATCCTGCTAAAGAATGAATGGGCTAAGCAAGAAATTAAATAAGGAATTAAAAAGTACATGGAAGCCAATGAAAATGATAATACCACAGCCCCAAACCTCTGGGATGCAGCAACGGTTGTCATAAGAGGGAAGTATGTAGCAATCCAGGCCTTCCTAAAGAAGGAAGAAAGATCTCAGATACACAACCTAACCTTACACCTCAAAGAACTGGAAAAAGAACCAGAAATAAAACCCCAAAACAGCAGAAGACAGGAAATAATGAAGATTAGAGCAGAGATCAATGCTATGGAAACCAAAAAAAAAAGTAGAACAGATCAATGAAACCAGAAGCTGGTTCTTTGAAAGAAATAACACAATTTTAAACCACTAGTCAGTTTGATAAAAAAGAAAACGGAAAGGACCCAAATAAATAAAATTAAGAATGAAAGAGGAGTGGGACGCCTGGGTGGCTTAGTCGGTTAAGCGTCCGACTTTCGCTTAGGTCATGATCTCGCGGTTCGTGGGGTCGAGCCCCGCGTCGGGCTCTGTACTGACTGCCAGCTCAGAGCCTGGAGCCTGTTTCAGTCTGTGACTCCCTCTCTCTCTGACCCTCCCCTGCTCACGCTGTCGCTGTCTCTGTCTCTGTCTCTGTCTCTGTCTCTCCTAGAAATAAAAAAAAAAAAAGAATGAAAGAGGAGAGATCACAACCAACACTGCAGAAATACAAACAATAATAAGCGAATATTATGAGCAATTATATGCCAATAAAATGGGCAATCTGGAAGAAATGGGAAAATTCCTAGAAACATATAAACTACCCAGACTGAAACAGGAAGAAATAGAAAATTTGAACATAACCATAACCAGTAAAGACCTCGAATTAGTAATCAAAACTCTCCCAAAAAACAAGAGTCCAGGACAGATGGCTTTCCATGGGAATTCTACCAAACATTTAAGGAAGAGTTAATACCTTTTCTCTTGAAGGTGTTCCAAAAAATAGAAATGGAAGGAAAACTTCCAAATTCTTTCTATGAAACCAGCATTACCCTGATTCCAAAACCAAAGACCCCACTAAAAAGGAGAACTACAGACCAAGTTCCCTGATGAACATGGATGCAAAAATCCTCAACAACATATTAGCCAACCAGATCCAACAAAACATTAAAAAAAATTATTCACCACCACCGAGTGGGATTTATACTTGAGATTCAGGGCTGGTTCAATATCTGCACAACAATCACTGTGATTCATCACATCAATAAAAGAACGGACAAGAACTACGTGTTCCTCTCTATAGATGCAGAGAAAGCATTTAACAAAATGCATCCTTTCTTGATAAAAACCCTCAAGAAAGTAGGGATAGAAGGATCATACCTCAAGATCATAAAAGCCATAATGAAAGACCCAATCCTAATATCATCCTCAATGGGGAAAAACTGAGAGCTTTCCCCCTAAAATCAGGAAAAAGACAGGGATGTCCACTCTCACCACTGTTATTCAACATGTTATTGGAAGTCTTAGCCTCAGCAATCAGAAAACACAAAGAAAGAGGCTTCCAAATCACCCAGGAGGAGGTCAAACTTTCACTCTTTGCAGATGACATGATACTCTATTTGGAAAACCCAAAAGATTCCACCAAAAACTGCTAGAACTGATCCATGAATTCAGCAAAGTTGTAGGATATAAAACCAATACACAGAAATTGGTTGCATTCCTATACAACAACAATGAAGCAACAGAAAGAGAAATCAAGGAATCAATCCCATTTACGATTGTACCAAAAACCATAAAATACCTAGGAATAAATCTAACAAAGAGGTGAAAAATCTATACAATGAGAACTATAGAAAGCTTATGAAAGAAATTGAAGAAGACACAAAAAAATGGAAAAATATTCCATGCTCTTGGATATAAGAACCAATATCATTAAAACGTCAATACTACCCAGAGCAATCTAGATATTCAATGCAATACACCAGCATTCTTCACAGAGCTAGAAGAAAGAATCCTAAAATGTGTATGGAACCAGAAAAGTCCCCTAAGAGCCAAAGCAATCTTGAAAAAGAAAACCAGGAGGGGGCAAGATGGCGGAGAAGTAAGAAGCTCCGTACTTGCACTCATGCACATACATCACATGGAAAAGATCTGAAGCCACTGGAAACCTTACAAAACCTGAGAGACTGGGAGAAAAAGGATGCAGAATCCACTGAGAAAGCCTTCTAACATGAGTGAGAACTGGGGAAGATAAAATCGGGCCGGAATCGGAGACTCCAGCGTCGGAGGTGATCCCCCTCTACCCTCTATGGGGAGTGAGAGGGGAAAAAGAGAGTCCGAAACAGAAAAACCTCCGCTTGGGGCAAAGAAAGACCGTACTTGCCAAATACCTGCACGCCAGGTCCCCTCGTGCCAACAGGTCCTGGGGGGGGGGGGGAAGGTGGGGGTGCTGAGCGCACAGACTGCTTTTTGTGCTGTCTCCTGGCGGGCTGGACTTCAGAGTAGCGGCGCGCCAGCCGCCATTGTAGCTCCCGGGCAGCTTGGGCTCCTGAAAGAGCCGCGCGGACACAGGGCGTCTGCGCTCCTGGCTGGCTGGAACTCGAGAGGGAAGTCAAAGCTAAAAACTGGGAAATTTGCCTGTGAGTTCGTGTTTCGGGTGACGAGCCATAGAGGGACCGGTTTTCCTCACTCCAGCGGGCTCGGGCTACGCGAACCCGGCAGGCGAGCCCCCGCGCATGCGCGCCAGCCCGACCCAGAAAAGGAAGCAGCGATTCTGACTCCGCCCCCAGAGCTCGGCAGGAAGCCTGGAATTGCCCGAGGGGGTTGCCTGGGAAGCTGTGTCTAAGGCAATTTCAGCGGGGCGCGCGGACGGGGATTTGGAGATTGGAACTGGCCTGGGTTGAAGAGTGCAACCAACTTCGGCTGCGCCCCCGGTACGGGGAGTTTACACCCCCAAAAGAGTGAGGTGCAGCGCTTGGTTCAAGAAGGGACTGGAGCACCATCACTCTCCTCCCCAGAACCGCCAAGGCAGAGGTCCCGCCTGAGGCATTGGATCACGCCACGCCCATCCCTACCTGAGAGCTGCCCTCCTCCCTTTTTTTTTCTTTCCTTTTTCTTCTTCTTTCTCTTTTCTCTCTTTTTTCCCCAGAACACTGACCTGACTAACTCTGGTCGCCGGCTTGCTTAAACAGTCACAACGAGTCCATTCTGTAAATGTAAATTCTACACCTACTGACATTTTCATCTCTTTCTCTCAGGAGTAATTAGACTATATAGTTTCTCTGGATAATTCCAGCACCCTTCTCTCACCTATCCAACCATATTCTACCCTTTAGCTCTTTGAAAAAAGCTTCTTATCCTTTCTGCCTGTTCATTCTATTTCCAGTTTTGCCTCATCCCCACCCTGCCTTCTCTCTCTTTCTCTATGCTCTTCAACCAGCACTGCATACACACGGCTATTAACTGTAGTTGGGAAATCCAGGTATATGCTTTAAACCGTTCTTTGTCCATCGGTTTTCTTTTTTCCTTTTCTTGTCTCCTTCTAGACCCTTTTTTGTATTTTATACTCCCTATTATTCACCCTCCCTCCTCCGTCTTTTCTCTTAACTTTTTCATTTTCCCTCTCGCTTTGCATGTTAGTTGAATTAGCCTGTGCGTTTGTGTGCTCCTGCTCCCTGTGTGTTCGTCTGTCTGTTTTCTTTTCCAGGGCTACCTCAAGAAACAAGCTAGAGTACACAAGGTGGAGAGTCCCAAATATCACTACAAATAGGAAAATAAAATAACCAAGGTCCCAACAAGAGAGACCAAGAGATACCATTTAAAAAATTCTCTGAAAGGATAGGCCCTGGAATCTCAAAGAGTCTGCTTGGATATAGCAGCGCTCATAGATACAGAGAGCATAACAGGTCTTTAAAACCAACAAGAGCCGGAAAGCTAACTAAAATGACGAAACGAAAGAGTTCTCCTCCAAAGAAACTCCAAGAGGAAATGACAGCTAATGAACTGCTCAAAACAGATATCAGCAGCATAACTGACCAAGATTATAGAATAATAATGGTAAAATTAATAGCTGGGCTTGAAAAAAACATAGGGAACATCAAAGAAACTATGGCTACAGACAGAATGGAAAATAAAAATAGGCATGAAGAATTAAAAAATGAGATAAATGAGATACATAATAAATTAGAGGCCTCCAATGCATGGGTAGAAGAGGCAGAAAGGAGAATAAGTGATTTAGAAGACACCATTATAGAAAAACAAGAAGCTGACAAAAAAATGAGACAAACTGATCCAGGAACAGGAATGAAGAGTTCGAGAGCTCAGCTATACGGCCAAACGCAACAATATCCGTATCATAGGTATCCCAAAGAGGAAGAGAGACGGAAAGGTGCTGAAGGAGTCCTGGAACAAATTATAGCAGAGCACTTCCCTAACCTGGGGAAGCAAGTAAATGTTGAAATACAAGAGGCTCAAAGGACTCCCCTCAGATGTAACTTGAATCGATCTTCTGCACGGCATATCATAGTAAAAATGGCAAAATACAAGGACAAAGAGAGAATTTTGAAAGCAGCTAGGGAGAAAAGGGCCCTCACATACAAAGAGAAACCTATCAGAGTGGTGACATACCTATCTATTGAAACGTGGCAGGCCAGAAAGGAATGGCAGGAGATCTTCAATGTGATGAACAGTAAAAATATGCAGCCAAGAATCCTCTATCCAGCAAGCCTGTCATTCAAAATAGAAGGAGATAAAAACCTTTCCAAATAAACAGAAATTGAAAGAATTTGTCACCACGAAGCCAGCCCTACAAGAAATCCTGAGGGGGATGCTCTGAAGGAAAGGTTGCAAGGAACAAAGATTCCAGAGACACCACCACAAACATGAAACCTACAAAAGATACAAAGACTCTAAACCCACATATTTCAATAATAACACTGAATGTAAATGGGCTGAATGCTCCAATCAAAAGACATAGGGTAGCAGAACGGATAAAAAAACAAGATCCATCTATATGCTGTCTACAAGAAACTCATTTTAGACCGGAATATACCTTCAGATGAAAAGTAAGGGGATGGAGAAATATATATCATGATACAGGAAATCAAAAGGAAGCCGGAGTAGCTATACTTATATCAGACAAACTGGACTTTAAATTAAAGACAATCACAAGAGACGAAGAAGGGCACTACATAATAATTACAGGGTCCATCCGTCAGGAAGAACTAACAATCATAAATGTCTACGCACCGAATATGGGAGCACCTAAATATCTAAAACAATTATTCACAAACAGAAGCAAGCTTATAGATAAGAATGTGCCAATAGCAGGGGACTTTAATACTCCACTTACAGCAATGGATAGGTCAACCAGACAGAAAATCACTAAAGAAATAATGGATTTGAAAGACACATTGGACCAGATGGATCTAACGGATATATTTAGAACTTTACATCCTGAGGCCAGGGAATTCACTTTCTTCTCAAATGGGCATGGCACATTCTCCAAGATAGATCATATACTGGGACATAAAGCAGCCCTCAATAAATATAAAAGAATTGAGATCCTACCATGCACACTGTCAGATCATAATGCTTTGAAACTTGAAATCAATTACAGGAAGAAGTCTGGAAAACCTCCAAAAACATGGAGGTTAAAGAACACCCTACTAAAGACTAAATGGGCTCATCAGGCAATTAGAGATGAAATTAAAAAATATATGGAAACGAATGAAAATGAAAACTATGGGATTCAAAATCTATGGGATGCGACAAAGGCAGTCCTAAGAGGAAAGTACATTGCTCTCCAGGCCTATTTCAAGAGATAAGAAAAAGCACAAGTCCAAAATCTAACAGCTCACCTAAAGGAACTAGAGACAGAGCAACAAGAATGCCCTAAACCCAGTAGAAGAAGAGAAATAGTAAAAATCAGAGCAGAAATAAACAACATAGAGTTCAAAGAAACAATTGAACAGATCAATGAAACCAAGAGTTGGTTTTTTGAAAAAATAAATAAAATTTACAAGCCTCTAGCCAGACTTATCAAAAAGAAAACAGAGAGCACCCAAATAGACAAAATTATGAATGAAAACGGACTTATTACAACCAATCCCTCAGAAATACAAGCAATTATCAGGGAATACTATGAAAACTTATATGCCAACAAATTCGACATCTTAGAAGAAATGGACAAATTCCTAAACACACACTCACTACCAAAATTCACACGGGAAGAAATAGAAAACCTGAACAGACCCATAACGAGTGAAGAAATAGAATCAGTAATCAAAAATCTCCCAACAAATAAGAGCGCTGGACCTGATGGCTCCCTGGGGAATTCTACCAGACATTTAAAACAGAATTAATCCCAATTCTTCTCAAGCTATTCCAAAACATAGAAATTGAAGGAAAACTCCCGGACTCATTTTATGAAGCCAGCATCACTCTGATTCCCAAGCCAGACAGAGATCCAGCAAAAATGAGAACTACAGGCCAATATCCTTGATGAATACGGAGGCAAAAATCCTCAACAAGCTCCTTGCAAATCGAATACAGCAGCACATAAAAAGAATCATCCACCAAGATCAATTGGGGTTCATTCCTGAGTTATAGGGCTGGTTCAACATTCACAAATCAATCAATGTGATCCATCACATCAATAAAAGAAAAGATAAAAACCATATGGTTTTTCAATAGATGCAGAAAAAGCATTTGACAAAATACAGCATCTCTTCTTAATAAAGACTCTAGAGAAAGTCGGGATAGAAGAAACCTACTTAAACATGATCAAAGCCATCTATGAGAAGCCTTCAGCTAACATCATCCTCAACGGGGAAAAACTCAGAGCTTTCCCCGTGAGATCAGGAACATGACAGGGATGTCCACTCTCACCACTGCTGTTTAACATAGTGCTGGAAGTCCTAGCATCAGCCATCAGACACCAAAAGGAAATCAAAGGCATCAGAATTGGCAAAGAGGAAGTCAAACTTTCACTCTTCGCAGATGACATGATACCCTACATAGAAAACCCGACAGACTCCACCAGAAGCCTACTAGAACTGATCCAAGAATTCAGCCAAGTTGCAGGGTACAAAATCAACGTACAAAAATTGGTTACATTTTTATACACCAACAATGAAGCAACAGAAAGAGAAATCAAGAAACTGATCCCATTCACAATTGCACAAAAAGCATAAAATACCTCGGAATAAACCTAACCAAGGATACAAGAGATATGTATGATGAAAACTATAGAAAACTTATGAAGGAAATTGAAGAAGACACAAAGAAATGGAAAACCGTTCCATGCTCATGGATAGGAAGAATAAATATAGTTAAGATGTCCTTACTCCCAAAGCCCTCTACACATTCAATGCAATTCCAATCAAAATTGCACCAGCGTACTTCTCAAAACTAGAACAAACTATCCTCAAATTTGTATGGAACCACAAAAGACCCCAAACAGCCAAAGTAATACTGAAAAATAAAACGAAAACGGGAGGTATCCCCATCCCAGACTTTAGCCTCTACTACAAAGCTGTCATCATCAAGACAGTATGGTATTGGCACAAAAACAGACACATAGACCAATGGAACAGAATTGAGAACTCAGAAGTGGACCCAAAAGTATACAGCCAACTGATCTTTGACAAAGCAGGAAAGAATATTCAATGGAAAAAAGACAGCCTTTTAAACAGATGGTGTTGGGAGAACTGGACAGCAACATGCAGAAGAATGAAACTAGATCATTTTCTCACACCATGCACAAAAGTAAACTCAAAATGGATAAAGGACCTGAACGTGAGACAGGAACTATCAACACCCTAGAGGAGAAAGCAGGAAACAACCTCCTTGACCTCCACCGCAGCATCTTCTTACTTGACACATCCCCAAAAGCAAGGGAATCAAGAGCAAAAATAAACGATTGGGACCTCATCAGGATTAAAAGCTTCTGCACAGTAAAGGAAACAACCCAGAAAATTAATAGGCAACCAACGGAATGGGAACAGATAGTTGCAAATGACAAATCAGATAAAGGGTTAATATCCAGAATCTATAAGGAACTCACCCAACTCCACGCCTGAAAAACAAACAACCCAGTGAAGAAATGGGCAGAAGATATGAACGCTTCTCCAAAGAGGACATCCAGATGGCCAACAGACACATGAAACGATGCTCAGCATCGCTTCTCATCAGGGAAATACACATCAAAACCACACTGAGATACCACCTCACGCCAGTCAGAGTGGCTAAAATGAGCCAATCAGAGAACTCTCGATGCTGGCGAGGATGCGGAGAAACGGGCACCCTCCTACACTGTTGGTGGGAATGTAAACTGGTGCATCCCCTCTGGAAAACAGTGTGGAGGTTCCTCAGGAAACTAACAATAGAACTCCCCTAGGACCCAGCAATAGCACTGCTAGAAATTTACCCAAGGGATACAGGAGTGCTGACGCATAGGGGCACATGTACCCCAATGTTCATAGCAGCACTCTCAACAATAGCCAAAACATGGAAAGAGCCTAAGTGTCCATCAACAGATGAATGGATCAAAAAGATGTGGTTTATCTATACCATGGAATACTACATGGCAATGAGAAACAATGAAATCTGGCCATGTGTAGCAACATGGATGGACCTTGAGGGTGTTATGCTGAGTGAAATAAGTCAGGCAGAGAAGGACAAATATCACATGTTTGCACATATAGGAGGATTAGGAGGAACTTAACTGAGGAACAAGGGGGAGAAGTAGGGGGGAAACGATGGGGGAGAGGGGAGAGGCAAACCATGAGAGACTCTTGAATGCTGACAAAAACTGAGGACTGATGGATGTGGGGGGGGAGGGGGGAATGGGCATAGAGGAGGACACTTATGGGGATGAGCACTGGGTGTTATGTGGAAACGAATTTGACAATAAACTATTTGTAAAAAAAAAAAAAAAAAGAAAAAGAAAAAGAAAACCAAAGCAGGAGGCATCACAATCCCAGACTTCAAACTATATTACAAAGCTGCAATAATCAAGACAGTATGGTACTGGCACAAAAAACAGACACTCAGATCAATGGAACAGAATAGAGAACCCAGAAATGGGCCCACAAATGTATGGCCAACTAATTTTTGACAAAGCAGGAAAGAAAGAACATCCAATGGAATAAAAACAGTGTCTTTGGCAAGTGGTGCTGGGAAAAAAGGATAGCAACGTGCAGAAAAATAAATGTGGACCACTTTCTTACACCATATCCAAAAATAACTCAAAATGGATGAAAGACCTGAATGTAAGACAGGTAGCCATCAAAATCTTCAAGGAGATAGCAGGCAAAAACCCCTCTGACTTTGGCAGCAACAACTTCTTATTCAACACGTCTGTAGAGGCAAGGGAATCAAAAGCAAAAATAATTACCAGGACTTCATCAAAATAAAAAAGTCTGTGTAGTGAAGGAAACAGTCAGCAAAATTAAAAGGCAACTGATGGAACGGAAGAAGATATTTGCAAATGACATATGAGATAAAGGGTTAGTATCCAAAATCTATAAAGAACTTATCAAACTAAACACCCATGGGGCACCTGGGTCGTTCAGTCAGTTAAGCGTCTGAATTCAGCTCAGGTCATGATCTCATGGTTTGTGAGTTCAAGCCCCGCATCAGGCTCTGTGCTGACAGCTCAGAGCCTGGAGCCTGCTTCGGATTCTGTGTGTCTCTCTCTGTCCCTTCCCTGATCACACTCTGTTTCTCTATCTCCAAAGTAAATAAACATTAAAAAATTCAAACTAAACACCCAAAAAACAAATAATCCAGTGAAGAAATGGGCAAAAGACATGAATAGACACTTCTCCAAAGAAGACATCCAGATGGACGACTGACACATGAAAAAATGTTCAACATCACTCATCATCAGGAAAATACAATGAAAACCACAATGAGAGACCACCTCACGCCTGTCAGAATTGCTAACATTAACAACTTAGATAACAACAGATGTTGGCGAAGATGCGGAGAAAGAGGATCTGTTTTGCACTGCTGGTGGGCATGCAAACTGGTGCAGCCATTCTGGAAAACAGTATGGAGGGTGCTCAAAAAATTACAAATAGATCTACCCTATGACCCAGCAATTGTACTACTAGGTATTTATCCAAGGGATACAGGAATACTGTTTCAAAGAAGCACATGTACCCTAATGTTTATAGCAGCACTATCAATAATAGCCAAAGTATGAAAAGAGCAAATGTCCATGAATAGATGAATGGATAAAGAAGATGTGATACACACACACACACACACACACACACACTGGAGTATTACTCATCAATCAACAAGAATGGAATCTTGCCATTTGGAACTATATGAATGGAACTAGAGGGTATTATGCTAAGCGAAATTAGTCTGAGAAAGATCAATATCATATGACTTCACTCACATGAGGACCTTAAGACACAGAACAGATGAACATAAGGGAGGGAAGCAAAAATAATATAAACACAGGGAGGGGGACAAAACATAAGAGACTCTTAAATATGGAGAACAAACAGAGGGTTACTGGAGGGGTGGTGGGTGGGGGAATGAGCTAAATGGGTAAGGGGCATTAAGGAATCTACTCCTGAAATCATTGTTGCACTATATGCTAACTTGGACATAAATTTAAAATATAAATTTAAAATAAATAAATAAATAAAAATTTTAGTTTAATTATTTTTGAGAGAGAGAGCAGGGGAGGGGCAGAGAGAGAGGGAGAGAGAATTCCAAGCAGGCTCTGCACTGGCAGTTTGATGCAGGGATCAAACTCAACAAACCGAGAGATCATGACCTGATCTGAAATGAAGAGTCAGATGCTTAACCAACTGAGCCACCCAGGTGTTCCATATTCTTTTGATTATTTAATCTCATTTACATATGACCATTGCTGAGAGATGACCATTGTTAAGAAAAATGCAAAAATGGTGTTTGGGATGTTAGACATTAATAAAAATACTCTTTGCATTATAAATTGAGAAGTGATATCATAATCTCTATAGGTTATTTACATTGCATCTTAACCAAAGACACATTCACTATAGATCTCTCAAATATTTTACACATGTAAAGACGGCCTTAAAAAAAAACTTTAAAGCCTCAGTGTCTTCCTGAAGAACAATTATGAGAATATTTAGCTGTTTTAATATCTTACACGTATCACCAAGCAAAGATAAGAAAACCTCAGAATTCAACAAGATCTATGTGCTTATTACTTCTTATGCATATGTCAGAAGTTGATTCCAAAAACTTATACTTTGAAGTAGAAAAAACAATATCTATTCCCTTTTCATTCATACGTGGAAAGAACCATAGATAGTAGTCAAGCCAGTTGTCTAAAGTTGAAGTATTCATTATATATCCTAGGATAAAATTCATAATACTTATGTACTCAATTTAGTAGATGATAAAAAAAAAAAGGACTAGAGGCTGGTTAAATCATATCTTCTCGTATATGCCCCAAATCCATCTCCTTGGTTGATACCTAGCTTTTAAGCCAATCTATCCATGCTACGGGATACCATTGGAGGTGGGGGGTATGAAATGACACCAGGTTTATTTATTTTTTAATGCTTAATGCAGTAATGCAGAAAAGGACTTCCATTCATCTATGCTCAACATGGAGCTCTAAACTCTGACTCCTTAGGCAAAGAAGATGAGATACTTTTGGTAATGACATTGGCAGCTTTGCTAAAGATGTCTGATAAGCTCCAAACACTCGAAATTTTGAATCCAGACTCCCAAGAGGGTATGCGATAGAATGCACAAAGACCAGGACTGAAGCTTTATGTCTGTGTGTTTATAACATTATGAGTATAGTTTAAAACTACAGGTTTATGACTAAAGATGGTTTTGAGGAACACTAGATGTCAAAAAATCTGGCTTCCTAGCTTGGGTATTCCACAAACTTAACACTGCACTAGCAGCTTAATCTTTCTGTCTTGATTCCCTCATCAATATTTAAGTTTAAATAACATCCATTCAAATGCTCCAAGAGATCATGAACAACTAACTTGAAAACGAAAAATTTTAGAGCTTTTGCAATTAAGTGGAAATTTACCTTTCCAAAGTCATTTCTTAAGTCATCAGCACCCACCAGCCTGCCCAGTGTCTTGTTTGCTAGCTTCTGCCCCATTTCCTTCTGCTGAGATTTCCTGCCCACTCTGCTCACCTCTGTATTTCTTTTTTTTTTTTTTACGTTTATTTATGTTTTTTTTTATTTTTATTTATTTCTAGGAGAGAGAGAGACAGCGTGAGCAGGGGAGGGTCAGAGAGAGAGGGAGTCACAGACTGAAACAGGCTCCAGGCTCCGAGCTGGCAGTCAGCACAGAGCCCGACGCGGCTCGAACCCACGAACCGCGAGATCATGACCTAAGCGAAAGTCGGACGCTTAACCGACTAAGCCACCCAGGCGCCCCACGTTTATTTATGTTTTTGAGACAGAGAGAGAGAGAGTGAGCGAGCATGCACTAGTGGGAGAGGGGGCACAGAGAGATGGAGAGAGAGGAAGGAAGCCCAAACAGGCTCCATGCTGTTAGTGTGGAGTCCAATGTGGGGCTCAAACTCATGAACTGTGAGATCATGACCTGAGCCGAAGTTGGACACTTAACCAACTGAGGTACCCAGGCACTCCTCACCTCTGTACTTCTTCACCATTCTTCAAGACCCAGACCTGTGTCCATCTCCTTGAAGCCTCCCAGGCCACACACATTGGGACTGTACACATAGTGTATGTGAACCCTCAAGGACAGAGCATGACCGACTCCTTTGGATGCTGCCCCCAGGAACCCCCCACAGCATAAGCTGCAGAGTCCAGAATGAAATAAAAGGAATACTGTGGCTTTCCCCTCCCCTTGATCCTTCAGACTTCATAGCATTCACGACATTCAACCCCAGATCCCAAGATTCCAAAGATAGGAAGACTGAAGACTTATGTCCCACAAGGTAATTACTGATGAGGCAAAAGTATCTGGTGCCTGTTTCCTCACATTTATTTTGAACATGCACAATGGGCTTGCTTTGTTTAGGGGGTATTTAGATTTGGACGTGACCGGGCTTAACCGTAAGCCAGCCTCAGTGTTCCACCATTAACATGCATAGCCCCTAGAAGGACGACTGAGGAGTCCAGCACTGAGAATTTAAGCTGACTCACTTAAAACTTCCCCATTACTAATGTTTATGTGGTTTCTACGAAGTTATAAAAACAACAGGAGACTATAGGAAGACGACTTCCACTGTCATCCACAGTAACTAATCTTAAAGAACTGTGAAATCCGATTTTATTTCTCGCTTATGTGGAGCCGAAGTTAATCTACTTTTCACATGTGAAATCCATTCATGATTCTGTCACAAAGTGTAGAACTGATATTAAGTAGCGTTAATTCCCAGCTAAATGTCACACTAATTCATTGGATGAACTTTGTGCTACTGGAATATTACAGTGCTCATGGGGTAAAAGCCACCAATATATGAATTCACAGACTGAAGTAAGCAGACCCTGGCCCCACCCCATGCCTACCAGAAAAGGAAAGATGAGAGACTTGTGTATGTTGCAAGTCCGGGTCTGGTTTATTTATAAAGCAATAAATATTAGAAGCACAAATAAATTGCACATGTGTAAACAAACTGTACAATGATTGATGAGAGATAAGGGAGGGTAGTTCAGAAGACTCCAAGAAGCATAATACTGTCATCCTGAATGTAAGGTAGGGTAGACTAAGAGAGAAGGCACCTCAGAAGCATTTGCGGTGGACGATGGACGGGCCTGCCTCATCATACTCTTGCTTGCTAATCCACATCTGCTGGAAGGTGGACAGGGAGGCCAGGATGGAGCCCCCGATCCAGACAGAGTACTTACGCTCAGGGGGAGCAATAATCTGTAGAAAGAGAACAAAAACTTTCAGTGAACTCTGACATTCCAGGCAACAGAGCCAGCAACATGCTGGAGAGAGAGATTCGCCGAAAAAAATATGAGTTAGAATTCATCATAATGTGAGATATTTCATACCAGAAATTAATATGGCTGAATCAAGTTTTATGCATTGTCCTTTATTTCATTGTTTCCCTTATCAAAGGCTCTTCAAAATAGAATTGCCCCACTTCCCTGAACTAGAGTATAGTGTGGCAACAAGCTGTATATACAATAGAGGACAGTCCAAAAGTTGGGGACTTGTAAAAGATGTTCAAAGATTTAGGTTTTTTTTTCCTTCCAAGATTTATTATTATCTACTGCTTCAAAATGTTTTTAGAGTCTCCTATGTCGAAACGAGTGCTAGAAAAGCTAAGAGGAAAAGTTTACAGGAGACGGGAAGCAAAATGTGAGTTCTACTTATAATACTAAGACCTGCCTTGGCTCTCCCACCTGCAGGAATTCTTTACCTTAATCTTCATGGTGCTGGGGGCCAGGGCAGTTATTTCCTTTTGCATGCGATCAGCAATACCAGGGTACATGGTGGTACCTCCAGATAAGACATTGTTGGCATACAGGTCCTTGCGGATATCAATGTCACACTTCATGATGCTATTGTAAGTTGTTTCATGGATGCCTGCAGATTCCATACCTAGAAATAGGTAGCGAGTGCACTCAGGCTGGGGGCCCAGGGTGGAGGGAAGAAAACAGGACTCCTCTGTGTTGATAAACACATTTGTCTCCCATTTGTCTCTGAAACATATGCTCCTCTATGAGATACACTGCAAGGCATTTGTGGAACAGGTGTGTCTAAAAGTGCTGACAGCCAGTCCCCGACAGACTGCCAAGACACAAACAACTGTGTTTAGCACCTGTTTGGAGTGAACACTTGCAGTATCCATCAGATGTACGGAGATTTATTTGGAAAGGGTGAGACATACATTAAAATCAATGCAATTTTTATTTGTGAACCTAAATAAGATCCTGACAAGCTTCCTCTTAGAAGACATTCCTGAGGAAAGATGTTTGGTGAAATGCAAGGGTCTAGTTATTACTATGAGTAGGACTATTGTTGCATTTAATGAGTAACTTCAGAGGGAAGTCCAGCTACTTGGACAACTTACTGGAATAAGTCAGCATTTCTGAGTAATCATTCCTTTCCTGCAGATACAGATTATTCAATTACTATTCTGTCAGAGCCTTTATTTGGACATGAAGTCAGTGTGACATCCTTTATCATATCACTGCAACAGAACAGTATGGCCATCCTTGTAATGGGCCATCAGGCTCTGATGCTGAGCTGCGTGGGTCTCTAAGCTATGACTTCTTTTAACTCAAGGGCTTCTTAACCCTTCTTAATTAGAATAGATTTTACTCTGGGACACCCCATATTTCTAGAGAAAAGCTGTGCATGTGTACCAGACCCTACAACTCACCGATGAAGGAGGGCTGGAAGAGTGTCTCAGGGCAGCGGAAGCGCTCGTTGCCAATAGTGATGACTTGGCCATCGGGAAGCTCATAACTCTTCTCCAGGGAGGAGGAAGAGGCAGCTGTGGCCATTTCATTCTCAAAATCCAGGGCCACATAGCACAGCTTCTCTTTAATGTCACGGACAATTTCACGTTCAGCTGCAGATATAAAGGTTATCACGGTCAAGTTCTGAAGGATGGAGTAGGCAGATTCTGTGGTGGAGGAAAACAGCAGACATGATGCTAGAGCAGAGGAGACACATACACACACACACACACTTACCAGTGGTGACAAAGGAGTAGCCACGTTCAGTGAGGATCTTCATGAGGTAGTCAGTGAGATCCCGACCAGCCAGATCCAGACGCATGATGGCATGGGGCAAAGCGTAGCCCTCATAGATGGGAACGTTGTGAGTTACACCATCCCCAGAGTCCAGAACAATGCCTGTTGGGAGATATAGACAAGAACAAAGTAAATTCCCAAGGACATCACTGCTTCATTTGTGTCAAAGCCTACTTCCAATCTTGGCTAAAAGATACTAGCACTGGGCATGGATCCAGATAAAATTAGATTCCTTACACACAAAGAATAAAAATGAGCATAATGAGTGCTAAATCTGAAGCCAGCAACAGCTCACCCTTTTAAATATTGTAGTAGAAAAATTTCCCCAGGACACTTTCAAATGACCAGCCCTTTTATCAGCCATTAGCACATTATGTAAGTCTCGAGCCATGGTTTTCTTTCCTCCCATCCAACAAGCACGTGTTCTCTCTTTTTTGACTCAGACCCCATAGGAAACATTGGTTCTCCTTGAGGATGTCTGCCCAGGGATGGTGATGGTATGGAACACACTGCGAGGAGCCTTAATATGTGACATCACCTACTTTAGGAAAGGTAAGGCTCTGACTCCATGTGGTCTCATCTCTCAGAAATGCATGTGATCTGAAACTGTTGTTACCTCTCTCTCAGGGAGCGTGAGGGAAGGGATCATTCTTTTCTCATCTGGGAAGACTGATTCATAGCAAGGTCAGTGCCTTAGGAATGCGCTTAATCAGTGACTATCTCCACAGCCCTAACATACCTGTGGTGCGGCCAGAAGCATACAGGGACAGTACCGCCTGGATGGCCACATACATGGCAGGGACATTGAAGGTCTCAAACATGATCTGGGTCATCTTCTCACGGTTGGCCTTAGGGTTCAGGGGGGCCTCAGTGAGCAGAGTGGGGTGCTCCTCAGGGGCTACACGGAGTTCGTTGTAGAAGGTATGATGCCAGATCTTCTCCATGTCATCCCAGTTGGTGATGATGCCGTGCTCAATGGGGTATTTGAGAGTCAGGATACCTCGCTTGCTCTGGGCCTCATCACCCACGTAGGAGTCCTTCTGACCCATACCCACCATGACTCCCTAGAAGAGGAAAAAGATGGGAAAGTCAAGCTTCCACTATTTTGGGAATATAACTGATGTCTTACAAATTCACATTTAACTGGCCAAGTCAAGGAACATCTTATAAATACCAATAATAATAATAAATAGAATTTTACCCCAATGTGGAAATATCATTTAAAATCAGTCTACTTCCTTCTCTCAACCCCAACCCCCACTCCCCAGGTATAATTCTATTCTTTAAAATATAACTGGGGAAAGGGGAATGAAGCTACCTCACCCAAGAAGTACAGCCTCACCTCATTTTAAAAATACCATAATGCCTTCATTAAATTATTAAGTCCATCACCCATGTCAACTGGAATATAAATGACTGAACTGATGACACCTCGTATTTCTCCTAAGAAAAGATTTTGACATTCATCAAGTGGACATAAAAAGATGGACTGATATGCCATTATCACTCCACAAGCAAAACCCAGCCTGCCCAGAGCTGGCCTGCAGTACCCATCAGTCACCAGCATGGAGGCATACAGCTCTCCAGCCCTGGCAGCCTGTCTGGACCGGCATGTGGCAAAGCCAGGGAGCGTGGCATTTCTTTTAATAAACAAGGTGGTATGTCACTATCACCATGGCACTTGCTGCCTCTGTCACGCCTGGCTTCTAAAAATGCAGCAGCCAGGAAGCAGATAGATTACATCCTTGGGGAGCCCAGAAAGCTGGCTGTGAACAGAGGGAAGAATGTGGGTTGGGTCCTGGTTGGTTGAGAGAAGTTATATCGTGTAAGTTTTGAACAGGACTGAAAAGGGAGGCTAAGGGAAAAACTGAAGTGTAGAAGGGGCAGAGAAGACCCGGAGTACTAAAAATACAGGTGCGGAGTGGAGGAGAGAAGCCGCTGACTTTTCATACAAGGAGTGGGCCCCTTGGAGAGCTGTGTCCCCTGCAAGGTGGAAAGGGGCCCCGTTGTACTTAGGTGCTGTGTTGCTGGTGGTGTGAGTATTGTCTGTGTTGGCTTGGATTTGAGGCTAATCCATCTTTACCTTATTTGACCTAAGCAGTTCATGAAACAGGGGTGTCAGGTGAGGAAATGAACATTTCTTGGATTGCTGGACTGAGGAGGAGACAGGCAGGGGTGCAGAGTGCGGCTGCGGACTGCCCCGCGTAAAAGCAGGACAGTCGGGGCGGGAGGTTTACCTGGTGGCGCGGGCGGCCCACTATGGAAGGGAAGACTGCACGGGGTGCGTCATCCCCAGCGAAACCCGCCTTCACCAGCCCAGAGCCGTTGTCGCACACAAGAGCAGTGGTCTCCTCGTCGTCACACATCCTGGCACAGCTTCAGCGGGGTCTGCAGATGGGAGAACCCGGCGGCCCGTGCTCACTGCCTGCGGCGGCGCTGGCCTCCTCCCGGTGGAAGGGGCAGAGCAGAGGGGGGGTCGGGGGCGACGGAGAGAACGCCCGCCGCCTCCCTTCCCGTCAGGGCAGAAGAGGAAGGGTGGGGAGAGGCTGAGGAGGTCGAGGGGGATGTGCATACAGTAGGGGAGAGGAACTCATCCAGGCTCCAGGCCGGGAGTCACTCTCTGTCCTGGGGGCATGGGAGGTACCGTCACCCCGCAGCAAGTCCTCCCCAGCCCTTCGCACGTTTGCCTTTCCACGAACTGAGAGTCCCCCTGGGCCCCAGCCACACCCCCATGCCCGGTCCCCAGCTGGAGGGAAGCGCGTACAAGAGCGGGGAACCCCTAACGCCCCGTGGGGGCAGGGGCCGCAGGGTTCGCGTTCTGCGCGCCACTCTCTTGTGATGACCCAGGACAATAGAAGTTAGAACCAAATCGCGAAGTTTGGGTTTTTTTTTTAAAGAAAGAAAGAAAAAAAATAAGGTGGCGGCGCGGCAGATCAGGGCTCGCCGGCTCGGGGCGGGCTGGGCGGGCTGGGCGCTGACTCACCGTCCGCGGGTCGGGTTCGGCTCGGCTCGGCGGCAGGCGCTGGTGCCCGGCGCGGGGCGCGCCGCTTTATAGTGCGCTGACGGACGGGGTCAGTTGGAGCGGCCGGGGGCAGGGGTGGGGGGCCTGGTCGGCCACCTTGCCTTATTTGGTCGCCTTCGCACCACTGAGGAGCGCCCAGGCCATTCATGGAGCCAAGGGCAGGGGAGAGGATCAGCCAGGGGGCTCCCAGACCATGTAAGGAAGGGGAGGGGGCAACCAGGGGGATGGCCAAATAGGGAGCTAGGGAGGGGCGGGCGGCGAAGGGTAGGGGGCAGGGGAAGACTGAGTGACGCCAGCCCACCTCCTCCCCCTTCCTGGATGGAGGTGCACCCTGGGTGTGCTGTGGGTTTCTTCCTCCACAGCCCCGCCAGCCCGAGACAATAAGCCACACACAAGCCGGAAGGCTTGGCTCTCTGCCCTCTGCTGAGGGGTCCTGACAGCTGGACCAGGACAGCAAAGGAGTGACAGCAGCTTTTCATCTTCCACGACTGGAGCCCTGACAGTCCTCGTGGGCCCTAAAGGCACCACACCAGCACATTTGGGTGGCCAGAAAAGGGGCACCTGGGACAGGTCACCCTTCTGGTCTGGTCCCCACCGGCCTGGATGACTTGATTCAGGTTGCCGGGGCCACGCTCCTCTAGGTCAGAAAGCTGAGATTAATCAAGACCACCCTGACCCCCAGCTCATGCATGGCTTAGGGTCTGGCTAGGGAAGAGGCTCAGAAGAACCACAGTGAGATCCTGGCCAAGTCTTGCTGGAAAAGAGGCCAGGTTTCCCCCAGCACAGATAGCAGGTGGCTCTCCTCCTGCTGCCAAGGTTTTGCTCAAATTCAGACTCCTGTCTTCAGGCTAGAAAAGGATCCCCTGCTGCCAAAGCGAAAGAAGGAAGGAATGCCAAAAGTAGCGTGTGCACTTGGTGGTGGATAGATGAACATCTGTAAACTGGGGGCAAAGGCCTTTATTCCAAGTGGAGACAAGACTGAAAGAGCAAATATTCTTGTCAAGGAGATAACAGCAGCTTCAACCAAATGCACACATCACAGAAGAGCAGAGTTAGAAAAGCAGAGCCTCGCCTCCACCCCACCCCCACCCCTTGAACTACTGAATCAGAATTGGCAAGATGCCCAGTTGACTCCTAGGTACACTAACTAGAGTGTGAGAAGCAGTGGTATAAATGATATCAGCTCTTTCATGGAAACAGATGTGGAAGGGCTACATCTTGGGACTTTAGAGAAGGGAACAGAGAGATGACGTGAACTGGGAAGAGGAGAAAGGAACAGAGAGACCTAAGAAGGACACACGCAGATCACAGATTTGCTCTGGGGTGCCCTGTGTTCTGGGTTCTTGACTGGCACTTTGATTTTTAGTGCTTGTGTTTCCCCTCCTGCTCACACAGTTAAAAATAGAAAACTGGGCACAGGCATTCATCTCTAGAGTGGTCTTGGATTGATATGCTGAGGAGGTCTACTGATTAGATACTTGTCCAGACTAGGGAATGTTGGGCTCTCCCCGCTGAGCTCCCCAACCATGTTTGGGTTGGTCTGGAGAAGAAACTGTGGGGGCAGCTGGGTGATGGAGCCAGGTGAGGGGTCTGGCTGTGATCATGCTTGCTCCCACACAAAATGCCTTTGACAATGAAAATGCCATTGACAGGATGCAAAGAGCGGAGCTGTCTTAGCTCAAGCAGTTGCAGAAAAACTAAGAAAAAGGAGAAATGGGACTGGTGTTATAGACAGACAGCCCTGGGTTCAAATCCTGACCTCTGTCACTTCTGGTGCATTTGGTCTTGGGCAAATCACTTCACCTTCCTGAGGCTCAATTTTCCCCTCTGAAAAAGGACACAATAACAATAACTTTTTTCTGGCAGGGTCTATTAATTAGGGACACGTGATAGAATCCACACAGAAGATACAAAGCAAATTTTCTCTGTTACAGTTCAGGAATAGGGATACCCTTGGAGGCAGCAGTAGCTTTTTCTTTTGAAGAATTGGGTCAATTTCATTCACTTATTGATTCAGCAAATATTTATGGGACAAGAACTGTGCTACTAACAGGGATGCAGTGATAAGTAAAACAGAGCAATGCATACTCCAGGGCAGTTATAGAAAAGTCAGAGCCACTTATGGTGCATGCTGGGGTGACAAAGGAGGGAATCACGGGACAGTCATGAAAAGAGGGATCTGAAAGAGAGGTCAGAGAGAGTCCTTTTTTGTTTGTTTTTTAATCCCTATTTATTTTTGAGAGACAGAGAAAGAGCATGAGCAGGGGAGGGGGAGAAAGAGAGGGAGACACAGAATCTGAAGCAGCCTCCAGGCTCTGAGCTATTTGTTAGCACAGAGCCCAACACGGGGCTTGAACTCACAAACTGCAAGGCCGTGACCTGAGCTGAAGTCTGATGCTCAGGTAGTCATGAGCTACGCAGGCACCCCAAAGCCTTCTTGAAGAAGTATAACTTCATTGTCTTTAAAGTAGACTAGGACTGAAATTTGTGAACATTTGTGTGAAAGCAAGTTTCGACCTGGGGTGGCAGATGGCAGATTTCCAGGCTTACTGCCATATATGCAAAGGGAACTCCTGGAAAAGTCCAGTTTATCACTGAGCACACCAAGGTTACTGACCTGAAGCCTTTTCAAACACTTCCAGGGCACAGGAGGCCAATTCCAGCTGGCCCACCTTGGGATCAGTCTGCTCTGGTGGGGGTGGGTAGGTGGGTGGAGCACTGAGGCCAGTTTCATAAGAGAATCTAACGCCTTAAAATGTTCTTTAAACAGTTTCATTTCTCTCTCATTCAAAACAAAATGTAGGAGCCCCTACGTGGCTCAGTGGGTTGACTATTCAACTTCTGCTCAGGTCATTATCTCACAGTTCATGAGTTGAAGCCCCACATCGGGCTGGCTGCTGTCAGCGCAGAGCCTGCTTTGGGTCCTCTGTTCCCCTCTCTCTGCCCCTGCCCTGCCCCTTAATTAATAAACATTAAATAAATAAAACAAAATGTATTTTCATATGCATTGTATTATAGCAACAAAGAACACTTTTTTTCTCCCTTAAAGATGTATGATAGTTCAATATTTATTAATTGTAATACTGCTCAATTTCCACATTTTAAAACTCTGAACCCTATTTCATATACTTTAAAATATAAGTCAATGGGAAAGTAAGATTCAATGACTGATTTTCTTTTTCTTTTCTTTTTTTTTTAGCGCACACTTGAGATAGAGAGTGTGCACAAGTGAGTAAGGGGCAGAGAAAAAGAGGGAGGAGGAGAGAGAGAGAGACAGAGAGAAAGAGAGAGACAGAGAGAGAGAGAGAAGAGGGGCTCACCCAGGGCTCATGTTTTCACCCAAAGCAGGGCTCATGCTGACGTGATGTGGGACTCAAACTTACAAACTGTGAGGTCATGTCCTGAGCCAAAGTCAGTTGCTTAATGAGTAAGCCACCCAGGTACCCCCTGCTTTTCATTTGATACAATTTTTGAGGGATCCATTTAATTTGAAAATTAAGATTGGCTTCTGTCACATTTACTTAAGTATGTACAAATAACCTGTCCTCTGTGGCGCAGCCTAGATCTTCCTTTATTTTTTTGTGGCAAAATATGCATAACCTATAATTTACCATCTTAACCCCTTAAACTTGTACAGCTCAGCAGTGTTAAGTATATTCACATTGTTGTGCAACCAATCTCCCAATTTCATTTTTTGATACAAATTTGGATTAAAGTGACTTCAAAAGCCAGGAGTGGCTGTGTCCTGCAGTGTGAGAAAGACTGGTCTATATTCTCTGAGGCAGGGAACCATTGTACCTGTTTTGCCAGAGGTCACTGAGATGAGCAAAGGGAAAAGTGAGGATTCACATCCAGACACCCGACTGCGCCCTGTTCTGACCACTACCCGAAATGCCTTCCCAGACTCTACCTGGGCTGCTGTTTCTCAGAGTGGAACATTAGAACCACTTACAGCCAAATTACAGGGACTGCCTAGTAGAAATTCAACTTCCCAGGTTACACCCTGGGAGACTGAGTCTGCATTTAAATAAGTCACCGCCTCTCTTTCCCAGGTGATTCTCGGAGGGAGAACCTTGGCCACACGGCCTGGCTGTTACCCCAATGGAGCTCTCTGCTCAGTGCTGCCCAAGCTGCCAGCCCTGGCAGGAGTCCAGCTTGGCCGACCTTGAGCATCCCGGCGGGAGGGAAAGCCAGGGTATGTTCCCAGGGCTCTCAGGGGCCCTTGAGGCCCTTCTGGGCAGGGACAGGCCATGAGGCAGACGTGCAGGGCAAGCTGAAGGAACAGAAGGTGGGATAGTTCCTGCTGCCCTTGCCTCGAGGGAAGCCTGTTTGGTCCACCATCTGCTGGGATCTGGAAGGGAGCGGCCAGCCTCCTCCGGGCACTGGGGGATTAGCAGTCACTTATCTCAGCTGTTCCTCCATTGGAGGTGTCGCAGTATTTACAGAGAAGCCAGAAACAGACTGAGCCACACTTAATTCCTCCCCACGAGCCCTCCCCACGAGCCCTCCCCACTGCCCCTGCAGCCCCTCCTGCATTCCTGGGCAAGGAGGGAGGGAGAGGCTCTTTCCAGACCACACCAAAGGTCGGGGAGCCAGCTTTCTGAAACATTTCTATTTTCTTTCCCTACACATTTGTTCACTCCCACTGCCCTCTGGCTGGAGCTGGGTTTCAGTTTTCATTAAAAGAAGAAAGTGATGTGACTGTGAGGATTGCGTGGGGCCCCCACACATCCTGGTGCTCGGAATTCAATACCGAGGTATGCCTAATCTCCGCCACATGCTTTCCCATATTTCACGCGCAACCACCAAAGAGATGACCCCAGGGGGAGGGCATTTCAAATCTCCACGGATTCTGCTCTTGGCAGATTCTGGCAGTGGATGCCTTCTGACATGATAGGCCCAACAGTGATGAACCATTTAATGAGATTTTGAAAAGGAGGACAAAGCAAGGAGGAAGGGAGACGAGGAAGCAGGGAGTGGGGGTGGAGGATTCTTCTGGATCTTGGAGTCACATGGATCTAACAATCTAAAAGCTGCATTTTCACTCCCTTCTATCCTGTTGTAAGTCCAGGAAATCACAAAGGATTTCTAATAGGCTTTTTTAATTCCTTAAAAGGACTGTGCCCTCCAAGAATGAAATGCTGATGCTCACAGGTTTCTGCTTGGAAGGTGTTTCTCTTAGCTCAGATTTGGCTTGCTCCCCACACCAGCAATAACTCTATTTATGGAGTTTCAGTTTTTCAAGTGTTACCTGGAACAAGCCTGCCTTTCCTGGAGAGCCCAGGTGTGCATTGCGCAACCTAAGCTTGACCGGGTTTCATGTCCATACACGTGTCAGAGAGACCGTGTAGGTGAGATCTGTGAGCTCAGAGATGACAGCTGCTTTTTATTCACCTGCACTCCACGGAGCCCATCTCCTCCCCATGAAAGGCTGGGCATTCATTCGACACACAATAACAGCAGTAGGGATACTAATCAGTAATGTTTCCTGAGTACAGGCTGGGGGCCGTGCACTAACTTGAGACCTTATGCAGGTATGTGGTCCACTAGAAGCTTTCTAGATGAAGCGAGATGGGCCGCCAGCTGCAGAGTCCACAGAACTGCCCTTTGAGGTGATGTCGCCAGCTTCTACTGAGGGGATGTGTAAGAAGCAGACTGCCTCTGTCACAAACTGAGGTACCCCTGCCTCGAATGCAAAAATATTGTCACCAGTGTTCACCAAAGGACACTGTCTTTTCTCTGAGGCTCTTAGAAAAATTTCCTTGCTGGCTCTGGTACCAATAACAGAACTTCAGCGGTGGCTCAGATAACAATCTGACTCAGTTTTGGCTCAGGTCATAATCACGATTTATGAGTTCAAACACAGCACTGGGCTCTGAGCTGACAGAGCAGAGCCTGCTTGGGATTCTCTCTCTCTCTGTCTCTCTCATCCCCTCCCCCATGTTCACTCTCTCTCCCCCAAATAAATACATAAACTTAAAACACACACACACACACACACACACACACACACAACAGTAGCACTGCTGTCAAGTAACTAGTTTGTTTTGATCCTGTAGATCCTGAATCTAGTGACTCACCAGGTGTTTCTTTGGGTGGGGCTAAGAGAAATCATAGAAAACCACCCATATGGTCCATTTGTTAATGTGATTACAAATCGTTATAGTCCGTTTTACATACCCACTTGAACTTCTCATTTTTCTTTGTCTTTCATTATTGGCTGTCATTTATCTTTGTAAGCTGCCATAAAAGTTTTGTGGGACAAAACAAAGGATGGATGAATAAACATATAAGATTGAACTCTGGAGATAGTGGAGAGAATATTTGAAATTGGAGTGATCACTAAACAGGCAGCCAGGAATCCCGGAAGACTGGCATACGTCTGACGGTTTCTTTCATCCCACTGCAAGTATTATATTGCTTTGATATTCCTCTTTATATCATGATAAGTGTAACTAGAAATATAGAATAACATTTCCCCCATCACAAAACAATATGTACTTATTGTGGCAAACCGGAAAACACCAGAAAAGTACAAAGAAAAAGACATGTCTGGCTGAGTTTTTTAAGCCCTATATTTTAGCATCCCTAAAATAAAACTAAATGTGATATAAAATTCATGAGGCCTTGGCTTCCATATCTACTTAACAGGCGCGGGACTGAGGAAAGACAGCCTCCTATTCTGGTAGTTTGCAAGAATGTCCACTTGTTCTTCAAAGAGACACATGCAATGCAAGGAATTTACATTTAAAGTATGTCTTGGCTTCACTATTATAATCTAAATTATCTCTAGTCAACAGCTGGAGCCAAAGAATGCCAAATTGGGAGCAGGGTCTGCTCTTAAAACTATACCATCTATATCTCACTTATATATTTTAGAGGGCAGGTGTTATTTTCCAACTCAGCTGTTGAGCTCTTTCAAAATTGCAATCTAAAAACAGAGTTCTATTACGAACATAAAACTTGACCATATAAATATGTTGCTGAAAGCTTTGTCTTTATGTGAGGAGCTGGAAAACTGTTGTTTGGGGGAACATGTTTACGGTAACTGTATGATCAGTATTTCCCAGTTCCTCTTGGTTAGGGCTACAGATAACCGATTCATCTGCCCCCAACTCCCACAGCCTCTAATTTAATGTCATAAATTAGAAAAATAATAAAGATAAAGGCTTTGCCTAAAACCAGTGATCTGTATTAACTAGGGGAGGGAAACAGAGATGGTTTCTCCAAAATAAGAACAACCGAGGAGCCTTCTCAAGCTGTTGAGTGTGGATGCTGGTCCTCACATAAATAACTAGGGCTAGGTGCTTCTGGAATTTCAGAGAGAAGAGCCAGCCTTCAATAACTGAGAATGGAAATGAATCAGCCATGAAACCATGATGTGGCTTTGAAAAATTATCAGAAAAATCTCAAGCTTTACCAAAAGGAGGTAACAATGTAAAGTATTATTTCACCAAAGAAATACCCTCAAGAACTACTGCATAGACTTCAGGTGAGAACATTCCTTGGAAGAACAAGAAGGGTGTCCTCTTCTTTAGTTACATTCTATTTAGATATGCAATATTTATAACTGCCACAAAAGGTTCATGCTGGGCCCATCTCTCCACCACCCAAGAAGATGGATAAAGCCATCTTCTTCCTGGGTCCTCTGCCCAATGAGAAGAGCTCTTTTCCTGAGGGTGCAGAAGTCTATTTCTAGAAAATCTATTACCCAGAGGAGAGGATGTTGAAGTGCAAAAGAGGAAGGGACCTATCACATTTTCTATTTTATATTTATGTATTACTTAATATTTTTCCAGAAGCATGTATTAATTTTTATAAATTTCAGAAAGGAGGAAAAAAATCTAATTTAACATCCTCTTGCTTAAAGTCTAGCATCTTTTTGTCTCGTTTACCCAGTGGAGGTTTATAAATAATAACGTCCACATTTTTGAAGAAAGACATCGCCTCTCTGAGAGATGTTTCAGATATTGTTCACCAGTGGTGCTGTTTTTAAAACTGTCCTCATATTTGGTCAGTTATCTAATTCTGCTCCAAGATGTCTATGTGCAATACAATCTCTTTTAGCCAGATTGGCTAGGTATTGGGTTTCTGACACAGTGGAAAACAACCATTGTTTAGAGAATTAAACTCGTCTAAATACAGTCACACAAAACTGCAGAGAAGATAATTTCATTTTCTTTGATGCTTCAGAATTTATTTACAGAATATTCTCATTTTGAACACAAATTCTTGTCATGTGCCAAGGTATGTGGCACACGCATATCTATGAGACATAGAATATTGACAGACATAGAATACTGAGCTAAACTAAGATTACAACATCCTGAAAAGTTACTTCTATGAGTTAACTGTTAGTATCAACATACTTGCTATCTATTTATCTATTTTCTCTTAAAAATCAAGTATAGATCAGACCTCTGGTTCTGGCCAGGATGGAGCACCCTACACTTTCCAGGTGTTCCTTGTTACAACTGTGACATAATATATCGGACAGACATAGGAAAACTCAAAGGAGGAAAGATGAAGGTAGACTACCTAGGGACTCTGGGACTTGAGAAATGACATGGTGAGGAATCTAGTTTCTTTACTGCCTCCCATATAGCCCAGGCTGGGTACTATAGTAGCTTCCATCCTGGAGCCACCTAGGCAGGGATAAAGTAAGCTATGAGAAACATCTGTTCCTGCTACTCAAAGAACCAACAAAGGAGTGGCGTCAGCCATAGAAAGTCTTTTTGGCAATCTTGCCCTACTTTGGACAAACATTCATACAGAATTGTCTCCCCCTCTCTCTAGGTTCAGTGGGGCAGAATAGGGAGCTGATCTTCCTCCTCACCCTCTCTCCCTGCAGAAGCCAACGGTGGGGCTCCAGTTCTCCTGCCCAGTCATATTGGTGGGACTGATCCTCCATGTCCTGCCCGTTGGAAGCAGGCAGAGTTCCTCACCTCCCACTAGGGTGGTGTCACCAGGATGGCATGAAGGTTCTTATAGAACAGATTAAGCTGTTCTATATTTTGGTGGCCATGTGAATCTGTGTATGTAATAAAATTGCCTAGCAGTAAATAGACAGACATATACATGAGTGCATGTAAAACTAAAACTGGTGATATCTGAACATACTGATGGATTATATCAATGTCAATTTGCTAGTTGTGATATTGTGCTATAGTTATACAAGTTGTTGCCATTGGGGGGACACTGGATAAAAGTATAGGGGATCTCTGGGTTATTTTGTACAATCTATAATTATCTCCAAATATAAAAGTATTAAAAGTCAAGTATAAGTGGTACCAAAATTCAGTGTTTTGAGTTTTCCAAACAGTTTGATTCTGAATGAATCAGTTCTTATATTCAGGTGATCATAGCTTATGAAATTTAAATAGTTCCACTAAATATATCACATTTCCTATATTTATAGCAGAAGTACTGGCTGACCCAATAGAGGTCTGGCATGTGAAGTTAGGCGCCATTGGGGCTGCAGTGGTTCCAGTGTTCATGGGCATGTCTGATGAGTCAGGTGCTGATGACAGTAGGGAAACCTCATGGTGATGAAAAGAGCCTCAAAGGAGAACTGATACCTACTTAAGGTGGAATCTGGCACAGGGAGTGGACTCAGCAACAGGATCTGAAGACTGGAGAGCACTGATGTTTCCAATTAACAGCATGGTAGCTATTTACAACATTCCAACTGAACTACTCCAGGAGCAAGTGAACACTTGGAAGCAGAGGGCATATTTTGCAAACAAACAGAGTTGTCCCCTAACACTCAGGAGCTGAGGGCCTCAGCTGGGAGCACACAGTAACAGAACAGAACTAAAAGGGTGGGAAGTTACTCTCCTGCTCTGGTCCAGATCCACAGCTGAACAGTGACTGAAGCTTAGCCTGAGATGCAGCACCAGATGGCATCTGTGAAGCCTGAATGTTGGCAGTCAGGAGCCAGTGATAAAGGCTGTGCAAATGATGGCCAGAGTGGACGGGGCTGGCATTGGCCAGAGTAGCACAGTCCGTACTTTACCCAGAGTGCCTGGGAGAAACACCCCCAGTGACTCTTGGAAATGCGAAAGAGGTGAGAACCTTAAAATGGCAAGAATATGTGAAAGAAGGGAAGGGAACAGTGATAGTTTTACAGATAAGAGTTATCAAGCAAACAAAGATCTAGGCCAGTTGTCCTCAACTTTGGCTACACATGGGCTGGGGTGGGGGAGAGACAGAGTTGGAGCATAGGGTCTGGCAAGGAAGAGTGGCCCTGGTAAACAGTCCAGGCCTTCAGCTGAGACCCACAATAGGCTACACCTTAGAGGTCAAGACAGATGGACAGTAAACAGACTTTGAGTCAGCTCAATCCCAGGATAGTTTAAAGTGATTGGCCTTGTCTGTCAAAATCAAAAATACACACCCTCTGGAGAAGTCTAACATCTTGTAAGCTTTAAATTATCTCTACAGGTTTTCATACATAATGCCTGGTACATAAAATATATAAAGCAGTACTTGGTAAGACCACATAATTGAAAACCCATAAGAAAAAAATGGACAATGGAAAGAGACCATCAGGAGATCCAGATACTGAAGTTAACTGACTTACATGATAGATATGTTTTAAAACACTTATTAATATATTCAGGAAAATATATGGCAAAATAGAAAATTTCATCAAAGAACTGGAATCTATTAAAAAGGATCACATGAAATACTAAAACTAAACATATAACAAATTAATAATGCAATAGATGACGTTAAGAACAAACTGACACAAAGAAAGGATTAGTGAGTTTTAGGGTAGGGTTGTAAAATATATTCAGATCAAAGCAAAGAGAATAAAAGAATGCCTGGCTGGTTTAACACCTAAAATTCAGTTCATATAATTCAGCACATTAATGGAATATAGCAGAGTAATCGTATGATCTGTTTGATATATAAGGAAAACACATTTGATGAAAGTTAACACCTTTTCATAGTAAAAACTATTAGCAAACTAGAAATAGAAAGAAAATCCTTAATCTAATAAAGAGTATTTACAATAAATCTATAACAACATATTTTATCGCTTGTTCCCTGAGATTATGAATAAGACACAGATGTTTCTTATTATCACTTCTATTTTACACTGTACCAGTGGTACAAGAAATATATATAAAAGGCATAAGAATTAGAAAGGAAGAAAGAAAGCTGTCATTAATAATAACTATAAAAATACAAAAGGATTTATAGTAGAACTATTTAATTTAGAAGGGAATAATAGCAAAGTGAATGAAAGGACAAAATACAAAAGTCAACTTTATCTCTACATGTTAACACTAAACAAGTGAAAAGATAATATTTGAAATCTACCACTTAAAACAGCATCAGAAAACATCTATACCCAGGATTAGATCCAACTAAATATATATAAAACTGCTACAGATAACATTACAAAATATTAGTGCAGTAAGTTAAAGAAGACCTAAATAAATGGAGAGATATGTCACACTTATGAGTCAGAAGATTCAACATTATAACACTGTCAATTCAACCCAAGTTGATTTTTAGATTTAATGCAATCCATCCAATTACTAGCAGTGTGTGTGTGTGTCTGTGTGTATGGGAACACTAATTCTAAAATTATATAGAAATGTAAAGGGCCAAGAATGGCTAAGATAACTTCAAGGACTTGCCCTACTGGATAGCAAGAGTTATGACAAAGCCATGGATATAGAATGTTGTATTTGTGCAAGTTCAGACAAATAGTTCAAAAATTGACCCATACATAAATATATACTTGATTTTGACAAATGCCAACTTGAACAATATTGAGAAAGTGAGGATCTTTTTAATAAACGGTGTTGGGTCAATCGAATAACCATATGAAGAAAGCAATGAATCTTGACCCCATCTCACACCATATACAAAATTCAACTCTAAGCAAATTGCAGATCTAAACAGGTGAGTTTAAAGGTTTAAGTTCTTAGAATATAACAGGATAATATGTTGATTACTTTTGCATAGGCAAAGATTCTTTCCATATATATACATATATGTATATAATTTTATTTATTTCTTTTGAGAGAGAGAGAGAGAGAGAGAGAGAGAACACAAGCAACTAAGGGGCAGACTGAAGGACACACAGAATCCCACGCAGACTCTGTGCTATCAGCTCAGAGCAGGATGTGGGGCTCAAACTCACAACTGTGAGATCAAGACTTGAGCTGAGACCCAGTCTGGCACTTAACTAACTGAGGCACCCAGGCACCCCTAGGCAAAGATTTCTTATACAGAAAACACTAACCATAAAGAAATAACAACAACTTTGCTTCAACAAAGACTCTGTTAGGGGAAAAAATACTGGGGAGAAATATTTGCAATACATACATCCTACAATGGGCTCAGATTCAGACTATATAAAGCATTCCTATAAATTGATGAAAAAAAATAGACAAGCCAATATAAAAATGGGCAAAAGACTTAGATAGGCACTACACGAAAGAGGTAACCCAGTGGCCAATCAACATTTGAAAGTGCAGTCAATCTCAATAGGGAAGTGCAAGTTAAACTGACAATGAACTGCCAACACAGAACAGTGGAATGACTAAAATTTAAAAGATGGATAATACCAAATAAAGTCAAGGAAGCGTTTTATTAACGTAGCATTTGCCTTGTTGTTTTCTGTCCCTTGACTTCAGGATTTTACCTCTTTCGCCAGATAGCCGTACCAACTTCATCTCCAAGACTCTCTCTGTCTCTCCCCCCGCCCCAGTCATACACTTAGCCCTCTGTCCAAAATATCATCTCCAATCTTTCCTGCCAAATCATGTTTCTCCTTTTCTTCTAATCTCTGTTGGCACTCCCTGTTAAAAAATCTTTCCAACGACACCACGCCAACTTGACTTCCAAACAAGAATAAAGTCCTTCCTGTGCCTTCATCCCTAGCCAGTTCCAGCTCTCCCCAACTCCCATCTTCTAGGCAGATACAGGTTGCTTCTCCTATGTATACTAGAGATCAGACACACTTGGACTTCAGTCAGGTGCCTTTAATATCTTCTTTGTGCTCATCCTTTCTCTCCTTTTGAAATGTAGGTTTCCAAAGGGCAGGAACCATAGTGCACATCTCCCCCAGAGCCTACTAATGAGTGACAATTTTGATTCAGTAAAGCTAAAAAAAATGAAATGTCCTTAAGAACTTCATTTTTGTCCATCTTAAAAAGGAATGTTTATTCTGTATTTTGATTACTAAGAATGTTTGCATGCAAAGAAAAAAAAACACCTTAAGAATTTGGCCTTGAAAAACAAAGGATTATATAGTTTCTTTCTTTTTTTTTTTTAAATGTTTTATTTATTTCTAGGAGAGAGAGAGAGAGAGACAGCGTGAGCAGGGGAGGGTCAGAGAGAGAGGGAGTCACAGACTGAAACAGGCTCCAGGCTCTGAGCTGGCAGTCAGCACAGAGCCCAACGCGGGGCCCGAACCCATGAACCACGAGATCATGACCTAAGCGAAAGTCAGATGCTTAACTGACTAAGCCACCCAGGCGCCACAGGATTATATATTTTCTGAGCCATGAACTGAGAAAGAATTCTTATCCTGTGACGAATTCTGTTGTTACATTGGAAAAAAAAAAAATTTAAGGTACCTGAAAACTGAGAAAAGGACAGAAAGGGATACATAGTTTCTGCCATGGGCTTAGGGTGCTTACGTAAACACTGTGTCAATACAATGGAAAACAATTTAACCTTGGCCAAACAAAGGAGGGAAAAATCCTATCAGAGGCCTATGCTGGAATTGTCACTCTGCCCTGCCTTCACAGTAAGGGCCAGATTCCTATCCTGTACTGATTTACAGACTTTTTCTAGTGGAAAGTAGGATGCCAGTCTCACCTCCAAAGTCAATTTGAGAAAATACATGGAAATAGAGATAAAAGGCAACCAACTCACAACTAAAGTTCTTTTCATTAAAGTGTCAGCAAGTCTTCAAAACTGATGTCTCCTATTTCATATAAATGAAAAGAAAATCAAATGACACAGGGCCAGGAAAATAAACACCATGTTTATAATTAGACGCTCTTCCAGAGATCTGGTCACATCCGTGTGTGAAAGGATAGAGTGAGCATTTCATGAGGCACCAGGAGGTTAAAAACAAACAAACAAAAAACCCCCCAAAAAACCCTCTCTTCAAGGAAAAAGTGCCATACGTAAGACAAGTGTCTGCATGATTTGGACACCCTGCCTCCCACCTGTGCTGCCCGAGGTCCTGGAGTGCCCTGGAGTGGTGGTAGTAGTGGTGGGGTCTCCGTGAATATTTGTTTTGCTCCCTTCGCCCCAGTTCTGTTGAGCTAGTTAGAGACTCATTTGGGATTATCAAGATATTTATTTTTCCCTTCAGCCCTGTAAGGGTAAGCTTATTGTGTTATAAATGCACAGTATTCTTGGTTACTTAAATTAGGTTTTATGCAATTTGATCATCTCAAGCAAAGATTTAGATTGGAACCCAAATCAGTTGATCCCTTCTGGGGGCCTGAGCTGGTCCCATGATGAAAGGGTGGGGCACTGGTGTCATTGCTACTTCTCCAGCTCCAGTTTTATTTTATTTTTTTTTAATATTTTTATTTATTTCTAGGAGAGAGAGAGAGAGAGACAGCGTGAGCAGGGGAGGGTCAGAGAGGGAGGGAGACACAGACTCTGAAACAGGCTCCAGGCTCTGTGCTGGCAGTTAGCACAGAGCCCGATGTGGGGCTCGAACCCACAAACCGCGAGATCATGACCTAAGCGAAAGTCGGACGCTTAACCAACCAAGCCACCCAGGCGCCCCTTCAGCTCCAGTTTTAGAACAGAGAGACAGAGGGGCGCCTGGGTGGCTCAGTTGGTTAAGCGTCTGACTTTGGCTCAGGTCATGATCTCACGGTTTGTGGGTTTGAGCCCTGCATCAGGCCCTGTACTGACAACTCAGAGCCTGGGACCTATTTTGAATTCTGTATCTCTCTCTCTCTCTGACCCTCCCCTGCTCATGCTGTCTCTCTCTCTCCCTTTTTCAGAAATAAATAAAACATAAAAAAAAATTTTAAAAAAAGAACAGAGTCAGAGAAGAATGCTAACTGACACATTGGAAGCATACTTAGAGGGCTTACTAAGGAATTTGACATTGGAGAAAAAAATTGTAAATGGAAAAATATGTTACTATTTTTATCAAGTGCTTTTATGTAGGTGACTGTCCTACGTCTCCATAGCCGGAACTCTGCAATAGATAGGCCACATCTCCTAATTAATATTCATTTGAAGAAGGTATAAGACACAATCCCCAAGGATTTTGCCCAGACTATCTGTGTTGAATGGGGAAAGAGTTTCCTATAGGTGGAGTGATCAGAGATGACTTCCTGGAAGAGGTAGTATTTGGTCTGAAGGTCTGGGTAGAGTGCAACAGGAGGACAGGAACAAGAATGGCATTGCAAATAAGACGCACAAAAAAAGAAAGCCAGAAAGTTGGGGAAGTTCAAGATGCTTTCAACTGAAACTAATGAGGGTGGCCTGGCTGAAGCAGAGAAATTTGGGGATGAAGCTTATTAAATACATTTAACAGTTTAAATAAAAAGAGAGAGATGCCTTCCAATGGTATACTTCTTCATCACAAGCTTGTTTTTTAGGGTACCTGGGTAGCTCAGTTGGGTAAGCATCTGACTCAGGTCATGATCTCCCGGTTTGTGAATTCGAGCCCCATATTGGGCTCTCTGGGGTCAGTGTAGAGCCTGTTTCAGATCCTCTGTTCCGCTCCCTCACTGCTCCTCCCCTGCTCATGGGCACGTGCTCTCTCTAAAATAGATAAACATTAAAAACAAAAAAAAGAAACTTGGTTTTCAACCAAAATTATAACGATAATATCAGAAACATAAAGGTAAATGTAAGCCACCAGAAGTATCATTATTAATATTAAATGCAATATCCATGTGACTGAGGAAAAGCCTCCACCCCAGATGAACCCACTATCTACTTTCTCTAGGCTTATATCCCAGCATATAAAAACTTACAGGGACATTTTACTCCATGAAGCAGCTGCTGCCCAGTCATCTTTATATGTTTTTCTGGTCAGTTCAGAATTTTATTCTCCACACTACTTCACATCTTCTCCATCCTCTTTGAACCTTCAAAGAACTTCCACTCTTGAGACAGGCCTGTGAAAAGTTCTAAAAATGAAGGCGTTGGATGAATTCCAGTCACTGCCATGAGTTTGGAACGAGGTATCTCTAGCAACATTTTCTAGCATACTTTTAAAGGACGTCCCTTGTCTTCTCCTTTCCTGAATTTCTCCTTTCCTACGTCATACACACCAACTCCAGGACTTTGTCCTTGGTCTTGTCTACTCTCCCACAGTGGTGTGCTGATAAACAGGCTCTCTGAAAAATACAAAGTCTGGACTCATAGTGTGTGTTGACTCCTGTGGTAGAAATACTCTCACCACAGCCAATTTGAAGCCACTACCAATTTGAAATATTGAACAACCAACTCGAAAGGCTTGGAGCTGGTTCTCTCTCTCTTGGCTACCTGCATTGCACCGTGTTCCCTTCTCATTCTTCAGACTGCTCTTCCCATGGGCCTCTTTCTGGCCTTTGTAGAACTTTTGTGCTTGATAATAGGGTGACAGCAGCCAGAATCAGCCAAGTATCCTTAAGTCACTCACGTTAACCCATGTATTCTACTGTTTCACATGTTAGGACTCAACCTTTCCTCTTTCATGAAGTTCCATAGTCTAGCAGGACTGAGTAATGTTAGGGAAGCACAACAAACATCAAAAAGCCTCTTCTCTCTTTGACAAAACTCTGGTTCCTTAGCATTCTGGGCATAGTTCTTTCCCATGCTTGACAAGAGGCAACTCATCTCTTATGCACCCCCCCACCCCTTCAGCACTCGATAAACGTCAATGTGTATGCAAATACCTGGGTATCTTGTTAAAATGCAGATCCTAATTCAGGGGTGAGGTGGGCTCTGAGAGATTGAATTTTTAGCAAGTTCAGAGACGATGTGTGTGCTTCTGGTCCAATGACTACACTTTGAGTAACATCAGACTCCATACCCTGTAATGTCATCCCCAACTCTGGTTGGAGAATATGGTTGCTCAGCCCATCTGGAGTCTTGATCCTCTGCCTGTTGGGCAGGGCATTTTATCTGCACTCAATAGTTCTCAGGACTCTGGTGGTGTCTCTCAGTTTTTCACCTCTGTGACCTACAGCCCTCATCTTTTGCCATATCTTGAGTCAGTTCTCAACTGCATCCCATCCTAGCAAAGTCAACATCCTCTGCTCCTCACATAGCCATCTTCAAAGCATCTCTCCTGCCCATCCCTTCTTTCCCACCAGCTCACCTTACTTTCCAGCTCATCCTCAATCCCCAGGCTAGCACTCCCTGCCTCCAGGCCCCCAGTTTAGTTTCAGCAGTGTTCTTAGCACGTGTGCATTTTAATTACCTCTCTTTATAAGGTGTCATTTTTCCATTTGTGTTCTCATGCACATAGTGCCTATTTATATTCTTGAGTCTTTAAGAATAGAAGTCATGACTTTTCCCCCCCTTTTCCCACTTCTCTGAGTCAGGTATGGAGCTCCACATAGGTCGCTCCAGGCAATGACATTCATAACTGCCAACCGATGTCTTCTGGTGTCTCATCTTCTCTGTTCTTCTCTAAGCCCTTCCTTAAGTGATGCTCCTTTCTGTATGATGCAAACTTCTTCCTTTGCACTGTGATAGCATATAGACCTAATTCCATCTCAGTTTCTTCATATAAGGGAGCATAGAGTTAAAAGTCAAGACATTTGGGATGACAAGGTCCTTCCTCGGCTAAAATTCCACTTTGACCTTTTATTAGGTATGCATGTTCAGGTAAGTGATTTCGCCTGTCTAAAACTGGAATACTGGTGTAAAATTCAAGCAATTGTGAGGGTTGATAAAAATAAGTCTTGGAAAGTGTTTCATATGGTGTAGAGCACAAAGTAAAAATGTATAAGCTTAAGAAAGTTATGTAAACTCTGTTGAGTCTCTGTTCCTCATGGGTAAAATAGGAAAATTAGTACCCATCATACAGGGTACTTGTGAAAATAGAAGGAAACAAGGTGTGTGGAGTGTATCAACACTCAACCCACAGCTGTCTTTCCTTGGTTCTCTTTTTCTCACATATGCACAGAATCCCTTAGGTCAAGCTTGCTCTTGATGCTTTTTCTTTCCCCCATTCTCCACTGCTCCCATTCTCTCAGGCTTCCTTCCTTATCTCCTTTTCCTTTGTAAGTATTGATTATAAGTATTGATTCAAATGGCAATGTGAGGGGAGAATGGAATAATATTGTTGGTCTGCCTTAAAGGAGTATGATGGAAAAGACCATGACCTTACAAATAAAGGAGGATGAAAATACAAAATCATGACCATTTTTCATTAGCTCTTTTTTTAAAATAATTTTTTATTTATTTCTAGGAGAGAGAGAGAGACAGCGTGAGCAGGGGAGGGTCAGAGAGAGAGGGAGTCACAGACTGAAACAGGCTCCAGGCTCTGAGCTGGCAGTCAGCACAGAGCCCGATGCAGGGCTCGAACCCACAAACCGCGAGATCATGCCCTAAGCGAAAGTCGGACGCTTACCTGACTAAGCCACCGAGGCGCCCCACATTAGCTCTTAATCCAGTCATTAAAAACCAAGCTCTATGGGAAAATCAGAATGTCTGAGAATTGGTACTTTTATAAGCTCCCCAGGTGACTCCAGTGTGTATTCTGGGTAGACAAAGTGTGCTAGTAGTTGACCAAGGGTAAACACCGCCTATTAAGCAGATTGGTAAAGGACGATAAAGAGTCTAACTTTATCTAAGGACATGTCTCTCTCATCTTGTTCTGTTCTCCAGCCAGGGCCTTCAGTCAGTTTCCCAGCTGCATCAAACCTTCACAATGGCCCTTCCTCCCTCTATTTTTTCATCTATCCTATTCTAGCTCATTCCCCAGGCTAAGCCTGATGACTTTTCAAGAAAGCCCTTGCTAACTAGTGTCTTAAGCCCTGTCTTACCCTGTGCTTCTCCCCCACATCTGCTGTAAGTAAATAGTGTATTGTGTAATTGTGTAATTGTGTTTTACCTGTGTGCCTTGCTAGAACAGGAGTTCTCAAAGTGTGCTCCACAGGCCAAAAAGCATCAGCATCCCCTGGGAATTTGTTAGGATTGCACACATTCCAGCCCCACTCCAAACCTATTGAATCTGCAACTCTGGGGGTTAGGCCTGGCATTCTGGAATTTAACCGGCCCTCAGGATGATTCTGATGTACACTGAAGTTTGAGAACCAATGAGCTAGGGTCTTAACTCCTTGAGGGGCAACAATCACATCTGTTTTTTTTTTCTTTCTCTACTACTGTATCGTCAGCGTCTGCCTCAGTGTCTTGTGGGAGGTTTCCCCTTGTAAAATATTTGATGGATGAATGACTACATGGCTCAAGAGTCTGAGGTGGAGATCTCTATACCTGGAGGTAGGGAGTGTGTTCATTTAGGTTACAGATAAACTCCACTACATAAATACGTATGTGTCGTAGGAATTTTTATTTATCCTTGGTTGATGCTGTTGGCAAAGGTCAGCTCACCTTAAGTGACCTTGTTAGGAAATATTAGATGATCTCAAAGGATTTAAAGAGTGAAAGGGAAGGTTTAGAGGATTTGTTATAAGAGGGAAGACAGTGATGGGTGACAAGTACAAGAGGAGGACCTGGTGGCAGAGGTCTCAGGAAACAACGAGGGGAAGCCCAGGGAGAGGCCCTTTGAAGAAGTTTGAGGGAAATGGGGAACTGGCAGCTGCCCCAGAGGGACAGGGAGACTCTGGAGAGAGCAAGGGTGTATATGGAGGAGTGAGAAGGTGGAGCACGGGGGGATGAACAACATGAACAAACCAATCCCAACAGTCTCTGCAGGCAGGTGGGCAGTGGCCCTACTGGAGACTTCGTGACTTGTGATGTTGCTTGCCAGACAGCCATGGTCTCAGATAAAGTGGTGTAGGGTCCATTTAGTTTTTAATTATGAAGAATTTAGAATAGTTCAGCATCAAACAGGACCTCATATCCTTGTTCTATTCATAGTGCCTGATTTCTGGCTCGATCCTTGTTAACATTATTACCCAGATCCAACACTGGTTTTTATCCTCGTAAGTTGCTGGACAATTTTGTACTTTCTTCTGAGGACTTCCATTCATTTATTTACCTACTGTGTATCTGACGGTATTCTAGAAACAATGGTTTAAATCCTCCTTTTGAGTCCTAGCATCAAGCCTGGGTCCCCTTGTTTTGCAGTCAGATCTCCCTACTGACAACTGTTGAGCAAGTGACACCTCATCATTTTGAGGGGAGGCATCCCACTGTGCCAGGAGCGACAGTTCAGGCTATCAACACACTCCATGGTTGAAAGCCTCCCAGAGGGATGTAACTCACTCAGGCACTGGATGGAGCAATGCTTTAGTCACATAGAGATGAGACAGAGCAAGATCAGCTTCAGGTGTGGGTACTGGTCCCTTGGCCAGGAGATCTTGTCCTGTAGCTGATGCAGCGTGATGGTCTTCATGTATCCTTGTCACACTGCAAGAGAAGGAGCTGATTCCCTCCCCACCAGGAGGAGATACAGTAGTGAGTTGACCAGGTGCCATACGACACACAGACTTAATCGGAGCAAAGGAGCACACATTTAGTCTAAAACAAGAAAAGATATTCCCACACAATGGATAAGTCCAGCACAAGCTGTGGGTGTTCTTCATCTCTTGGTGAGGAGGACTTCCAGGGCCAAAGCCCATTCTTAGACGACAATGGAGGAGTTGAGAGACTGCATGCCATGAGTGACTTTGTCAATGATTATCTTCCAGAACTGTGAGATTGTTAAGCTTGAAGGAGATCTTTGGGGTCATTCCATGTACTTCCCCATCCCTACCACTTTGCCCATTGTCTACTATGAAAATTTGGCTGCCAGGCATCAGGATGATTCTCCATTAGCCACCCCAGTTCCTATGCCATATCTCAGTGAATCAACCCAGTTACCAGCCACCCTTGGGTCTGGTGAGAACAGCTAGTACCCTGAAATTCTCATATGTGAGAGACTGAATATGCAGACAGACAACGGTAAGACCATATATGACAATAGGACTCTAACCCACAAATTCTGCAGCAACCAATCCAGGAAACTAAACCTCGACCTATGTCTCAACCAGTCCAGAATGATCAGGTGTTGGTCAGTGACTGCCAACTTCCCAATTTTTCATCCCTGCTTCCAATTCAGGACCAAGCAGAGTTTACTAAATATTACATAAGATTTCTAAACCAATTACATAAGATGCTCTACTTCTAGTTAGCCAGACTCTAGCTTTTCCATGCCAAAACCTTCCAATCAGAGCACACTTGAAGCCTTCTCTTTTTTATACTACAAAGCTTTTCCACTCTGCTACCTGCTTTGAAGCCTCTGCCAAATGCCAGTAAAGATGGTTGACTCCCTTGCTATAGCTAGGTGTAAATAAATAGTCTCTGTTTTCATTTGGGTGGTCTTCATGTATTTCCAAACACTAGTAGATGGCTAGCTAGATGAATTTGGAATCATTCTGTAGGTATCACAGACTTGGTGAAATAAAACTTACAACTAGGACATGTTAAAAACAGACTGAGGGGAATAGAAATGCATTTTTATATTTTCTCCCAGTTTCATTGAGTCATAATTGACATAAAATATTGTGTTCATTTAAGATTTACAACATAATGATTTAATATACACATATATTCCAAAATGGTTGATATAATATAGTAAATATTGCATATATACATGCTGTACATTATTACATCTACAAAACTTCTTTATCATTTAACTGGAAATCTATACTTTTTGACCACCTTCATACATTTCCACCAACCACCATGCCCTGCTTCTGGACTCCCAATCTGTCCTCTGTTTCTGAGTTCAACTTTATATAAGTGAGATTATACAGTACATGTCTTTCTCTGTCTGACTTATTTTACTTAGCATAATAGCCTCAGGGTCCATCATGTTTTGTTTTGCAAATAATAGAATTTCCTTTTTTTGTGGCTGAATAATATTTCATTGTATACTACAAATGTATACTTTCAAATGTATACTACATTTTCTTTATCCATTCATCTATTGGTGGACACTTATTTCCATGTCATGACTACTGTGAATAATGCTTCCATGAACATGAAGTTATTTCCATGTCTTGACTACTATGAATAATGCTTCCATGAACATGAGGGTGCAGATATCTTTTCAAGACAGTGATTTCATTTCCTTTAGATATACACCCAGAAGTAGAACTGCTGGATCATATTGTAGTTCTATCTTTACTTTTTTTGAAGAATGTTCATACTGTTTTCCATAGTGGCTGCACCAATGTACATTCCTATCAACAGTGCACGAGGGTTCCCTTTCCTCTACAAACTTTCCAACACTTGTTATCTTTTTTCTTTTGGATCATAGCCATTCTCACAGGTGTGAAGGGAATATCTCACTGCGATTTTGATCTGTATTTCCTTGATAATTATTGATGTTGAGCACTGTTTCATGTACCTGTTGGACATTTGTATATTTTCTTATGAAACTGACTATACAGTTCCTCTGCCTATTTTTTAAATCAGATTTGTTTTTTGTCGTTGTTGTTTGTTTTGCTTTTGAGTTGCATAGAACTAAATTTAAGAAAATATTTAAATTGTGGGGTGCCTGGGTGGCTCAGTAGGTTAAGTGTCCAGCTTCAGCTCAGGTCATGATCTCATAGTTCATGGATTCAAGCCCCACATCAGGCTTTGTGCTGACTGCCAGCTCAGAGCCTGGAGTCTGTTTCAGATTCTGTATCTCCCTCTCTCTCTGACCCTCCCCTGCTCATGCTCTCTCTCTCTCTCTCAGAAATAAATAAAACATTAAAAAATTTTTAAAATATATTTAAACTGTATGGAAATTCATGGCAATGTGAATAGCCATACAGCAGGGAGAATCTGGCTAGTAATAAAGGGAAAAAGGAAAGACACATGCTGTTTCTGCAAGATAGGCAATAGACCATCAAGCCAGGTTAAACATTAAGTAATATTTTCATAATATAGGTTATAAAACTGGCAAAAAGACAACTTCTAGTAAAAGATATAACTATGAAATATCTGCCAGAAATTAAATTCTTTTCAAAGTAGAGAATCAGATGCATTTCCTCTTGCTTTGCTAATGTTTTAGGAATAAAACAAAACCACAAAACCCAAAGATTGTGTGGAAGGAGGAAGAATCAAAGTTAATATTTATATTATTATTAGAAAGTTTTGAAAATACGGGAGAGACTAAATGAACTGAATTGAATGGAACCGAATTGGAGAATGCACAGCTTTGCAAGCAACAGACTAGGAAAGACAGCTGGATCTAGGCAGAGTTTTTCTATAACAGTCTTATAAAAGTCAGTTGGATCACTGTTGGAGATTTAACAGACCATTTTTTCCCCTTGTATTGAGTATTATAGCTAAAAATGTCCTTACATTTACATATAAAGCACTGAGGTCTAAAGTCATGGTCCTATTAGCATATGGTCCTATTTCTGAAATGCTAATTTTGGTAGATATTTTAGGGAGTTAGTGCTAAAGGTGAAATAAGAAAAGCCATCACCTACATTCTACAGCAGTTATATTTCCCACTTAGAGTTAGTGTTTTCAAACTGCCCACACTTCATTATAATCAACTTTTATTTTCTGTTGTCCTATTATCACTTTACTGAATCAACCTAGGAAGCTTGCTTAAAAGAAAGAAAAAAAAATGTTGCTCGAGATTTCAACAGCTCACTAATCAGTCCTCTAACTGGATAGAAAGAAATGAATCTTGAGCTAAGGAGCTAAGTCTTAGGTCATCCAAAAGCATCACTCAGCATGCATTGATTGCAGAATTTCAGCTATATCTGCACTTTAATGTAACAGCCACTGATAAGAAAAGAAAATATTATAAAAAGTATCTCAGATCATATCTGCACCAAGCAAATTATTAGCATTGGAGATTGTTTTTGTTCACTGAAAGATGGAAATTATTCTATTTTTTAAACAGGTAAATACAGTTTGCTTAATAAATATTTGCAGTCGTTAACTAAATATCTGGATATCAACTGTGTAAGACACATTATGGTTGCTACAATAAAACAGGCTGAAGGAAAGATGGAAAATTTATTCTCCAAATTCCCCAAGTTTTCAAATGTATTTCCTGTTTCTACCTATAAATGTTTCTCTTAAAGGCATCCAATCTATGTATTTTAGAATGCCATAAAAATGACATTTTTGTTCATTTAGCACAAGTTCTTTGAAATTTTGGCCAAACCAATTCAACTTCTTTTTTAATTAAAATAAATATTTCTCCAAGGGCATCTGGGTGGCTGGGTTGGTTAAGCGCCAACTTCAGCTTAGGTCATGATCTCACCATTTGTGAATCTGAGCACCGCGTTGGGCTCTGTGCTGACACCTCAGAGTCTAGAGGTGGCTTCAGATTGTTTCTCTCTCTCTCTCTGCTCCTCTCTGCCTCGCACTCTGTCTCTCTCTGTCAAAAATAAATAAACATTAAAAATAAACATTTCTCCAGTATGTTTTGGGGGGGCTTAAGTTATCTGAAAAACATGTTTGATGAAGTCTCCAGAAAGCACAACCTGACAAACAGAAAATGCGGATTTTGTGAACAGTTATCAACTTGCAAGTATGTGTGGAAATTTGGTATCTGATGAAATGCACACTAGGATGTTACCTTTTGCACCAAATGTCTCAGTTCTCTGTGTACACAGTACTTCCCTGTCAGGGAGGCTATTGACCATGAAATGCACCACTGATTCAGCAACAGATATTTGGGAAAAAAGAAACCACTCTAGAAAATGTATACATGGTTATAAATGTTACAGTGGAGAGAAGGGCACACCTTAGAATCCAGGAATATAAATTCTCATAAACATGCATGTGTATGCATACAGAATACATTTTTTCTCATAAGCATATGTATAGATATTTTAATCTCTTTCTTTTTCACACACATGAGTACACACATCACCTATATGGGAAAACTTCCAACACCACAGTAAATATATTTCGATCTCACATCCATGCCATCAGGAGCACAATTCTCACATAAGTGATACAATCTCACAGTTTGGGTGCCATTTTCCATTCTTTAAATATGACAGTGCAAACGATCATTTCAGTGTGACAATATCATGCAGAATTTCCAGTTACAAGAGTCAGGAAATTCCCAAAGTATGTAAAGAACTTCTAAATATCACATGTGTGCACACTGACTAGGTATGAATAGTAGCAGTGATCCTGATGTTGATTTTCATTGTGTTTAGAGGCACTTATATCATACCACAAATGAAACTGTGTTATTTTTATGTTGATTTATATAACTTTAATTATTTAGGGACAATCACTTTCTAAAACTCAATAAAGAGGTTAATATGTGACATTTTGAGGGAGAAAGTTAAACATGGCTCCTAACCACAGGAGAAAAATATAAGGCAAAGGATAAAAGATAAACATGAACAGAAGATGACATAGCCATCTGTCAGCCTCCCAAAGGACACGTTGGTTTTCATGGCGCTGTTGTCTTTGTTCTTTCCCAAAGCTTTCTTTACTGGGGCAGCGTGCTGCTCAGTTAGCAACAGCCGGGTATAGGATTGAGAAACTACTGGTAATAGTTAATTGTCTTTAGGTACACCTAATATGTAAGCTGGTTTGTCCTAACAGATTTGGGACAATGGTTAAACCTTTGAAGCACAGGTTTAACCCTAGATAAGAATCTCAAAGCTACCGAAGATAGACTTTTTACATATATGCACATATATTTACATATATTTCACAGGCAACACAAATGGTGGTCTAGACAAAATCATTAGGGAAAGTAAAAAATTCTGGTTCTAGCAGATAATATACCAGGATAAGCAAGCTTAAACTATCCTGTGAAAAGCAACTAGAAATGCCAGATAAGGTAAAGCAGTAATTTCTTATAAGTATATAGAAGTCTCTGTAAGAAACAGAAACCTTTAGATGCTAAAGATGAAAAGAGAACCGAAGCCCTGAGAGGTAAGAATATACTCTGATACAAATAATCTTATTAAAATGGGCAGAAGACATGAACAGACATTTCTCCAAAGAAGACATACAGATGGCCATCAGACACACGAAAAGAGGCTCAACACCACTCATCATCAGGGAAACACAGATCAATACCACAATGAGATATCACCTCCCACCTATCAGAATGGCTAAAATCAAAATCACAGGAAGCAACAAGTGTTGGTGAGGATGTGGAGGAAAAGGAACCCTGGTGCACTGTTAATGGGAATGCAAACTGGTGCAGTTACTCTGGAAAACAGTATGGAGGTTCCCCAAAAAATTAAAAATAGAAATACCCTATGATCCAGTAATTACACTACTGAATATTTACCCAAAGGATATAAAAATACTAATTCAAAGGGATACATACACCCTTATGTTTATGGCAGTATTATTCACAATAGCCAAGAAATGGAATCAATCTAAGTGTCCACTGATAGATGAATGGATAAAGATGTGGTATACATATACAGGGACTATTACTCAGCCATAAAAAAGAATGAAATCTTGCTATTAGCAATAATATGGGTGGATCTACAGAATATAATACCAAGCAAAATAGATGGATACTAGAGGGGAGGTGGGGGGGGGGAGGGGTGAAATAGGTGATACAGATTAAGAGTACACCGAATAATAAATGGAAGTGTTGAATCACTATATTGCACACCTGAAATGAATAGAACACAGTATGTTAACTACATTGGAATACATACATACATACACGTACATATACATATACATATGTATATACATATATATACATAAAAATATGTATGTATAAAGAATATGCTCTGATAAAGGGGCTATTCTAAAAAATAGTCATCCATTGCTGTAACCTAAGAACTTGAGTAATTTTCTCCTTTTATGTTGACTTACATTTCTATAAATTTTATCTTAGAATTACAAATCTGATGTGCACATATTTTAGGTGTGTAACTTGATGAGTTTAAAAAATGTATATACCCATGTAACCAATCAAGGTATAGAACATTTCCACCCCAGAACATTCCCTTAGGTCCCCCTCCAGTCAGTCTCTACATCCACAGGCAACTGTTCTGATCCCTCACCACAGATTCCTATCACCATGTTCTTGAATTTTATATAAATGGAATCATAATGTATACATTCTTTAATGTATATTTTCTTTCAAACATGGCCCAGAAAGATCCAGATATCTACACATAACTATGCCTAAAGGGACTGATAAAACTGACAAAAGTTAATAATGACTAAGGGTGTTTTTGAGAATGCCAATATACACCCTACTATATCATAAAGGGAATACAGAGGATTCCAGTATTAATCTCATGTTCTGCCTCATTAAAGAAGCTGTTGGTAATCCTTAACCAGTGTGGATGGAGAATAGCCTCCCTATCAGTCTCATCTTTATGGTAGAAATAATTTCTGTCACACAGGCACGGATCTGTGTGCAGATGCTGACCTTCTCTTCAAAGATCATAGTTTCAAGATGTGGTCTTCACAGGATGTACTTATTTACAGACTGCCTTCAAGCATAGAGCTATTATTATTTTGCTAACCTGAGAAGTCCTTCAGCTTCATGTTTCTAACACGGTTTTCTGGGCCTTCTCCTTTGGAGCTGACGACCAGGTAGGCTTCATTCTGTTTTCCTGGGATAGATATGGAAAGGCTTGGATATCTAGTTTCCTTATAAAATATCTTTCTGCTTGATGAAGCTTTTGTGCAACACCTCTATGCTTCCTCCAATCAACGACAGCACAGAACTTCTATTCAAATTATTTTCTTTCAGAATTGTATGGGTTACATATATCACAAACAGCCTCGAGCAATGGGAGGCTGCGAGAGGGACTCTAGACTGCTTTCCTCTCACCCTGCCTAAAGATGGTGGTGATGACAGTGGCCTAGAAATGTTATGGCATTTCTTTGGCTGTCTAGATATGGGAATGAATGAATGAACGATTTCTTAAAAGATGCCTGTAGAGAAGCTAAGATACCCAACTGTAAATTCCCCACCTTTGAGATAATGTTCTGCATACTGCTGCATTCAGGTGAGCGAGTGTTTGGAGCTTACTAGGTAATGATTGATGTCTTCCCTGAGTATCATATAAAGCTGTGGGACAGCTGGCATCCTTCAGACATTCCAAACAAATGAGCACACGATTGGTAAGCTGCCCCTGCTGAGTTGTTAAATGGGGCTATGCTAGCTTCCCAGGCTTGAAAAGAAATGCAGGCAATAACATCCTCGCAAAGCTTGGCCCACGTACCAAGCAGGTAACCTTAGCAGATGAGCTTTCTCTCAGCTCCTCTCCCCATGCGGACACCTGTTAATATGTGTACCTCTTGTCTCCCAGTGGTCAAATTTTAGATGTTTTAGTTAGTCCACAATGGCAAAGGCCTTCCTTGTTCAAAGCTCCAGGTAGGATTTAATCATAGTCGCTCAGGGCTAGAATGGCCTTAAAGGTATGGCTAAATCAAGGCTGCTGGGATTCAGGCTTATGCTCTGTGACATCTCAATCTAAAATGGCACTGGACCCCTTCTCTATCACAGCGGATGAAGGAGGGAGAAGACATTTTAGTTGGGCCAAGGTGGGAGTGAAAAGGAAAAGAGAGATGAGCAATGGCTCCTGACCCAGGCAGGAATAGAGGCATCTAGGCTCAGGGGGAGGAGAAAACAGGCCAGTCAGGAGAAGGGACTGGGACAGATCCGGGGAAGGCAGTAAGAAGTTCAAGGCCTCTGACACTGAGAGGTTACAGTGAACGCTGATAAGAAGGAGCAGAACTGGGTCATGAGCCAGAAGCAGAAGAGAGGTCTCTTAGTAGCCTTTACCCCAGCGGCACCACCTTAACAGAAGGTGGCTACTGTGCAGATGCCAGAGGCCTCCCTCTTGGCCAGGGCTGTGGCAGCTGAGTAAGGAGTCAGCACTGGGCAGTTATTCATTCCTTTCTGAAGCCAGATCTCTAGTCCTTTCTGGAAAAAAAAATGAGGAGGAGCTGTGTTTTCTTCCTTCAGAACTGATAGGAATGAACCCATGATGTGTTGTACTAATAAAAGGAATCACAATCTAAGAACAGCCAGTGTGGGGCTGAGGAACAAATGCTACTTTAATACATTTTATCCATCTACTTTGCTGCTGACAGTATTGGCAAAGGGTAGGTATGCTTGGTCCACCAGCAACACGTAAACATTTGTCAACGCACCACTACCCTCTAGAAACACATTTCAGAAAGTTCAGTGGGACTTTCACTCATTTAAGAGGGCCAGAGAGAGCCAGCTTATACCCTACATATATTTCAGGAATAGATAAAAATGGATTTATCAGCAGGCCCCTCTCCACACCCCCAGTGGTTCCATCTTGCTTTCAGTGGCACAGAGCTGCACACACTAGCCAGTCCCTCCCCTTTCCCAAAATCTGGGTCCACCTTCTGGGTAGCACCTCTATATAGGAGCCAGTCACAGGCATACACTCTGTACTCAAGTACCCTGGTTCAAATCCTGCTCCACCATTTACTGGCTGTATAAACTTTGGATGTGCTTCTTAATTTAAGCTTCAACTTCTTCATTTACAAAACAGAAACTATAGTATCATTGGGTCATTGTAAGAATCAAACTTCATCATCATCATCATCATGGTCTAAGGCTTTTCCCCACTGGGATTATGGCTGTTCTGTGTCTTTCTCCCTCAACTTGCAGGGACAGAGCTGAGCAAGAGCAGCCCCATCTCATGTGCTGTCTCTGATACTGGCTGCTAAACCAAAGTATGACCAAAGCACAGCATTCCAACAATACCAGGACTAGAAAGGAACTTTTCTTTTTTTTTTTAGAAAGAGAGAGCATAAGTCGGGGAGGGGCGTGGCGGGGAGATAGAGAGAGAGAGAGAGAGAGAGAATATCCCAAGCAGGGTCCATGCTTGACACGGAGCCCAACACAGGGTACCACAACAATGGGATCATGAGCTGAGTCCAAATCAAGAGTTTGATGCTCAACCAACTGATTTACACAGGCACCCCATAGGAAAAAAACACATTCTTGACCAGATCTTTTTTCCCCTAAGTTTATTTATTTATTTTGAGAGAGAGAGAGAGAGAGAGAGAGGAGGGACAGGGGGAGGAGGATACATACAAGCAGGGGAGGAGCAGAGAGAGAGGGAGAGAGAGAATCCCAAGCGGGCTCTGTGCTGTCAGCGCTGAGCCTGACACAGGGCTCCATCCCACAAACGAACTGTGAGATTATGATCTGAGTGGACACCAAGAGTCCGATACTTAACCAACAGCCATGGGTCAAAGTGTCCCCTGACCAGACTTTTTGGAACATTTTAAACTATGCAATAAAGCAGGTTTGGATGCTACATATTTATTACACTATTAGTCTGTCTAATGGAAGGATGTGAAACACAGGGTGTCTTAAAATTTTTAGCTAAATAAATGATTGCTGGAACTTTTCTGACTAACAAATCAAGTCATATGCTCCTTCTTCACATCAGGTGGCTTCTAAAATGCTGGAAACAGGAAAGGCCCTCTAAGAATTCAACTAACGTGGGAGGAAAGAGAACATCCATAGGCAAGTAATGGCAACATCATGTGGTAAAGCCACCATTCGGACAGATGATAATAATGGTAGCAACAGCTAGTGTTTATTGAATTCCCCCTGTGTGTCTGATGTTTTACTAGTCTATTCCCATAACTCAACGTATTTGTTATAACAACTCTTCAGGAAAGGTGTTATTATCCCAATTATGTAGATGAGAAAGCTAATGCAGTGTGGTTCAGGGTCACCCAGTTAGCAAGTGGCACAGCTGCTTTAGCAACTTTTAATTCAGGTCTGCCTGACTCCAAAACTATTGGGTGGCCAGGAGGCTGGGAGAGGAGTGGTGAGAGGGTAGCTAAAGAGTGATTTCACAAGGAAGAGAAGTGAAGCATCACAAGGAGATGAATTTGACCTTGTGGAAGGAGTTTGCCAGGTCAACAGGAAAGAAAGAGCATTTTAAGGGCACCTGGGTGGCTTAGTCAGTTAAGGATCTGACTCTTCATTTAGGCTCAGGTCATGGTCTCAAGATTTATAAGATTGAGCCCCTCCCCTGCCCCTCCTCCCCCTCAGTTGAGCTTTGCACTAATGGTGCAGAGCCTGCTTGGGATTCTCTCTGACCCTCCCTTGTTCCTATCTGCTGTTTCCCACCTCCCCCTCCCTTCTCAAATTAAATAAATAAACGTTAAAAAAAAAAAAAAAAGAAAGCATTTTAGCAAGAGGCCATGTAAGCAGAGGTATAGAAGCATGCTGTACTTGGGAAACTGTGACAGAGTGGCACAGCGTGATGGTGGCACTGAGCACATGGGATGGGGCTACAATCCCTGTAAGTGGATTAGTGTGTCCCAGCACTGGTACGACTGCCTCACTTCACTCATGACCTCCAGTGTGGACCATGTTACCTTGCCCCATCTGACACTGCATTTCCAGTCTGTTTCTGCTTTCCTCAATTCCTGATGCTATGCCACCTGACACTTAATACTGTCCTTCTGAGCCAACCCCCCAGCTTCCCTTCCTGATCATCACTGATCCTTCCAACTAGTCTACTTCCAGAAGTTCAAGACAAGTGACCCATCCAATCTAGCTTGAGACCAAGGACATTATCCATGTGCTATCTGCTTCTTAGTCCCAGAACTGGGCTTATATTTTACCCTGTAAGCCAGGAATTCGTAACTAGAAATACAAGGATGGAGTCCATGGAATCATGAACCACTAGAATTCTGGGAAAAATACTGTCACTGAAATATTAAAGGGAATTGGAGCTTTCATTAGACTCCCAAAGGGGAATATACTTTCTCAAAAGATCAAAAGCCAAAAACCATGCGCTGTTCAATAATGTAGCCAGTAGCTACTCATAGCTCTTTAAATCATCTAAAATTAAATAAAATTAGAAATTCCGTTTCTCAATCTCACTAACGACATTTCAAATGCACATGTGGACAATAGCATGGATTATAGGACACTTCCGTCATTGCAGAAAGTTCTATTGGACAGTACTGGCATAGATAACAGGGTGCCACTGAGGACAGTTAAGAGGGGGACCACATGTGGTATAAAAGGCTAACAGCAAATGAGGACAGATCTGGGAAGGGTAAAGCCATGAGTCAGGGAGGCTAACGGAGGAATGGGTCTCATACAGTAGTGACAGGAATGGAGAGGAGGTTACAAGTGTGAGTAATGTGTCTGAGTACTTGGGGAAGGACTCGATGAGGGGACAGGGGTAGAGAAAGAAGTCAGAGTCAACTCTTAAGTTTTCTAATTTGGAAAATGCTCATATGGTTTCCTTTCCAGCCTCCCTCTCCTTCTACTGCCCCCTCATTCTCCTTAACACCCTGGGCCACGTCCTGGGTCAGGGCCCTCATCTCACTGTCTTCTCTGCCTAGAATATTCTTCCTTCAGGAACCCAAATGTCTTCTTCCCTTACCAGCATGAGTGACTAGAAGATGGGGAGACAGTGAATGTCACAGAAGCAAGTGTGAGGATGAAAAAGCTTATGAGTCATTCTGCTGATTTAAGTCTGAAGGGGCCAGTAAAATGCTGAGTCATCACAGATCAGTGCCAAATATGCACTGAAGAAGGGCAGATGGTCAGTACCGGGGCAGCATCTGGAAACAGGTACAACTGTCATCTCACCGCAGGTACCCAAGGGCCTCAAGTATTCACCATCTTTTCAATCTTCTCTCAGCATATGTTTCCTGATAAACTTAGCAATACTAAGTACGAAAACACTAACGTGTACAGTATGTTAGCCAACCCAAATGCTTTTCATTTGAATGTGGGCAAGGGTCCTAAGCTCTAAGACTGAATCTCGAATGGTGGATTTTTATGCATTGCTGACAAATTTGGTGAGAATACATTTCCCCTACTCCTTCTACCCCTGATATCTCATAGGTGGCCTTCATTATGAGCTGACTAAAGCAATTTTTGAAAGGCATCAAGAGGGTGGACAGAAAAATTCTTTGTGACTAACTCCCCATTACTCAGAAAATGTAAATAGATCAAACAAACCATCCCCTCACCCTCCTAGCATGTTGGTAAGCACAATGTTACTGTATAATGTGAAAATTTCCAAATAGAACTAAACTCAGGTCTATAAATATACATGATTAAGGCTTCAAATATAGCACTGCTTTATTTTCATGGGGGCTATTTCTGTGTGGTGATTGCCTGGCTGATTTGCAATTTCAGAATACAAATGGCTTTTCTCCATAGCTAATGGGAAACTTGGCAGGGTGCTGTACACCCAGGCCCTCCTGAAAAAGTCTGTTAAATAGTGGTAAGTGCTCGTCTTCTGGGTTACATAAGCGAAGCTGACAAAAGACAACAGTACAACCCCAGAGCCTGCGAAAATGAAATAGTGTTTGTTTGGTTTCTCCTCTTATGCTAGAGGAATACCAACTCATCTGGTAATAAATAATGAAATGATTATGAGTGCTTATCCCCTATGATATTCTAAAGTTTTTTTTTTTTAATTTATTTATTTCTAGGAGAGAGAGAGAGAGACAGTGTGAACAGGGGAGGGTCAGAGAGAGAGGGAGACACAGACTGAAACAGGCTCCAGGCTCTGAGCTGGCAGTCAGAACAGAGTCCGACGCAGGGCTCGAACCCACGAACCACGAGATTATGACCTAAGCGAAAGCCGGATGCTCAACCGACTAAGCCACCCAGGTGCCCCTATCCCCTATGATATTCTAAATTAAACATACTTTGGTCAAATTATGAATAAATGCCAGTGGAGATTTCTCTGACGCTGCATTCACAAGTAACTAAAAAATGTTTCAATAAGAATGATGTAAATAAATTCATAACTGTGGGACTGAACCAAAAATCAAGTGCTTGAAGCAACAAACTCTTAGGCTGTTTTAGGAAAAACACTGAGTAAAGAGTTTATTATCTCCTTCTAATAGGGAGAACAGTATAATTATGATCTATGATGGATCTCAAGGCCATGAAGTAACTTTTCTAATATCACCACAGACGGTGGTGATACAACCTACCTCAGAGCCAGGCCTTTGTAGATAGATATATAACAAGATGTTAATATTTTGAAGCAGGTTAGAGAATGATGCACTTTGGAGTCAATGTTCAAATCCCAGTTCTCTTACTTATAAATTTTCTGACTTTGGGGGCACCTGGGTGGATCAGTTGGTTAAGCGTCTGACCTGGCTCAGGTCATGATCTCATGGTTTGAGTTCCAGCTGTGCATCAGGCTCTAGGCTGACAGCTCAGAACTTGGAGCCTGCTTCAGATCCGTGTCTCCCTCTCTCTCTGTCCCTCCCTTGCTCATATTCTATGTCTCTGTCTCTCAAAAATAAATAAGAATTAACAATTTTTTTTAATAAATTTTCTGACTTTGGATAAGTAAGGCTTAGAGAAATTTTCTGCATGGTACAATGGGGATTTTAAATACCTATGTCTTAGAGCTATTGAGAAAATCAAATGAAAGAGCATGTAAAAGCACTTTATCTGGCGTGTAGTAAATACCCACTAAACATCTTTAATATTTGGTCTAAAAGTCTACCTTCAGTGCCTCTCACTGACTTGTGAGCCTCCTTTTCCTGGCTCCATGGTCTTTCTTCTTGGAGAACCTTAAACATTTCTTCCTGCCAGATACTTTTAAGGATATAGTCAGGCCAGATATAGAATTAGAACTCAAGGTCAATGGCAGGACCCCAAACCTTGTGTGGAAGAAACATATCTAGTTAGAGTAGTTGTTCTCATCAAGATACAAATTTAGGTAAGGAAGCAGAGTTAGTGTGAAGTGAATAAAGGTTAGGTTTTAAGACTCCTCTCTTGGATGCCCCCTTCTAAGACCTTATATCTTAGGTATAATTTTGTATAAATAAATTGGCATCTTTTTTCTTAAATTTGGTCCTTAAAATTGTATATGGTTTGGGCCCACCCAAACTCAGAACTGCCCCTGTCTAGTGCATAAGCTCTAAGCCCAACTGGCAGCAGGTCTGACCAAAGGTGTGGATCACAGGAATGGCCCTGAGTGTTTTACTTTCGCTTTCTGCTAATGAGTCCCAGGATTGGTCAGAGATCAGGGATAAGGCCACAACGGCAGATGGGGTCTAGAGGTTCTATGATGAAGAGAAAAGCCAAGAGATATTGATGAAACAAAGGTAAATACAAAATTAGATTTCCTTACTGCCTACATCCCATTGACAAGGCTTTGAATTAGGCAGAGTGACCTTCCTCTGGGAGTTCAGTGGCTTCAATGCTGACACTCTGCTAAGGGCAAAAGGGAATCTTGGCCCAGCTCTCCAGGATACTGTTGAGTCTACTTTAAACATGTAAAAATTCCTTTGGAAATGTTCTTTATGTCTATGGACAATCACACTCCAAGCTTACAGCCTCTGATATACATCTGAAGGGTCTCATGACTAAGATTTTGCCAAATGGTAATTCATGACTGTTTCGTAACAGCAGCTAGGCCCTCAAGGTCCTAGAAACCTTGTTTCCAAATTCCTTAGAAACTTACTCTGTCCCTAACCCCATCCCATCCTGAAGGTATATAATCAGTCACCTGTCACAACCTCAGTGCAGCTCTTTCTGCCCACGGGTCCAGTCCCCGTGTTTTAATAAAATCACCTTTTTGCACTGAAGATGTCTCAAATATTCTTTCTTAGCCATCAGCTCTGAACCCAGCATTTCACATCAGTATCAGGAATGAGGCAGTGTCTGACCGAGCTGAAAATTAAGGATAATTTTTCTGCAGAGACTTAAAGTTTAGTAAAAGAAATAAAATGTTACAAAAATAGGTACAATAAGGCATTAAGTCAATGTTTCCTGAATGCAATCCAGTCTGACTCTGATTCAATAGCCTCACCAATACTAGAAAAAGCTAGATAAAAAAAATCTGCTAGAAGTTATTAGAACCCTGCTGAAATACCCAGGATTAGAAGGAAGGAAAGCTTATGGAGGCAATCCCAACTTTTGGCACACTATTTTACTCCTAGGGACATGCAGTAGACTGAATGTGTCCTTTCCAAGTTCATATGCTGAAATCTGAACCCCCAGTGCGATGGTACTTGGGGGTGGGGGTAATGAGGTCATGACGGTGGGGCCCTCATGAATGAGATTAGTGCTCTTACAAAAGGGACCACAGAAAGCATTCTTGCCCTTTCCAACATGTGAGGCCACAGTGAAAATACTGGTTGTCACCAGATCCCAATCTGCTGGCACACAGATCTTGGACTCTCTGGCCCCCAGAACTGTGAGAAATAAATGTTTGCATTTAAGCCACTCAGTCCATGGTATTTTTGCCATAGCAGCCCAAATGCAGTAAAATGAGGCATTTGGCAATTCTTGGTGCAGGGCAAACAGCTAAGAAGTCAGCGGTAACTTGATGGGACTGGGAAGATAAATACTGAAGTCTGGAGCTGCTAAGGCAATTGGAGAATCAAGATCCCAGAGAAAAGCGAATGCAAAAATGTGAGCCCACCACCAGCATCAGTTTTTCCTCAGGCTGTTTACTGATTAAGTTGTGCAGGACAAGAGGCTTGGAAGCCAAACAGAAATTGGGTAAAATAGCAAACTGGAGTTTGGGGTCGTTTCATAATGCTACGGAGACAAAAATGGAGTTCTGGACTAGCCACAGAAGGCTGGTTCAAAAAATATTCCCGGCCTTCATTTCTAGAGGGCAACCTCCAGCAATGAGGGTGAGCCAGAGCTGGCCTGACCTTCCCAGAGACAGCAAACCAGTATGGGAGAGGTGTGGTCCCAACTAGAATGAAGCCATCTGTTTCCTGGCTGTGAGAGTACAGGGTAAGCCCTCTCTGTGGGGAGAAAACACCAACCAGAGCCTATGCAATGTTTCAAATACAATGTCAGGCATTCATGAGAGAGCTGTATGCATCACTAAGAATTTAGTTTATCAGATACACCAAGATAACTATGACTTGTATGTTCCAGAAAAATATAAGATGGGTTCACCAAAGAAATGGAATTTGTTGGGGCACCTGGGTGGCTCAGTTGGTTAAGTGTCCGACTCTTGATATTGGCTTAAGTCCTGATCTCGCAGTTGTGAGATCGAGCCCGATGTCGGGTTCCATGCTGAGCGTGGAGCTTGCTTGGGATTCTTTCTCTCCCTCTCTCTCTCTGCCCCTTCCCTGCTCATCCTTGCTCTCTCTCTCTCTGAAAAATAAACGTTAAAATTTTTTTAATTAACAAAATAAAGGAAGACAACAAAATTCCAGTATTCAACAACATAGCATTTGTAATTTCCAAGATCCAATAAAAAATTATTAGGCATGTAAAGAGTAGCAATTTTGGCCCATAACCAGAAGAAAGAAAAAAAAAATCAATAGCAACATGCATCAATGCAATTTACCACATTAATAAAGGAAAAAGCTTATAATCATTTGGAGGAATATGGAAAAAAAATTTTAGAATTCAACACCCATTCATGTTGAAAAAAAAAAAACACCTGGCAAAATAGGCATAGAAGGAAACTCTCGAAATCTGATACAGAGTATCACAAACCTATAGCAAACACTGAATAGTGAAATATTGAAAGCGTGGCTCCTAAGATTGGGAAGAAACAAAGATACTGATTCTGACAACCTCTATTCAATATTGTGCTGAAAGTCCTCAGTAGGTCAATGAGGCAGAAAAGGGAAATAAAAAGCATATTATCAAAAAGGAAAGAAAGCCTTAAGATTATAAATAGAAATCAAACTACTATTTTCACAGATGACATAATTATGTATGTAAAAACTCCAAAAGAATCTACAGTCAAACTCTAAGAAATAATCAGTGAATTAAACAACTTCACAACATACCAGGTCAACATACAACATATATACTTCTATATACCAGTAAGAGACAACTTAAAAATGTAATCAAATATAATTTTAAAAAGTACCATTTATAATAGCATATAAAAATCAAATACCTAGGAATAAATTTAACAAAAAATGGCCAAGACTCTTGTATAAAAAAACTATGAAACATTATCATAGTAATGTAAATGTAAAGAAATACCATATTTCTAGATTATAAAGATGTCAATGTTTCACAAATTGATTTATAGATTCAATGCAATCCCAGTAAAAAATCCCAAGTTTTTTTTTTTTTTTTGTAGAATTGACAAGATGATTCTAAAATTATACAAAGATTAAGGCCAATATCCTGAAGAATATAGCTGAAGGATATACACAACCAAATATCAAGACTTGTTATAAAGTTACAATAACTAAAACAGTGGAATACTGGCACAAGAAAACTATACAAATGAAATAATTTTAGAAATAGACCCACACATAAACTATGTTTTGATTAATGACAAAGATGACATTACTGTGTAGCAAGGGGAAAGCTCATCTTTTAATAAGCAGTGCTGAACCTTGATCCCTACCTCACATCATACAGATAAATCTATTTGAGAGGGCAGAAACAAAAAAATACATTCTGTATGATTCCACTGATAAAAAGCTCTGAACCGAAACTAATCATGACAGAAGACCAGCTATTTCTTTGGGTAGGGAATGATGACCGGTAGGGGTCCTGCTAAGTAATTTCTGAACTGGCAATGTTCTGTTTCTTGATTTGGGTGATGATTACATGATTGTATTCACTTTATGAGAACATACTGAGTTGTTCACCTGACTTGTGTACTTTGACATATGTGTAATATACTTCACTAAAAAGTTTACTTACACAGAAAAAAAGTGGTCTGTACATGGCTGGCATCAGAGCCAAAGAAGTTTATGCATTTCACAAACAAAATACCTGCCTTTTATTGTCATTTTTTCCAAAAAATAAATGTCAGTGTTTCACACAATGTGTTACCAAATATATCCCTTAGGATCCCAAAATGCCTCTTGGTATGTAGCATGTTCTGCAAGGTCCCACTAACTTAGGAACTCCTGACAACTGATACTTTCAATCTGTTGTGAGAACGCCAAATCTGATGACAGAGATCTTTGCATTTATTTGACCTGCATTTGACATTTCAGACTAGCCAGGTCAAGGTCAGGTGATCCTTGTAACTTAATTCTAGACAAGGACCAATAATTTCAGTTCACGTGCCCAATATTAATAGTGCTATGTCAACTTAAGAGAACTATGTGACTAATTTAATTCCTTAAGTATTGATGACAGCTGACATTCATGACTTCACCAAAGTGAGGACTATATTTCTACAGAGGAGACACATTCTCTACTTGCTCCCACGAGCCAACTCATTTACTAAGAGTCCAAGCAGAGGGGCACCTGGGTGGCTCAGTTGGTTGAACTTAGGGCTCAGGTCATAATCTCGTGGTTTGTGAGTTCAAGCCCCACATAGGGCTCGCCTCTCAGCACAAGGCCCGCTTCAAATCCTCTGTCCCTCTCTCTTTGCCCTTCCCCTGCTTACACTCTCTCAAAAATAAGTAAAACATTAAAAAAAAAAGTTCAAATGGATCAAGCATTGCAATGGTAGCTTCTAAAAACTTATCACAACTGATTTTGTAATTGTATAAGAGCGTCTTGCTTTCAATTATTTTAACAATAGAATTTTACTCCTGGGAACTTTAACTCATGTAGATTTTCTTTCAGCTCCCAAGTGCTCTAAGGCTGGAGTGTGGTAGGTACAGTTAAATTGGGAGACTGAGCCAGTTGATGTATAATGGTAACTTAAAGTGCAGGTTTTGGTAAATCTTATCTTTCCCTTTATTGAATGTTACACCTTTAAAACTGTAGTTATTTTACCTCTTCTGACTGCTTAAAAATAAAAAAAGTTTTAGCATTTCAGAGGCATAGATTATAAACTACTTACTAGAATTCCTTCCCATTTGTTTCTTATACCTTTTTCAGAACAAAACAAGTATTAATTTGGCTTTTGCCCATAAATATAAGCCCTACAAACATCAAAGCATGTTTTCTATAGATCTCTCATCTTTTATCCTGATTTTTGGCAACCTCATATCCTCTCTGGCATTCTAACACGAGAGGGATTTTTTAGTAAGCTTGCTTTACTCTTGTGCAGGGTGTAGATACTGCTCCTTGTACTTTGTCTCAAGCAAATAAGGTGGTTTATTTACTTATTAGAGAGAGCAGGGGAAGGACAGAGAGAGAGGGAGACAGAGAATCCCAAGTAGATGCCACACCATCAGCCCGATGCAGGACTCAAACCCACGAACCGTGACATCATGACCTGAGCTGAAACCAAGAGTCGGACACTTAATCAAATGAACCACTCAGGTGGTCCTCAAGCAAATAAATTTAAAGGAGAGCATAATAAGGGGTTTGCCTGAAAGTGGGGTGGGGGTTCTAGCCCCAGTTCAACTAACCGTGGCGTCCTAGGCAAATCACCCAATGCCTTTGTGTTCTTATCTGCGAGTTAACACGGCTGTTTCTGGCATTGGTGTCTGTCAGACAGTCGGCCCTCAACTGTAATGCACAAGAATTAAATACATTCAAAGATATCTTCCAGCTTTTTCCTATTTTAACCCAATTAATTTCTGTGAAGAGGAGTAAACCAGCAAAATAAAATGCAAAATAATATGGCCTGCTTCTGTTCCACTAGTATTCTTGCGACAGTCTGCGATCAGAAAACCACACTGGAAGGTGCTGCCGGAGGCAAAGGGGTAATGAGAATACAGTAGTACAGGAAGCACATTTATTCATGAACAACTGAACTAAAGGTGGGGGGGGAGGAAATCTTCCCAAATGGCCAAAATAAGCCAACGAACTGAAGTAGAAAAAGACAGTATTTGATATAATCAATTCTTATCCAGAACTCTTAATTTTTAAAAAATGTCAGTAAAATCCATTTCTCAAAACACTGTTTATCCTAAACCAGGCATGTCCCAGGAAGCAGCAGCTACCACTGAGGCTCGTGAATTTAAATTTACTTCAAGGAGAAGTGTTACAGGTGAGTGTATAAGTCAGAGATGGAGAGGAAAGGGATTGTGAGGGCAGTCGTCTCTGGAGATCAACTGAGCCAGAATTCAACATGTCTAATGCAACGTTTGGGGTCTTTTATGTTAAATATTCTCAGGAAGGGGATTTTTGTCATTTCCTGTATTTGCCTTTATTTCTTTCTATTATTTCTGGCCTACCCTTCTTGCCCATTGTTTTCCCTTCTTGAAACTTAAACTTTTTAAAGAAACACATATTTAAAGGGCTGAGAAAACAAGGCACATTGGAAATAAGAACTGTTCTTTCACTGCATGGTAAGAAATGAGAAAGGTCTAGTGTGAAATACTGGAGTCTAAAATTAAAATCTACACAGAGAATGCTCAGTGACCTTTTCTTAGGAGGCTTACATGAAAGAATGTCATGGTACATTGATCAATTTTAATTCATTTTCATTTTCAGGATGTTGCTATTAATACCACATGACACTCAACAAATTACACAATATGACATTTTGTACAAATCACTTTACCTCTAGTTTCTTCTTCAGCTGTGTTACTTCAGCCTCTGGTCAATTAAAAAAAGAATTAAAAGCTTTTTTTTTTTTTTTTTTTGGCAGGGGAGGAAAATTTTTACCTCGACCTTTTTAGGGTTGGTGGCTGGGGCCTGTGAATTAAACCAATGAAAGATAGGTTAATAGAAGAAGCATACAAATGTAACTGATACTTTAATCTTTACATCCACGGGGGCTACAACAACAAGAAGTAAAAACCCAAAAGAAGCCGTCAGGGTTAGAAACTTATATACCATCTTAACAAAGAGTGATAAATTGTGAAGCAAATAGGCAAACAAATAGGGGGTTGGAGCTTTTAGAAGTGGCAAATGGGGGGCAAGTAAAAAATGGGGAAACAAATGGAGTGTAAAGGTGATTTTTGATAAGGTTTGTCTATACAGACACAGCCCAGTGCATCTGTTTCCAGTAGTAAGGGCTATTGTCCTCTTCCTAGTACAGAAGAGACACCTTTACAAAGGAAAATTTACATCACCTTTGTGAAGGGACATTTATGCCCTGCGTTTTGGCAGAGGCAGAGGACAGAGAGCTCTTCCTGCATCTGCTGCTTCTCAATGGCCTTTAGCTCAAAATAACCCTTATGCCAAAGTGGCACATTTCAGGGTCCCATATTATAATCCCCTTAATTTTCTAGGGGGAAAATCAAAGTTCAAATGTTCTGGCAAAGATACTGTTTCCCAAGCTGTGTCCTTCAGTTAATTCTCTAAGGTGTCCTATTTAAAAACAAACAAAAAACCTCAGAAAGTTCTATGGTCAAAGAAGTTTGGGAAATGCAGAGTTAAAGGTAAACATGGTTTTCTTCCAGCAGGGGTTCTCAGAACCTTTAACTAACAATGCATTATGGTTCTGCAAAAGGGGAATAATTCACTGTGTTGCTCAAGCTTATTTGACCACAGGGCATGTTCTTCAAGACTAGTGTTATCCTGTAATATATGTTGAGAAGTAATTAGCCACCTTTGTATGTAATGCAGAAGTCTGAGCAGGCATGGAAATAAGTATAGGCTAAAAGATGGGAGAATTAATGGAATAAAACTAGCACAGTATCAGTCAACAGTAACCATGCTACATTCTGAGTCCTGCTCCAGAGGACTAAGCTCTGGTTTGTCCCTAGGAAGCAAAACTAAAGTGTCCAAAGCTTTTGGATCCCATTGAATTAAATCCCCTTCTCGGGCACTAAAGAGTACCAATGGATGAAGAAAAAATGGTCTCATGTGTTTATTTCCATCCTTGGCTCAGTACAGCTCCAGTTGCATTATTCTTAAACATCTATTAACATGATTGCTTCATAATTACAAAGGCTAACTGCCAAGCCTTTTTCACAGGAAGCAAGGCACTGCTTATCTTTAACTGCTCTTCTGGCTCACGCAAAGGGGTCAGCTTAAAAAAAAAATCTTTCTAATCTTATGTTAACCGAAGAAACATCTCTAAAAATGTCATCTGAGTAATTGCAAGATAAAAAGGAAAAAGGACATTCAAGGCACAAATGCAACAATTAGAGGATTTGGGGTGGGGTGTACAGGATTCAGAATTGACGGATGTGATCAATACATCAGAAGCATGATGGGACCTAGTATCTTCCCTCTGGTTATTCTATTCTGTCAGAATTTGTATTTCAGCAGAGACCATCTTCAATATTGCTGTCCCCAATCAGTAGACTTGATCCTTGATCCTCAAAGGTCAGCTGCTGCCACGGGTTCCCTTCCTCATCTTTCATGCTCTCAAAATAGGGGCAAAGCTAAGCACCCAAGTCAGAAGACTGCTTGGCAATTATCTTCTATTGTCCCAACGATGTGGAGGGGAAAATGGAGAGAGAAGGGCTAGTATCTGCTGAGCACCCAGGTGGCAGATATTTTACAATTACAAATTATTTGTCATTAATAAATAGACCTTTTTTTCAATTTTGAGAATAAAGGAAACTGGGGCTTAGGTTATAAAATGTACCCAAGGTCAAACCAACTACTGATGAGCAAATGAGGTAAATTTGAGCTAGATTTGCAGGAGTCCAAAGTCTATTTTACAGTTATCATACAGTTTGTTGATCATAAAAAAAAAAAACCCTCCATTTATATAGAAGCACAAATGATCCATTTATTATGCCATTTTTCTTGGTATCTAGCACAACATCTCAACTTTTATCAACACACTAAGTTCAAGAGACCTGACAGTGTTTAGATCCTCTCACTCATCTGTCCAAATCAATGGAGCTATTTATTCTCAACTGCTGGTAATGAACTTTCTTAACTCAGCATTTTGTGGAAAAAAGTCTAAATACTTGAATTGCTTCATTTCATGCTCATTCACTTGCACACATCTTTTTGGTCTGCTTTAAAAATAGTTTCCAAATCATGACATATTCAGATATGGCAGACAGGATGGAGGGCAATGAGAACATTAGTCTGAAATGGTCACATGGCTAGAGTACCTGTGGCTGTTGTAATCCCAAATAGAAAACTATCAAATTCATGAAGCAATCGCACTTGTGTGTTTGACTGAAAAAAACAATGAACAGACGGACCACTGCCCCAGGACTATAGACTTGGATTTACCACACTCTTCCATAGTTGCCACCTTAGTTAAGACTATCTGACTCAGTTTCCTCATTAATTAAAATACAAATAGATCTCTTAAGTTCATTTAAAAACTCAAAAATTCTATAATCAACTGCAACTCACTGATCGTTCCTGTGAATAAACAATTTAAAATCAAATCGTGGGGCACCTGGGTGGCTCAGTTGGTTAAGCATCCAACTTCATTCAGCTCAGGTTATGATATCAGTCTGTGGGTTCGAGCCCCATGTTGGGCTCTGTGCTGACAGCTCAGAGCCTGAAGCCTGCTTCGGATTCTGTGTCTCTCTCTCTGCCCCTCTGCTGCTCATGCTGTCTCTCTCAAAAATAAATAAATGTTAAAAAATTTTATTTAAGTAATTCAAATCCCAACACTATCATCCCTTTTAAAATTCCTTTGACAAAGGCAAAGGACTCACCCATCTTCCAGTTAGAGTCTTTTAGTGTGACAGAAAACTAAACAGCAAAGAAAAAAGTTAATCACTAGTTTGGCAGAGGGATAGTGTTTGTAAAATGGTTTACTTCATGAGAAAGCTATCAAACAGTTTCCTTATTCTGTTGCAGGTATCATGATTCATATCCTCTAAAGGGTAGAAAGAAACATCAATCTTTTCCAGGAAATACAGTAATACAGTAAACCTTCTTTCTCTCTTGCTTAGTCTGATACTAGATATTCACAGATGAACATAATTCTGTGAGTGCTATTCCTCATACAAATGCCCACAACACCTGCTTCCAAATTCTTACAGAGAAATTACAACAGACTGTCTGGCGCAGTCCTTACCCTGATAACAAATAGACCAAGGTTTTCCAGTATAGTTTTCTTGGCATTTCCTTCCCCTCACTATCCTTTCCCTTCCCTTCTCTTCCCTTTTCTTCTGTTCTGGTGCAGGAAGACACCTTGTAGTAGGAGAGTCTGACTCATCCCCACTGTAGCCTGGTAGAGCTGAGCAAACAATAGTCAGTCAAAACTATCACTGACTTGACTTTCTTGGTTTAGTTTCTTTATGAGTTCTTTCCTTCAATATGTCTGGATCAGAAGCACTTCAGTGGCAGTGTGTGGTTCTCGCCTATATCTTCAAAGGTGCTTTGAACGTGGTCAAACCTTTAGGTAGATGAAGTAGAGGGGATATTTTGGGGGAAATGCTCCCTATTAGCCACTCTAGCAGATGCCAAAATGGGGAAGAGTAGTGGGCAAGTTCTCCCTACCTTATTCATCACTTTTCTGGCTACCATGCCCAGAAAACTTTATAAGCAGAGGTCCCATATCAGAAAACACCAGTCACACTATTAACTTTGCCATCACAGAATCATCACTCTACGTCTCATTCACATTGAGAACAGTACAGTAATCTCAGAACAATGCTCTCAAACTCCAAAGTGCACGTATATCCCCGGACACTTTGCTGAAACACATTCACATTTAAGAGATCTGGGGCGGAGTCTACCACATTGCTGCAATTTTAACAAGCTTCAGTGGATGCTGATCCTTCTGGTGTACAAATCACACCTAAGCAGCAAGGTCCTACAGTCTCTGCCCTCCCAGATCTAGAGCACATTTTGAGGTCTCCTTGTGGCTGGCTATCTACCAAGAGAACTAGACAGGGTAGAGGAGTTAGAATCTATCCACTGTGAGAATTCTATACTATACAGGGGGTTAGGTTCACTGACTTTCACTGCCCAGACTCTGGATCTTTCTTCCTGCCCAGACAGATTTGCCAGATTCTTCTTGCTTAGCTGAATGACACATCCTGGCTCAGCCTTACCAGCCTGATTTGATGCCACTCTGCCAGCAACTCAAACATTATGAGCACTTGCTAAAATACAAATACCCGCGTCCTAACTCTGAGATTCGGATTCATCAGGTCTAGAGTAGCCCCAAGAATAAACAGACACTGTAGGTGGTTCTAATACTTATGAAACGTTGGGGAAGGAAATACATGTAGCCTCTTTGGTCAGAGAAATCTAGATCTGTCTATGGCTGCTAATGCCTTTACACCAAGGAAGACAGCCAAGAAACAGAAAAAAGGAATCACAACTTGAGTATCTGATATCATGACAGAAGAAACAACTTCCTCCTTGATTTGAACACTTACTTAAGGGTGTTTATGGTTAATTTCAGTGTCCTCAATCCTTTTCTTTGGAGAAGTTCACTGAAAATTTAAAGTATGTCTTATATCTTCTTTAGCAAATTTCTTTTAATGTAGGTGTGAATAAGATATATTCAGTTGATTATAAAAATATCAAAGGAATGGCTATTTGCCCTTCTGACTGAACAAATGAAATTGAAGTTGTTCATACATACACAATTTTCTTTTAAATATATCCAAGAAGATAACCACTGAGATTGGTTAATAAAAATAAGGACTGAACATTAATTAGTACCCTTAAAATAACAAAAGTAAACATAAAATACAAAAAGTAGCTTTACTTAGACTTTATGAATTAAATGTCCTCCCTAAGAAAGGCTACAGGTTTGCTACTTGGTCTCCTCTGGGGCAGGTGTGACATGTTGGGGGGCGCTGGCCTCTGCTGGTACAGCTACAGGTCCTGCCACAGAAGCAGTGCTATCGGACACAGTAGGGAAGGCTTCTGGATTGGAGCTGGCTCCTGTGTGATCGAGGGTGGTCTCGGTCTGAGAGGCTGAGGATTCCTGACTGGATCCGGCATCCGTGAGACTGGAGAGATCAGCCTGAGAAGGATTGGCCTCTTCTTCTGTTTCCAGTTCTGTTTCCTGACTTTGAACTTCCTCACCTTCTTCCACCATAGCAGGTGGTAGCTGTAATAAAGTCTAATGAAAGAAAGAAAACATCAATATGAACTCAAGTGAAAGGAAAACACTGGCTTATAAAGCTGAGCTCTCACATTCATGTTATCTTCCTAAAAGATACTGTTCAATCTAGAATTTTCCAAAACACTCCTGGCCATTTTATATTACAAACATAGCAACTCTGATGGCAATGGCCTATGTCCTTCTGACTCCAAGGATCAAAGTACATATTAAATCTTCAGAAAAGAAAATAATATAAAAATCAATTAGCTATTTTTAGCAAAAAAAAAATCTGCTAAGACTTCTTCAAAAACATTGTCTCGTTAGGACTGATTGACACAACAGCTCAAGAAAGGGCCAACTTCAATCAAGGAGCCATGTAAGGGGAGGAACCAGCCTTCAGACAAAACCATGTCAAGAGGGAACAGCAGGGCACAAAGCTGCTGTCCCACTCAACAGAACCCTGGGGCAGCTCTACATGCTTAGCCTCCTTCTGGAACAGCTACGATAAAAAAGGCCACCAGTAATGAGTGTAGGTGAGGAGATAAAGCTGCCAAAGCACTAATACACCGCTGCTGGCAACATGGTGCAACTACTTTGTAAAACGAATTGGCAGTTTCTTAAAAGGATGAACACACAGGGGTGCCTGGGTGGCTCAGTCGGTTAAACATCGGACTCTTGGTTTCAGCTCAGGTCATGATCCCACAGTTTGTGAGTTCAAGCCTCGCATCAAGCTGTGTGGATGGAGCCTGCTTGGGCGCTCTCGCTCTCTCTCTCTCTCTCTCTGCTCCTCCTCTATTCATGCTCTCTGTCTCAAAATAAATAAATAAACTTAAAAAACTTTTTTAAAAAGTTGAACACGTATTGACTCTATTACTTCAGCCATTCTACTCCTAAGGAATTTACCCAAGAGAAAGCACAAAGATTTGTACAAGAATGTTCACAGCAGCTTTATTTATAATAGCCAGAGTTAGAAGGAACCCAAATGTCCATTAATAGGTCAATGGGTACACTTGGCACATCCATACAATGGAATATTACTTGCCAATAAAAAAGAAAAGCACTGCTGACAGGAAGTCTCTGGGGGCCTGGAGAAGGTGGGGAAGGGACTGGTCAAGGATGAGAGGCATTACCAAGGGACACGAGGAAACTTTTGGAACTAATTTCATCATGACTGTGGTTATAGCTTCACGGGTATATACATATGTCAGAACACACTGAATTATATACTTAAATATGTGGAATTTATGGTATTATATCCACATAAAGGTGTTTTAAAAATATACACGTTATAGGGCACCTGGGTGGCTCAGTAGGTTAAGTGTCTGACTCCTGATTTCAGCTCAGGTCATGATCTTGTGGTTCTTGAGACTGGGCTCCACAATGGGCTCTGCATTGACAGTGTGGAGCCTACTTTGGATTCTCTCTCTCCCTCTCTCTTTCTCCCTCTCCAACTTATATGCACACACTTTCTCTCTCAAAATAAACAAACTTAAAAACATAAATAAAAATATGGATGTTACATGAATAACAACAACCTTGTTTGGCTTTGCTGTTTTCCCACAGGAATTAAGTACTTTAAAGGTATGATCTACAAAGGAGATTTTTTCTACCACAAAAAATAAGACTGAATTTAAAGAAAACTCACCTGATGATAATGATGTGTGGTCTGTATCAAATGCATGTACATGTTATATACAAAGTTTGCCATCTGGGGCATATTTTTTATTATCTGTACTTCGTGAGATGGTCTCTCTCCATTCTAAAAGGCAAAAAGAAAGTGAGGTACAGTAAGAAAGTTAATATGCTAAAAGTGAACATTCTAGAAGTCCAGGCCTCTGTCTTATGTATAAGCACTATGGTTGGGAGGACATAAGAATAGTAACAGGACAGGGTGGCTCAGTGGGTTAAATGTCTCTTTTTTTTTTAAATGTTTATTTTTGAGAGAGAGAGAGAGAGAGAAAGAGAGAGAGAGAGAGGCAGACCATGAAGGGGGACGGGCAGAGAGAGAGGTAGACACAGAACATGAAGTAGGCTTGAGGCTCTGAGCTGTCAGCACAGAGCCCAATGTGGGTCTCAAACTCACGAACTGTGAGATCATAACCTGAGCTGAAGTCAGACGCTTAACCGACTGAGCCACCCGGGTGCCCCAAGTGTCTGACTCTTGATTTCCACTCAGGTCATGATCTTTTGGTCATGAGATCAAGCCTCAGGTTAGGTTCCTTGCTGGGCAGGGAGTCTGCTTAGGATTCTCTCTCTCCCTCTGCCCCTCACTTGTGCTTTCTCTATCTCAAAAAAAAAAGGGGGGGGGGCAAGAATTGTCACAGGACATGACATTAAGATGCAAGTGTAAGTGACCGGGGTGCCTGAATGGCTCAGACGGTTGAGCGTCCAACTTTGGCTCAGGTCATGATCTTGCAGTTTGTGAGCTCAAGCCCCATATTGGGCTTGCTGCTCTCAGTGCATAGCCTGCTTCAGATCTTCTGTCCTCCCTCTCTCTCAAAAATAAAGATTTTAAAAAGTAAAAAAAATGTAAGTGTCAGAGTCCAATAAGGACTTCATAGAGAAAAAGGGATTCAATTTAAATTCAGTAAAAGGTAGAGACTAGAAGAAAGCTCTAACAGTTACTACCTTATAATACAATTTCACGTTGGTAAGTAAAATTTATGAGTTTTGGTCTACTAACTCATGCAGAAGAGTAAGAGATAAACTATCAGTTGAATAGACAGAAAAATCAACATGGTCTAAAGTACTGTCTCTAGTATCTTGTATGCTTCAAAGGCAATTATCAATTTTATTCAAAAAGAAAATATTAACACTATTTTTCCTGTTTATGTTTTTCTAAAATAAGCTAATATTACTATTACTTAATACACAGACTTGTTGGTCATGAGGGTGAATATTCAGTAAGTTTTTCACTAATAAAGTATATGGTCAAATGGTAGTCTAACGTGTAAACTTTATGGCATCTATCAGAACTGGGGGGAGGCTGTTAAATTGTGGAACTCCCAGATTCAGTAGGTCTGCATTGGAATGAGGTGATTCTGATATGGTTGTTTCCAACAAAAATCTGAGAAACACTGCTCTAAAGTGGTAAGGCATGAAGACAATAAAAAATGTGCATTTCTTCCTAAACCATCCTAGAATAAAGACAAACAACTTTCTTATTTACAGTCGACTATAAAATGTTTATAAAGTTTCACCCTCTTACTGTAGAAGCAATTCAGAAGTCCGCACAGTTAAAAAAATTTTACCACAGAGTAACAAATTAAGGTACATTAACATCAGAAATATGAAATGTATTAAGCGGTATTTCTCAGAATTAAGCAAGACGGTAGTATTACTATGTAAGCAGGTATCCTTTTGATAATGGTCACCACTTCTGTGTGTCAAGACTGCCATGCTGTTACAGCTACGAAATACTGCCTTCACAACATGGAAGCTTCTTTGTTTGTTTTGTTTTTGTTTGCTTATTTTCGGGTGGCTCTGCTGGGAGCTGCGTCTTCTGAGACATAGAACTAGCTGTACAGCCCTCCTCGCCTCCAACACTGATCTCTTGAGTAGAAGACGGGGAGATGCTCTCAGCTAGGCCCCCAAGGGCTTGACTCCATGGTGTTGTGTAAGGCACTAGTTTTCAAGCCTTCTGTTCACTGGTACTGCCTGATCCCTTCCACATGTCTCCTGGTGTGTTCCTGCAGCCTCTGGATAAGAAGACTGCCTCGGACTTTGTGTTAGGAATCTGCCTGTTTAATAATCAGCCCACAAAAGATTGAGAAGTTCAGAGCTATAGGATTGTGTCTAAACTTCAGAGGCTGACATTCAAGGCTTTAAGTGACTCCACCCCGTTATATTCCTCCCCTTCTATTCCTCCACAGTGACACTGCTTTAAAAAAACAAATGCAGTTTAAAAAAAAAAAAAAAAGTATTAAGCCTTATTATAAAACACACACACGGAATTTAATCTTTTTTTTCAGAAGGGAGAGTGGTGGTGGGGAGGGGCAAAGAAGTGTACTGTGAACATTTAAAACAGCTTTATTTAAAATCCAAATGGATCTCTAAGACATTGCATTAAGTGAAAAATGCAAAGCCCAAAAGTCACAACCTACAGATCAACTAGTATGCTAACCTTTATGTCAGAAAGAAAACAATCTAAGAAAATAAACAAGTTATTCGCTCCTTTAAGCAAACGGAATATAAGAAGGATAAACCAGAAATTAAAGGGACAGGTGACCTTTTGGGGTAGGGGTGGCAGAGGGGAGCAAGGATGAGAGGTTTAAAAATGGTAGCAGGGATGAGGAGGGAATGGCATTTCTGAGCACGTCCTCTGTTAAGTGTATGTGCTATTCCCTCCTAGTTCTCCAAAAATGTAGGTTTTCTAACAGTTCTCCAAGAGCTAAAGCATTTATTACTCTGTTATCAAGAAATTAGTTACGTTCTCCTTAAAAAGCTGAAAAGAGGCAGTACAGTACAGTGATTAACAAGGATTCTGGAGCTCTACTGCCTGGATTTTCAAATCTTGGATTCTCCATCTGTGAGATGTATGACCAAACTACTAACTTTACTAACCCTTAGTTTCCTCATCCATAAAATGGAGTTAATAAGAAAACCTCCTCAACAGGATTATTAGATGACGTGAGATCATGCATGTAAAGAGCTAACTGCCTGATACCTAGTGAGTACTTGATGTTAGCAGGTATTACTATTTTGCACAGAACATCTAATTCAGTTGCACAGTGTAAGGAGCATTCTAAACCAGTGATCAGATGAGCTATGTGATGCTGTTCCTAGCTACGCTCTGTAAAGGAGTGCTGCTCTATACAATGAAGAAAGGATCCTACCTTTCTACTGGTTGGGAAAGGTTCTGTTGGAATTATATGCAAATGAAGTGGACGGGCAGTGAGCTGGCTGAAAGCTGGGGTTAGTTCGAAACAGTTCTGGAAGAGGGATACTCTTGCAAAAATGTACAGTCCAAGTCTGGCTCTAGACATGGCCACCACCAATCGACGGACATCCCTTTGGAAAACAAACAAAATTAATTAACACAGTTCAAGATTAATAATGTAAGTATTCAGCTTTTTTTTCTTTTTTCTTTTTTTTAACATATTCCATTCGCTATTCCTGTTAAGCTATGGCAATAAAAAGTTAGGCTTCTTAAAAACTTAACAGAATAAACATTAAGTTAATCAAGGTCATGTGACTGGTTAAACCAAGCAAAGTTAATGCTTTATCACCGACCTTCATGTTTTTGTTTTCATGAGGGGGGAAATCATGACCAAAGCATGGATTCAAAGATCTAAGTAGCTATATTAGTATTGTAGTACAAGAAGTCACATCCTAAGAACGTGAAAAAGACAAAAGCACTAGACAGTGAGAAAAAAGGTGGGAACTGAATGAGGCAGTATTCATACTGTGAGCTTTGGAGAGATTTTAGTTACAATCATAAAGATGCCCTACTCAGACAGCTATAATTCTCAATGCAGAAAAGGAACTGCTTTTTAGAAAAGTTAGTCTCCAAATACATTTTTGATAAATAAGCAAAAATAAACTATTTTAGAATGCAATAGTTTTTAAACAACTTCTTGAAAATTAATCTTTGTTTACTCTTACATAAAAGTTATCAGTCTAATGGAACCTGATCACTGAGGCTAAGCTCCAAACAGATTTTGACTTACTGACAACATTACAAGAGCTTGGAGAATTTTTTTCTTTTATCTGCCAAATAAAATAATAAAATGAACTCTCATTACAGTTTTGGTAGTTAGTCATATGAGATAAAGGTTTATGTAAAACTAAACGACTGCTCTGTAATAAGAAGATATTATTCCCATAATTCTCTAGCACATAAATACATCACAATAAATGATAAAAATAGATTATTGTTTGTTTTGACAATTCTTAATCCTAGGAGAACAAATGGTTCCTTTATCCTCTAACAGTGAAGTTAAAAGACTGTGTGGGGGGAAAAGTCAGAAATCCTATGCAATGAGAAATGTACTCTGGAAGATTATTTTTACCACCTTACTCTTTTAATTTCTGACACTGTTTCCAACAAACATCATATATTAAAATTTTATAATAAAATGCTATCTCTGTTACTGAAGATTAAAAAGCAAATGTACTAAAAATATTTAAGATTTAAAAATTCAGATGCAATGACAGCAGTTAACTATGCGAAGAATCTGACATTGTTGCACTCCACAAAAAGCTTGCCAAACCAAAAGCTGCCATAACAATTAATTATACTTTAAACTTAAAAAACTTTAAAACTACTTAGGTACAGAAGTTCAAAGTTGAAGCAGATAGTAAAGTGTAATAATATAAACATTTTCCTTATGTACCTCAGATGGCCCACTGCCCTGGTTCGTACTAGAGAAAGAAGAATATAATCATTCTGTTGACCTTGAAATCTGTCAACAGTTGTCACCTAGGAAGACAAAATGGAAAATTTGGTATCTTTTCAAAAGCACTATAACAAGACTCTAGAGAGATCATTTAAATCATATGCTAGCACAAAAATCTCATCATTAAAATAATACCAAAGAAACATGATCATATACTTGGAATTGAGAAAACCAGTTAATGAACACTCCGAAATAGACCTCAGTAACCAGGTGAGACTATGTCCCATGTTATTTACATCTGCAGCAGTTATCTTTACCTCTGCCGACAATGAAATAACTATCTGTAGAGTTAACAGTCTTCCCCCACTAGACGGCCCAAGTCCATGGACGCAGGTTCTTTTTATCTCATTACCTGGTATCCCAGTTTGATGCCCAGCAACATAACCTAGTACGCTCACTTAGTATTTAGTGTATTCTTAGTTCTCATTGACAGAATCCTTCTGACAAAAAAATAGCCAAGTAATGTTCATAGTTCTTTTTGTTCAGTTTGAAAATATATGTACAAATAGGAAAGTTCACACAGGTTTCAGTCTAATATTGACACTCAGGCATTTATCTCTTTTTCAATAATTCAACAAAAAAGTTCAAATGCTTATTTGCATAAACTATAATTCTTGGTCCATACCTTTAGGAATTTTATGAAAAATTTCTTTTTAAATCAACTGCACAGAAGTGTGATTGATATATAATAAAATGTGCTCATGTTAAGTGTACACTAATTTTGACAATATATACCACCCCTAGATAACCACCCCAGTGAAGACTTGCATCACCTCAGGCCCCTTTGTAGTCAAAGCTGTATCCCCAAACCTTAGGCAACTGCTGATCTGCTTTCTGTCACTATTATTTTTTGCCTGATTATTTTTGCTTGATTATTTTTTGCCTGTTCTAAAATTCCATAAAAAGTGCAATCATAAAGTACTCTTTTTTGTTTGGCTTCTTTCACTTGGCATGTTTTCAAGATTCATCCCTGTACTGCATCCATCAGAAGTTCACTCCTTTTTACTGTTGAATAGTTTTCCAGTTAACAGATATACCACAATTTGTTTATCCATTTATCTGTTTATGTCATTTGGGTTGTTTCTAGTTTGGCACTCTTTCTGTTTTGCTTTAAATTTTGATCCCCATTAGTTAATATGCAGTGTTATATTGGTTTCAGGTATACAGCATAGTGATTCAAGAATTCTACACATCACCTAGTGCTCATCAAGGCAAGAGTACTCCTTAATCCCTATCACCTATTTAACCCATTCCCACACCCTCTTCCCCTCTGGTAACCATTAGTTTGTTCTCTATAATTAAGAGTGTTTCTTAATTTGTCTCTCTCTTTTTTTCCCTCTCCTTTGCTCGTTTTGTTTTGTAAACTCCACATGAATGAAATCATATGATATCTGTCTTTCTTTGACTTATTTCCCTTAGCATTATACTCTTCAGTTTCACCCATGTTGCTGCAAATGGCAGGATTTCATTCTTTTTTTAATGGGTAGTATTCCTGTGTGTGTGTGTGTACATACCAAATCTTCTTTATCCATTCACCAATCCATGGACACATGGATACTGCTTCCGTATCTTGGCTACTGTAACTAATGCTGCTGCTATAAACATAGGAGTGTGTACATCCCTTTGAAATAGTGTTTTTGTACTCTTTGGGTAAATACCCAGTAGTGTGATTGCAGTATCATAGCATAGATCTTTTTTTAACTCTCTGAAGAACCTCCTTACTGTTTTCCACAGTGGCTGTAGCAGTTTCAATTTGGTTTGGGGCTATCTTGAATAAAGCTGCAATTCATGTATAAGTATTTTTGTGAACATATGTTTTCATTGCTCTTGTATGACTATGTAGGAGTGAAACTGATGAGTTGTAAGGTAAGTGTATATTTAACTTCATGAGAAACTGTCAAACTATTTTCCAGAGGTACTGTGCCAGTTTACACATCCTCCAGCACTGTTCTAGATTCAGAATTCCAGTTTCTCTGCATCCTTGCCAACACTTGGTATACTGTCGATCTTGTCAATTTTAGCCAATCTACTTGGTGTGTCGTCGTAGTTTTAATCTATTTCCCTGACAATGAATGACGGTAAGCATTTTTCATGTGCTTATTGGCCATTCCTATGTCTTCCTATGTGAAGTACTTATTCATTTGCCAATTTTTTACTGGGGTTATGTTTATTTAACAATGAATATCACAGGAGTTTTTATATTTTGGATTAAGTCCTTTGCTCTTATATATGGATGTAATCCTTGGAAATCTGTTCCCAACCTGACCATGTGGAGAGCTTGTCGGAGAAATCAGCTCACACACTGAGAAAGGCAGAGCAGAAGGATGGAATGAATCTTGGTCTTTGATGACATGAAGGAGTCATTCTATACTCCAACCCTGGAGCCATTCCATTTTGGTCTTCTTGTGTGAGAGAGAGAAACTTTCCTTTATTATTTCAGTTTAAGTTTTACTGTTATAACTAATAAAAGGGCTCAGATACTGAGGTTCTACTTTATTTCAAAGCTATAAGTTTCCCACCTCCACACTCCAAATTCCTTATGAAGTATTCAGTGTGTCCTGTACTCCTTTCAACTGTCTCCATTTCTGGGTTTTTGTTTTGTTTTCTTCCAGCTTGCATTTCATCTCTTCCTGAATTCTTTCATTTCTCTGCTTTGTAGCCTTTCCTCACAGAAATGGTTACTTCATTAAGCATTTTAAAATCTACAGCCAAATGTGTACTCGATGTTTTAATCTGTTCCAGGCCAACTATATCTGAGCAAATGTCTTGTCAGTGTGCTTTGTGTTAGGTTCCCTTCTCTCACTCTTTCATCACTGAATAAGGGAGTTTCTTGGATTAGCTATGTGCAAGACGTAAAGCTGGGGTGAGCTGGACAGTTTCCTAAAGTTTGGGTGGTTTTCACAACAGATGGTTCTGTTTTCTTCTGCTGCTGTAGAGACAAGTCTACTTTTTGGTGAACATGAAGTCTTCTTTGAACCAACCCAGGATCAGGAATGCTTCTAATTCTCACATCCATTGTTGAGTAACAAGAAGGTGGCTCTTACACTTCCAAGTGCACCACTCACCTTTAGAAAGTGCTTTCAAGACTGGTCCCCTTGGGTCACCTGGATGGCTCAGTCAGTTAAGCGTCCGACTTTGGCCCAGGTCATGATTTCACGGTTTGCGGGTTCGAGCCCCATGTTGGGCTCTGTGCTGACTGCTAGCTCAGAGCCTGGAGACTGCTTCAGATTCTGTGTCTCCCTCTCTCTCTGACTCTCCCCTACTCACGCTGTCTCTCTCAGAAATAAATAAAACATTTAAAAAAAAAAAAAAGACTGGTTCCCTTCATTCTCTTCTTCCCACATTTTTTTTCTATTCTCAGTCACCTCATCTGTGTCATCTCCCTAACAGTGGAGTCTGTCTTCTCCTTCCATTTTCCTGTTATTCTTGGATGATTCCCAGGAAAAAGTGAGAGCACTTTGATATAGCCATGTTTACAACCAAGGTCTTAATTTCATCATTAGTAATATATTTGTTATCCTAAATTTTCAGCCCTTTGTTGATATAATCAAGTGTCTTCGTATTTATTTGATATTATTTCATACCACAAAAAACTTAAAAAGTATAAAAAATAATTCTCAGGTCTGAAGGTACTTTACAATCTTCCCTGATCCTCAAGAAAAACTCTCCCACATACAAACAATAAAAAGCAGTACAAATTATACCTTTGCCAAGTAACAAAATAAAAAGTTCTACAATTTCTATTTCTATTATAATAGAACATAAATAATGTAATTTCATTATCCTTCATTTTACCAACAAAAAGTTTTGGGATCATTTACTTCTGATTATCATCAACAAGAATCTTTAATGTGGTAGTTAAGACAGAAGTTCACAATAAACCAATAACCAATAACAATCTCAGATAGGACTGCCAAAGAACTATTTATAGTTCCCATTATTTCATTTTCTCACATCTTGAAAGGAGATGGCAAAGAGACAAAGTAGAACAATATAAATAACTCATAATAAATACAAATTTTTCCATCTTGCCAACATGATGAATAAGAGAGCGTATATTCATTAAATTACCTTATTTGGCCTTCCAATCAATGGATTGCTTCCACATCGTCTATTGATGATATCACGAATAAGATGCTTTTGCCCATTATACGTTGTCAGAATACTGATCTTGTCAGCAGGGTAACCAAGTAAACACATGTACATAAAAAGTGCCACTACATATTCTGCTTCTCCAAGATTCTGTAATGTAAACATAATCAGACAATGTATTTATTTCCTTTCGTTTCACTTTTACAGAAAGAAAGGCAAACGGGCACAACTGTTCAATTATCACAACTGAAGAAGGGAAGTTAATAACTGGAGGGAAGTTGGATAACTGAACACCTTCCATAAAACTGAGGGATAACCCTATTCAGATTAATTCTGATAAATAGAGTATATGGTAATTATTTCTCTTTGATATTTGGAATAAGTATATCAGCAATATATGGAATAATCATAAAATAAGTTATCATCTTAAAGGCTTAATATTTCTGAGACTACCACAATCATAATGGAGAGTAATAATATTCTGCTACAATATACTGCAACTGTAGGTATGAAAGAAATATTAACACAAAGGACCAAGGTAACCATCTAAAGAAGCCAGCAGAAAATCCAGTCTAATAGCATATGCATCTAGCAGTACTGTAGCGGATATCAATTGGGGCGCAATGTTTTTTTCTTTTCCCCTTCTACTTCTTAGTATTTGTGTGTGTGGGTTTTGTGTTTGTTCTCTTCTTATGGTTGCCACCTCTACCCGACCACTTTAAAGTGGGAAGAGAAGGTAGCCTCAAATTCGTCAGTCTGGCTTACATTTATATTTAGCTAAACCTGAAAGCGAGGAAGTGAACACAGGCTGCTTTGTATAGTTCAGAAGAGACTAAATTAAAAGCATTAGAAGAGAGAAGAGAGTAAAATGAGAACATAAAACATGGCATGAAAATCAAGAAAAAGACAAGAAGCTGGATTTCATGTAATGGCAAAAGGAAAATTCTGGAAACCTTCAGAAAAACCATTTATATTCTTTTTTTTTTTTTTAATTTTTTTTTTGTTTAATGTTTTATTTATTTCTAGGAGAGAGAGAGAGAGACAGCATGAGCAGGGGAGGGTCAGAGAGAGAGGGAGTCACAGACTGAAACAGGCTCCAGGCTCCGAGCTGGCAGTCAGCACAGAGCCCGACGCGGGGCTCGAACCCACGAACCGCGAGATCATGACCCGAGCGAAAGTCGGACACTTAACCGACTAAGCCACCCAGGCGCCCCTAGAAAAACCATTTATATTCTTATTCTTGGTTATACTCACACAGCTTGAGTTACCTCTTTCATTTAACTTTCCTAGTTCTTTAGAAGACAGGAGAGAATAGAAGCTACATGACTGTAAATCTGCTGTCTGTACTGAAAGCAACTACATTTATCTTTTTTTTCCTTTCTTTTTTTTTTTAATTTCTGAGAGAGAGAGAGACAGCGTGAGCAGGGGAGAATCAGAGAGAGGGAGACACAGAATCTGAAGCAGGCTCCAGGCTCTGAGCTGTCAGCACAGAGCCTGACGCGGGCCTCAAACCCACGAACCGTGAGATCATGACCTGAGCGGAAGTCGGATGCTTAACTGACTGACCCACCCAGATGCCCTGAAAGCAACTACATTTATCTAAGCATCAGCTCTAATGTAGATAAAGTATGTATATGCTGTTGGATCTTTAATATAGATTATCTGTGTATACTTCTATGTTTTATTGATCCTCTTTAAAAATCAAATGGGGGGAATGGGGTGCCTCAGTGGCTCAGTTGGTTGAGTGTCTGAGTTTGGCTGAGGTCATGATCTCTTGGTTCAAGGGTTGGAGAGCCAAATCAGGCTCTGTTCTGACAGCTCAGAGTCTGGAGCCTTCTTCAGATTCTGTGTCTCCCTCTCTCTGCCCCACCCCTGCTCACACTCTGTCTCTCTCTCAAAAATAAACATTAAAAAAAAATTACTATTACTTAAGAAAAATAAATTAAAATGGGACCCTATACAATGTATTTTAAAACCTGACTTTTTTCATTTAATATAGCATAAATGTCTTTCCTGCCAGTAAACAAAGTTATAATCTTATGACTCTTAGTGCCTATTCATTATTTCATCATATGAAATACGTAATAATGTAATTACTCTCCAATGACAGATATTTAGGTTGCTTCTCTTTTCTAAAATACAATGCAGTAAAAGAAAAAGATGTGAGACATTTTAGCATGTAAGTCTTTGCAAACCTGTCCAATAATTTCTTAGGATAAATTCCTTGGAGTGAGAACACAGCTTTTAATACATACTGACAATTTGTTCACCAAACTGCTTTCCTACTAGCATTGCATGAGTATGGAATTTCCCCAAACCTACTCCATGCTGAGTATTATTAGAGATGAAAATATGGTTCGGTGACTTAGAGTTGCTATGAATCTCTTTTTTTATGTGAAAAAGCATATTCCTGTCCTTATTGCATTTTTCTGTTGTGGTACTGATTCTTTTAAAAAGTGGTTTATAAGAGTTCTGTATATATGTTCAGAATTCAAACCCACTGTTAAATCTTGAAAATAAATTTTGTCTCCAACCAGTATTTTTCTTTATGACTTCTTGTTTTGGTAATAAGCTTATGGCCTTTCTCACCCCAACATTATATATTCATCAGTATTTTCTTCTTTCTAGTGTGTCTATTTTGTTTTCTTTGCTGTATGTATCTTTAACCTATCTGAACTTGAAATTTTTGTGTTGTGTGTGAGGCAGGGGACCTAGTTTTTCTTTTCTCAATGGTTAGCCAAATGGTTCAGGATCACTGACTTAGGCAGTAATTCAGCTAGACAAATGCAAAATAAGCCTAAAAGTTTGATGTTTTTTCTTACCTGATAAAAATAAGGATTAGGTTCAGACTCTCCCACTCCTTGAAAATCTTCCACATTGATGAGCTGGAAATCATAAAGCAAGCCAGCGTTTGCTGTACTAAACTCCGGCAAGAGCTGCACGTGGGGTAGGTTTCCCAGATTCTTGTAGCGCCAGTTGTAGAGGTTACACAAGCTTCCCAAAGACAAATCCCGCCCCAAACAGGAAATGTTAATAATGTAAAATCTCCTTTTAATATACATAAGAGGGTTCCTAAGAAACTGTGCTCTTCCTTTTAATTCTCGTGTTAACCATTCTGCTCTCATCTTTTTAGCAATAATGATTTTTTAACTACGTCCCTGCTCCAAGCAACCGAAGGTCAGAAGACTTGATGATACTACAGAGATGGAAGCTCCATTGTGTACTCTGAGATAAGTATTATCTTTAATCCTTAAATTAAAAAATCAGGAAAAAAATTCCGGGAAGAGTCTGCAACTTGAAGAATATCTTGAGGTAATTATGAGATGGGGCCTATGTACTTAATAAAAGTAAGAACTGGTACGTTTTCCTCTTGTTCACATTTTGTTTCAGATTTCAAACTGGTAGCAACTGTGTATCTTCTGTGGGCATGAAGAAAGTGAAAGTGACAGAGAAAATAAGCCCGCAGTTTACAAGTCACATACACTAATCTCAATGAAGTGCAGGAAATAACTTAGTCCACATAACCATGCAAAAGGCAATACAGGCACTTTTTCAGATTTGTAGATGCCACGTTCCTAGACAGCTGGGAATACTAGACTCTCTACAGAATATGCTATCAAATACTTGGATCAGGGAACAGGGGTCCTTAAACAGGTAGTATTTAAGGCTCCTTTACCTTGCTCTGGCTCGCCCTTGAGCATCAAGGTCCACAGTAGGAACTCCAACCCGGACAAAGCGGGTGAAGAGAGACTGCTCCATATTTGAATACTTCTGAAAGGCCATATTCTTAATGACTGGAGGTAACTGGTGATGATCACCAATCATAATCCAGCGTTTCAGTCGGCTAAAACCATCCTGAGGATTCTAGAAATGAAAAGTGAGGAGATGACAAACTACTCTAATATATTACCCCATTAGTCTCCAATTTATCATATGAGTTCTGCTATTTACAAAACAGCTTTATAAGCTTACTAATTTTCATTAACCAGCTCCACAGAGAGAAATGTGGCAAATGTATAGAATGACCTGTGAACCACGAACAGGTGCCATCACCCTTGTGGCTCACAGTGGGTGAGGGAGGGTGGAGGGATTGAGAGGGCAAGCATGAAATTACTCTACGAGGTAAGGCAATCCAGACTCAGGTCAGAATTAGGCAGAGGGTACACGGAGACAGATGCCCAATCAGGGAAATGGAAGGATGTCAGACAAGACACCTTGTATCACAATTATGATGCAAGCCAGTTCTGAAAACCTTCAAAGCAGTAAAAATTATGTCTTTAATATTTCCCACAGTATTGCTTTAATTTCCTGCTTTACATATCTCCCTGTTCCTTGAAACATACCCTGATAAAATGCATTCCAAGTCCAAAATAACTTGGCTTATAAAACAATGTTTAGAACTCAATTTATCTATAAATTAAAGCAGTCTTTATTCTTAAACTGGGAATTTCGGAGAGCCTGGGTGGCTCAGTTAGTTAAGCGTCCAACTTTGGCTCAGGTCATGATCTCATGGTTCGTGGGTTCAAGCCCCACGTCGGGCTCTGTGCTGACAGCTAGCTCAGAGCCTGGAGCCTGTTTCGGATTCTGTGTCTCCCTTTTTCTCTAACTCTCCCCTGCTCACACTGTCTCTCTCTCTCAGAAATAAATTTAAAAAAATTAAAAAAATTTTAATTGGGAATTCCACATTTTGTTTTTAATTCTTCCATAGTAAAGACTATTGCACAATAAGAAACATTCTTAAACATTACCAGTTGGATCAAAAAAATTTAGGCATAAAATAAAGAAAAGCATGTACTCAGTGAACACCAAAAACAATTCTAGAAACAACTCTAACAAAAGAAATGAAAATATAGCTCATCTACCATCCAAACTGCCTAACAATGTAATTTTCTTGATTAAAATTACTAAGTCTTTTCAAAACTTAAAGATAAACGATGAATTTTTAAATAGTAGTCCCAGAAAGAAAACAAACTACTAAATAACCAATGAACAGATTAAAGGAAGTTTACAGGCTTAAAATAGATGAGCAAACATAATGAAGTTAAAGAGAATATGTAATTATGGCAATTAGCACCCCAAAACTGTGTAGCTTTTTGACACTGCCCCCTGTAATTCTTCAAAGTCTACTTTCATTGTCTCAGATCTTAGTCTCTTACCTGTAGAAGAAGAGGTATAAAAGTTTCTATCTCCAGAATCTGCGCAGCCTCTTCCATTAAAATATTGTCATACTGAGAAACGGAGAGAAAGGAAATCTTGTCACAAAGACAGCTCGAAAGTCAAAAAAAAAAAAAACCTCAAATAGTATCAGATAAAAATAACATCATACAAATTTTTCAAACAGAAAGTTTATGATCTTATTTATCATGATGCCCACTTTTCTAGTTCAAGCCTTAGACTTCGGGGAAGCCCCCTAAATAAACAACTCTACCTTGAGGAGATCTCATGGATCATTTCTTGCATTGCACATCAATTTAGTTATTTTCAATTCAGTTCTTTAAGTTCTACATAAGCAAGAATGAATTTATGATTACATATTAGGTCATTTCCATCAATACTCTTAACCTAGATAGTATCTGGGAACATTTTTTTTTCCCCCTTATGAGTCCTACCCAGCACATGATAATCCACCTCTTTTTCACCCCTGGCATTCAATTTGTCACCAAAGGTTGAAATTTTATCTTCAAAACTCCCTCTCCATTTCTACCCACCACACCACTGATATGGAAGCCACCACTCTATTGCCAGAAATCTCTCTCCTAGTCCCTCCCCTTCCTGGCTTGCCTCTCATCAACCACTGATACAACAGGCATCAGATCATGTTACCAACCGGTTTCAAACCCTTCAATGGCTTCTAATTGTCTTAGGAAAAAAATCCCTCAAGATGCGCTGCAAAAGATGTATTAATAAGGGCTTATATTCAGTTTGGTCCCTGTCTTCCTCTCCTACCTTTCTCCTTACTAATTAAACTTCAACCATGTTGACCTATTTCATTTTCTCAGAAATGGCGAAATGGTTCCAGCTTTAGGCCCTCTGCAATACTATTCTCTCTTCATTTTTTGTTTGCTTGCCTTTTTCTCATTCTTAAAGTACCAGCTTGAAACCCACTTTATCCAGGTCTTCTCTGGCCTCCCAATCTAAAAGTGATTCCCCAGAACTCTTTGTCTCATGGCACATCACAATTTGTAGTTCTATCTGTGTATTTACTTGTTTGATGTCTGTATCCTTCCAGTAGCCCAGTTTCCAGTAACGTCAGGCACTGCACACTTATAAAACAATGAAAAATCAAGTCTTTCTCCAACATAAGGAATTTTCATTCTTTGATGATTACTTCCATCTGCCCAATTTTCTTCTAAATCTATTCTCAACATGTTTTCCTTCCCCTCCACTTCTAATTCTGATTGTTGCTTTAGTGCAACATCCTCTTCTTTGTTTTACTGGTAAAATACCTTCTTTGAGAATTGCAGTACAAATTAGAGTTCCTTTGTTTTGTATTTTTAAGGTTTTTTCCTCTTAGTCTGTTTTCTAGGGAGGTAGAAGGTAGAAGCATAATTAACCCTCTGCTTTTCAATGAAAAGCAGTATTGTTTATATATTCAGTACTGTAGTTTCTGTGCTATTCATCTTTACCAAGCTCTGCTTGTATCTATTTGTCCAAGATAAATAGCTGAGATGAATTTCCATTGGACATCCAATGATGAAAGTTAAGGTTCAATTCTATACTGTCTCCTACTGAAAATGCCTAAAGGTTTACGCATGTGGATGGGTGTCTTCTCTAGCTCTATCTGATGCTGAATTTCCCTATTACAAGGATTAATTAGGTCATACTTGTGGGAGCTTAGAGTTCCAAGAGCCATATTTTTTCACAAGTCCCTGCATGGATTCTCAGGACAATAGACATGATATGAAAAAGAGTGGGAGCAGCTCAAAGAAGATGGTTTAAAGACCCTGCTTTCAGAAAAATAACTCTGAAAATCTAATGCAATTTAACTTACCAAAAATATACATATAGATTCTACTCAAAATAAAATTTGTTTAATGTTTATTTATTTTTGAGAGAGGCAGAGCATGAGTGGGAGAGGGCAGCGAGAGGGAGACACAGAATTTGAAGCAGGCTCCAGGCTCTGAGCTGGCAGCAGAGCCCAATGTGGGGCTCGAATCCATGAACCACGAGATCATGACCTGGGCTCAAGTCGGAAGCTTAATCGACTGAGCCACCCAGGTGCCCCAGATTCTATTTTTTAAAAGACGATTTTGATCACCAAGTAAGATTATAACATAACCATATGGGGCATATTAAGGAAGGAAGAGGGTGCATGCATGTCCCTGTGGGAACAACACAAGGTCAAATGAAAATGTCTAAAATGCAAAAAACAGAGGAAATACTAAAGGAGTTTTATCAGGGGAGTTTATCAGGTTTATCAGGGGAGTAGGGGACTGACCTTTCTTAATGTTAAGTAGCTCTAAAGGGTTTTTAAATGCTTAAACCAGATGCAGATGTCTAAGCATGATAAAACTTCAAAAAATTAAAAATATAAAAAATCTGAGGAATACTATCAGCACTCATGCTAACTACATATGTATAAACAATTAAATAAATGATTAATGAGAATTTGATAAGCTACAAGTAATGTTTTTTAGAACATGCATGACACCATAAAATCTTAATTACGATTGCATCATTTCCCTTGTTAGTAAACTGATGTGATTTAATATCAAATAAAGTATATTTTATTTATATATTTTAACAATTATTTATTCTAAGAGAGAGAGAGAGAACATGTGCAGGAGGGGCAGAGAGAGAGGAGAAAGAATCCCAAGTACGTTCTGCACTGCCAGAGCAGAGCCCATGCTGGGCTTGAACCCACAGACCATGAGATCATGACCTGAACTGAAATCAAGAGTCAGACACTCAACAAACTGAGCCACTGAGGTGCCCCAAGTATATTTTGTATGTCAGTTCCAAAAACAAAATATTTAGGTGAAAAATTCTCACTAATAATTTGTAAAAGGGTAAATTCACACCACTTGTGTAGGTTTGTAGTACCTTTTAACAGTTTATCGTACTTGTGCTACCTGGCAGCTGAGGAGCCTTTTCAGTCAGGATGGCAACTCTTCTATCACCTTGAATTGTTTTAGCACCTACCTTCCAGTGAGCTCACAAGATTTAAAAGTTCTCAGTTACTTTCATTAACAACAAATGCTTCGCTAACTTTGAATTCAAACCAGTACACAAACCCTAATTTTAAATAACAGATAAACCAGTTTCAGAGAAGTTAAATGATTCGTATTAAAATCAGAGTTTAGGCCAGTATCACTAACTAGCAAAGTTATGGGATCCGCAAGTTCAAATTTTTTTTTTTTTTAGAATGTTTTATTTATTTCTAGGAGAGAGAGAGAGACACCGTGAGCAGGGGAGGGTCAGAGAGAGAGGGAGTCACAGGCTGAAACAGGCTCCAGGCTCTGAGCTGGCAGTCAGCACAGAGCCTGACACGGGGCTCGAACCCATGAACCGTGAGATCATGACCTAAGCGAAAGTCGGACGCTTAACCGACTAAGCCACCCAGGCGCCCCCCGCAAGTTCAAATTTACTGCTCATTTATTACATTCCAATTTAAATGAGTCATAGGCTATCAGGCTATGGTGCCCATTAACTCTCCTGTCTTTTATCATATGATGAAATCATTTTAATAGCTCATTCTATAGTCTAAATGAGTATCCCATATCCTTATAAGGAAGGCTTTTCCTCTACTGAATGAACAAATAACTGGGAGTGGATGTGTATTTAAAACATGAATAATGCAAGCATATATTAAATGTCTCATAGGTGAAAAACACTGTCAATATCATTTTCAGAAGAGACATTTTTTAGTAATTTTAAATGTGAACTTCAGATAATAAGCAATCTCCAAGGGAAATGGCCAAGGGAAGGAAGGAGAAGGGAAAGGGAAAGGGAAGGGGGAAGGGGTTAAATGAAGGGGGAAGGGGGAAGGGGGAAGAGAAAGGGGAAGGGAAGGGAAAGGAAGGGAAGGGGAAAAAAAGGGAAATAAACCAACAGCTGAACAGATACTGAATTAAAATGTAAGTCTCTACCTTGAAACCTAGCTTGACTAAATCATGTCGTTTTAAGGCAGCATGAGTACAAGTCATAGCAATGATTTTGGCTTCTTTCACCAAAAGGTATTTAGATCTGTCCAGTCCACTTCGAAGCAGTTCAGAAGCTCTGAATTCCTATGGGAGTGGGAGTCAGTGAGAGACTGTGTTAGATAACACATTTTATGCATACATTCCTACAATCCAGTTTATCAGACTTAATTCTTGATGAGTTAATATAAATAAATCACAACCTAAGCCTAATGAATCATAATTCTGTTCATTATTAATTAGGTCTTAATTGTGATATTCTGATATTCACTCTATAATTTAGACTGTTTTTGTATAACATGAAATGTTTACTGTATCAACAAGATTACTAAATAAAATACCTCATTATTTATTTTATTTTATTTTATTTTTTTTAATGTTTTATTTATTTTTAGGGGGAGAGAGAGAGAGACAGCATGAGCAGGGGAGGGTCAGAGAGAGAGGGAGTCACAGACTGAAACAGGCTCCAGGCTCTGAGCTGGCAGTCAGCACAGAGCCCGACGCGGGGCTCGAACCCACGAACCGCGAGATCATGACCTAAGCAAAAGTCGGACGCTTAACCGACTAAGCCACCCAGGCGCCCCTCATTATTTATTTTATTCAAAGTCCCTCCATGAAAACAGAAACAATTTCAAGTATTCACAACAAAAGGAATTAAATGCAGGAGTCTGGTTTCACAGGTGAGAGAGGAGCACAAAAGCCAGCCAGGCAATGGCGAAGTTCCCCAGAGATTAGCAACAGTAGGATCTGACCATTCATACGCTAGGACACACAAGGGAAGGAGGCAGTGCTGTCAGAGCCCAGGGAGTGAGGTATCAGAATAAGTCAGACCAATCAGAGCGAGCCAGGCCAAAGCAAACTGGAGCCATGGAAGACATGAAATCCAAGGCAGCTGGTGGAAAAATATCCTAGCTTCTCTTTTTCAGCCACGATTTTATTGGCTAAACCCAGCCAGAAGTCAATTGATAAGGGAGGGCAGGAAATGAAATCTCCAAGGATCAGCCCCACCTCTGACCATGGCAGAAAACCCCCCAAAGAGCAGAGTAGAGGATGGACAGCAGATGCCGAGGGAGGAGCAGACAAACCCAAGCAGAGAATCTAAAATCGAGTTTTATAAACTCTGATCATTATGTCATACTTAACTTCTGACATTTTTAACATGATTGTTTTTTAAATAACTAAAAAAATACAGGTATGAGAGAGGAGCTCTGTTTAAATCTCTCCCACCCTCTCCTAAGACAGCTACTATTATGAAATAAATATGTTTTTATCCTTTTAGTTTCCGTTTATGTAATAAACATACTCTAATATTGTTTCATAGGTTCTAATATTTTATTTATTAGTATACTGTATATTTATTCTTTTTTTTAAATGTTTTTTAACGTTTATTTATTTTTGAGAAACAGGGAGTGAGCAGGGGAAGGGTAGAGAGAGAAGGAGATGCAGAATCTGAAGCAGGCTCCAGGCCCTGAGCTGTCAGCACAGAGCCCGACACAGGGCTTGAACTTACACACTGTGAAACCATGACCTGAGGCAAAGTCGGATGCTTAACCAACTGAGCCACCCAGGTGCCCCATGTATATTTATTATTCTGTACCTACTGTCCATCCACCCATCCACTGACCTGCTCATACATATTTAGTAAACATATACTATGTGCCAGATACTCTTCTAGGAAGAAGGGATAGAATCTTATCTAAAAGGTACAAATAAAACAAAGTCATTCCTCCTTTTACTTGGAGTAATCCTGAACCATCCTACTAAGGAATCTGAGCCTGAATGTGATCCCTTTATGCTAAGTCTTCAAATGATGTTTTCCATAGAGGATGAGAAAACTATAAGCACAAGGGGTTGGGTATATGTGCCTGGATTCCAGACATTTTTTTCCTCTTATTTTATCTTAATACTCAAAATGAATCAATCTGGCTAACAAAGCAAGCTCACTTTTTGCCACTGGTTAAAAGGCATAAAGAACAAGCATTATGGCCATGTGGCAGTCTCAGATTCCAATTCAAAGAAACACTATCAAATCTCCTTAGGGAATGGGCTGAGCAGCGATGGTGGTACAGTGATGAGCATAGCTGCCTTTCGAATCTCCTTAGGGAAGCATTCCTTTCTTAAATTCGAAGACTTTTTTATACCAGAAAAGTAAAATTAATGGCGATTCAATTCATATCTTAATTTTTATTCATTTCTTGAAATAAAACTATAAATGTTTCCTTTTTTGAAGTGATCATTTATTTTGAGAGAGAGAAAACAGAGACAGCAAGCGAGCGAGCGCACATGCACTCACGAGCAGGGAAGGGGCAGAGAGGGAGGAAGAGGGAGAATCCCAAGCAGACTCAGAGCTTTCAGCACAAAGCCCAACGCAGGGCTTCATCCCACAAACTGTGAGATCACGACCTGAGCTGAAATCAAGTGTCAGACACTTAACTGACTGAGCCATCCAGGTGCCCCTATAAATGTTTTCAATAATCTCACTTCTGGTTGGTAACATGCGACTATTCCACATTTACTTCATTAAAAAACAAAAACCTAAACCCAACGAAACTTAAAACTTTTAAAGGAAAGTTAAAAAAAAAAAACCTTGCAAATCCTTACCTCAAGCTGAGTAAAGATTTTCTTAATATGCCTGAAACATCCTTCAGCAATTTCCATGTCTTCTTCATAAGATCGGCCTTTAAAAATGGGCTGAGGGGCATTTGCAAAGTACTCATGAAAAGGGAAGAAAGTGGACACTTCTGTGACATCTGGCAGCGTATTACCTTTATTTTTCACTTTGCTGATATACTCTTCCCAACGGGACATGACCTGTGAAAAAAAGGGACTTGACATTAAATTTCCCAGCTAGTTATTATGTTTTAAGTGATAAAATAAAAAAGGTATCTAGTAAAAATAAGATTTGCTAAGGGACAGGGAGAAAAAAAAAGCAGTCCTTGAGCCGGCAAGACTATTTCTTATCTAAGTCACTGACAGACTGCCCTTCTTTTATAAAAGTGACCTTTACGACTATAGAAAAAAACGTTCTTTAATCAAAAATGTAAAAACTGGAAAGAACCTCAGGGTCATCTCATGGGACTTTTTGATCTTAGACATTTCAGATTCTCCACGGATACTGAAAACAGCATTACTGATGTTTAAAAAACAAAACAAAACAACTCTCTGAACAAAGAAATTCTTTATTTTTTCAGTATCTCAGTGTCTCCCCATATACGTAAGTCCCACTTTAGCACCATTTAAGTAAATTTGGCAATTTCCGCCCTTCTCCCGGACCTTTCTAATATTTCCGATCCTCTTTAGTACATTTACAAAGAACTTCTGTTAAACTGATTATATGCCTGAAAACTTATTTTATGACTTTTGTGATATAGCTTGATTACATCTTGGTATGTTTTACTATGCCACTACCACGCGGTTCCCTCTCTGTCTCAATTTTGGCAATTCTCCTCGTCTTTTTCTTTTACAACTTCAGAGTTTCTCCAAGTATGGTTCTTAGGCGGAACATATGAGAGGCAAAATAAAGACGTAGAGTTCTGGATGCCACCTCTTACTGAAAGAGAATCTCTAGAGACAAAACTTGACAATTTCTTTTAAAAACTTAATTTATTTAAATTCAAGTTAGTTAACATACAGTGTAGTATGGGTTTCAGGAGTAGAACCCAGTGACTCAGCACTTACACATAACACCTAGTGTTCATCCCAGCAAGTGCCCTCCGTAATATCCATCACCCATTTAACCCGATCCCCCCACCCACCTCCCCTTCAGCAATCCTCAGTTTGTTCTCTATTTAAAAGTCTCTTATGGTTTGCCTCCCTCTGTTTTTATTTTAAAATAACTCTCCCAATGTGATTCTTACGTGTTGGAAATTGTTAATCTATACTGTGAAGTCTCAAGTTAATTTTTTCCCAAATCAATTACTTAAGCCTCCACAAATTTACAGGTTATTGCTCCTACTTTTAAAGGTAGTTTTCACTGAGAGGCCAGTGATTTTTATTTTGTGCCAAATATATAGTTAGGCATGATCTTTACTCCATTATTCAAAGTTCTAAACTGCCTGAATCTAATGCAGACTACTATGCAAGATGATGTATATCTTCTCTGTGTCACAATCGTGAAATCTGCTCAATCTGAATGGACTGAACTGGTTTGTGCATCTACTTATAATGAGCATAGACCTATCCTTTAAAATACATTAAAAATTTTCAATGTTACAATTTAGACTTAAATATATGGGGGTGTCTGGGTGGCTCAGTTGGTTAAGTGTCCGACTTCGGCTCAGGTCATGATCTCATGGTTCATGGGTTCAAGCCCCGCGTCAGGCTCTGTGCTGACAGCCTGAAGCCTGTTTCGGATTCTGTGTCTCTCTCTCTCTCTGACCCTCCCCTGCTCATGCTGTCTCTGTATCTCTCAGAAATAAATAAAACATTAAAAAATTTTTAAAAAATAAGTAAACATTAAAAAATTTTTTTTAATATATGAATAACATGAAAAGAGAATAACGTTATACAAAATTCTACATTATATCATTATGCCTTACTCTGTTTAAAATTATTAGCAAACTAACTGATTATTAAGGTTTATTTCTGTTCATTTTTCATTTAGCTTTCTATTTCTCAATATGTCTCACACCCCCAAAAATTAACCCTAACAAAAAAAAAGCACACCTTTAAACTAAAGTCAAAACAATTTTTACCTTAAACCCCTACTTTTGAAATTGCTTGTAAAACATACTAAATTTCTGAAAATTTAAAAGGAGAATGTGTTTTTCTTCATTAGTTGATTAACATGAAGAGTAAAAGTAGGTTACAGAACTATACTTTGTTACCACTGGGTAGCTAGCATATTTAGTTATAATTCTACAGTAAGGAAAATTAAAAAAGAGAGACTAGAATATTTGTCAATAGCAAGAAAGAAAAAAGTAATAAAATTAAAAAGTAGCCTTTCAGTGAATGAGTCATCAAACAGTCATTTAGCCAAGAAAATCGAAGATAACAGGAAATAAAGTACTTAACAAACAGAGCTTTGACAACAGCATATATTTTAGTCTACTTGACCAAAAAAAAAAAAAAAAAAAAAGCTTTCAGGAAGAATCTCAAGAACCCATCCCAGTTTCCAAATGAAGCCCATATATTTAAAAACTCTTAATCTCCTACCTGATATAAGAAGAAATAGCCTGCAGTTTCACATGTATATGAAGCATCTCCTGGGACCCCTAGACTCTTTTGCAAGCGTTTGACTTCTTCTAAAAGTTCTATTCTTCGAGCCAGGACATAATTAACTCTTCCATATCTAAATGTTTCGATTAAGCAAAAAAGGAAAATTATGTAAAGAAGAGACTTTCAAGGAGACTGTCAGCAAAATATTTAAGAGCATAGTAAAAACTATAAATGGCCACATAGAAAAAAAAACAGTAGAAAACATTGTTTATATTCAATATAAGTGGTAGTTCTTGGATCAGTGCTGATCTATAAACATATGAGTGGTCTGTGAGGAAGGAAAATCAACTGCATCACTAAAGGCACCACTTAACACATCATTCTCTTTTACCCCCTCCCCTGCCCCCCATAACAAGACCTTAACAAAGAAAAAGTACAGTGCATTCTGGTGCTAGTTCATCTTATCACAGACCAAGAATACATAGTTTATGGAATGGCTGCTTTGAATAGCACTGTTTTATACTATCATAGAGTAGATCAATTCTAAAGGCTTTGACAAGTAATTTTAAAATGTATTTGAGTAGGGTGCCTGGGTGGCTTAGTCGGTTGTGTGTCCGACTCTTGATTTTGGCTCAGGTCATGATCTCATGGCTCGTGATGGAGCCCCAAAATGGGCTGACAGTTCAGAGCCTGCTTGGGATTCTCTCTCTGTCCCTCTCCAACTCATGCCCCTCCCTCAAAATAAATAAATAAAAACTTAAAAAACAAAGAAACAAACCCCAAACTTAAAATGCTTAATCATTCTTTGTTATCTCAGCCTGCAAAATTTGGCACTTGAATCTACTAGGCTCATAAATATTTGCTAAATGAGTCAGAAAACTGAAATTTGAAAAACACCTGGCCCAGAGGTATATATTTAAGAAAAAAAAAGCAGTGTATCAGAACTGGATCCCAAAACCTGTACATACTCTTTCCACAATAACAAGTGCCTTGCATAACCTTTTAACATTAAAAAAAAAAAAAAAAATTAACATAGCGTAAAGACGGCTGTTCTCATGTTTAAAGACTGGTCAAAGGAAGAAGTCGTGTTCCTTTTTAAATTTTTTTTAAATGTTTTATTTATTTCTGAGACAGAGAGACAGCGTGAGCAGGGGAGGGTAAGAGAGAGAGGGAGATACAGAATCTGAAGCAGGCTCCAGGCTCTGAGCTAGCTGTTGCACAGAGCCTGAAGTGGGGCTTGAACCCACAAACTGTGAGATCATGACCTGAGCTGAAGTCGGATGCTGAACCAACTGAGCCACCCAGGCGCCCCAGAGAAGTCATGGTCCTGAATGCTTCTCCATAGTTCAGAAACTCACCTGAGGCAGCGAGAATGATTGAGAATAAAGGGCTATAACACATTGTCTATGTTTAATGAATTTCCTAATTCAGAAGGATATAAACATCATAGGAGGTAACTTTTTTCTGTTTGCTTATCTAGATCTTAAAACGTTTTCTACAGTAAACACTTTGGTAATTGGGAAAAAACTGAAGATGCTTATACAGAAGTCTGTAATAAAATGCCAAAATTCTTGTGATATAGGGTTAAATTTAAAAATAAACAACGGAACTCTAAGTGCTACTATTTGTCCTATTATTCCATAAATCTACAACTACACTAAAAAACTAAAGTCTTAATTTAAAGAAGCAATGTATACAATTATAAATAATAGCATGATTACAGCTGATTATTAGAAAGATGAATACCGAAAAGTTGTTTTGGAGTAGTGGAATTATGTATGACCACTCCTCCTTGATCTCACAAGGTTTGAAAATTTTTCTTTAGGCAAAATGATGTTACTTTTACTATATGAAATGATACTGTTTTTCCTTTTAATTATGACAGAGGGAGGAAAATGAAAAATGTGCCCAATGTGACAAGTACATACCTAGTTAACAGAGCTAGGACTTGGCTTGTCTATCAGAAAGCAAAAACTATTACTTTCTTTGGAAACTTGGTATTATCTGAAATCCTTTTTTAAGTTCTACTTCTGTTCTGTTCTAACATTCTTTAAAAAACTACAGATGCTACTGCGGTATAATTATAATACCATCTTTATGTTGACTGAATGCTGGATTATTAAATTTTAGAGTCTAGCCCACTTCTGTAAGTTTAATATGATGAAATATCCATGGCAAGAATTCAGAGGAGTAACTCTGGCTAGTCCAAAATTAAGAAATCTAGAGCCGCAAATATAACTTAATGTGTGTTCTTTGCCCTATGACTTTTCGGAAGCTAACAAATGTTTGGTGAGCTCTGTAATAGAAGAACTCAAAATAGATGCAACATAATAATTTAAAACTCCTTTAGTTATTTTGATGTCTATGATCAATTTAGTCAAAGGTCATGTTCAATAGCTAAAGGCTGTATTAAATATGGGCAGCTGTTTGTTATGACCATTGTCTGAAATCATGCTTTAAAAATGGATTTCAATATAAATGAAATGAGCTATTATAAATGAACTTGGAAGGGAAAATCTACAATACTAACAGTAGAAGAAATTTTGATTTGTAAACTTTTAGTTACTTTATAATATGTAATGTTAAACAAAGTCCAGCTAAATGGCAATTAAGTACCTGTGCTTACAACAATACTCACAACCCCAAAGCTTTTACTATCATTAATCTCTGACTGTGTTTCATTAATGAACCAACTTCTTAACTGGTGTCTAACATATATGCAAATTAAATGTTTGCATGAAATGTGAAAAGGAATCATGTAAACCTGTACAGTTTGAGTTGGCAACATTAAAAACTATCTCAATAAACAGACAACAAATGGAAATCTGTAATTTTAAAAAGATGAACAAGATAACTCTCTTTACTGAAATAACTATATTCTTCAGGGAAAAGATGGCATAAACACACAGAGTGGAGGGAGATCAGGATATTTAGGTCAACTATAAGTGGTTATGCTAGAATCTTTCAGAATTAAGTTGGATTATTCATGGCTCTTGTCCCCTCCTGTTTCTTTTTTTTTTTTTTAAAGCAATTTTCTTTTTTTTTTTAATTTTTATTTATTTATTTATTTATTTTAATTTTTATTTATTTATTTATTTTTATTTATTTCTAGGAGAGAGAGAGAGATAGACAGCGTGAGCAGGGGAGGGTCAGAGAGAGAGGGAGTCACAGGCTGAAACAGGCTCCAGGCTCTGAGCTGGCAGTCAGCAGAGAGCCCGACGCGGGGCTCGAACCCACGAACTGCGAGATCATGACCTAAGCGAAAGTCGTACGCTTAACTAACTAAGCCACCCAGGCGCCCCCCCTCCTGTTTCTTTAATAAAGAAAAAGAGAAGTTTAAAAATGGTTTTGTGTACCATTTCAAAAACTCATCCCTATTTGCTCACCTACTGAAATCTTTTTCTGTCTCTAGCTCTTCTTCTCCATGACCAAGACGCAGGAGGTGGCGTTCATCAATGTCTAAAGCCATGATCTTCTCAAACAACTGGTTCAGGGCCTGGAAAATAAAACAAAAAGGATGATGGTGAATTTTAATGAGCTGGCAGGCTTCTTTAAAAGTAACAAAACCAACATTTAGAATGACAGAAAATGATACTTACCTGCCCAATCAGGTAAGTATCAAATTCAAACCACAAAAGAAAACAAACTTTTATTAGGTCACTTAACAATTTAAACAAAATAGTATTTTTCTTGATTTCTGATATTGCTGTCTACATATACTTGGCCAGCTGAATATATGAAAACCATAAAAACCATCTAACCACCAAATCTCTGCTTTTCTAATTTATGAACAACAGAAAAACTATGAAACAGTTTCTATTCTTTCCAAATAGTAACACACCAAGATTTCACTCAACAGAATATCCATGGGTTGCAGAAAACTGAAATATTTTTGTCACTGGAAAAGGACTCTCAGGCAGTGAGTATGTAGAGAGAATATATCAAGAGGACCCCAAGTGGAAAGGTAAATTGCATCATTCAGATCTTAGGCCAAAGATCTAAAGTTCTCTATACAACAATGAGCAGAGCACTCATTTACTGCAAACTATGTTGATGGAGGCCATCTAGAAGCACTCCTTTCTACCTATGAAATGGTCACATTTAGGCTTCCCTTAAATCTTAGTATTAATTGCCTGAACATTTACAGTCACAACGTTTTGTAGAAAGGCAAAAGTTTCACAGTATGGAAAGATACACTAAAAAGGCATCACTTAAAAAACAGCCAAACATCGATTTACCCTACCCAGAAGTCAACATCCAGTGTCATAATATAAATACAGATAACTTTTGCTATAAAAACTCGAACAATCAGAGCTCAGAAAACTAAAGAAATTAACATAAATTTTCAGAGAAATATTCCCCACTATTCAAACTCTTGATGCTCTCCATCCAAAACCTGAGATCCAATGGATCAGACCAAATGGCATTACTCACTAGCCAAACTCAGGAACCACAAAGATTTAGAGAACAAAAAATACTATCATACTGCACTCTCAAAAAAAAAAACAAAAACAAAAAAACCAAAACTGCAAGATCTCATTATGAGTTAAAGAGATACTGAAAAATTGCTTGCATTAGGTAGGCAAATGAAGATCTGACAAATGAAACAGCTGTTTTCACAAAAGCAACAAATCAATTGATTTGAGGGAGGATAATATGATTATCTAAGTTCATTAGCAAACAATGAAGTCTTTGGCTACATCTATGAAACAACCTCTATAATTGTACTATATAAGTCAATCATAAGAAGAAGATTCTACAGAAAGACATTATCAAGCTAGGACAAAACTTACTAAAAACACTATGTTAAAACAACAACACATGAATTACTCTTTATTCATTCTGAGTCTGGAAAGTGGTAAGATTATTACAGACTAAATTTCATTAAATAGAGGAAAAAAAGGCCTTTACATAATTTGTTTCTTTTATTTAGATAAAGCCTCAGTCAGCCTTCTCCCCTGAACAATTTTAGTATACTGTACAATAATGTTGCCATTACTTACAAACTTCAAAGATATAAAAACAAGTGAATGAACTGTATAGCATTAATTTAAAAAAACCTTTAGTTTAAAAGTTGAAAAATAATATAACAAGTTACATTTTAGCATTCTAAAAACCCAGTGCTGCTTTGTAGACCAACTCTTAAAGAACTGGTCATCTGAAATCACCCATTAGAGAACATAAGTACCTTCAGAGGTTAGACTACACTGCAATTTTCATGCTGTTCTGAGAGCTGCCTGTTTACGTTTTAAAATAGCTAGAAAATGTTAGTTGTCTTACTCATTTCTATTATAGTGAGATATAGAAAAACTACCACAGCACACACACAGATGTAAAATCATTTTCAGACAATATTTATATGAAAAAATTTGTTTTTATTGCATTAGTGGTTTATAAATGCCTTATGTATTAAATCTACAACATAAAATAGTCCTTCCATGTAATACAGATATTCATATGTATACTTCATAAGGATATAAAACTTAATCTAGTATTGATACACTTTAGCTTTAGTCTTTTGGTAATGTCCATTTTACTAAAGGATGAAAAATGTTACCAGTAAGGATTAATGCTTTCAATCTCAGAGTAAAAGCTTTCGGTTTGCATGGAAGACTGTGGGGGGAAAGGGGCATGTTAGGCAGAGGCAGCTTAACTGAATCCAAATATTTGACCATATATCCAAATATTCTTAGCTTCCCACATTTTGACCCTCTTAATTACAAATAAAAGATTGTTTTTATATTTTCCTCAATATAGTCTGGTCATGACTAGTGTTAATCCAAAAATCATTCAATAGGAAACACTATATCAGTACTGTTGTCCCTATGAACAGGTTATCATACAACCAGAAACCTCCACTGTACCTTCATTCATCCTCGCATCCCTTCTTTACCTCCTCTACCATCCACTGAATCTGTGCACATGCACACAGACACACACACGCTTACCTGATTAGAATGAGTGACAATCAGAGTCCTCTGCTCTGGGAAATTATGATAGATGTTGGATATGATTTGGACCGCCACATCTGTTTTTCCAGTACCTGGTGGACCCACAACCTAAAAAGGAGATGAAAACTAAGCTAACAAGTTGTTACAAAATGGACATTCTGAAATTGAGAGATAAATTTAAAAAATTGCCAGACGAATTCAGTGGTTTAGAATGGAGAAGATAATCAGTGAATCTGAAGACAGAGCAATAGAAATCACCCAACCTAAAAAAATAAGCAAAAGGAAAGACTGAAAACAAATAAAGAAACAGAGCCACGTGGATCTCTGGTGCAATACTAAAAGGTCTTTCTTCATGTCACTGAAGTTGTAGAATAAGAGGAAACAATGTATAGTACAGAAAAATATGTGAAGAAATAATGGCTGAAAACTTCTCAAATCTGGTAAAAGACCTAAATCTACAGACTCAGGAAGTTCAGCAAACTCTAGAGAGAATAAGCCCAAAGAAATCCAAGCCCAGACACACCATAATTAAATAGTTGAAAACTAAAGAAAAATTCTTAATAGCAACCAGAAAAACCTGACACATTTATGTATAATAAAAGGATGTTTCAAATAACTATGGGTTCCTATCACAAACCACAGAAGCCAGAAGGAAACGAAATACCATTTGAAGAACTCCAGAATCCTATGTCCAAGTGAAAATATCTTTAAAGAATTAAGATTATTTAGAGACATTCTCACATGAAGAAAAACAAAGATAATTCACTGCTAGCAGACCTGCTCTTAAAAGTGGCAAGAGTTCTCCAGACAGAAAGGAAGTGACATCAGAGAAAAATTAAAATATCAGGAAAGAAGGATAAACAAAAAATTTATAACAGACTATTCTTCTCTAGAGTTTTAAAAAATATGCTTGCTTTTTGAACATTGCCTGACAGTATTTTCAACGTATTGATATGTAACACACATAACAACTATGACAAGAAAGGGAAAGGGAAAGGCACCTACATGGAGGTAAAGATCCTCTATTCAACTTAAGAGACAAAATACTGATTCTAAATCGACTGTGAAAAATAAGTATTTATACTGTCATTCTCTAGAGCAGCCACTAAGGAAAAACTGTATAAGAGATACAAAAGAACACAATAGATAAATTAAAATGAGACACTAAAACTATCTAAATAACCCAAAAGAAAGTTTAAGGAGAAAAAAGAGAAAGAGGAACACAAAACAAAACAAAGGGAACAAACATAAAATAAATAATAAAGTGGTAGGCCTAAATCCAAACATATCAATTGCATTTAATGTAAAAGGTCTAAACACACCAATTAAAAGACAAAGACTGTCAGAATGAAGAAAATAACATAGCCCAACTACATGCTACTTACAAGAAACTCACTTCAAATATAATAATATGTAGGTTAGCAATAAAATATGAGAAAAGGTATATCATGTGAACACTGATCAAAAATCTATAGTGGTGATATTAATATCAAAGTATACTTCAGGACAAAAAATTACCAGTGATTAAGAAAGATATCACATAATAATCAATGCTCAGTTTACCAAGAAGATATAACAACCTTGAATGTGTATGTACCTATCCATAAGGCTTTGAAAAACATGAAGCAAAAACTGATGGAACTGAAAGGAGAAACGGATAAAGATGTAATTGTAGATAGAGACTTCAATACTCCTCTCTCAGTAATCAACAGAAATCATACGTAGAATATCAGTAAGGACAGAGAAATAATGAATCTGACATATATAGGACACTGCACCCCAAAACAATAGGATAAACACTCATTTCAAGTGAACATGAAATATTCACCAAGACAGATCATATCTTAGGCCACAAAACAAACTTGAGCAAATTAAAAAAGCAAAAATATGAAATCACACAACATATTTTCTCTGCCCATAAAGGACTTAGATCAGAAATTAGTAAGTGGTACATAATAGGGAAAATCTCTAAATACTTGGAAACTAAACACACTTTTAAATCAGTTGTCAGTAAGCTTTTTCTGCAAAGGGCCAGCAAGTAAACATTTCAGGCTTTGCAAGCCATACAATATCTCTGCTGCAAGTATTTAAATTCTGCCATTATAGCATAAAACTGGACAGAGGCATTCCATAACCAAACAGGCATAGCTATGTTCCAATAAAATGTTATTTATGAATACTAAAATGAGCAGCAAGGAAAATGTCCACATGCAAACAATGCCACAATTACTTACAAACACTTAAATTCAATTGTGTTTCTGTGCTTCAAATACATTCTAAACATCTGACGTTTCTTATCTGAATCCATGTAAAAACAGGTTTAACAATAATTTTCTTACCATAGTTAGCCCAGGCTGCATTCCAGCACGGATGGCTTCTATCTGTGTGTGAGTGAACTGAATTGTATTACTACAAATAAGAGTAAATAAAAAGTTGGTTAAAAATAAAGATGAACATCGGTAAAAATTAGACAATAACCAGAGGTCTATATGTCTGCTCTGCATATGCCCCTGTTCTCCCAATCTCTTCTTTCCGTCACCCCAACCTGTCAGGTGTGTGTGTGTGTGCATGTTGAGTGTATATGGTAAAGAAAAAAAAATTACAGATCTACTTCCAACAAATTTTAACTGCATACTACAGTATCGTTAACTACAAGCACAATGTTGGGTAGCAAATCTCTAGTACTTTTAGATCTTACATGACTGAACCAAGCACTTCTAAAGGATTTCCTTCACCTCTCTCTCTCTACAGACCAATAAAAACTGAGTGAATCTTATAGAAAGAAAAGACTACAGTTATTTTTCAATATGCTTATCTCACCTGGAATGTCAAAGTTCAAATTCCCAATCTAATACCAAATATAACGCCACTTTATCAGTCGTGGCAAACATAGTCATAAAGTAAGAACACAGTGCTCAAATTAAGGCAGCCCTCTAACATTTATTTCTCATAGAACCTGAAAATATTTCTTGTGGACATATGACTACAGAATGGCCAAAAATGTCTGAGCTATTTAGCTGACTGACAGAATATAAGGAAAGAGGGTCCAGAAACAGAAGGTTCCTGGGACTTTTAAAGGATACGTAAAATTTAAAATATTATTAATCCAAAAATAGCAAAAATATTATGCATTATAACGATTAACAAAGATAGTAAAATTACCGTTTGGGTTGGTTATAAGGATAAGGGCCCCTGTTGGGAATGACATGAGGTTCAACAATTAAGGTTTTTGCCTCTTCAGAGTCTTCATCTTCACCATCTGTATCTTTTCTTTTCTTCCCTTTTCCACTCCTTACTGGAAAAGTTATCCTACAAGACCAAAATCTTTGTTCATTTTTGTAATTAACAACAATTTACCAAGCACCTACCTTGTGCATGACATTGTACAGAGGATAATCAGATAAGAAAGAAACACTTATGGCTGAATGGAATTCATTAAATGTACACACATTCTGAAAAAAGCAGACATGCAAGCACTAAAATGTGTGTTAATGGTGTTCAGAATAGAAAAAGTCAGCTGATCAAGGAAGAATCAAAGAAGCATCATTTATACACTTATGTCCATGCACTGTAAAGTGCTTTACACACTGTTCCTCTTTAAATCAGAAAGGGGTTCACGGGGTGGATGGCATCAAAGGTGAGTTTCAAAGAACTTAGACATATAAACATGGGAGGGAAGATAGTCTTGGAAGAAATAAGACTAGGGGCACTTGGGTGGCTTAGTCGGTTGGTCGTCCGACTTTCGCTTAGGTCATGATCTCGCGGTTCGTGGGTTCGAGCCCCGCGTCGGGCTCTGTGCTGACTGCCAGCTCAGAACCTGGAGCCTGTTTCAGTCTGTGACTCCCTTTCTCTCTGACTCTCCCCTGCTCACACTGTCTCTCTCTCTCTCTCCTAGAAATAAATAAAAATATTAAAAAAGAAAAAGAAATAAGACTATATACAGGTTCAAGTACAAGTGGCTTCAATGGATATAATAGAGAAAACGAAAGAGACAAGTTGAAACCCTGTTATAACACCTGTGGAATATTAAGACTGTAAGGCAGAAGAAGTTCTTAGCTTGAGGTCAGGGTTACCCAGGAGATGACTCTTCCTTGGGCCCTGTGGAAGTCAACAAATATCTTAAAATGGAACTAAAAGAAATTCTCTATGTGCAACTTTTCCATATAATAGAATTCAGGGAAGAGCGATGAGTTGTGTCAGATACTTCCATTTCTACTCACAACTTATTAAAAAAAAATTTTTTTTAATGTTTATTTTTGAGAGTGAGAGAGACATAGAGTGCGAACAGAGGAGGGGCAGAGAGAGAGGGAGACACAGAATCTGAAGCAGGTTCCAGGATCTGAGCTGTCAGCACAGAGCCTGACATGGGGCTCGAACTCACAAAGCATGAGATCACGACCTGGGCTGAAGTCAGCTGCTTAATCTACTGAACCACCCAGGTGCCCCTCTACTCACAATTTAAAACCAAAGCTCCTTTACCATTAAGTATAACTATATTGTGAATATTTAAATTTTGTAAGAAAGCTTAAAAGAAAAACAAAACTTTTCCCTAAAAACAAAAGAAAGTTCAACATCCCATGGCTCTATCCATTAATTAGGAAACACACCAGATTATGTATAATATGCAAGGACATATTTTTTTAATGTTTATTTATTTTCAGAGAGAGATGAGAGTGAGAAAGAAAGAGAGAGCACATACCCACGTGAGTAGGGGAGAAACCGAGAGAGAATCCGAAGCAGGCTCTGCACTGTCAGCACAGTGCCTGACGTAGGGCTCTATCTTACAAACCAAGAGATCATGAACTGAGCTGAAATCAAGAGCCAGACGCCCAAATGGCTGAGCCACCCAGGCACCCCACGTTTCTTCAAATGCTATAAATATGTTTATACAATACTCTTCAGACAAGAAGCATTTACTGATTCCTTACTAAATGTGAGGCTACTTTTATTATGGTCTTAAAATAGTTTCTGTACTAAGAATGAGAAACAGTCAAATGAAACAAATGTATCTCTGTCACTACATGGTAAAGGCAGAGCGCCCAAACAAAATCAAGAGAGTCAAAATGTTAGCTACAGTCCGATGGCCTCTGTGAGGCTGGCTACCAAAAGCCTGAAAGGAATATATCCAGTTCTGACTTTACCTGAAAGGGGGGATCTGCAGAGCTGGGTCATCCACAGTTACTTTGACATTATGACCAGGAAAGCTGGTTTTCAAATGCTCAATGGAAAGAAACGTATCATTGAAATCAAGAGTGGCAATCTGATTGGGCATTTTTGAATAATGCGCACTACTTGGATCGCCATAACCTAAAATGATGTCATGCAGCCAGTCAGGTACCACACAGTCAGTATTCATCAGGTTCCGAATGGTCTCCAGCACAGCCTGTCAGAGAAAGGACAGAAAAGGGTTGTGTCAAAAAGACATCTCAAACATTTGCACTTCAGTGGAATGCAGAGCCGGCTGCACTAATCCAGAATTCCTGAGTGTTTCAGGGCAAGAAGCTATTTTCTGCTGACAGGTGCTTGGCTAGACTGAATCAACAGCTATATTTTCAGCTGATACCATACACTGAGTTAAACAAAAGACCAAACTTAGCAAGAACAGTTTATCCGTTAGGAGTTCATTTAGACAGAATGTCATAAATGAGTTTACCACTTGACTCCTGCTGTGTAGAATGAAAAACTGATCAAGACTATACAACAGCAAGAAATTATAGAACAAACCCTTAAAGCAGATGCTTCCTCTTAGAAATTCCCAGAGCCTTTCTCCCCTTTATATTCCATAGTTCCTCAATGTTAAGATGACACACAACCAGAAGCATATCAATATATGCCTCAAATATGAAACACACCATAATTTAAATATATTAAAATTAACACTGTTAGAATAAGCAATAAAAAGTAAAGTGTAGACAAATGGTAAAATGAAATGTCAAATAAAATTTCAAAATAAAAGAAACATGCTACAATAAAAAGTCATTATAGTAGTTAACATATACATGGTCAAGGCCAACTCTTAGACTTTCCAATAATTATTTCAACACAGTGCTCTATCCCACATATGGAAATCAGAAAGCTAGGCTATTAATTTTAAAGAATAAAATAACCAACCCAGCCATTTGTAAATCATAAATGCTAAATACTCCAACAGGATAACAAAGTAACAGGACAGTATATGTTAATCACAGTCTTCACATCACCTTGTTTTATCTTCTTGTACTAATCACTGCCTGGAATTCTCTTTTCATTTATGTAGATACCTGTGTGTCATTTGTTAATCCTCACTAGAATATCATTTCCATGAGAGCAGGGATCTAGGAAGTTTGACTCTGAGATGGGTAAAACACTGGATGGAGACAGATGAATGAGTATGTTCACATAATGATGGATAAAACGAGTGCTCTACTCTTTAAGACAGTTAAATGTTAGTAGGGAGGTAAAACATACTCTTCGCAATGACACAAAGCAGCAGAATGTGGCAAACGGTAAAGAATATTACAAAATACAATGGGAACACACTTCTGAGTAGGTGAGACATGCATGTAGGGGAGACTTTTGACCTTAAGTAACATTTCATGGAGGAAGGTGGCATTTCAATTTAGCTCAAAGTAAAGGACCTATGAAGGGGCTTTGATTTATTTCATCATTAATGGAAAGTCACAGAAATGTTTTGAGAAAGCAGAGTGAAATGATCAGTGGAGGCATATGAAAAACGGATGACTGATGAGGAGAACAGGGGTAGGGCAGAGTAAGCTACATAGTGCAACTATTCAGGCAAGCAATAAAACATCCAGGTCAGAGCAGGCTGTAGAGACTGGAAAAGAGAGAAGGAAATAAGGGATGCTGCCCAGGTATATAACAAAATACCAAACACACCAAAAGAGCATTCTTCCTTTCCCAAATACAGGTGAGTTAATCACTGCCCCTGTTTCTTGGATCGGAATCTGAATGCCTTTTGATCTTACATGATACTTTCTGGTTGTTGTTGTTGTTGAAGTTTATTTATTTATTTTTTTGGAATTTCTACACTCAACGTGTGGCTTGAACTCGTAACCCAGAGATCAAGAGTCACATGCTCTTTCAAATGAGCCAGGCAGGCTCCCCTTCCATGACACTTTTATCTCCAACCTCCTCATGACTTTTGGTACCTTTAAACATTTTAATTTGTTTTTAACTTCCCTTATTAGTAGCCTAAACTCTAAAACTATAACCTGCATCTTACTCATCTTTTCTGGCTCCATATAACTTAGGACAATGACAGATACACAGTGGGCATTAATAAACTGGCCAAATGAATGAACATAAGTAACTTCTTTTCATTTTTAGCAGAGTGACTGAAATCCAGTCATTGCTGAGAAACGGATCCTGCCCTCAAAGACCTGCATTCTAATGCTGAAGTCAGATAAATAACAAATATACAACCATCAGGTATAATAAAGGCTGTGAGGAAAGATAAAGATAACTGGATTAAGAATGACGATAAGGGGAGATGCCACTTTAGGTGGGGGTTTCCTGAAAAAGCTTCTCTTAGGAGGTAACATCTAAGCAGAGCTGCCCACACAAAGTGAGGGAGCGAAGCATATAAATATCTGGGAGGAAGACTGTGTTGGTAGAGGGAACACCATGTAAAAAAGGTGTGGATTACTAAAGAACAGCAAAAAGGTGAGCGTGGCTGGCATGGACTGAATAGGAGTTAGGTGTTAGAAAATGATGTTGGCAGAGGAAGCCAGGGGACAGATAATGAAGGGGCTTCTTGGATTATGGTAATAAGTTTCTACTGTGATGGGAAACCATTAAAAAGAGCTGAACAGGGGTACCAAGGCATAATTTGCATTCAGTTACTATGTGGAGAATAGTGTAAGGGTAGGGGCAGTCAGGAAGCAGGGCCGTGAGAGATGAAGGTGTCTGGGTGTGGCATCAATGGAGGTGGTGAGCTAATGTGACTGACGGACTGGATGTGCAGCATGAGACAAAAAGAAATCAAGAGTACTTCCACTGTTTCCTCTTCAACAACAGGGTGAAATGGGGAATAGATCCTTTGTATGTGAGGTCTTCTGTTTTTAATAAGAACAGGCAAGAAAAAAAAAAGATGATAAAGTAATAATGTGTAAGTGCCTATGTTTTGGGGGAGAGAATAAAGAGAGGCATTTGTGCTGAAGCTAGCATTACCAAATGCTAAAACATGTTCAATGTTTACATTTTATATAGTACATTCTCCAAGAATAATTTTAAAAAATCTTTTTATCAAAACTCTTTGTCTCCATTAATTTATAAAAGCAAAACTCTCCAGCCCCTAAATCTCCCTTTTCCTGTTGAGTAAATAATGAACATATTATGTATCAAAGTACTTCAGAGCCCTGAGGTTTCACATCTGTATTTATAAAGTGATTTGGAAGTACACTTACTTTTGATTTAAAAAAGAACTCCCAGCAAATAAATAAACAAGTAGTTTCTTTACCTCATAATGGCTATACTGAGTATCTAATATACAAACAGCAAGGAAGGAGTCTGACCTGGATTAATTTATATTTTAAGTTTCCAAACTCATCAAAAGACAACAAAGATTTAGTAAATAAATTTTCTTAGGTTTTTATATTTAGTCTATATGCTAAAAATTTAAGCAAATTGTTTAAAATCAAAATAAATGCAGTGATCATTTTCTTAATGAATCATTCTTTTACCTCATAGCTATGTACTTATGTTTCACAAGTTATTCAAATTAGACATAGTACTACTTTTAGTTATACACTAAAGCCTAAAAATTACCTTAAAGTTATTTTCCTTTGGCTTTCTCCTCATTATGATATTGAAAGTTTCATACACATCTTCTGCTCCATTTTGTATAGTATTGGTCATATCTTGTTGATACTGGTTTGGATCCAAAAACACTCTAAATGTCCTTGACTCTCCTCTAAGATTGGGTCTTGGCTCAGGTCCTAGACATTTTGAAAAAGTATGGTAAACAAAATATACACTATTCAAATATTAAAGTAAGTCAGCAGTATTCCTTTTCTAGAAATGATGAGTAAACTGTCCAGACTTAACTCCACTCATTCCTACGAGTAGATGCTAAGAAGCTGAAAATATTTCATCCTTTCCTTAAATTCTTGCTATTTATTTTCCCAGAACAGTCATGTAATGTTTATGATGCAATGCCATGGACTGCAGTTATCTGCATATGTCCTCGAACAAAATAAGAGCCCTAGAAGTCAAACAACTCTTCAGTCATTCATAGTTCCTACTACTGCCTTACGTAGCGTAAACACTTGGCTGATCACTTTTTGCATCCTTCTACATACCATTCTTAATATCACCAGTGTGAAAGGAAATTTCATATACTCATGGCTGAAAACTCAGAGGCATCTTCTTGTCCCTTTGCCTCATCTCCTTTCTTTTTGTCTTAGACCTCTAACTGGTCCCAATATGTGGCCTTATGTTTATTCCATCTTTCCCATTTTTTTTATTCTAGTAAAAAGATTAGTTTAATTATCAGCACTTTTAGCAACGGTGCAATCTTAAAATCACAGGTGGTAGAAGATAATACAAGTTCTGAGAGAAGTTTGGTAAACAAATTGGAAAATAAGCACTGGACACAGATGTATTTATCATTAGTAGCTATATTAAGTCAGGACAACATAAGAAAGAATTTCAAAGAAAAATCAAAGAAATCAAGATGGTATTTCTAAATGGGGTAATGTCTGCATCTTAGGTGTGGCAATTCCTTAGACAAGGCAGTTCCGTTTAAATGTTTAGCATCCCTAGCCCCCATCTGTCAAATGCCAATAGCTCACTATCCCTTACCCTTACGCGGATCACATGAAAATTTATACGGCACCGTACATTTCAAGATACAGTTGTAATGCTATTCCCAATCGAGAGCCACTGCTACAATGAATCAAAACAAAACTTAAGAAAAATTTAGGCAAATATGTCATAAGAGGTGTTTAGAGGTTTTAAAAAGCAATGTTATAAAGTATTACAAAAGTTTTTTTTTAAGTTTTTTAATAGTTATTTTATTTTTGAGACAGAGAGAAACAGAGCATGAGCAAGGAAGGGACAGAGAGAGAGGAAGACACAGAATCTGCAGCAGGCTCCAGGCTCTGAGCTGTCAGCACAGAGCCCGATGCCGGGCTCGAACCCACGAACTGTGAGATCATGACCTGAGCCAAAGCCCGACGCTCAACTGACTGAGCCACCCTGGTGGCCCTACAAAAGTTTTAAATAAAGGTAACTTCAAAAGACCCTGTCCTTTCCAACATCTAACAAAAAGTTTAGAAACCATATTATTTATTTCTAAAACTGCATGGTGGGTAACTTATATTTTATATATAATCCTTTTGTGATGATTATTTAAAACAACTACTAATATTACTTCAAATGCAGAAAGGAAAACAGACGAAGAAATTTATCATTATGTACACATACTCTTTCAAAAATATAGATTACCATACCGTCTTCAATGACACGCCCTTTATCATCCAGCATGCCCTGGATTTCACAGCCTCGGACATAAACCAGGCCAATCTGCTCAATAAAAGGTCTCCTCCGGTCAAACTTGGTACCATAAGGTTTTGTGGGACGCACAGTAATTAAAAAACACACATCATGCTTACGAAGACCTGGTAAAACATAAAGACACTTTCACTTACTAGAATATTCTTGTTTTTAGTCTTTTGTTGGCAAATTCTCATCCTCTTATCTTTGGAATAGAGATATAAGAAACATTTAAAATACCAGATGTGATCGATGATTATATTTGTATTATAATTATAGGGTTTTTTCCTATAATCTTTAATACTCAATATTTGACAGCAATAATTAAAATGAAAATTTCTCTTTATATTAAAATTAGAAACTTCTATGCCATGAATACATTGCCAAATAAGCCCTCCAATTCATGTTACAGCTCCAAAATTGGACGCTCATCATCATTCTTATTTTTAACATTCTTAATAAGTAACCAAAAATATGGCTGGCATATAGTCCATTTATGTCATATTCAGCAGGTTTCTAACATCAGTTTAAACTATCCATCACTGCCATTCCAGCAACAGTCTAATTTCATTCTCCAAAAGAGGTCAACTCAAGAATAATTCCACAAGGAACAAAAACATTGTTTACAGATACCATCTTGAGAACATGGCTGAATATATAGTTTCAGTTGTCAAATACCTAACATTTTTTAAAGTAAATATCAAGAAATACGAAACTTGTGCCAAAGTCCATAGCTTCTTAATCAATGGACCAAATACTAGACTCAACTGGATCTCCGGCTCTATTAAAAGTAGACATGGGAACACAAGGGACATAAAATTAGGGCACATATCATGTAATGTCACCACCACTTAATCTTCATTTCTTTCCTGATTCGTTCTGTTAGCCACTGTAGGATGTAAATACAAACTTAAATGGTCTGCTTGCTCACAACCCTGGCAATAAGATCTACAACTAAATCAAACCAGCAATGTCAGTGTATGGCTAACAGTACTGGGACCATTCTGGAGTGGGGTTTAATATGGAGTGGGGTTTATGTGTGTAGAAACAATTAATGATTCTGATAATGGCTTTACTGCTTATTCCCAACAAATTCTATGTAAAGAAGCAGGAGAAGCGATGAGAAGGGGGACTATTCTACAGTCTGAGTTGTACTGCTTTTAGGATTTCTGATCTGCACAACTCATTACAACTTCTAAGTCTTAGAGTCAAAGAAGTGGCCCTGAGAAGTCCCTACCAATGTCACTTTTTGGCACCACTGATGGATGACCACCTATTCCCTGCTAAAGCAGATCCTTTTAGTGTTGGACATCTCAGATTTACATTAAAATAAAACAAAACAAAAGAAAACAACTTAGTTAATAGTGAGCTCAACTACCTTTCTCTTTTCAACCATCTGTATATATCTACTCCATCCAGGCTGTACCTTCTGGAGTAGAATCCAGCATTCCTGTTTCATTAATTCAGTTTCCTTAATTTTAAATGGGGTAATTAAGGGCCTGAGCTTCATACCTTTTTGAAGGAACAAGAAAAATGCTTTATATATTCAACTGGAACTCTTCAAAACTATTCTGTTCCTACAGAACAATATTCATTAGTACTTACAGACCCCCTCACCCCTCTCATTTTTTGCCTCCATTTTCTATTTAGTTAGTCCATCTGTGATCAACACAGGGCATGAATTCTGGCTCTGGTCTCCCAGAAAACACTTTTCTCCCCACCATGCCCCATAATAAGAATATGAATATACTGTTCTACAATACCCTACTATTCCCTATCTTGTTCATCAAAATTGACCCATTACATTTCTCATTCCATCAGAGGCCTGTGTTTAAAAGAAGGGGGAAAAAAGACTATTTAACATCTTTCTGATAGAAGTCTCCAAAGTTATGAAGGAAAGTTTAGGTAACTGTGTAAAACAGTGTTTATTTTAATACCTCCTTAAGTGCCAAAAGTAAGAAGTATAAAACCTTCTCCAGCAACTTAATGCCTTTCTTAAGGTTCAGCAACAATAAAGGTGTACATTATTCTAGATGTGTAATGCATCAGATTAGATTGGGAATTTTTTGAAGGATACAGGAGTCACAAAAACAATCTGTCACAAACTATACCCAGTACAGTGGGCATTTGTTAAACATTTGGCCAGCTTTGCTGCTGAATTCCTTCAGAATTGCTGGATAAATGTATCATATAGTCCCTATGGTTATAAGCAGCTATACTGGGAGTAATAATTTCTGAAAACTGATCCATTAAGGGACTATCCTTTTCCTTCTGGCATGCCAAGAAGGTGGACAGAGATAAAATCTGCCGGCTACTGTTTCTCACAACAGGACACCAAGCAAGAGCTCTCACAGACAGCTGGGAGAAAAACATAAAAGTGCCACTTAAAAATTAGTTCATGTGCCATTTCTGGTACAGGTGTTATCAATGTTTTAACTCTTTATTTGGCTTAGTAACTGTGAACATATTTGCCTCTAAATAAAATTCATTTTGACACAGAACTCCTGTCCCTAAAATCTTGCCTAGGAAAGAACAGGGAAAATAACTCATTCAGTTTCTCTGCATCTATTATTAATCCTTGAATATACTTAATACCACTAATTCTTTATCTGACTTTCTCCCTTTAGTGCAAATAAACCATTATTATTTCTTTCTGAGTTTTTTTTACCGAATTCCCTTAGAATTCCTTGAGTTTGTCTAATTTTGATTTTGTATCTTTATTTTCCACCAACCATATGCATGCCTATTCTCTTCACTTTGGCTGCTTTGATCTCTTAAAAATAGCAATTTTCCTTAATACTTCTGCATGTGTGCAAGTTATATGTGGGATCCCCCCCTTCTTGAGCAAACAGTAATATTTTCTTCTTCTATTGATTCTACAAATTCACAAATATTATCTTACTATGGCTGAGATTTAAAGAGCTCTCATATCAGCTTCACAAACAGCAATTTTCAAAATACTGTGATATGCATGCTATTTTATGCTTTTCATTAAAGTATTAAGACATTTAATTAAGTCTTGTATGATCCTTGACATTTTTACTACTAATAAATACAAAGATAATTCTTAAAGATAAAATTTCATAAGTATTTAGAAGCGTAATGTTTAGTAAAGTGCTTTGCCGATTTTCAAAGTGAAAGTCTATAAAAAGGCAAAATGGAAGTTTACTTTTTGAAATAGGAAATTACCTTCCCATTCATCTTTGATATGATCTCTGACATTCAGATTGATGGTAACATCTGCACGAACTCGGGTTGGCCAGTTTTCACCTATGTTGGGCTTGGCAACCTCGACCACAGTGAAAGCCACGATAGGCTGGGCCATTCGTGCCCAGCCACCAAACACTACACCACCATACTCAGACTGCCTGTAAACCAAAGAAGCACATGATTAGTCAAACAAAAAATGACTTTTCCCCAACTCTGGGACATGTACAATTAGTAAGGAGGAATACATGTTTAGCTCCTAACTAAGCCCTGACATTAGTAACTCTTATTTCCAAACTTAAAAAAAAACAAAAAACAAAAACCAGGCTCTAATATATATAGAATATATTAAATAGTATGAATAGGCAAACATGGTCCAGTAAAGAAAGGGACATAGAGAGGAGTAGCCCACACACCCCCAGGGAAAAAAAGGTAACTATATACATAAGAGCAGAGCCATTTTGTCAAAGAATAATCTATTATAGTAATAGAATTACCTAGATTATAATAATAATCTAGCATATTTAGTTTTAGTTTATATTCTTATCCTTTTCCTCTTTTCATCAACATAGTCTCCACTGTTTATGTATTATAGGTATTTCTATAAGCTGCTTTAGAACAAGCTAAAATTTTAAAAATTAAAAACCAACAAATTATTAGTATCTATGCAAATGCTTGCTTTAGGGCATAATATTTAAATCATTTAAAAGATGCTGCATGGATTGGGGGTACAGATAACCTATTTGTAAAAATCAGAATCACTAACATTCAAATACCCATTATTTATTCTTATCTTAGACTAACTAGTGCTTTAGACTTTACATTAAGAAATGTAAATTCTAAAAAGTAAATTCTGTAGCAGCACTCCAAAACTGGAAAACAGTGCCAAAAATGTCATGTTTACACAGATAAAGAAAAGCTACCTCCCATGTAAAGCCTTTGTTTTATAAGAAAAAAACCTATAGACTTTGTAATATTGAAGAGTAAAACTAATTAAAAATAAAAGTTCTGCATCCAGTGAGTGACTTGCTTAGTACAATTTCTAAAAGGTAGTAACTATTACTTCCTCCATTTCTTGCAGTTTTACGACAGTATTAGTTTACTACCATAAAATTAATTCACTGTAAATGCACACATTTCAATTTTTTGTAAATTTGCAGAGTTGTGCATCCATCACCACAATGTAATCTGAGAACATTTCCAACCTATGTATAAAAGATCTCTCTCATCTGACTACAGTCAATCCTGTTCCTACACCCAGGCAACCACTAATCTATTCTCCCCCACTTCTGCTATATAACCTACCTGCAACATGAAATGATAAGGAGGACAGATTTCTGCCTGTATGGTGATCAGTGGTTTTAACAGCCTGAAAACATGACCATGAGAACCATGCACTGAGTAAAACTGCCTCTCTTCTCCATCTTCAGCACAAATGAACAGAAAGAAGCCTGCTGGCCTCTTTTTAGATCTGATCATTTTTTTTTAATGTTTATTTATTTGGGGAGGGGAGAGAAAGAGTGACAGAGGATCTAAAGCAGGCTCTATGCTGAAAGCAGTGAGCCCAATGCAGGGCTTGAACTCACGAACTGTGAAATCATGACCTGAGCCATAGCCAGAAGCTCAAGCAACTGAGCCACCCCGGTGCCGCTAGAGCTCATCATTTTTAATAGCCTTCAAAGACGGGCAATTAGGATGAAAATCTAGAAATATTTATTATCAGAAGTTAACTCTCAAAAATGACATTTTTCCCCATTTAGAAAATAATGTAAGTTAAAAACATTTCCCTTATTAATAGACCATAAGAACTCTAAATATTTTTGGTTTATTTGACATTTAAGTAAAATATAAGTAAATTCTATTTGATAATCTGCTAGTTAATAAATCCCTAGTTTGCAAAATGGCCAAAATTAGGTCCGGAATCTGAGCATGCAAACACAAGGTAACCACAGACTGAAAGGAAGCTTTCCGATCAAGCACTCCCCTGGGGTCCAAACAATGGGCAATAATTTCAGCAAAGCTGTGGGCAGGGATGATCAGCCAGTGAGTATACAATTCTCACAGTACTAGCCTGCCTACTGACTCAACTGATTATTAAGTCAAAAATACTTTATGGTGTGTTTTATAGTCTCACCCAGAATAACTTTTCACATAATAATTAATTAAAAAATAGAACTGTGTATGAAATTTGGAAGTGAAAAAAATAGATCATAATCACAGTGCCCATGTAGCTCTCTGTAATTAGTAAGGAGAAGCCTGGAAGATACCTGATCAGTTCATATTCAAAAACTGTTAAGCTTTTCATACGGAATTCAGTGTATGAATGGTGTGACTATAATAAAAATTCATTTTACAGAATTAATTTTACTAGTTTATAGTCATTTGTGATATATAACTTACCCTTATCAATTTCATACTTAGCATTGAAACAGTAAATGAAGGACACAAAGTCATGTCTAAAAAGCAAAACTAACCTCCACAAATCTCAGAATGCAGAACTGCTTACAATAACTAGAATGAAAGCCTTTTCTTAGCTAACAAAATTCCAGTAGCAGGCAGGGAGTTGAGTTTAAGCAGAAGACTTCATCAAAGAATGAGACCAACTCAACTGGCCCCCAGAATAAATCCTGATTTAGTCTCTTCAAGGTCATTTACGGAGGGAAGGCCAAGGAAGACTTTCCAATGTTCCATGTGCCCTATTCCCAATTAGAGAATTTCCCAGAGTAAATCTTATATTTTAGAGGGCATCTTCATACCAGGTATACTTTTCTAAATACACTTATAAGATTTCTGACACAGGTATGTCCTCGTTTGCATCTCTTCATTACAAGTGGAACCAATGTACTAACCATGGCTTCATTCTGCTGACACTATCCTCGATGTCCTGCCTAATTTCATAAGTTGATTCTAAGCGGAAGAGATTAAAGTTCCTTAGAAGGTAATCATGAAGAGTCAAAAACTGCAAATTCAACTTGGGAAGAGCAAGACAACCTGAAAAAGAAAACAACATCCCCATCTCAATTATCCTCTTAATCAGACAGCTGTATTTTGTATAAGGAAATGTACCACAAATTTGGTAGAGTCTAATCTAATGTTTAATATGCTGAAATACAGCATATTTGATAAAGTCCTATTTTTATTTTCACACAAAAATTGAACCAGGTTAAGAACTATCTATTAAAAACTGGGAAGGAAGAACAAATCTCATTAATACATAAAACCACATTCTTATACAAACAAGCTTCCAAAAAAATATCTGAAGATTCTTTTTTTTTTATTTCTAGGAGAGAGAGAGAGAGAGAGAGAGAGAGAGACAGTGTGAGCAGGGGAGGGTCAGATAGAGAGGAAGTCACAGACTGAAACAGGCTCCAGACTCTGAGCTGGCAGTCAGCACAGAGCCCGACGCGGGGCTCGAACCCACAAACTGCGAGATGATGACCTAAGCGAAAGTCGGACGCTTAACTGACTAAGCCACCCAGGTGCCCCTGAAGATTCTTAAAATTAATATAGTCTCAAGTAGTTTAAAAATTCTTCTTTTACACCTAGTTTATATTTGGCAAAGCTCAAAGAAATTAGTGATCATAAAGTAACCCCAAGACAAATTTACCAGAGAACCTAATTAGTATATTGCAAAGTGTAAGTCTATCTTCAGTGGCCATTGGTGTGCTCTGGATCTTGTCTTCTTGCTACACTTTAAAGATAAGGTATTGGTTGTGTGTTATTCTTGGAGTCACTTCCATTCTCTGACTGTATTAATAAACAATATTCTTTCTAATATCTCTACTTACCACTATTTCCCTTGGATAATAAGTGAACAAGCACTCAGTAGCAATACCAAAAAGGTTAAAAAAAAAAAAACCTCAAAATAAACACGTTTTACTGGAAAATCTATTATTTTCACCATCTCTATTCATTCTTACCAAAGCAATAATGAACCTAATAGCAAAAAACATATATATATGTATAAAAAAATTGGGGGACACTTGGGTGGCTCAGTTGGTAAAGCCTGCCAACTGCTGACTCAGTTGGCTTAGGTCATGATCTCACAGTTTGTGAGTTCGAGCCCCATATCAGGTTCTGTGCTGACAGCTCAGAGCCTGAAGCCTGCTTCGGATTCTGTGTGTGTGTGTGTGTGTCTGTGTGTGTCTCTATCTCTACCCATCCTTTTCCCTTGCTCATGCTCTGTCTCTCTCAAAAATAAACATAAAAAATTTTTTTTTAATCTCACATTGTTTATATTCATAAATGCTAATTTATAATCTAACTCAGTATCTTTCAGGTCAGAGACTAAGAGAAAACATCTCTATGGATAGCATAATTTTATTAAAAAAGAAAAAAAAGAATTAAAATGTCACCATTTTGCAACCGTCATTGAATGAACAAATCCAGCTATTAAGCCAATGGCTACTAATATCATATACATAAAAACAGCCAGACATTATAGGCCTCTGATGAAAGAATACAGCACTAGTCAGAGAGAAAACCTTAAGCCTGTTGAAGCCCCTGCATTCAGGTACCAATACTGCAAGAAAAATAAAGAGCGGAGAGACATACTATCTGTATACTGAGTAGTCATTAAAAAAAATCTAGACTGCAGAAGAGATCAAAAGATCTCTGAATTTATTTGAAGAACTGCAGAAGGTTCTTCAAAAGAAAAGGGATATGAGGTACTTGTAAAGTAAAAGACATTTAAAAAATATGCACGATTAACTATCTTATGTGGATGCACAACTTGGTGATAAAACTATGAAGAAATATGTAGTGATTGATATACAAGTCAAGAAACGGTTCCTTTCAAGTGGAGGAAGAAGCAGTAAGTAAGAAGGGTTCTAGGATGGCTAACGAGGTGGTTATTTCTCTTATGACACTTCATTAAGTTCTATATTTATTTTGTATGACTTTCTAGATTTGTGTTTATTAAAAAAGGTCCAGAGAAGGGGCAAATGATTTTACAAGAATTTTCTTTACAATTCTTGCACTATATATTTTTTTATATCTGTCCCAACTGCACATTTACTTTCCCTGGGAACTGAAAGCAGTCTGCATAATCATGCAATATTAGCTTTGATCTTTGCCTATTTATTAGCATCAGATATCAAGCCCCCAAAACACAGTGCCATCCATGGTCACGAAAGAACAATAGCATGATTTAGTCAAGTCTCTGAAAACAGTTTAACTACAGTGAAACCATTTGGCAACTAACATTGTTCTGAAATGCATTCTTTCTATGAGAGATGAAAAGATTTAAAGCCCTTTTCCTTTAAGTTCACAGGAATGAAAAAAGAGCAATACTTTATATGCTTAGCAAAATGTGTTTTAAATTCAGACCAGTGTCACTGACTAGCACCAAAAGGTACATGTATGACTAGGTGTATGTTTAAGAAAACATTAGCTTTTTACTGACAAAACAAAATACTAAGTGGTATTTGCTTTTTAGGAAGTGATTAGGGTGTAATGGCATACACCCATGGTCATAAATGCTTTTAGCATGAACAAACTGGAAAAGTGAGAAAACAATGCACTGGCCACTGTAAGAACAAAACAAAACAAAACAAACAAATGAACACTGCCTATTCTGAAACCTAGCACAATTTTGGTGCACTGGGTTTACTAAAGTTATAGCTTTAGGACAGGACTCTGAAGTATCCATTTTTCTTTTAAATAAATGTACCACTGGTGAGGTCTTTAAAACAGCCAAGCTTCTCCTAATGGTGCTGTTGTTCAACAAATTTCCTTAAATTTTTTTGAAATATGCCTTCAAAATATATCACAATATATTTCAGCATATATTCAACTTTGGCAAATTCTCATCCTTAGAGGATGAACAAAAGCATTTAGGAACAAAGCTGCTGAAATAGGTAAAGAAACCAGAGAATACTATTTTCAATCAGACTAAGGAGTTATTATTAACTAATGACAATTGTTGGTGGTCATTAACTGGCTTAACAAGGAATTCAAAAGAACGTTTATTATTATTATTATTATTTTTTGGATCTTTTATTTTATTTTATTTTTTTTTTTTTTTACAAATAGTTTATTGTCAAATTAGTTTCCACATAACACCCAGTGCTCATCCCCACAAGTGCCCTCCTCCATGCCCACCCCTCCTCCTCCCCACATCCACCAGTCCTCAGTTTTTGTCAGCATTCAAGAGTCTCTCATGGTTTGCCTCTCCCCCTTTCCCCCACCATTTCCGCCCTTTTTCTCCCCCATGGTCCTCTGTTAAGTTCCTCTTAATCCTCCTATACGTGCACACATATGATATTTGTCCTTCTCTGCCTGAGTTATTTCGCTCAGCATAACACCTCAAGGTCCATCCATGTTGCTACACATGGCCAGATTTCATTGTTTCTCATTGCCATGTAGTATTCCATGGTATAGATAAACCACATCTTCTTGATCCATTCATCTGTTGATGGACACTTAGGCTCTCAAAAGAACGTTTAAAAAAAACTTTGAAAAATGAAAGACTACCAAACAAAACCTACTACAGTGACATAATGAAAGCTACACTTCCTATACTATTAGGTTCCCTAAAATGGTTTTATTGCTTATGATCATATTTTAAAAAGGATGATATATGTACATGACACAATATATGTATGTATACAGGTGCACATCTGAGGGCATGCACATGCACATGTTAGGGCATGGTTAAATTTAATAAAAATCCTTAATGCTAACCATCCAGCTTTAAAATGAACTTGAAGGTACCAGAATATTATCTTAATGTGTGTAACAGACAGAAATACTTTCAGTTACCTATGATAAATTCTAAATTAAATTTCATGGTACACCTGAATCCCGAGCTTCTCTGGCTTACCTTCCCCAGAATAGTACTCAGTTGGGACAATATTTTCATCCCATATGATTTTCTCAGTTGGATACAAAGGCATCTGGTTCAACTGTTGAATCTGAGAAATTCGACGTTCATGACGAGATACCTAAAAGAAACAGTTCATGCAGAAAATTAGAAGCATCTCTTTTTAAATTTTTTTTTAATGTTTTATTTATTTCTAGGAGAGAGAGAGAGAGAGAGAGAGAGACAGCGTGAGCAGGGGAAGGTCAGAGAGGGAGTCACAGACTGAAACAGGCTCCGGGCTCTGAGCTGGCAGTCAGCACAGAGCCCGACGTGGGGCTCGAACCCACGAACCGCGAGATCATGACCTAAGGCAAAGTCGGACGCTTAACCAACTAAGCCACCCAGGTGCCCTGGGAATCCTAAGTCTTTAATTACAGTTTTTACTCTTAGACTACCTAAACAATCTAGAAACTTTTGTTTATTAATAACCTGGTCTCAGTATTCTTTATAAAATAAAGTTGGACTTCATAACTTCTATGTAGATTTCCGCTGTTAATATTATACTCCTCTATTTCAAACACAGAAATAAGCTTGTTCCCTAATTAATATGTTAAAATAATGACATATTTGAAAAATGTGTCATGTTCTCTTCAGTAGAGATAGGATTATTTTAGGAAAGAAAACAGTGTGATATCATCTAACCAATATGGATATTTCAATTTCTTGATCATTATTTAAATACTGGAAGAATCCAAAGCCTGAGGAAATCCTTCAGGAGTGAAAGGAAATGAAAGATAATGCTGTGGCACTATAAATTTTTAAAACTGTTTTCTTTTTGGCATAAATATATAAATTTTAAAAATGAAGTCTTAGCTCTAAAATTATAAAACGCATAGGATCAAGCCTTACGTTTAAACCTGTTTTCCATTAGAAAGATTCCTAAAGAAGTCCCCATTTCTTCATATTGTAAGGATTTATTATTAATCCCCAAACCTGACTTATGAGAAATAATTTTACATTGTCAGAAAATAGGACAAGGAATTTTTAGAAAGCACCTGAACTCAGAAATAATGCAAAGAAGGCAAAATGGTGACCCGAGACATTCACTTCACACAAGTAAATATATCAATAAAAAAGTATTTTCTGCACATGAATTAATTTAAAACTCCAAGAATTTCTCTCCAAATGGCACTGAAGCACTTGTCACTAGGCTTAAAACATCTGCTACAACAGTTTCTGGTAACTACCTCCAAAAGTAGCATATCTTCTTCTCTACAGTAAGGAATTGTATTTAACATCCTATATTAAAAGTAGTAACTTGGAATATAAGTCACAAAACCATGTACCCATTATGGCTCTATATATGTAAAAATAAAAAGTATATACATTCTTAAACAGTGTATGTTTGTAAAGTTATAAAAAACATACTACTGACGACTCAACTGTAGCAGAGGAAATCTTTTAGGATCCTTTCTATAGCAGATAGAAAACAAAAAATTAAAACAAACAATTTTTTTTTTTTTTACCCATGACACTAGCAAAAATTGGAATGACTCATAATACCCAATGCTGGTACGAGCTTAAAAAGATACACTCTAACACACTGTTAGTGGGTAATGCATCTTTTGGAGAATAATTTGGCTGCATCTTATCTTTTAAATAAGCACATGATTTAACCAAATAATTTCACTTCTAGGTACCTTTCCTAAATGTCCACACATGGGCACTAAGAGGCACATACCAGGATCACATCATTATTTGTAAGAGTGAACATTGCAAACAACTTAAATATTCATAGTGTAGATATAGTTACTCATGCATTTTATGTATGATTTTACTAAAGCTAAAAATAAGGTATATTCCTTTCCTTCAAATTTTTCTGTGAACCTAAAACTGCATTAAAAAAAAACTTACAAAAAAAGTTATTAGCATGAGAAATGAATTCCATTACTTTCCAAAATACTGAAAAGTCCCTTAGAATTCTTAAACCACTAAGTCAGTGATAACTTATTTTCTTTAAACATTCCTGAGTTTTCTAGTGATAAAGGTATGCTTCAATATTCAAGGTACTATATTTTAAAAAGTTTTAAACAGTTAGACAGATATGAATATATATGTATTACCTGTGTGTGTATGTAACTGTGACCTCTAAAAGGCAGGAATGGTGTCAATTATCTACGTATTCCCCAATTCCTGAATCCAGAGCCTGACAAAGAAGCTGCTCATAAATATTTGTATGCAATGAATTCATGCCATAAAGCAATTGTGAGAGGTTAAATCTTGAAAAAAGAAATCTAACAGATGAGAAAAGAAATGTGACAAAACCAAATGATAACGTAATTGTAAATAGATAGCAACAATCTACTTACCCTGTAGCCCTGGAAAAAATGTGTACCAACCCATGTATTTAAGAATGATTCAAAATGGTAGGGAAAATTCAAAGAACATTAATATTTACCAGCAATTCTAGAAGAAATTCTTTATCAAAAGTTGTGTCTTCATTTTTAGGAAGAGTTGGTAACAAGCAGAGGTATGATGCCACCTGGTGGAGTGTATTTGAACTGCAGAATAAGGGATATTCAGCTGAAGAAGAGTATTTTATTAACTTGATCCTGCTTCATTTTTGAAACACATGATTTTACAGACGGCTTAAAACATTTTACCTGGCAAATATAATCCTATCACACAGCAGAAAATTTAAAAATCAGCAATGAAAGTTAACCCCCTTAGTGCAGGTTCTCAAAGTGTCTTCTGCAAATCCCCTATGGTCTCTGAGACCCTTCTCGGAAGTATGCAAGAACAATACTATTTTATATTAATACTAAGACATTATTTGGGTTTTTTTCACTGTCTTTACATACACAGTGAAAAGCAATGGTGGGTAAAACTGCTGACGACACAGGGGATGATGGTGACACCAACCAGGACTGTAAGTAGCCACAGCATTGCTCACTGTCACATGCAGAGTAAAAAAATTAAAAATGTGATTAATGAAGCAGCAAAATTAATTTATTAATTAAAATTATATTAATTAAATTTGGACACTTGAGTATCTGTTATTAAAAAATTCTGTGTGACACAATGTCATGTATACATTTTGCACACAATATTTACTTCAAAGAACTGACAAACTATGGTTACTGAGACCTGAATAAATGGCAAAAAATTTTCAAATCTGAATGAAATAAATCAGTAACTTTAAGGAAAACAACTGATAATATTTGTTACCAAAGATAAAATTTGAACTTACAAGTGAAAAACCAGAATTCTGGGAAACTTGCACTCACCACCGCAAGCTGAACAGCTTTTCACTATTTAAATACAGTTTCATCATGCTCTCCAAATTCCCTCACATACTCTATCCCAGGCCCTAGTAACCACGAATCTGTTTTTGATCGCTACAATTTTGTTCTTTCCAGAAGGTCAAATAAATGGAATCATACATTATGTAGCCTTTTGACACATTTCATTTAGCATAATGCAACTAAAATGCACACATAATGTGTGTCTGTAATTGGGTCCTTTTTATTGCTGAGTAGTATTCCACCACATGCATGTAGCACAGTGTGTTTATTCACTCACCAGTTGAAGCGTATGTTTTTATTTTTATTTTTTTAAATTTTTTATAGTTTATTTATTTTTGAGACAAAGCATGAGCAGGGGAGGGGCAAAGAGAGAGAGGGATACACAGAATCTGAAACAGGCTCGAGGCCCTGAGCTGCCAGCACAGAACCCACATTGGGTTCTGTGCTGGCAGCAAGATCATGACCTGAGCCGAAGTCAGACGCTTAACCGACTGACCTACCCAGGCGCCCCAAAGCATATCTGGTTTTAAAAGACAACTATCACTAAAGCTGCTCTATACATTTCCGCACAGATTTTTGTGTGAACATTAATTTTCATTTCTCTTGGGCATATCTGTGAGAACACTAGACTGTATAGTAAGTACATGATTAAATTTATAAGAAACTGTCACATTTTTCCAAGGTTTGAATTCCTACCAGCTATGTATGAGAATTCCAGTTGCTCTACATCCTTGTCATAATATGCTGTCTGCTTTTTTTTTTTTAATTCTAAGAGACATGTAATGGTATCTCATTATGATTTAAATATGTGTTTCTCTAATGACTAATGATACTGAGCATCTTTCTAAGGCGTTACTGGAATGCATCTTCTTCGGTGAAGTATCTGTTCAACTCTTGAGCTAATGTATATATACATATATATACACATATATATTTGAGAGAAAGAGAAAGTGCAAGTAGGAGAAAGAGAGAGAATCCCAAGCAGGCTCCACACCTAGCAGGGAGCCCATCCAGGGCTTGATCCCACAACCCCGGGATCATGACCTAAGCCAAAAGCAAGAGAAGGACATTCAACTGACTGAGCCACCAAGGCACTCCTTGAGCTATTTTTATTTATTTAAAAAAAAAAATTTTTTTTTTTTTAATGTTTTATTTATTTCTAGGAGAGAGAGAGAGACAGCGTGAGCAGGGGAGGGTCAGAGAGAGAGGGAGTCACAGACTGAAATGGGCTCCAGGCTCTGAGCTGGCAGTCAGCACAGAGCCCGATGCGGGGCTCGAACCCACGAACCGCGAGATCATGACCTAAGCGAAAGTCGGACGCTTAACCGACTAAGCCACCCAGGCGCCCCAAACCTCCTTGAGCTATTTTTAAAGTGTTCTCTTATCATTGAGTTCTGAGACAGCCCATTGTCAGATATAGATTTAGCCAATATTTTCTCCCAGTTTGGGGTTGTATTTTCATGCTCTTAACAATGTCTTTTCAAACAGTAGAAGTTTTAAATTTTGATAAAGTCCAATGTAACAGTTTTTTTCTTTATGGACTGTGCTTTGGTGTCTGTGAAAATGTTTGCACAAACCATAATCACAAAGACATTCTGTATATTCTATTAGTTCTGGTTTTGACAAATAGGTCTATGACTCATTTTGAGTTAATCTGTGTATATGATGTGACGTATGGGTCAAATTTCATACTGTGCATATAGACATCCAGCTGTTCCACTACTGTTGCTGAAAGATTATCCTTTCTCCATGGGTTGCTTGGAATCTTAGTCAAAAATCAACTAACCATATATGAGTGGTCTATTTCTGAATTCTACTTTGTAAATAGCCAAGGAAAACAAAAGGATGTTCAATTTCCCTACTATAATCACAAAATGCGAAGTAAAACAATGAGGGGTCTCTAATCTTTGGATTGACCAAAATTAAAGACGAATTTACCTAGTTGGCAGGGAAAGAAATATATCCTCAAATGCTATTAGTATAATTGGTACATAGTTTTGAAGGTAATTAGGCAATATAACAAAATTTACATATATATCCCCTTTGAGTCAGCCATTCTGCTTCTGTGAATCAGTATCAAAAATTTTTACACAGAAGTGAAAAGGATGTTGTTCATTACTAAATTATATGGCCAAAATTTAGAAATTAAAGATCTGTCAATAAGAGACCGATTAAAACATAGTATGGTAGACTTATATAATGGAACTCTCTGTAGTTCATTAAGAGAATGAAATAGTTCTATGTGTTACTATGAGTTAGTACTGGGGCGCCTGGGTGGCCCAGTCAAACATCTGACTTCAGCTCAAGTCATGCATGATCTCACAGTTCGTGAGTTTGAGCCCTATGTCAGGCTCTATGCTGAAATCTCAGAGCTTGGAGCCTGCTTTGGATTTTGTGTCTCCTTCTCTCTCTGTCCCTCCTCCCCTTGCACTCTGTATCTCTCTCTCAAAAATAAACATTAAAAACAAAAAGTTATTATTAAATCTTCTTATAAACACCAACAACCAAAGCAACGTCCAAGCTAAAGCCAAGCTTGTTTCCCTTGAGATCGCCACAATGAACTAACCATAATTTCTCCCAAGTGTTAAGGACAATGGGGAGATAAAAGATCCCAGTTCTAAGTTAGGTTTGAATCCTATCTCTACCACTTAGTTGCTATTTGACCTGGGCAAATGACTTAACAATTCTGTGTCTCAGTGACTTTATACCTAAAATGGTATCTATTCGTCACACAAATGAATGTCTTGAGGATTATTTTCACACTGAGCGGAGTGCCTACAACGTAGTACAAATGTACTGTCGTTTTCAAAAAAGTTTATTAGCTAAGTGCCAAAGAATGTTACTTACTTCACAAATTTTAAACACACAAAAATGTTTCTGACTCATACCTCTGATATCACATATGAACATTAATATTGTATGACTGATGGGACACCAGTTTTACGTTCTACTCTAAGAAAACTTTATGGCCTATGAAAAATGTTGAAGTTATGAAAAGTATAAATTTTGGGGCGCCTGGGTGGCTCAATCAGTTAAGTGTCTGACTTCGGCTCAGGTCATGATTTCACGGCTTGTGAGTTCAAGCCCCGTGTCAGGCTCTGTGCTGATAGTGCGGCTGGAGCCTGCTTCAGACTCTGTGCTTCCCTCTCTCTGCCCCTGCCCTGCTCGTGTTCTCTCTCTGAAACATAAAAATAAAAAACATTTTAAAAAATAAAATAAATTGTGCCCCCCAAATAGATGATCAATAATTATAAAGAAGTGACTAAAGGTACCAACTGCTGGAGGGAAGCATTAGCTTTAGTTGTCAACAAAGCAGTGTGACACGTCACATTCCTGACGGTAGGGCAAAATAATCAAAAGCAAAGAAAAAATTAAAGTTCAGTTTTCTTTCCAGGTTGACTTACCTAAGAGGTCCAAAAAACTTGACCAAAGATCCCCGAGTATCTACTTCTGCCACATTTGAGAGCGCAAAATCATAGAGTTCAGGGAAATGTGCAAAGGCAGCTCTCTAGAAACAGGAAAAACAAACACAAAAACAAAACTTAATAACTAATATCTGTGTATTAGTACAATCAACTACAATTTATATACTATGTAATAAAAATAATATTTTAAAAATATTAATGCACTTCTCTTTCTTATATGCTTCTCCTATGTGATCTCTGCTTTATTTAGTCAGAAGCCTTCAATACAATGAGGAAGAAACAGAATTATTCTAGCAGGAAAGCGAAAACAGAGTCAATGTTCAATTTTTTATTTCTAAGTTGTATTTTGAATATACATCAAAACAGCCAATAAAGCTAGCTTCACTGACAGGAAGGGAGGAAAATAAAACACCTGAAGAGATAGTTTGAGGGAGAGGCCAAAAGCACAGTGTGTTTGCACTTTGTTTTACTTTGGAACTCTGGAAAGAAAGGACCTCGCAGGGTAACACCCCCAGCCGACATTAGGTAAGCGGCAAGAAAACAGAAATAGCACTACAGTGACCGGGTTAAGAGTGTATGTAACATCCCTAGGGTTTCTGAATGCCCATGTGGCACAAAAAAGATCTGGAAGTTTCCATGTGCCCCATGGTGGATGACACAAAAAGCTGCCAAAGTTACTGGTGAGCATGCCATAGGATTACTACAGGCAATGGCGAAATGACCTTGTAACCCAAGCCTGAGAGTAACATTCTGAAGCTGGGAAATGAATGGGAGTCAGCTCTCAGAAGGACCCTAGTATCACCAAGAGCAAGGGTGTGGCCTGGTCAGAAAGGAGATAGCCAAGCTCCTCAGGAATCATCATGTCTTCCCTGTGCCAAAGAGTAGACCACAAGCCACACCAGCTGTGGTACTTCAGGGGCAGAAGCAGAAGGAAAGAAATACCAACGCTCTGAGAAAAGCCAGAAAAGACATGTAAGCTGGGGCACTGTGCAGGTCACTCTTCTTCCAAAATAATGAGGCTATCTCAGTGCACCCACATATCCAGCTGCCATTCGGGAAAAGAAGAGGGAGAGCAGAGAGTCCCTGAGAGACAATGGAATTGATTATGAAAGACAATTTGAACTTAAGTTTGACTCTTTCCTCAAAAAGACTCTAAAAGAGAAAGGACTGAATTTCTTCAAAGTGACAAATAAAAGCTTCTTTCTGCCACCAGAAAGAAGAGCAAGAGGAGATTAAGAACAGAAAACAAAGGTGTTGTTGGACACAGCTGAGCTGTACTGGCAAATTTCAGTCTCATTATATGCGTTTATCTTTAAAATTTATAAAATACTCACATATACTTTGTTGATCCATTGGAATACTTTTTCACAAATAAAACTGGTAAGTATATGTACCAAATTGGCCCAGTAATTAAAAGAACATTGCTGAATGTCAAATATCAGTATCTTGATTCTCAAGATTGAGGACCATGAAGAAAACCTAATTTTTCCCATGAATTCCTTAGAATTAGTAATATTTTAAAAGTTCAAGATGAAAACACTATTAAATTAGTAATCTTTTCTACCTGTACTACATGAAACTACATTATTTATGAGCCTACTTGATGGAGTGGAAGCACAGGCTATGCTGCATTTCAGTCACCTGGAGAGAAGTGATTCTGTCATAGTGAATTGTGGTCATCTCATTCTCTGTCAGAGCGTTCCCCGTTTGGTCGTTAATCTCAAAACCAGTATAGAACTTGAGCATGTCCAAAAGCTGAAAGGGTACATTTACATTAATAAACCGTGTAGATATAAGAATGAGAAGCCATGAACAAAAACTACTTTTTACAAAGATCAAGCAAGTCTGTATACCTTCTTTGGAGTGCTGGAAAACTCTGGAATGTAAACAAAACACTTCAGAACCTATCCAAACATGTTTTATTTGTGTGAGAACAAAGTATGTTTCTTGTGAACAAACTGTTAGAGTCTATTTCATACACATGGTCTACTTCTACAGAGAGAAGCTTAAATTTGCAATCCCAGTACTGAACGGACATTAAGGATTTAATCAAAGGAAGCCAAACACTTTAATAGAAAAAAACAAAGTACACCACTGCCAATTTATAGAACTAGACCACTAGAGGGAACTCCTTAGGTCCTTTACTTAGGCCACTTAACACAGAATTTTCTGAATGAGGGTTTTGGAATTCAAAATTGGAGATATTCCTTCCTGTGTGCTGCTTCTACTAGGAAAAACCAGCCAGGTGAGGAAAGCTAAGCTATTTATTCCTCTCACCAGTCTCCACAGCCATTGGGCCTTTTTTTTGGCTTAGTTCCTGCTGCTATAATGAAGGCCTGCTATCCTCCTGTAGCAATGGCATCAGAGACACAGTCTACTGGCTACATTTACCCCAAAACTTCATCATTATTGATTCTAATCTGTGGCAGAACAGATACTAGAATTTTAGTATGTTTTAATGTATGTGGCAAATCACTAGATATTTAGTAAGAGAAAGAAAAAAATATTGTCACAAGATAAAAGAATTCTTAAAGATTAACACACAGAAATTTTATCTCCAACTATGGTCTCACTGAAAGGCAAGTATTAGAAGTCTGGTAGGGACTTCTTCCTGAAGAAGAGATGTGAAACAGGAAATGTGAAACATTAATACTTCCTCTACTCAAGGTAGCAAATGAACTGCACCTCCATGCTTTCAATGAAGTGCACCTCCATGCTTTCAATGGTTTTGTTCATCATCGTCTCATGGAAAGACAGCCATGAGAGGAGAACATAGTTCTCTTGAAATTAATGGTCATCATCTACTGTATTCCACCGTGGTTACTAACATAATACATGAATATGTGGGACTGCACTGCCAAAATCATCATTTACTCCAATAATAAAATCACATATGATTAATCAAATCTCTTAATTCGTTTATTTTCTATATTAAGATTTGATTTCACTTTAAATTGACTAATTGGGAATTTACATTATTCAATTCAATATTTAGTAAAATTTCCTTTATGTCATCCACTGGTACTCTTAATTGCATGGCAGAAAAAGGATCAATTAAGAAATGAAAACAGTGTGTTCAGATACATCAATGCTCACCTGGGAAAAAAGATGGCCATCCTCTTCCCTATGAACAAGATTGGAAAGGTAACAGTGAACCAAAAGGTGGGAGTCATCCAGGATGGTATTAAACCAGCGCCTTGTGGGGAGTAGGGCCTAAAAAGCAAACACCACGGCAGTCAGTCTGCATGTCCTCTGCAGCTAGAGGTAATCTCTACTGATACTTCATTCAGAAGTGTCAGATCGCATACGAAGTACCCTCTAGTCTCCAAAAGACATTGCGCACAAAGCAAAGGGTCTGGTCCATGCTGTAAACAGGCTCAGTAGCAATGTTTATAAATAAAATCTGGTACTGGAAGAAATTTCACAGACAAGAAAGCCGGTCGTTTTCAAACAAAATGCTGTATGCAGTTCCAATATATATTGGGTATAGATTTAAAAGTGGTGTTACTCGGAGAGAAAAGGGACTGGGGAGCCCTATGTGGAGGCTTCTTTTTCCATTTCCTCTTCCCACATCGTCCCATGACAGTCAGCAAGACCATGCCGAGACACTGCGATAATCAGCCTGAAAACCACTCATCTAATCAAATATCCTCATTTTGTAGGTGAGGTTATTGAGATGCTTAAAGGTTATGAATTAGGTACTGGTAGAACCAGAATCTGAATGAAGATCTCATGAATGGCTGCTAGTCCAATACTCTAGTCCTTATGTCAAAAAACTACCTTCTCTCTTCAGATAAGAAATGAACACAAAGGATTTTCTTTCAATTTCCTGCAGTAAAGAGGGAAAGGAAAGGAAATGAATTCAATCTGAATTACACCAACTCTGCATCTGACCTCTCTGTCAAAATCTTGCACCTAGTATTATGAAATCTTCCTTAAGGATCTTAATTTAAAAAACTGACAATAGCGGCTCTATCTTTTTTCATCAACAATATTAGGCACATTTAGAAACGTGAGATTATTAAAGAGATGGCCATAAATCCATGACTTCAGCCACTATTAAAAACTCCATGATGGGGTATTAAAACATGAGAAAATAAACTGCCACTGCTGGATCCATGTTTAATAACTATACTACATTTTTCTACAAATAACAGCCATCTGACAGTTATTTGAAAACTTCAAGGGACAACTGCATTTTACCTTCCTCTCTCTGTTACACATAGAAACAAGCAGAAACTAAGGCAAGTTTGAGGTAATGAGGAAATATTTCATATATTTCATAGTTATATGCTCAAACTTATCCCTCGTAATGATGATATAATAGGAAAATCTCTGCAAATTTCTTACCTCCAGATCAATCATAAGTTCAATGAATCTCTCACAGTAATGAACTTTGTCCATAGTGACAGGTTCTAGATATAATAGAGAGAACATGTCAAAAATTTTCTTACTTAGGCCATTCTATGCACTCTGTCTTAACACTGGCAGTTATTTGGCTCCTGAAACTGTCATTTATCTTACTCATCAGGACCAGACCATGACACTGAGTAAGGATCTCACCCATGTTTCAAAAAAGGAAGGCTTTATCTTTATTATTTAGCTCCCCAATTATAAGAAAATGAAAAACCTATCTTGGGTCAGAAATACATTTAAAAAAATCAGATTTGTAAAAATATTTTTAAAGTGCTTAGATCTACTAATGTCTGTAAGAATAAGAGTCACAAAAAAGGACCTGTACTAAATTACTAGATTTGAAGAAACCTGGTGATATAAAAACTAAAAAGGGGGTTTAAAACAAAATAGGACAAAACCTAAAGAAGCAGTTTTACATCAGTTCTTGACCTACTTTTCTTCTTGTCCTCACATACTAAACTTCTAGAAATTCCAATACGCAGCAACACATACTTATCTGTGTACATGTATACACAGAAAGATATCTTGAGAATGCAAAGAAAATGGAAGGGAAAGGTACATGCCAAACTAATTAAAGCAACAATTTTTATGAGTTATTTTCCATTGTATATGTACTACTTTTGACATTAAAATGCCAATTACAGAGCACTAAAATAATTTTAAATCACTATCTTATGCTGTTTATAAATATTAATGTACTATTTTTAAAAACACTTTTGTTTTCACAGAATTATAACTTTGTAACATGACAAACTTTTAGAGTACAAATTTTGGGTTTTCCTCCTAATGCCAGGAAATAGTCTACCATTTTACCAGCTAAACCATCTAGCCAAGATTGTGTCAGTTAAAAAGGAGGTAATTCCAGGGTCCCTACTGCTGCTTAGTCTAAGGATTCCCAGCAGTGACTAACTCAGTGCTAGACCCACAAATGCTTAAATAAATGCACGTATTTAGTTTATTGGTAGTATATAGGAAAACAGAAGATGAGGAAAGAGATGTAGGTACTTTCAGGGCATGTGGGTAGCTCAGTCGGTTGAGTGTCCGACTTCAGCTCAGGTCATGATCTCATAGTTTGTGAGTTCAAGTCCCGCATCAGGCTCTGTGCTGACAGCTCAGAGCCTGGAGCCTGCTTCGGATTCTACGTCTCCCTCTCTATCTCTCAAAAGTAAACATTAAATTGGGGCGCCCGGGTGGCTTAGTCGGTTAAGTGTCCGACTTTTGCTTAGGTCATGATCTCGCGGTTCGTGGGTTCGAGCCCCGCGTCGGGCTCTGTGCTGACTGCCAGCTCAGAGCCTGGAGCCTGTTTCGGAGTCTGTGACTCCCTCTCTCCTGACCCTCCCCTGCTCACGCTGTCTCTCTCTCTCTCCTAGAAATAAATAAAACATTAAAAAAAAAAAAAATAAACGTTAAAAAAAGTCTTAAAAAAAAAAAAAAGAGGGGTGCCTGGGTGGCTCAGTCGGTTGGGCATCCGACTTCGGCTCAGGTCATGATCTCACGGTCCGTGAGTTCAAGCCCCGCAACGGGCTCTGTGCTGACAGCTCAGAGCCTGGAGCCTGCTTCTGATTCTGTTTCTCCCTCTTTCTCTGCTCCTCCCCCGCTTACACTCTGTCTCTCGAAAATGAATAAATGTTAAAAACAAATTAAAAAAAAAAAAAGAAATGTAGGTACTTTCATGACCAATATATGGAAATACTGAGTAGAACCTTCCTAGTTAACACATGCCCTAAATCCAGATCCTGAAATAACATAACCATAAAATTTCATAGCTGGAAAGACCTCAGAGAACACCTATTCTAGGTCTTTATTTTCCAGGTGAGAAAGAGAAAAGCAGAGAAAATGACTTGAAAAAAGTGTAGAAAAAAATAATGGCTGGTTAGAACTGGAATCCAGATTTTTTGAGACATAGTCTAGTCATACAGCTGTGGAAACTAAAAGATTTGAAGAACCAACTTTTAAATTAAACCCATTCAAAACAGTCTTCTATATTTTATTCTTGTTACTGTCAAAGAAAAATATTTTTGTTCAAAATTTAAAAAGTGAGCAAACTCTGTTTCTGTAGTTTTATTTACAGTTTGAAAAAATTAATGGCAGTGGCCTATTTAAAACTAGAATTAGAACACGATGTCTGCCGCTCAAGTTCTGAGCTCTGGTGAATAAAGCTGCATGTTTTTATATCAGTTGGCCCTACCGGGCACATTGATCAGAGCTGAAAACTTATCACTCCAATTTCACACCCCAAAATATCCTTATTATCTGCTTCTTATATGTGCACTGTGGGGTTTTTCCCCTGTCTTCTGACAGCAGTCCTGACAACTCAGATCAATCTACACAGCTTTCTTTTGTAACAACTGATAGGGGCATGTTGTTTTTCATGACCCTTTAAAAGGAATATATCTGTCCATCTTTACCCTCTCTGAGCTGGCACATGACTTTCATCACCTTGGTGGTTCCTCTGCCAAAGGGTTAACAAACTGTGATTAAAGCTCAAGGTCAATCTACAAAATTTTGTTTTCTGGCAATATATACACAATGGCAACAGTTGGCGGTTTATAGATTGTTAAAATTATGGCAGGTCCTATGTTGTTATTGTTAGTTTATTTTCAAACCTGCTAGGTGACTCAAGATTAACATTCCACAGTGACATCAATTTTTATAACCCTAATTATTATAGACATTAATAATTCTAAACACTCATTACTACTATTTATACCAAGAAAACAGAATCTAACTCTTCTTTCCCAATTTTAGTCACTTAACTGAAACATTTAAAAACACTAATATTAAGGGTGCTCGGTGGCTCAGCTGGTTGAGTGTCTGACTCTTGATTTTGGCTCAGGTCATATTATCATGGTTGTGCATCCAAGCCCTGCATCAGGCTCCGCACTGAGTGTGGAGCCTGCTTGGGATTCTCTCCCTCACTCTCTCTGCCCCTTCCTTTACATGCTCTCTCTCTCCCAAAATAAATACATAAACTTAAAAAATATACAAAATAGGGGTGCCTGGGTGGCTTGTCAGTTGAGCGTCTGACTTTGGCTCAGGTCATGATCTCACAGTTCATGAGTTCAAGCCCCACATCTGGCTCTGTGCTGACAGCTCAGATCCTGGAGCCTGCTTCAGATTCTGTGTCTCCTTCTCTCTATCCTACTTGTGCTCACTCTCTTTAACATTAAAAAAAATTTAAATATATATATAAAATAAACAAAAATAAAAATACTAACATTAAGTGACTTAGATTATCAGCACATGACAATTTTTTCCCTACACTGATGCTGGGAGTAACATTATGCCTCAAATCAGGTATAGCTGACGTATAAAGCATTAGTATCTATTCCTCACTAAATTATAGGCATATTTTCAGTTGTAAAATATTACTTGGAAGGTTGGCATTTATGAGCATTTGTTGTACTTTAGTGTAAACAAAGCTACAATCTCTGATGCAAAAATATAATTATGGCACATCTACAGAACTGTTCTTAGATTATATCCCACTTAGGAAATAAAATATTATTAACCAATGACATATCTTACATAGCATAGCACCTTTATTAAGTGTATAAAATATTCTATGTAGATCTTGCAAACCCAACATAATGTAATTAGCCCCTTTTGGTATAAAGGCATCGCTCTCTCTCTCCCCCTCTCTCACACACAGACACACCGACGCACACAGAAATATAGTATAATCACGGCATATTTTTAAGTATATAGTCTGCATAGCATATACTTGTATTTGCTTCATCAATAAATGGGGCCATGTTGGAGGGAGAATCTTTCCCATTTTGTCTTATCGCTTGTATCTCAAAAATAACTGTCTCATGTCCAAACAGTATTTGATGCTGTCTAAAAACACTATTCAGCACCATAGGCTAAATGCCATGGGGGCCTGTGACTGACTTGTTCACTACTGTATCCCAGCACCTTGTTTAGGATCGTGGTCTTGCAAGCAAACTCAAAAAATATTTGCTAAATAAATGAATATTTCAATAACAATGCAGGTAGCTTTAAAATATATATAAAAAAGAGGGGTACGGGGGCGGAGAGAGGTAGAGGGAGAGGAAGAGAATCTTAAGCAGGCTCTACACTCAGCACAGTGCCCAACACAGGGCTCAATCCCAGATCACAACCCAAGCCGAAATCAAGCATTAGACACTCAACTGACAGAGCTTACCCAGGTACCCCAAAACATGTGCATTTTTAAAGCAGTCATAAGACTCAGACTGGTCATATATATGAAAAGGGGATGGCAAGTACATTATCATTATGATTTAAAACTATTCTAGGAGCGGTTTTAGGATTAGAGGCTAGTAAATACTATAGGGGTATCTAAATCATAACTTCACAAATGAGCTGAGAGAAGGAAGATAGTTACCAGAAAGTGGCACTGATTTCAGCACAGAGATAAACTTCTGGATGAGTCGTGAAAGGAATCTTCTTTCTTGGTAGGCTCTAAAATCAGAGAACAACGTAGAGCACATTATTTTTGAAAAATAATTTTTCAAAAGTAAAATTTAAATGTTGAACAAGTCTTCTTACGTTACTCAAATGTTCCACTTCTCTCTGAAGCTGGGATCATAATTTGAACACAGAGTTGCTTCTTTGTATGTACATACACGACTACATGAAGAAAAGAGCCTCATCACTGGCCTAATGAGCCAGCAAAGAAAACACCCTTTCTCTTTCCGTGAAGGTTTTCACTTGTGATTTAAAGGTCAGAACTTGCAAGTTTTCAAAATTTCATTTACAGTCTGCCCATAACATTCAAAACTTAATGTCTACACATGTAGTTAAAATGAAACAAGCAATTTAATAATTCAGTATGTTTGAGGTTATTACATATAAGAGAGGATTAAAATGTCTAAAAATTAAATGCTGGTTTAAAAAACAATTTTCTACTCATTACTAATTTAAGATGCACTGTATACCAATCAATCAATCAACAATCATCAGGTAGTGGACAGTTGCAAATGATTATGTTAGTCCTGCTGGAAATGCAAAGGAGGGGAATGACTACAGGACTGGAAACGACAAGTCATATAACATAAGGATAATCAGTAACACAAACCAGCATGGAATTACTAAAACTGGCTGACATTAAATGAGCATTTACTGTGTCAGGTGCTTCATCCGAATATCTCATTAAATGCTGGCAACAGTCCCATTAAACAGGTACTACTGTTCCAATAGATTACAACCAAAGAACCTATTCTTTCATCAACTACACATAAATTAAAAAAAAAAAAATTATGTTTACTTTTGAGAGACAGAGAGAAGCAGAGCACAGCAAAGGAGAGGCAGAGAGAGAGGGAGACACAGAATCTGAAGTAGGCTCCGGGCTCCACGCTGTCAGCACAGTGCCCAATGTGGGGCTAAAACCCACAAGATAATGACCTGAGCTGATGTTGGATGCTTAACTGACTAGTCACCCAAGTGCCCCTCAACAACTACCCTTATTTTAATTATTACACAAACAGCTTGCGTTTCCAATAAAACACACACAGTGTGGTTTTCAAGTTCAAAAGAAGAAGCCACAGTGGCTTGAAGTAGTTGGTCTGGAAGTGCTTGGAAGGTTTGCCTTCAATAAAGTAGAGTGGAGGGGAAAGGGTACTTAGGGAAGGAATGTTTAAGAAATAATGAATCCACTGGTCCAGGGATTCGGGGGAGTCACAGAAGAACAGCTGGGGGTTTCTGAATGCCACTGCAAGGAGTTTAGAGCTTCTCCTCTGGGAAGAAGGAAACTACTGTAAGCTTTAAATAGGAAAAGCTTATGAATATGGCAAAGAACACAAAATTTTCTATGAAGATAGCTAGTTAGGTTCACTGTTGTGGGAAAGCTGGAAGAGACATCAGAAAGGAATTCACTGTGGTGTTTCGGTCATGGGGACCTGGGGCTTGAATTACGATGACAGCAGTGTGAAGAGATGAGAGAGGAAGGACACAAGATCCATGGGACTGGCTGACTGGATATAAACTGGTGTCAAAGGACTAGAGTATTCCAAGCCCAATTTCTGACAGAATTAAAAGAAACTTACCAGAATGGTAAGTTTAGGAGAAAAACAATGAATATTACTTAAGCCAAACTGGAGTTCACGGCAAATACAAGTACAGCTGACCCCTGAACATTCCGGGTTTGAAATGTATAGGTCCACTCACATGCAGATTTTTTCAATAAATACATACAGCACTATACTGGAAATATATCTTCTCTTCCTTACGGTTTTCTTAATAACATTTTCTATTCTCTAAGCTTATTTTATTGTAAGAGTACAGTATATAATATAAAAAATATACAAAATACGTGTTCACTGACTTATCGGTAAGGCTTCTGGTTGACAGAGGACTATTAGCAGTGAGGTTTTGGGGAAGTCACAAGTTACATATGGACTTTTGACTATATGAGGGGGTAGCCGGTGCCCCTAATTCCCACCCTGTTCAAGGGTCAACTGTATACAGCAAAGAATTATTCAAAGACAGGGCCAGAGAGATTTATGATTAAGTCATACTGAGGTAGCAGGAAGAGCAGGTTTAAGAAAAAAGAGTAGTCAAGTAAGGTAGATGCATGTGATTAATCTAATCAAGAGGCTGCTGGGTGGGAAGACACCATGAGTAATGATACTAGAGTGGGAAATTAAAGAAGGAGTATCTTGTCCTTGTAGCTCTCACTCCCGTGCACCAAACCCATTTTTCTGACATGTAGTTTTTCTCAGTTCTTCCTATTTTCAGTAACCACTAGTACAACTCCAGGTTTCACTTCTTTTTGTTCTCAACACTCTTCTCATGGTTTATATATCTCACTAGATAATCTCATCCATACTCATGGCTTTAACTACTGGCTACACAAGTATAGAGTACTCTCTAAAATGTTAGAAAAAATAAGACAGAACCAGAAAGTTATCATAGGTCCAAGGGAAGGGAGTCTTCAGCATATATACGTAAGCAGAGAAAAAGGAGTAAGTGGGAAAGAGCAATAAAAGATGGAGTCAGAACAAGAAGTGTTGCCACAACAATCACCAAGTTACCCTTGCAGAGAGAAAGAGAGATAGAAAAAAACCTCTTAAAGGTATATGAGGATCCTTTCCCTGTTTGCTACCAGACTTACCCATCTCATAATAGCTATGAAAACAAACCATAATCCTCACCTGCTTCTTTAATCCTTATACTTGACCTACTTTTCTCCTTAGCATGTATATACTATATAATTGATCCTTTTTTGGTGCTATCTTCCCCCAACTAGAATGTAAGCTCCACAGAACAGGAACTACTTCCATTTTGTTTTCTACTATGTCCCCTATAGCTGGCAAAATGATAAGCATTCACTATTTGTTGAATGAATGAATGAATGAATGAATGATGGCTAGAGTGTATAAAATTCATTTTTAAGAGTAAAGGAGTGAGAAACGAAAGAAAAGTTGGACTGATAGCCTGAAGATTGTGGAGAAAATTGAAAAATATCCATGACAGACAAACTATGGTCAAGAGGTAGGGAGAAGATCAATGATCTATGATATACTGGGGCAGAGGGAAGAGAAAGAAGAAAAACATGGTGACATTGTGGTTTCCCTTTTATATCTTCATGAAAAATATTCGTATGACAATAAAAGCACTTCTTGTTTACTTAATTCAGCCCTATATAAAGGAAACAACGAACCAATCAACATCACCTAAGATTTACAACCAAAATAATAAACCAATATGGAACAAATTTTGGCAACATACTGTTCTCTTGCTTCTGGATCCATCTTTTCATCATTCTTTTTAATCAAGTTCCAAAATTTTCTTAGCTTAGGGGTCTTTTTTAATTCTAGTTCCAATCGTGCCTGAAAGAATGATGTGATATTAAATCAACAGTAACCTCAAAGTTTACAGGGATAAAAATTAGATCAACTATCAGCTAGTGTTTTAATGTGTGAATACAATATAAAGCAATGGGATAAAGCCTAAAAGCAACATTACACAACCTGAAAGCTAAGAAACTAGTCACTCTAATTTTAAATAACTATTCAATTCTAACACTTGTTAACGTAAAAAAGACAAACTGCCTTTTCTTATCAAGGTCTTAAGCTCAATAATCAATTAAATTTCTTATTTCTAAAATAAAGGATTTAAGTTTGAAAATATGAGCACTAACACTTATTAGTATAATCACTAAAGTTTGAAAAAGGAGTCTAAAACAATGGACATAGAAATAGCCATCACAAGCAGAAAAGAAAATGTCCACATGACTACATTCTTTCTAATGGCACTTATCAGTTAGGTTAGCATGAAATAATTAGCTTAGCACTAATTACTTATACATGCCTGTTTCCATCACCATCAGCCGGTAACTCTGAATGAGCTTGCATATCTGGTTCTACACAAAAAACCCATATGCAGGAGATGGTACTTTGAATAAAGTAATATACTAACATTTGACAGTTATAACCATACTCCCTCCAAGATCAATTAATTGGGTTTTGATACCGGCACATATTATCCAACAAGGATTTGATGAAAAAAAGTCATTAACATTAAACATAATCCAGAGCTTCTCCTATAGCTATATGTACATTCTAATCTAAGAAAATATTCAAGTCTATATTTAGTCTCATCCAAAGGCACACATAGAAATAATCATCATATATTGCTAAATTTATCCCCCTTCTTTATGAACTCAATAGATATTATCTTATTTTACCTTACAATCCTGACATTAGGTAAATCATCTACTAGCTGGTACATACATAAAAACTTTAAAACTGAGAAAAAAACTACATCTATGACAAGTTAATGTATAATAAATTAAATACATTTTCTAAACAGGAAAAGGGATTTTTGGCTACTGTTTTATACCTATGTTAAAGCTACATAGTCTAAAACCACATTTTCCACTTATAACACATACACACTTAAGTTTCTGAAATTAGATACTTACAGGCTGTAGGCCCATCCACATTGGGAGGGAGATAAGCTGCTGTACTTGACTCCGTATCAAGTCTACTTCCTGTTTAAGGCAGAAAGAAAACAAATTTATACACACATCAGTATTTTAAGTTAAATCTTTACATAAGGAACATACTGCCTTTTTAAGTCCTAGAGTGAAAACATGGCACCAATACTTTCAAATTAATGATATTTTAATATTAAGAAGTTTAATGATTCTTTAAAATGATACAATCTTCAACATTTGCAGATTTGTATTTGTGAATTCACCTACTCACAGAAATGTTATTTGTAACCCCAAATTCAATACTCCTAGTGCTTTCAAAGGTCAGCAAAGATCAGCAAAAAATGAGGAGTTGCCCAACTTGCAGTGGCTACAGGCTTGAGGTTTTCAGCTGAGGGTGAACAAGGCAATGACCTGTGCTCTTGTTTCAGCTCTCATACTATAAAGAAGCATCTTTCCCTGTGTGTCTGTTCAGTGCTCCTTTTCTCACATTTCAGTTTTGCTGGTGATTTTGCTATTGTAAAGCACAGGGTTGAAGTGCTGGTTAGTGTTCCTATGTGCAAGAAGGCTGCGATATGTCTTATGCAGAAAATAAGTGTATTACATAAGGTTCATCCATACTTAAGTTAGTGTTTTTGGCCATGAGTTCAATGTCAATAAAATAACAATATATATTACATAAGGTGTCATTAAACAGAAACACATAAAACAAGATTATGCACTGATCGAATGATGAAAATGTTGTGACATTGGCTTGTAGGCACCCAACCCTTTATTTTCTCTAGGTGCAATGTTTCAATTTTAGGTAATTCAGTACTGGCAACTACTTCATAGACCTAACTACCACAAATAATGAGTACCGATGGCATATTGAAAGAAACAAGGTATTTCAATAATACACTAGTTTTTAAGTTAATTAAACCTAGTACCAAACTACTAATACTAATTAAATCTTGTTTTTGTTTAATTTCTGATAAAGAATCATGTCTATATTTACACTGACATTGTTTAGTTTAATAAATGTTAAAGAGGTAACAGTGGCATCACTGAGGGCATAAATATTTTTTTTTAATGCCTTTGTAAGATTCATGTGAGGCAGGACCTAGAACAAGCAATAACTACCCTCTATCAACATTCAGTTTTCAGGATAAAGAAAGAACACCATACATTCTCGTGCATGGGTCTAATGCACTATCAGTTCAGTAGTACTTATTTTTAAATAAATAGGTATATAGAGCTTCAGATAACCACGGAAGAGAAATACAATTAAATATTAATTACTGTAAATATTTAATTCTTGAGAAGGATGAAAACTGCACCTAATTGAGTCAACTCAAATCACAACTCTCCTTCTGACCTGCCAGCCTGTGCATGAAGCAGGACTAAAAAGTAGTAAGGCTAGGTTTTGGGTGCACCTTATGGTATAGACCTCATTATGGAAAGTTCATATTCATGAGACTCTCTGCTGCTCTATCTCTGTAGAATTTCAATTCCGATCATCTTTTTTCTTAAGCAAAGAGGAGATCCAATCCAAATCTTTTAAAAAGTGAATGGATCTTCTAAAGTTTTTGTTGAGAAAAATAAATTGGCTAAAAAATAATTGGCTAAAATTAAGCTTTTGGCATTATCCATATTCCCCACTACCACAGGATGAAGAGCTGACTACAGAGGTAATCTCATTCATTGAGTTCAACTTAAAAAACAAGAAAATCTGAAAGTTCCCCCCAAAGATAAAGTAAAATTACCAAACTATTGAAGCAATGATCAAGAAAAAGCAGTAAGACTGTCTGTTCATGGAGTGAAAATTCACCATCAGTTTCAGCTAATGCTGCTTTCAAGATACACTTAAAAAAAAAAGGGAAGTGATCTGGCTTCTTCTTAAAAGTCTGAAAACAGAAAGAATAAAAATTTAGTTTGAAATCGCTTGCGAGTCCTCTTTTTTTCTCCCTTAAAAGAAATTGGTAGATTCTTTAGGAGTCTATAAACAAAACCAAATAATTACAAAAAAAGATTATTTGCTTACTTATAATTAATGGTAGCAAGTAAAATATACATTTCTGGCAAGATCATGAAAGACTTGCAGAAAACTTCTGCTAATAAAATAATGTTTTTTTTTTAAATACTTTTATTTTTTCAGTTTTTAAAAGGAATCTCTATGCCAAATGTGGGGCTTGAACTCATGACTCTGAGATTAAGAGTCGCATGCTCTACTGCATGAGTCAGCCTGGCTGCCCCTAAAATAAGGGTTTTAATTCCTTTATTTTTTCTTTTACGAATTATGTTCATATTTAGCGTTGTCTTTGTTTTCTTAGAGTCTGAAATGTTTTAATTCTTCTGACTTAAGCAAAAGAAACATCTTTAGCAAAAACTAGTTTCCCACTGACGACTTTCAAAGACAGCCTCTCCTGCTTTGTATTAGCTCTTTACTTTTAACATGAAAATAACATTTTAGAAAAGTAAATAAGGTAAATATATTCAAGCTTCTCTCTGAACTACATCCCCATCTAGTTACTTCCACAACTCTCTTCTTTCATACAGAAGTGCTCCAAATGTGTGGTACACACTAGCTGTTTTCATTTATTTCTCTACAAGCTTCCACCCCAGCACTCCCCTGAATCTGTTATCACTCTCAAGTACAACGGACTCTTTTCAATGTGCTGAGGAGGGTTCCTCTCCTCTTGTTGTGTACACAACACTATTCTAGGGTTCTAACCCCTTTCTTGTTTTTTTCCTCCCATGACTTCAAAGACCACATGCTAATGATTCCATATACACATCTTCACTCCAGATTATTATCATTAACTCTAGATGCCAAGATTCCCCTGCCTGTTAGACAATTTCATCTGGATATTGGAAAGGCAATTTAAACTCATTAAGTCCAAAACTCAACAATTTTGTACCCTCCAGAGTATTTCTCAACCCTCTATGATTACTTATCTTGGTAAATGGCAGGGTCATCTATTATACTCAGTTAACCAAGCTTGGAAAGTTACTGAAAATAACACCCTTCCCTAATACTAATTATTCAATTATGAAATGCAGTCAATTCTACTTTCTAATAAATGTGTGTAACCTCTTCTCTTAATCTGTATTTTTCTTTTTCTTTTTCTTTTTTTTTTTTTAATGTTTTTTATTTATTTCTAGGAGAGAGAGAGACAGCATGAGCAGGGGAGGGTCAGAGAGAGAGGGAGTCACAGACTGGAAACAGGCTCCAGGCTCTGAGCTGGCAGTCAGCACAGAGCCCGACGCGGGGCTCGAACCCACGAACCGCGAGATCATGACCCAAGCGAAAGTCGGACGCTTAACCGACTAAGCCACCCAGGCACCCCTGTATTTTTCTTTTTCAATCCCTAATCACCAAAATGGTATTTTTAACATGCAAACTGATCAGGTCATTATTCAGAAGGTAGAAGATATTCCTTCTCCCTTCCTATAGTAGTTTGAATAAAATTCAAGAAATCTCCAAGATCTTTCAATAGTACACAAAGCACATAGTTTACCTTTGGCTCTCATGTCTCCAAAGATGGCACTTATTTAATGAATATTCAAGAGAAGGGTCTATGGTTTTATCCTAAAGAATCTAACACTTTCTTAATTTAGAGACCATTGCCACAAAAAGATGACAATTACCCATGCCATTTTTTCATTTAAAAGAGTTGATGAGCTGACCATTTTATGGTCAGAAGAACCAAAAGAAAACCTATACTTTGAACCTCTACTGAGCAAGCCTTTATTATACTAGCACAAAGGAAAAATGTCAGTTTATTAGAAATTTCTAAAGGGGAGAGCAGATTCTAAATCAGCGATAAAGAAAAAAACTGAAATTACAATATAAACATTTGTCTTGATATTGGCAACACTACTTTATGTAAAACTACAAATATATACTCCCTGTTGTGAAAAAGGACACTGAAAAATATCTTATTTGAGCACTATTTGTGCTAATAATACAAACTTCATGTTAATCTGATGCAAAAATCTTTATAATCCACGCCATTCTTCGTATCAAGTACAAAACAAAAATAATTTTACTTTCATATTTTTTCAGTTCATAGTAAATTTGTTTGAACAATGTATTAAAACAAAAAAAATAGCATTTTTCACATATCCATTTTTTTTCTCAACATTACTTTATTATTGGGTAATGTTCTATTCTTAAAGTATTATTTAGGGGCATCTGGGTGGCTCAGTCGGTTAAGTGTCAGACTCCTGATTTCAGCTCAGGTCATGATCTCAGGGTTCATGAGTTTGAGCCCCATGTTGGGCTCCACGCTGACAGTGTGCAGACCCTTCTGGGAATTCTCTCTCTCCTCTCTCTGCTCTTTCCCCACTTGCTTTCTTTCTCTCTCTAAAAAAATAAACTTAGAAAATAAATAAATAAATAAATAAAAGCGCTATTTATTATCAGTAAAAAGTTCTGCTACTCTTTAATGGCTTAAAGTGAGCATAGTATGAAAGCTATGAAGTAATTTAAATTTGTTACCTCCCATGCAGGGACATTTTCTCTGAATTTCTCATTCACCATACAGCAGATTGACATTAAATAGGCCTTGCTGGACACCTCTGGAGAATAATTCATCCAGAGGTAATTTTCAAGATACTGGCTGTGACGAGTGAAAAAACATAGAATATTTCATTAGTTATCACCACTCACTATATGTCACTCTCCTGGAAAAGCATAATTATCTACAACTTTCTAAAAACTTTTTAAAAACTATGTAACTTGAGAAGCCTTCACAAATTTACCTGTAATCTAGGTCACTGCTACAAACTTATATATAGCAACTGCAGCTTTGGAGAATAAGAGTTTGTACTTTCAAGATAGGAAGACAGCAAAGATTACTAACATATGTAATTATCACCATCAGAACACTGGATATTCCCTATCTAAGGCTCTTTATGAATTAAAAAACCAAAATGATATAACAGGCAGTTTCAGCAGATAAATGTATCTAAGACCATAGTACTACCTCATTATGAGGAACAATGGACTTCCAGAAAATAAAAAAGAGATTTAACAATTTAAAAAAAAGCTAATTTTAATACTTAATTTACTAGATATATTCAACATAAGTCAGTTTTTGAGGTAACTGGCATTTTCCTCTTAAAATACCAAAATTCTTATTTTAAGACTGTGGTGAAAATATTCCTGAAGAAATTTAAGTATTTCTAATTTCTAAAATGTAACTTAGTCTTTTTTTTTTTTTTTTTTTAAATCATTCAGGGTAGTTATAAACAAGATTTCTGTACTGGGGTTAAAATACTCTCAAGGACTAATTTAAAAAAAAGCAAGGTGTTTTAATCCCATTTTAAATTATTCCACATGCATGTTGCAATCACATCCATGTGTGCATACATATGCACACACAAACATATACACACAGAGTTAAGTGTTTAGGCTCCTCTATAGCACTGTAATTTTTCTACTTCCTCTTATGCTCACATCAGTATTTCCATGGGTCTATCTTTAGCAATATTTAGTTTTTTAGAAGAATCCAGAAAACTAAGTGGAATTTTACCTGAAATAATGATCAAAAGGTTCCAAGTAAGACACTTGAGTACTCTTTCATAAATAAAATGCACAAAGTTCCATTTCATTCCTCTCATACAAGTTTAAATTCCTTTTTCCTGAATTATACTCTTCAGAACTTCTGGCAATGAGTCTGAGAAATCTACAAACTATGTGTCCTTCTTTATTTTTTTTCCTCCAGCAGATGATAAGATATTCATTCTGCTTTGTCACTCTTCAGTTGCTCTATTTAGAATTTATTATACTTTCTGAGTCTAAAAGACTCAACTATCTCAACTGTAGAAAATTCTTAACTACCATCTCTTCTAAATTGCTGCTCCTCTTTCCGATATCTCTCCTGAAATTTTTATTGGACTTTCTAATTTTAACCTTTGTATCTCTAAATTTCCTTTCATATTTTCATCTCTATTTCTCTAATTAATTTCCTGTATTCCAGTTCACTAATTCCTCTCATTAGCTGTGTCTAATCTGTCACAGGCCTATGTTGTTTAATTGTGCTTTGCTTTATTCATAGCAGATGTTGCATTTTTTAGAAATTGAAGGCTTGTGGCAATGCTGCATTGAGCAAGTCTATTAGCAGCATTTTTTCCCCAACAGTATTTGCTCACTTTGTGTCTGCCACATTTTGGTAATAAGATTTACCAAAAAATCTGGGAATAATTCAATTTTGTTATATTTGTTATGGTAACCCATGATTAGTGATTATGACTTGTTGAAAGCTCAGATGACGATTGGCCTTTTTTAGTAATAAGGTATTATTAAAATTCCAGCTGGACTATAATTATAAAATTAAAGTATGTAAATTTATTCAGACATAATGCTATTGCACATTTAACAGACTACATATAACAACTATAAATATAACTTTTATATGCACTAGGGAACCAAAAAATACATGTGACTTGCTTTACTGCAGTGGACTGGAACTGCACCTGCAATATCTCCAAGTATGCCTACATTAAATTTGTCCCTTTAATTTTTAAATTTCAGTAATTTTTATTTCCATTTTCCCCAAATCTACCCATTTTTAGTGTCTTGTTCCATGTTCACACATTCAATTTCTTCTTTTATACTCATTAAACAGAATATATGACAGTATATATCAATTATTCAATTACCTAAGGTCCTGAGTGGGCAGGGTGGGGATCTGATTCTGTTCTTTCAACTTGCTTATAATTGATTATTATCCTGATATGCTTTGTAATTAGGGAATTTGAACTCACCTTTACCACGGTTTTATCTATGGGAATTTTTCTACAATACAGTTGGAATACATATGTGTATATTTGTTTCTGCCACATGCCTGAGAGAGATCACTGGCTTGCCACAGTTTTTAACAGTAATGTTTTATCTTGGGTGTTAACTGACTGCACAGCAAACTCCAAACCTATTCTTTACATTTTCAGATGAGGAACTGAGGCTATGAGAATAAATTATTTGCTTAAGATGATACAGGTCTGTGGGTGGGGGGAATGGATGAAATAGGTGATGGGGATGTGGGGGTGCACTTATCATGATGAGCACAGAGTTGGAATTGAGGAATCACTATATTATACACCTAAACCTAATATAACACTGTATGTTAACTATAGTAGAATAAATAAATAAATAGTGACAAAAAAGGTATCTCTACTGTATACAGACAATACATATCTGGCTCCATCTTTAACTTCATCTTTTACTCACCTAAATTCCAAGAGCATTATCTTTCTGATGGCAAACCTAAAAGTGTAAAAGTAAGAACAGAAGTATTAAACAGAAAATACAAACATTTCAGAGTTACTAATGCAAATAAATGCTTTATGAAATCTTGTTTTAATACTGACTCACACAGCAGAATAATCATATTTTAATATGCATTGAAAAAAGCTAAATTTGCTCTTATGTTTTTCTTTGTAATTTGTCAAGGTAGTTTCATTTTTTTTTTTTGTTTTTAACAAATAGTTTATTGTCAAATTAGTTTCCACGTAACACTCAGTGCTCATCCCCACAAGTGTCCTTCTCCATGCCCACCCCTCCTCCCCATGCCCACCCCTCCTCCCCCCCACATCCATC